>CM076583.1:674780554-675980554 GCA_034641835.2 Pinus albicaulis
GATATAGTTTGAAGTTTGCCGATTTGTTGACTTTTCCTTTCCATTTCTTCTCTCCACCTGTCTTCAGTCTCTTTTATCTTTGGCAAACTGCCAGGAACACAGTCTGAAATGAGATTAATTGAATATAAGCTGTCATTTATGAATTGCGTGAGATTATTCATTATATTTCCGGCCCTTGATATTGCTCTATCAGATTTCATTAATTGATGTTCCCATTCTGTAAACAAGATTTCTTTGTGTTTTTCCTCTATCCTAGGAAGATTTGCTTCTTTTCCCTTTTCTGTATCCTGCCAGTTGAGAAACTCATAAATCTTTTCATCGGCATCATCTATTTCTTGTCTAAGAGTTATGATAGTTTGGATCAAAGATGAAGTAATCTCACAAAAAGGTTCTGCTTGTGACAGTTTTGAGCAAAATTCAATTAACTGCTGAGTCAATAATTTATTAGCCTCAAGGGCTTCCGATTTGAATTCATATAACTTTGGATAATCTTTAAACTTATCCAAAGTTGCTTGAAATTCCTTTTCTTGAATCATTTTTGCCTTTTCCTCATTTTGTAACAAACTCTGTAACTTAGAAATTTCTTCATTTAGCTGCTTTTGTTTGCCTAAAAGCTTTTCATCAACCTTCTTCTTTTCTTCAGCAAGCTGTTTCTCCAATTCTTTAGACCTGAATGTCTGATCCTGTAGTTGTTGTTGCAATTGGCTGATCAGTTGCTGATTCTCCTTAGCTTTTTCTTCCAGTGAAGCTATGTGAAGATCTTTCCGAGTTATTAGTTGAGAAACTTCTACAACTTTATCCACTGTTGCAGCACTATAAGCTCCTGTATACTGGGACAATTTCGTAAGGTCTTCAAATGGATTCATTTCATTGTTCTTATAAACAATATTCATAAACTCATCTGATGGAGTAGAAAATATACCCTTTTCTGTTTTTCTTTTCTTTCTTTGTCTTTTGACAACAGCCTTATGTTTAGGGCTGTAAAATACATCCAAAGGAGGGATCTCCTCACCTTTTAAAGGGATTGCCTCTACCCACTTTGTAAAATAATCGGTTGCAGTAAGAATGTACTTGTGCTGCTTGGAAGAATGAGGTACTATCTCACCAATAATGTCAAGTCCCCATTGTTCAAATGGTTGTTCAATATTTACTGGTTGCAAAGGAAAAGCTGGTTTCCTTTGCCTTCCACTTGCAGTTTGGCAGATTCTGCACTTTCTTACATATTCATGTGTATCTTTAAAAAGGGTAGGCCAATAATAGCCAGCACGAATTATTTTGTGAGATGTGGTGTCACCTCCAAAATGACCTCCTGCTGGTCCATCATGCAACTCCTGCAAAACCTTTTCAGCCTCAGTCTTTTCTAGACATCTCAACAAAATTGAATCATAATTTTTTCTAAACAACACATTATCAATGATCTCATATTTAACAGCTTTTAATCTTAAAGCACGTTTTTCCTTATAACTGAGATCAGAAGGAGCATACCCATTTTTTAAGTAATAGATGAGATCAGAATACTGAGACTCAGAATCCGTAACACTTATCTGATTTACTTGAATATCTTGATTTGAATGATCATTCTCTGGTATGTTATGAGCTCCTGCTAATAATCTGCAAAAACCTTGTCCTCTAACAATCTTAGTTGGTTTAATATCAACATCATATTCTTGTAAGGCTGTTACCCAATTAGCTCGTTTTTCTCCTACTTCTCTCTGAATTAATAATTGCCTCACTGCAGAGAATGGGACAATGATTTTTGTATGAGTTTTTAAGAGAAAAGGTCTAAATTGCTTGATTGATTTGAACACAGCAAAGGCTTGTTTTTCAACATCGGAATAATTCAGTTCAGCTCCTTGCAGATTTGAACTGAAGAATGAAATTGGTGCTTCAATTTTCTGATCATTGAGTTGTGTTAAAACAACTGCATAAGATGTCTCTGTGGCTAAAGTATACAAAATAAAATCTTTAGAAAAATCCGGAGTACTTAATGCTGGTGCATTAATGATTGCCTGTTTGATTAACTCAAAGGCTTCTTTCTCTTTATGCCCCCATTTGAATACTGAATTTTTCTTGATCATATTTTGCATAGGTAAAATAATTAAAGAAAAATCAGGAATGAATCTTTTTACAAAATTGATCTGTCCAAGAAATGATTGCATGGATTTTTTGTTATGAGGTAAAGAAATATCAGAGATCTCTTTAACTCTGTTTGGATCAATGTATATACCATCTTTTGATACAATAAATCCTAAAAGTTTTCCTTCACCTAAAGCAAAGAAAGATTTTTTCGGATTTAATGAAATACCAAACCTTCTACATCTTTCGAATATTTGTTTAAGATCATGTAGATGATTGGTTCTGTTTTTAGAGAATACTGTTATATCATCAAGATAAACAACAACTGATTTATTGATCAGACCTTTAAATGCTATGTCCATGGCTCTTTGGAAAGTTGCTCCTGCATTTATTAGACCAAAAGGCATTTTTTGATAAGCATAAGTTCCCCATTTTGTTCTGAAAGCTGTTTTCAATCTGTCATCTGGATGAACTAAGACTTGATTATAGCCTGAAAATCCATCAAGAAAGGACATAAGTTCAGAACCAGCTACCTTTTGAAGTATTTGTTCCATGGTTGGCAATGGGAAATTGTCTTTTAAACATGCCTTGTTTAAATTTTTGAAATCAATACAGATTCTTATATCACCATTTTTCTTCCTTACAGGTACCATATTGGAAACCCAATTGGAATGCCTGACAGGAAAAATGATTTTGGCTTTCAAAAGTTTATTAAGTTCTGATTTGATTTGATCTTCAAGATTTGGATGAACGTTCCTTAGCTTCTGTTGAACAGGTTTAATATCAGGAAGCATTGGAATTGTGTGCTGAATAATTGAAGTATCATATGTTTTTAAATCATCATAATTCCAAGCGAAGACATTTTTGTACTTGCTCAATAGTTTAATGAAGGCATCCCTTTCCTCTGATGTTAAATTAAGTCCTAAATTAACATTTTGAGGTTTTGAATCAGAACCAAGATTCACTAATTCAAATTTCAAAGTAGAACTTTGGAGCTTGGTATTAGTGACTTTCTTGAATCTGTCTTTAATATCATACAAGTCCTCCAATCTAACAACAGATTTCGGAATGGGATTTTCATTACTTTTTGAAGAAATTTGTAAGTCATGTTCTTCTTCGTCGATAATTTGATCATCATATGATTTCTCAGAAGTCATGAAGTTCAAGATATCTTGATCATGGTAAAAAACTCTCCAATTTGTAACATTGTCTGGGACAGATGGTCTAAAAAGTAATTCTATTGAAAATCTATCTGGGCTAAAATCTTCAGAAGGTATGAGTCTGGAAGCAATATTGGCTAGCAAGTCTGCTGCTGAATTTTGAGACCTAGGGATGGAAGAAATATTGAATGCAGAAAAGTGTGTGGTGAGTTCTTGAACCAGCGATTGATAATGTTTGAGGTGATTTGAAAGACAGTGAATTGTATTTCTCACTTGTTTGACAATGATTTCAGAATCGCCGAATACTTTCAAATATTGCACTTTAAGGCCAATTGCTTTATACAAACCTTGGACTAGAGCTTCATACTCAGCTGTATTGTTCGTGCATTCAAATTCTAACCTACAGGACAGCATTGTCTTTTCACCGTGCGGGCTAACCAAGATACACCCTGCTCCTGAACCTTCGTTAGATTTAGAGCCATCAAAATATAAAGACCAAAATAAAGAAGTATTAACAAGATTATTTACAATTTCCCCAGTATCACTAAAACATCTTGACCTATCAGTTTGTGAATAGTTTTCAATCTGTGATGTTAAACTGTTTACTGAGAAAGGGGATGGTTGGGCAGTGAGATTTCCAAAAAATGACTCCGATGAATAATTTCCCAAGATGTTGTTATTAAATGCAATTGGTTGATTTTCCTGTTCAAAATCTGTTACAGTATGGGTCATGTGTTTCTCTCGATTGATTTTTATTTGATTTGGCTTTCCTCCATAAGGTAACCACATGTGAGACCAATCGGTAGAAATATATCCGTGGAGCTTTTCAGACCAATCTCTACTTAAAAACAACCCATAAAATTCAGGTATATCAGCTATTAAGATATCAATTCGTTGAACTACCCGTGGATCAGCTGCTAACCTGATAGTTACGGAGTTAATCTCTCCTAAAACCTGGACCTTGCTTCTGTCTAATTGTACAATGTGTATGGAAGACTTTTGGGGTTCTATGTTTAGTTTAGAACAAACTGAAGCTGGCATTATATTGGATGATGCCCCTGAGTCAATCAAACAATTGTGTAGGTTTCTGTTGTAGATCTCAAAAGTCAAAAGGAAGGGTGGAGTGTGAGAATTTGATCTATCCCCAATCAGGACTGACTCAGTAGCTTCTATCATACCAGAAGGTGGTTGACCAGAATCATTTGCAGCTTTAGCACTGGGAAGAGGTGAACAGGGAACAGCATTCAATTCTTTGAGAAGCAATTTCTGTGGATGTTTTAATTTGCTAAGTTCAAACATAGTTATGTTTGCCTTAGTTTTCTTCATATCATCAACAATATTGTAATCCATTGAATCGGATACTACTAATGTTTTGGATGTTGGAAGAGTATTTGAAGTTGAAGGTGGGTTTTGGGGAACTGCTGCGGGTGATTTCTTTGTAGGTACTTTTTCTTTTGTTGTAGCAGCACCTGCACTCCGTTTCTTTGAAGTTGTCTGAACAGGTTCGGAAGTACCTTTACTCCTAGTAGAGACAGGTAAAGCTTCTTCATCATTATTTGTATCGGAGTTGGGTAGTATGAAATCCCACATGCCATGACATTCAACAATTTCCTCTTCATTATCAGTTGATGAGATTGTTTCCTCTTCTTCCTCTTCTTGATCTGATTCTGCATAAGATACGATATTTGGTGGTTTTGATTCGGTTTTCTTATAATTCTTGAAGGGCCTCGTGGTTGAAGTTTCAGCTACTTGTTTCTTAATTTCAATCATTTCATTTGACATAGTCTTGAGAACCTTTTGGAGGCCTTCCATATCATATGGATCTTTTGAGATTTTCTTCTTTGAGTCTTCTTTGAATGAAACTTTTTTGGTTTTTCTTTCCTCAAGAGCTGCTTTCTTTTCTAGAGCATTAATACGTTTTTCCACAGCAAGTGCTTCTTTCATGTTTTCAGCAAGTGTTGGTTTTGCGGCCCTGTCTACAAAAATAGCTATATTGGCAGGTAGGGCAGTAATATACCACTCACTTCTGATTTGTTCACTGGGTTTGGAAGTCGTTGGGATTTTATTCAAAAGTTTATTGAAACGAGCATTAAATTCTTTAATGGGTTCCCTATGCTCTATCCTAAGATTGGAGAGATCATTTATTAGTGTAGCTAAAGATCTATCGTCTCCATACTTAGTGAGAAACTGTTCTTGGAAAATGTCCCAACTGGTAATAGAATCAGAAGGCAGGGAAAAATACCAGGATCCTGCTGATCCTTGCAATGTATAAGGAAAAATCCTAACAACGACATCTTGCTCAGTCACTCCCTTCAAATTAACTGCTAACATGAAGTTATTGATATGTTCCTCGGCTTGGGTTCCATTTTCTGGATTAAACTTGGGTAGCCATTTTTCAGGAGCATCACGTAATGCATGTAATGGTGCGGGCATATTGACTGCACCAGGTCTGGTCCATGGATCTGCCATTGTAATACCAGTGGTGGATGATACTGCTGTTGAGATTCCAGATGTTTGGGAAGGAATTGATATTGAGGAGTGAATAGTTTGAGATGTTGAAGTTCTCAATTCCTGATTAACAACGATATGTAATGAGGGAGTGGATGGTTGACTTCGCACTGGGGAAGATGAGATGGAAGATGTGGATGAAAGTGCTTCACTGTCAGAATCTTCAGTATTTTTCTTTGCCTTTTTCCTTTGAGGTAAAGGAAATTCAGTAGGTTCAATACCGAGCTTTTCACTCTGAAGTCTAGTAAGAGGGTGAGGTAGATTGAATTGCGAAGTCTCACTGCTTTGAGATAGCTACGATTTCTGTGGTGAAATCGAGAAGCTCTGAAGTTTCTGGATGAGAGACTGAACTTCAGGAGATTCAAGACTTAATTGTTCTGAAGTATGGTGAGTTTGAGTAGTGATAGTGGATACCTCTTCTTCTTGCTTGGATGCTGAGGAATCAGCAGAAAATTTGGAAGTACGAGGTGATGCGGAGGGAGAATTACTCTTAGAATGGTTTGTAGATTTGGGTTTGCTTGCCATTCACAGTAGGATGCCCTCCTTCTAGCGCCAAAAATGTTGAAGCCTAGAAAATCTCTGCTTCAAACATTGGGGGAAAAACACCCGGTCGGGACCTTAAGACAGCTCCTTTTCCGTTTGGGATGGTGGCTCCGACTGGATTTAAAGGACCAGTTTCCTTATAACTAAGTGGATTGAATTGAATGGGTGAAAATGGGACTAAATTGACATAATAATAAAACTATCTAATCTAAACTAAATGCTGATAAAGAAATTCTAATTTTAACCCGGGTAATAATATGTGAATACAACTTAGGATTGTTTCAATCTAATAATAACCATGAAAATGTATTATTAGTTAAATTGAAATGTGCAGAAACGAATAAAGATAACTCTGTTTAATAAATTAAACAGAGTTATATTAGTATATTGCATTCATCATCATATACCATTCATATATGTATCTAAATGATAATATTCCAATTATATTCAGAAATGATAATATAAAGAGGAAATATTATGAAAATCAAATATATAAATGATAGCAAATTCTTCAAACGAATACCATATAACAGAGACAATTAACAATGAACAGATAAAAATACCTCATTCATATTGCAGACTGTCAAATGAAGTATGATACTCTGATCTAGTAACTCCGATGTAAAATTAACTCCAAAGGCACAAAAATGCAACACTTCAAAGATAATTTGAGCACAAAAATCACCAGATGTGATCTTTCATAGAAATATAATAAGGAATGAAGCACAGAAATGTTAGCTCCAAATCCTCAAAATATTACAACTTCCGATCCTTCTCTAAATGCATGAGAGGGATTTAAATAATAAAATTACATAACAAAATCCTAATACTACCGCTACAATCTATCAATTTAAAACTGAAATGCTATTTTGAATAAAACTGATTCATTGTTTTTCTCCTTCGCTTGATGAAGCCAAGTTGCAAATGTTCAACATATCTCGGAGTCTAGGTGGATGACTCATCTCAGTATGCAACTGTCCAGCATAGGTGGCATCAGAAAATTCTGGAATTAGACAATCGATAGCGTTTGATAGAATTTTGATAGCTGTCTGTTGATTGTTTTGCTTGATCACATGAGTCCACATACTATCCCAGGATATAGTTTGAAGTCTGCCGATTTGTTGACTTTTCCTTTCCATTTCTTCTCTCCATCTGTCTTCAGTTTCTTTTATCTTTGGCAAGCTGCCAGGGACACAGTCTAAAATGAGATTAATTGAATATAGGCTGTCATTTATGAATTGCGTGAGATTGTTCATTATATTTCTGGCTCTTGATATTGCTCTATCAGATTTCATTAATTGATGTTCCCATTCTGTAAACAGGATTTCTTTGTGTTTTTCCTCTATCCTAGGAAGATTTGCTTCTTTTCCCTTTTCTGTATCCTGCTAGTTGAGAAACTCAGAAATCTTTTCATCGGCATCATCTATTTCTTGTCTAAGAGTTATGATAGTTTGGATCAAAGATGAAGTAATCTCACAAAAGGGTTCTGCTTGTGACAGTTTTGAGCAAAATTCAATTAACTGCTGAGTCAATAATTTATTAGCTTCAAGGGCTTCCGATTTGAATTCATTTTACTTTGGATAATCTTTAAACTTATCCAAAGTTGCTTGGAATTCCTTTTCTTGAGTCATTTTTGCCTTTTCCTCATTTTGTAACAGACTCTGCAACTTAAAAATTTCTTCATTTAGCTGCTTTTGTTTGCTTAAAAGCTTTTCATCGACCTTCTTCTTTTCTTCAGCCAGCTGCTTCTCCAATTCTTTAGACCTGAATATCTGATCCTGTAGTTGTTGCTGCAATTGGCTGATCAGCTGCTGATTCTCCTTAGCTTTTTCTTCCAGTGAAGTTATGTGAAGATCTCTCTGAGTTATTAGTTGAGAAACTTCTACAACTTTATCAACTGTTGCAGCACTATAGGCTCCTGTATATTGTGACAATTTCGTAAGGTCTTCAAATGGATTCATTTCACTGCTCTTATAAACAATATTCATAAACTCCTCTGATGGAGTAGAGAATATGCCCTGTTCTGCTTTTCTTTTCTTTCTTTGTCTCTTGACAACAGCCTTATGTTTAGGGCTGTAGAATACATCCAAAGGAGGGATTTCTTCACATTTTAATACAATATGACCTGTAGGATGTTCAGGAATGATTTCAACATCCCGCTCTATTTGTTCTGAACCTTTATCCTGCAATCCAAGCTGTTGAGCAAACTGATCATATTGATTTAATAGCTGAGAAGAAATATCAAGATTAGTGGAAACCGTAATCTCCTTCGTTATTTCTTTTTTTTTTTCTCTTTATCTATGCTCTGCTTGGTGCTTTTGTCATCTGATCCATCCTTTTGATTATGCACCTCATCATTGATATTTGTGCATTTGTCTATCATTTGAGCAGTATTCCCTTTTGGGGCATCAGGTTTGTCAATAGTGACCACTTTTTGAGAATGTACAATTGGCTGGTTGACAGCCGATTGTGTAATGATTTTGCTGGTAGATGTTTCTACTAGCATTTGGCCGGATGTACCTTCTGTCTCTGATTTTTGGATTTGAGTTCTCAGCTGGTCTAGAGGTACTCTCAACAATCTCTGGCTTCTAAATAAGAGAAATTTATTAATTTCCTCCTGTTGAAATGTAGACTTGATCAAGTCAAAAATCTGAGGAAAATTATCTAATGAAATAAACAAATCATCGAACATATCTGGTTCATGCTCAAAACGAGCAATTGAAACTGAAGCGGTGACATCAAATGCTATCTTTTTTGGATCATACTGTCTTCTAGGAATGGTTGCAAATTTACAACCTCTTATCTTGAAGACTTCCTTTTCTGCATGCTTGAAATCATTTAGAGTGAAATGACCACAATTGAGTGGGAATTGAGGCCACATTTTCTTCTTACTGTTGTTCAAAGACCTCGATATACCTTCAATTGTCAATTGATAAGAAACTTCTTGAGCGAGAAGTTTGTCTGGAACAAAAAGCGGAAGAACATGCGGCTCCACTATACTACCAAAAACCCTGATGTAAGTAAATTTTTCCTCCCCAAACCAATCTCCGATTGCAGACATGTCGGCTTTAGCTTTATCAGAAATCCTAGGGGGAAAGTGATTAAAAATGGTTTGGAAAACGGGAATGAGGAAGCCATGACAGATTCTATATACATTAGCTTGGAAATGAATCTTCCAAAGAAATTTATGATAAATATGGATTGGAAGGGGGTTATTGGGAGTCCATTTCCATCCAAATAAGGGAAATTCGGAATTGAAACAAATAGCATCAAGAATATAGGCACAAAATAAAAAGGGGGTAGAATTTCCAGCATCTTTTTCTTGTCTGTATTCAAGGATCCTATTGGCCATTCTATCAGAAAGAATAACAGCCCAATCCATAATGTCGGAATTCACAGCTGCTAGGATTAATGGGACCATTTGTATAGAAAACCTAGCTGAATTATTATTGCTAAATAACCTACACATCATGGCAGCTGCATAGCAATATGGAGGCAGAAGAGAATCTACAGAATACATACCGGATGCTTCATTTCGGTGCTTCTCTGGGTTTTTCCTCCAATTTCTGATAGGGTCGGATTGGACTTTGTTATCATCAGCAAATTCTTTGATAAATTCCTTGTTATACACCTTCTGTGGGTCTCGAAGATGGTACATTGCTTTCAAGTCTTCTGCTTTAAATGAGCCGAAAGGCACTCCGGATGCTGAAATAAACATTCTATCTTTTATCTTTACACTGTCAATAATCCATCGAACTACATCATAGTAAGGCATGATGCTTGCTCTGGATGCAATTCGATGTAGAAATGAATTTGCAAGTGTTCTTTCATTGATGTCAGAGTCGGAATCCGAGCTATCCTCGTCTGGAACTGATGCCTTCTCCACTGTAACCTTGGGGTCTAATTTTTCCAACAGGTTGTAGACTGTGTCCCATGTCATTTTTCCAAGACCTTGGCATGATGTATCTGTGACTAGCCTTATCTTTATGGGCTTTTCTTTTGAGACTGTAGGAGTCTCAGCAAACTTCACTGGTAGAACAGTCTTATTTCTTCTCCCTCTTTTTGACATTTCTACGTCTGCTACCGCTTCTCTTTGTCTGTGAATGAAAGAACTTGGTGTTCTTTGGCTCTGCAAGACAATAAACTCTCGGTCGTGCTCAACAAGTCATTCAAACGGAATGATTTATGAATTTATGGTTTTCATTCATTTGTTGCGTAAATGCTCCTTTTGGGTCACACTTAAGTATTTAAAACCAAATCACAAACCATATTCATTTGATTCGTTATTGAATGCCTTTCGTACCAATAAAGATTTGGCGCTTGTGATATATTAATATATTCAACAAAAATCTTCGTATGCAAAATAGATGAATCGCATTGGAAGTTTTCGAATGGCAAATGAGTATCACAATACGTTTATCCCGATTGATCGATTGCGATTGCAGATCTTTCCGATCTCTGATGGTGGGGTCTACCATATTTTTTTAAACAAATGTTCGATTTTCTTTTAAAAGCGCTTATTATCAAATGCACATCGGATCAGGGAATTTCAACTAAGCGTAAAGAGTTTTTTAAAGATTGTCCCGATTGATCGATTGCGATTGACCGCATCGCATCGGAAGCTTTATTTAATTGTTTTAAACTCTTAGCGATTAGAATCTTCCGATTGGACTAATCGCATCGGAAGATTTGAAATGGGCATATGATATTTCTTTTGAGTGTTATCTCCGATTCTTCGATTGCGATTGAGCTTTTAACTTTGATTTGTTTTTATGATAAAGCCTTGTATATTAGATCGGACCATAAGTTTTTTGAATATTGAATATGAAATTTCAAAACAATGAATTTTATTCCTAAGTGTTTTATTTCTAAAAAGAAAGGGACCCTATTTCTAAATTTTATTTCTAAAATTTAGAAAAAAGGGAATTCTGTTGCGTTCCTGCATAAATCTGGATCAGTGACTTGGTCCATCTTTACGATCAAGAAGATGATGTAATAGGTATAGGAAAATTCGAGCCATTCTGGCATGGCCCCTATATTGTCAAAAGGATTCTTGCTAAGGGTGCCTATGAATTATTTGATTACGATGGAATTCCATTGGCACAGCCTAGAAATGGGTTGTATTCGAAACGTTACTATGCTTAATCATAAGCGTAGTAATTTTTTGTATTATATTTTATATATGATGTTGATTTTCATTCACTATCTTAATTTTTTTTTAGGGTTTTCTTGACATCAGTAATCTGCTTTACAATTTCATCGCAGATGTCTGAATCTTCAGAACCATTTTTTGGATATGCTGATTGTGCTAGTCATAGTACGCAGAATCTATCCTCTGCAGTGTGGGCCACTTTCACTCCGGACGACAATTTACTGAGTTTTCAAGGGATTTGTATTGGTAGATCGATGAACAATATCGCTAAGTATAGTGCGTTGATTGAACTTCTCTCTGATGTCGTTTCATTTGGTATTAACCGCATAATATTAAGGTTAGACTCACAACTAGTGGTATTACAACTTACTAGTGTTTATACTGTTAGAAATCCAACACTTCTTAGATTTTTCCTAAGAGTTCGACTTTTGGAAAGACATTTTTATTTCATTCAATATCAACATATTTCCATAAATTTGAATGCATTGACTGATTCATTACCTAATCAAGTTTTAGACAGACATTTGCAACATATGTAAAGAAAATATTCACATCATTGAATAGGATTTCACAATAAACATAGGAAAAACTCTGAATTCATATAGATAGATGGTTATAGGTTTTTACAAAATTTGTGCCCAAGACACATTGGTCATCTGACCTCAAAATTTATGCAAAATGTCACAACTAAACTAGTGGTGCTCATGGTAACATGCTATAGATCTAACAATCCTACGGAGCAACCACATCCATCGGTTAGGAACCCCAATAGTGTGTCGATAAAGTCGCATGGGTAACTCTTCGACCTGGAAATTCAAAATTCCGAAGGTAGAACCCTCTATGTGCTGATGAAGCTTAGCCAGAGTCTTATCCATATCAAGGTCTTGAAGGACTGCTCTCCCGACAGCCCTCTCTGCTAGCGCATCTGCTTCGCACTCTGATTCCTCTACTGGTTGAACACGACCGATATATACATTACATCAAACATTTATTTTAGTCTTAGAAAGAAATAAAAACACAAAAACATTTTATAAACCTAGAAAAATCAAAAAACATGGTCAAAAAATTCTTACCCATTGCACCCCACTGAGCGCCTTCTGGTAATACTAAATCTGGATCTCCTCAGAAGTCAACACCTGTGTATGCATACTCATTGATGGCGATGGTCTGTCACCGGAACCAGGTGAAGAATGCAATAGAGAACACAACGGTCAATTGGCCTGCATTCTGACCCATGAGTTCTACCCATCTCTGCATTAGAGGATCTCTAGGACTAGATATATCCAGTGTTACATCCTGTGGTTGCATCAGTGGAATCTGTTCCAAAGTGAAGGAGATAAGGATTGAACCATAACTGAAATTCTTCTTCCTTCCTCCCTTTCCTTTGTTCATTTGTTCCTTTATCTGAGATAGAATAGTTGTCTACTCAACTTAGTGTTTCTAAATTGATGTCATAAATTGTCAACCAGGGCTAGTAAACTGTTGAAGTGAAGTGCACTATATGTGCCTAGGTATCTTCTTCCTACTTTGTTGTGTTTAGTGTTTTTCTAGTGTTTTTGTTTTTTTTTTTATGCTAAGAGGAAAGGAACTAAATTGTTGGCAAAGAAAATTGACTGATCACACTAAAACAGAGCAAAATCTACTCTAAACTATGAATGGCACCTAAAAACAGAAAATGCTAATCCACAGATTGTAAAACTGATAAGAAAAGTAACTCATAACATTAAACTCAGTCCAATTCATTTCATTAGAGGTATGTTGGAACAACTTGAGAAAAGGATAATTTTGATGTAATGAGGTTCTCTTTAGTAAACAACAACTTAAAATATCACAGAGAAAATCTCATCCATTGTTAGAAATATGTTGGAACATTTTGAGAAAAGATTATCTGCAACATAGTAAGGAACCCTATGCTAAAATAACTTGTGACACTCATTCTGCAACTCAAAATGTTACTAGTAAGCCTCATTCAAGAGTTAGAAATTTCTTGGAATAACTTTGGAAAAAGGTTGTTTGTAAAATTATGAGAAATTGCAGAACAGTCAAGAGCTCAAAATGATATAACTAATTCTTGTTCATATGATAATGATGTGTTAGAAGAAGTTAAGAACAAGAGTAGCTTATAAAATAATGAGGGTTTTTAAAGTCTAATTAACAGGACTAGAATGCAATTAACTAATAAAATTGAAATGCAATGAACAGAACTAAACTAAAGTGCAATTAACTCAAGAGTACTACAGCTATATCTCATTCACACATTAGTGATATATTGGAACAGCTCATGAGAACAAGATTGACTGTAATATTCAATATAAGTAAATGACATAAGCATGATGAAAGAAGATAAACTCAGAAAACTGCCTAAGTTAAGAACAAAACAGAGCTAAAGGTCACTTATCTAGAAAATATGCACAAAGCCTTTCGGATAGTAGGGGCCCTCTACCATCAGATTGGCACATGAATCCTTAACTCCTCAAAGTTGTTTCAGATCATGCATCAAAGTTGTACTTCTTTCATTAAAGGAAAAATGCTCAAAAACAGAGTATCACAATCTTTGATAACTAACAACAAAACATCAACTAACTAACTGTTTCTCGGTTCACCGAGTTATTATTATAAGAAAATACATAACTGTCATTGAGTAGAAATAGGCATAGGTGTCTTTTACAATCAAAATTGAACCAGAAATCCTGTTGAGGACTCGTATTTTGCTGAAGACACCTGCAGAGACCTTATCCTTGTAGAAGTCTACTTCTTAGTTTTGGTTTTCTCCGTGTGCATAACCACTTGCATATTTTTGCTCAACCTTCGTAGAGGACAAGGAATGATGTAGGAGAGTTCTAGAATTTAACCATATGCATTTTTCCCTCAAGTGACACCTATAACCTGTGTGAACATAAAGATGGCTGTGGAATATGAAACTAGCTACAGAATGGCTGCATTCTATAGCTAAGTCTAATAAAAAATCACTATGACAACAAAACCACAAAAGTATAATAAGTCAGTCATTGCATGCATTCTTAAAGTGATTTTAATCATTCCTATCGATCTTTTAAGCCTATAGCTGATAAAGGACAATTGGAATGAAGTGAAATTTGGTGAAAGGAAAGGACATCTTTAGGGCTCAACATACCCCCACCGCAAAGCTTTTGCATGTCCTCATGCAATCAATCCATGTATTCTAAAACTTCTGCTAGGACATCTAACTTCCTTTTTCTGCTTTTCTTGGTGTTCAATGGCATCCTAGGATTCCTTATGACCAATTTGAACCTCAGATTTATAAGTGCCCTACTCAACTTCTTGTTTTTCTTCTTCAACTTCTCACTAGCCTTGTACAATTTTTCCATTTGCAGAGAGAGAGTTGTGTTCATGTCACTTTTCAGTTTGACTTGTTCCCTTAAAATTTCATTTTCATTTTTTATATGCCTATTGAGTACTTCCAATTCATATTTGTCTCTTCTCAGCACTTCAATTGAAGATTCTTGTGGGCTAGGAGTTCTCTCTCTGTTTGTTGAGGCTCTCTTTTCTAATGACTCAACATAATTATAGATCTGTTGTTGGGTTGGGTCTACCTCCGGAGTTCCTCTATCAAGATCCTCTTCGTACTGGTACTCAAGAGATCTGGCAGTTGGTATCTCTTCATCTTCAATATCTATGATTCCTGATTGCTTAACTCATGTCTTCTTCAATATGCCTCTAATCCTATGACTTCTTCTTAGTTTAGATGGTCCCTCGCCTCTCTCCTTAGCATACTTTCTTATTATCTTTTCCTTTTTGAGTTGTTTCTTGATTTTGGCCAATTTTTCAGAGATAATCTCCTCACTGTCTTCTTGTATGGATTTATCAGTTTTAATTCCAATAGATTTGGCATCTTTTCCCCTCTTGCTTCTTCTTACAAGTTTTCCTTCAGATGGAGTTTCTTTAGGTTCTTCAAAATGATTCCTTAAGAGGAACTCATCCCAACTGTCTCCTACCTTTTTCAAGTGATGCTCAATTAGAATTTTAACTAGACCATGATGATATAAATTGGTTTCTAAGAACTGAACCCTTTTTTGGACATTAGAAGCCATCCTCTTTAGGCTATGGAGTAAGAAAAAGGGTAAATTTATCTCTTCATATAGGAAATTCATCATAAGTCGAATGTGATAAACATATAGGGTGCCAAACCTTCCCTCACAAGTTATAAACTTTTGCAGAATTAGCAACATATTTCGCCATTTATTCTTTAAGGCTGAACTAGGAATGTCTTTCTTGAAAACTGAAATATCCATACCTGGTGTTTTTAGCATCTGTCTCCATGCTTCATTGTGAAATTCTTTGTTTTTGAACCATTTTTCACCTTGCCTTGGTAACTCTGCTGCTTCTGCTATGAAGGATTCTGTGATAATGAACTTGAAATCACCTATTTCAACTTCTGACCCGTTGAATGACCGGGAAAATGACTTAGTGACCTCCTTATGAAATCCATTGAACTTCTCCAAAAACTGTAGCCATCCAACCTGTTGTAACATCTCTTTGATTTGTGGGTAACCTTCTAGATATTTGGTTCTGACTGGTTCGGACCTTACAATAATTCCCATGGCTTCTTCTCCTCAAATTTAATTTACTGCTCTGTTACTGCTCTCCTATTCAAGGTAAAAATGGTTGTAGAGGTTTGTTTTCACCTTAAAGATGACCTCTTTGTCTCTGCAGACAAGAATTGGCTACAGA
Organism: Pinus albicaulis; assembly: GCA_034641835.2. NCBI lineage: Eukaryota > Viridiplantae > Streptophyta > Pinopsida > Pinales > Pinaceae > Pinus > Pinus albicaulis. Next base: position 674,796,704 of record CM076583.1, read on the forward strand.
AAAATGACATGAAGTGGATATGGGATGAGTGAAATACGGTGAGGGTAAATCACACGAATAAATGAGTTTGAGAGTTGTCATGGAGTAAAATACCGTGGAGAAATCCCATGAGGATTTCAAAATCATCATTGAATATTTCGGGTTAGTGATGTGACCTAATAGGTCACTTCAAGTACTAACCATTAACTTTTAATAAATGATGATTTGATATGGCGAAATGGAAGGGATTTGTCCAAGGATTTTGTGATAGGCTTGATCAATATGAATAATCAAAATAACCTTATGAAACATACATATGACTTAACCATACTATATCTTTCATAATCTGTTATCATAATAATTTCACAATTTTACCTTAGCCCTTCTTTTGATTTTTGTTGTTTTAATATGCTTTGTCTTTCCTTTGAAAATCATTGATCTTTCAGTCTTCATAATCCCTTTGATTTTTCTTGTTGAAATAGGTGTGTAGGATCAATTTGTTGTTGAACAAGTGGTTGCTGGATAGTTGGCTGCAGAATATCTGGCTGCAGAATGTACCTGTAAAAGCTTTGAGACATGGAATGAAACGATTTGAAATATGGATGGCATGAAGTATGAAATGAAATAAAATGGATCATGAAATATAGTGGAATGAAGGATGAATGAAGTGAAATATTATGGAATGAAATGGATCATAAATGTGGAGTGGAATGAAATATGAAAAGTGGCCTGCAACTTATGATTTGTAATACTCAATTGCAGATATTAATAATAATAATAATAATAATAATAATAATAATAATAATAATAAAAAAAAAAAAATCAATTTTGAAAATATGAAATGAGAATGAGAGGGATCATGAAATGGAGTGAATGAAGTATGGATGAATGGAGTGAATGAAATATGAATGAAGTGAGATATGATGAAGTGAAATGGATCATAAGTGGAATGTGAGATGTAAAGTGAGCATGCACTTATGATTTTATGATACTTGCTTTCAGGAAAAGAACAATTTTGAAAAGCTAAAGTGTCAGAAGGATTCTGATTTTCACCTTATATTTTCTATATAAACATGCTAATCAATGATTAGTTTTCATGTTTATACTTTATTTTTATTTTATTTTTTTATTTTTTTTAGCATCTAATTTCAGAAAACACAATTAAGTTGATGAAGAAGAAGGATTCTTCTTCATTAAATTCACATCACTGTTCTCTTGGAATCTCTTGAAAGTGGCTTATGATATAGTTTCAATCTATGACCATTTACAAGAAAAGTGACCTTATCTTCATCTATTGCCCTAATTTTTATCGCTCCATTGTCAAAAAAATTCACAATTTCATATGGCCCAAGCCAATGTGTTTGGAATTTACCTTGAAAATCTTTGAACTTTGAATCAAACAAGAGGGCCCAGTCACCTGCTTTGAATTTATTTTCCTTAATGTACTTATCATGCCATCTAGTCCTTTGATGTTGGAATATATTTGTTCTCTGGACTGCATCCTGTCTGATCTCATCCAATTCATTAATCTGCTCCAATCTGTGCTTTTGTGCTTCTGTTAGATCAAGTCCTAGCTGGACTACCATTTTAAAAGTTTGAATCTAAAACTCTATGGGAAACAAGACTTGTTTTCCATAAACAAGTTCTTAAGGGGTATGACTTGTTGTGCTTCTCCATGTAGTTCTATAGGCCCACAAGGCTTCAGGAAGGTTGTCTGCCCAATCTCTTCTATGTAAATGAACAGTATTTGTTAGGATCCCTTCAATGACCTTATTATTAGATTCCACTTGACCATTTGCTTGTGGATGATAGGGAGTAGATTTTTTGTGTCTGATTTTGTACCTCTCCACCATTTGTTCCACTAGCTTTGATGTGAATTGAGCTCCTTGATCTGTAACAATTTCTCTTAGGACACAAAAACGAGTAAAAATATCCTCAAAAATAAAATTAACTATAGATTCTTCAGTAGCAGAAATTAATGGCTTGGCCTCTACCCATTTGGTAATATAATCAATGCAAACTAATATATATTTCTTTTTTCTTGATGGAGGACTAATAGGTCCTACAAAATCTAAAGCCCATTTCTCAAAAGGTTCAATATGTACCTGAGGCTGCAATGGCATCTCACTTGAAGGAGAAGGTTTCCCTACCCTTTGGCAGTTGTCACACCTTTTGACATACTCTTTAGCATATTTAAAAATGGATAGCCAATAGTATCCTAAATGAAGGATCTTATAAGTTTTCATTTTATCAACAAAGTGTCCACCACAAGGTTCATCATGACATGCCTTGAGAATCTCGGGCATCTCATCTTCTTGAACAAATATCCTAATGATAAAGTCTGGACCTGTTTTGTATAACTCATTAGCAACCCATGAATATTTTGCACTGTCATAAATGATCTTTCTTTTGTCTCTTGCATTCATTATTGAAGGAAATTTCCCTGAAACTAGATAATTAGCAATGTCAGCAAACCAAGAAGTTTGAGTAGAAATTGCAAAAAGATATTCATCAGGGAATTGATCTTCAACTGGAGTATTGTCTTTAATGTTTTGGAGTCTAGATAGGAAATCAGCTATTGTATTTTGTTTCCCAGGCCTATCTAGAATGGTGATGTTGAATTCCTGTAAAAGAAATAACCATCTTATGACTCTACCATTAGTAATTGATTTGTTCATTAGATATTTAATTGCAGAGTGATCTGTGTGAACAAAAGTTTCATAGCCTGTTATATAGTGTCTGAATTTATTTATGGCATGAAAAACAACTAAGAACTCTTTTTCAGTTACAGTATAATTTAACTCTGAAGGAGTCAAATTTTTACTTGTATAGTAGATGGCATAAGGAATCAGGTCTTTTTGTCCCAATACAGCTCCTAAAGTTGTATCTGAGGCATTTGTTGAAATATGAAAAGGCAATTTCCAGTTAGGTCCCCTTAAAATAGGTGCTTCAGGTATTTTTGTTTTCAGGGTCTCAAAGGCTAACTGAAATCAGGATTCCACCTGAATTCACAGTCCTTGGTGAGTAATTTGAAAAGTGGAGATGCTATCTTGGTGAACTTTCTATAAACCTTCGATAATATCCTGTAAATCCTATAAAACTCCTAACATATTTTTGACAACTTGGAACAAATAAGTTAGAGATGAATTCAACTTTTGACTCATCAACTCTAATTCCATCCCCTGAAATGTGATGCCCCAAAACAATTTCTTCAGTAAACATCATAAAACACTTCTCATGACTTAGTGAAAGATTTTCTTCTTTACATCTCTTTAAAACTTTCTCCAAGTTTTCTAAGGCTTCTTCAAATGTGTTTCCATAGACTGTGAAATCATCCATATATACCTCTACACAATCATGTATTAGATCTGAAAAGATTCCTAGTACTGCCCTTTGAAATGTTGCGGGTGCATTTCATAGTCCAAATGGCAATACTCGGTAAGCATAGGTACCCCAAGGACAGGTAAATGTGGTTTTGTCTTGATCTTCAAGTGCTACTTTAATTTTATTATAACCACTAAACCCATCTAAAAATGAGAAGTACTTTTTGCCAGCTAATGTATCTAACACCTGATCTATGAAAGGTAGGGGAAAATGATCTTTAATATTAGATTTGTTTAATTCCCGGTAGTCAATACATACCCTCCATTTACCATTTTTCTTTGGCACAATTACCAAAGGAGAAACCCACTGACTATCTGAAATGGGATAGATAAAGTTGACATTTAATAATTTCTGCAATTCTTCTTTAACAATCTCCCTAAGGTTTGGATTCATCTGTCTCTGAGATTTTCTGATTGGTTTACAATTTTCCTCTATGTAGATGTGATGAGTGCAAGTCTTAGGGCTTATCCCTTTCATATCAGTGTACTCCCATGTATATGCAGAAGAATGTCTCGTAATATCTTGACTAGATTTTCTTGTTGAGATTTCTCTAGGTTCTTGTTTATGTTTAAAGTTTTACCTGGATATATCTCAATTGTAGAGCTGCCAAATTTATCCATGGAGTAAAGAGACATCTGTCTTGATGATAAAAACTCAATGTTGGATTCTTCTTGAAATTTTTCATGCTTGTATTCCAAAGAGGATTCAAAATTTTCTAAGGTATTTAGAATCTGGCTATCTTCACTAATTTCTGAAATTGTGAAGAGAGGTTGTATGTCTTCTTCATCCTCAATCCATTGAGTATCATCTAATTTTGTAATTGTTTTTGCTAGAGGATACAAGGTAAATTTCTTGGTTGAACTATCATCAACTAACCAAGGTCTTCCTAATATAATAGGATGCCCTCCTAGATTATTTTTAGGAGTTAGGATCATAAAATCCATAGGATACTCCCAAGAATCTAGGGACACTGGAATGTCTTCTATTACCCCATCAGGTTTGATCACAGATCTATCTGCTAATTGTAATAATGTGGGTGTAAAAAGAAGATTAGGAATTTTTATTTTATCCATGATTTGTCTACTCATGATATTGATTGCTGCTCCTAAATCAATAAGTGTGTTTTGGATCTTAGTTCCATTGATGTGTATTTTAACAACTGGATTTCCTCGGTCTAGATACTTTGGAATAACAATCTTACCCATCATGATGTCTGATATTTTTCCTGCCAGTTGAATTTTCTTTGTCTCTTTTATTCTTTTTCCTATTTTTTTCATGCTCAACTCCTTTATTGTCTTTGCTAAGATTGGAATTTCCTTGATAGCTTGTAATAATGAGATCTTAGTACAAACATTCCTTAGCTCATCTAGGAAATCATAACTAGGCACCATAATTTGTTTTTCTACACCCCTATCAATTTGTAATCTTTCTGGAAAGGGAGGTGTAGAGGTGGATGTTGATGGCTACTCTAATATAGGAGCTGAAATTATTGGTTCTTTTTGTTTTGATTTTTCAATTTTTGGGTCTTGAAAAGATGTGTTCTCTTCAAGACTTTTATTTACCCGTAGAGAATCTTCCTCAAAGTTTTTTTTCTCTTGTATGATTACAGAAGGTTTCTTCTTTTCAAGTATTCTTCCATACCTAAGTTGAACATCATTAAGGTATAAAGGAGTAATCAAGTAGGTTGGGAACTGTTGGCCTTCTATCATGTATGTGTTCTGAGGATTTTTGTTGTTGTAGTTTGGTATGGGTTGGGCAGGTAATTGATTTTCTTTCTGAGGAAATGGTAATGGAAGTGGTGGATTTTGATGTTGTGGATTTTGAGGAGGATTTTTTTGAGGATTCTATTGAGGAGGGAAATTTGGATATGGTGGATAAGATAGTGGATATTGATAGTACTGAGAGTATCTTCCATAGGGATTTTGTGCTCCTTGTGTCCAAGTTTGAGATTGATTTTGGAATTGGGGCCAAGGTTGCTGCCAAGAATTCCAATTTGGTGGGGGTTGATTATACAGCTGATCATGGAATCCTTGTGTTTGAGGTCCTTTCCAAGGCCTCCTAGAGACAAAATTGAGAGATTTTGTGGAATTTGTAGGGGTTTCTTCTTGAAAGATAGCTTTAAGACCAGGAAGTGAAGGACAACTCTTGGTCTCATGTTTTTCTGAACAAATTACACAAGTCTCTACTATTTTTGCATCCAAAGGGCACTCTCTCAAGGCATGCTTCTTTCTACATTTGGGACAAAATATTGCTAAGGCATCAGATTCAACTTTTTGCTTGTTTTGTAACTTAAGGGTGTCTATTTGTTCACTAAGACTCCCTAAAATATCAGATTTGAATTCATCAAGCATATGTCCTATTTCTGGCCTACTTACTGTCCCAGAAGCAAACTTACTTGCCCTTGCAAGAGTAGGGTCTCTTGGTCCTTTTACAGTTTTAAATTTCCCTCTTGAAAGGTTGATACATAATTCAGCTATTTCAGGTAATGTGAGCTGAGATATATCCCTTTTTCCCATCATATTAAGGATATCTATCCATTCATCCCTAATTGTCTTCAACAAGAGAGCTTTCAAAGTATCTTGGTCTAAGTTTTCCATTTTTGCTCTCTTGATGTTATAGTTAAACCTTTCCAACAAATCTTCCAGATTTTCATCATCTTTTTGTAGCATTTTAAACACTTCCTCCTTATGATTGACTGGAATACAGTAATCCAAATACCTCTCTAGAAATTCATGTTTCATGTCTTCCCATGTCCTAATAGAACTATTGATCAAACTCATAAAACATTTTAATGCTGCTCCTTTCAATGTTGAAGGGAATAATTTAAGTTTTTGGGCATCTTGTAAGTAATCATAGGTTCTACATAGGACTTCAAATTCAAATAGGAAGGTTTCAGGATCTTCACTTTTGAGTCCATAAAAGTTTGGAAGGATGGAGGGTGAAATATTTTTCATAGTTTCATTGATTTCTTCATCTACTATAGGAAACCCAAAAGAGCTTCCCATTTCCCTTCTACCTCTTCCTCTGCCTCCTTTTCCTTCTGCACCTCTACCTCCTTCTCCTCTACCTCTACCTCTACCTCCTCCAAATAGTGTATTTTCTCCATTAAAGACTCCTCCTCCCCCTTCTTCTGCCATGGTTGATTCTTCTGTGGAAGTGGAAAGTTTATGTCTCTAGCAAGGGTCCTTGAATCTTCTTCTAAGACAGGTTCAGTGGATGAAGTGGAAAGTCTTTCTAATGGAATATCTAATCTTAAGTCTTATGGAAGTCTATGATCAGTAAAATATGGGATGTGGGTTTGAGTTGGAGGTGTGCTTCCTCTTGGTCTTGGTGGAACAAGTGGTGTTCTAGGAATCAAGCTTCTGCTTCTTATAAATCTACCCCTTGAGTCTCTTTCTCTACGCATATCATTGTTTTTGAGAGGTAAGAAATAAGGCTACCTAGTTACACTTCCCCGGCAATGGTGCCAAAATTTCTACTCAACTTAGTGTTCCTAAATTGATGTCATAAATTGTCAACGAGGGCTAGTAAACTGTTGAAGTGAAGTGCACCATATGTGCCTAGGTATCTTCTTCCTACTTCGTTGTGCTTAGTGTTTTTCTAGTGTTTTTGGTTTTGTGTTTTTATACTAAGGGGAAAAGAACTGAATTTCTAGCAAAGAGAAGTTACTGATCACACTAAAACAGAATAAAATCTACTCTAAACTATGAATGGCACCTAAGAACAGAAAATGCTAATCCACAGATTGTAAAGCTGATAAGAAAAGTAACTCATAACATTAAACTCAGTCCAATTCATTTCATTAGAGGTATGTTGGAAAAACTTGAGAAAAGGATTTAAGTTTGATGTAATGAGGTTCTATTTAGTAAACAACAACTTAAAATATCACAGAGAAAATCTCATCCATTGTTAGAAACTTGTTGGAATATTTTGAGAAAAGATTATCTGCAACATAGTAAGGAACCCTATGCTAAAATAACTTGTGACACTAGAATTAACTCATTCTGCAGCTCAAAATGTTACCATTAAGCCTCATTCAAGGGTTAGAGATCTCTTGGAATAACTTTGGAAAAGGGTTGTTTGTAAAATTATGAGAAATTGAAGAATAGTCAAGAACTCACAATGATATAACTAATTATTTTCCATATGATAATGATGTGTTAGAAGAGGTTAAGAACAAGAGCAGCTTGTAAAATAATGAGGGTCTTTTAAGTCTAATTAACAGGACTAGAATGCAATTAACTAATAAAACTTGAAATACATGAACAAAACTGAACAAAGATGCAATTAACCTCCGAAGTACTACAACTCTATCTCATTCATGATTAGTTAGTTTAGCTGAACAACATGAGGAACAAGATTGTTCGTGTTATCTATTATAAGTAATGATATACATGATGAAAGATATAAACTGGATACGCCAAGTTAAGAACAAAACAGAGTTGTACAATACTGGTCTGAAATACACAAAGCCTTTCGGACAGTAGGGGCCCTCTACCATCATATTGGCACATGAATCCTTAACTCCTTAAAATTTCTTTAGATCATGCATTAAAGTTTTACTTCTTTCATTAAAGGAAAAACACTCAGAAACGGAGTATCACAGTCTTTGAGAACTAACAACAAAACATCAACTAACTAACTGTTTCTCGGTTCACCGAGTTATTCTTATAAGAAAATACATAACTATCATTGAGTAGAAATAGGCATAGGTGTCTTTTAAAATCAAAATCGAACCAGAACTCCTATTGAGGACTCATATTTTGCTAAAGACACATGCAGAGTCCTTATCCTTGTCCACAATCTCTTAGGGCTCTTACAGTACCCGGATCATTCAAGGCAATCATATCTTGTTCTTCATGTTCTCTTTCCCTCCATGTAATCATCATTATAATCCGATGGAAATCTGAAATACAACCATGAGATCCATTAGATTCCATTCATTGCAAAAAAACTAGGAAAATTTTGGGCACAACATGAAAACCAAAAACTTGAACTGTGGCCAACGCACTCCCTAGGCTGACACAGTGTGTTGCACATGCAGGTGCCCTTCACTATACCTGTTATGCAATGCAGGTTTTGACATTCAGGGGTGCGTTGCCCTCATTTTGGGCAGAATTTACCCTAGAGGCCTTAAAAACCTAAAAATTTGTAGAAAATGGAGATGAAAGGAATACCAAAGGGAAGAAAAGGTTCATGGTACTAACTTGGATCAAACGGCAACGAAATCCGTCCACAGAAATGACCGTAATCGACAACTGGAGTTCAGGGGAAAAATCAGGTTCGGAGCTCCAAAATGGAAATGGTAACCATGGAATGGTAAAAATGAATAGTGAAACTACTTTTTATAGTCATTTAATTGATTGCAAGTTAAATTTGTTACTATTACTATGGTTTTATTATGTTTTTATCATGAAACAGGTATTTTTAATCCATTTGATTTTGCTCTGAAACAGGACATACAACTGATGAACAGATTAGTCGTGTAGATTTATTCAAAAGAATGACTTGACCACAAAGCATACTTTTCCTCCTTATTTTTCAAGCTTTGATAAAAATGAAAAAGGATTTGAAGCACACTTTTATCTCTTTTTCAAGCTTCGATAATAGCGAAAAAGGAACCCCTGGAGTCTTCTTTCAGCTCTTTTCAGACTCCGATAATGTGAAAAGATTGTCGAGCACTTGTCCATTCAAGCTCATTAAAGTAAATGAATTGATATCTACTTAGTATAAGTTTTACCCTTTTCTGGACTGAGATATATTATTTACGAAAAAGGAATACCTTGGTTAAACATGACCAAAGAGGTTCTTTCAGATATTATGTTACACTTTTTCGGGTCTGAGAGACAAATTTACGAAAAATTACTTATGGAGTTTTCTTTCGTCCTCTTTTTAAAAATCTCTAAATATGAAAAAGGATCAGGCTATCACTGTCGTTAAGCTCGTTAAAACATAAAATAACGATGGGATTTTCGATCATGGAAAGAATCGAGTTTCATTCATCGTTAGACTCATTAATTTATTAAATAGTGATACTTTATTCGCCCGAAGGGTTGAATTATAGATCAAGAAAATGTTATCCTCCTCAATCTTGTTAAAAAATAAAGAGGTACTGGTCGACAAATGACCGGGGAAAATTTTGGAAAAGTGAGCAAAGTTTCTTTTTGGTAGCAAGTCGCTCTTGAACATGACACTTCTTTCACTCCATTTCCATGACTGTTTGGGTTGGGTAATCATCTTGATGGTTCATTCACACCTATGGTTCATCATACCTACACTTCAGTTTTCGGTCAACGCTGCCAACTCATCATAGTGTCGCCGATATGTTCAAGAGAAGTCATCCAGTGATTTAAAACTCATCCTTCTGCAATACTCATAAACCTTCATTTTCATGACCGTCATCCCTGAAAATTGCTATATCAAGTCATACCCTTGTCTCTGAAATCAATAACTCCTGTTTTGCAATAAGGTGACTTCCTATCAACAAAAAATCAATATCCAGGAAGTTCACTTAGAAACATCAGATTCCAGTACCATGAGGCTTGTTACAGCATCGATAAGATCCTCGCTTCCGAACCTTTGACTGTAAAATTTTGTTTGGCATTTGAAATAAAATCATCTATTCATGCCTTACGAAATGTACTGCAGTACCTTGAGGACCATTTTCATTAATGTTGGTTCTCTTGTGTTTGTTAAAAACTCACATCATTGGCTGGTAATCAAACGATGTCTTTCCATGTTCGACTACAAATCATATATTCGCATGGCTAGACTTGTACTCGAATGATCGAGTGAACGAGATAAGAAGACCCCAGATCTAGTTTCATCCATCCAGGCTGTGATTTCAGGATTGTTGTGCACATCATCTATACGGTGACCTTAAATATAGATTGTCATCCAAACATGGGCCTATATCTGTAGGCATGTTTGCATCTCGGCAACATTCCATTGAAGACGACTTTCTAAATTATGTACATGTTATTAGATTGTTTTATGTGCTGAATATGGGAATGCATACCCTCAAAAATTATGATCAAAGAGGATATATCGTGATATAATGTGTTTTAATATTGATGTAGGTGACCACTCCTCTTCGTTTCCATCCCATCACAGTGTAAAGCATCTCAATCAAATTTTTTTATTATTTGGATCTCATGCTTTAGGGGGCAATTGTTATAGGTCAATTTGGGCACCATTCCCAATGACATGGTTAATTGGGCATCATCTCCAGGACCAATGATCAAGGGTCTATCATTCCCTATCATTTCAGTTGCTACATGCTCTAAGACAAGAACAAGACAAATCAAGAAAGACTTTCATCAAGCAAAGGTTTCCAAGGTTCGAAGCTTATTATATAGCATATGAGAGCTCACCAACACAGGCTCTAAGGGGCCTAAGTGCATTTCATATGTAGGTATCCCCATGCAAGGCTGCTCTGCAAAGAACTTCCCGACATTCACAGGTGCATTGGTCACATTGGGAGTGAAATTCTCATTGTTCTGGAATCTCCACTTAGCCAGTGTCTCATTGTTCCACTCCTCACCTATGTTTGGTATCCCAGTTGCCTCAGAAATGGTTTTTGGTGTTAAGGTGAAGTTCACTCCAGCAAGGTTTACATGACCATCACGCAAATGTAGGACAAATAAGCGAACCAACTCCTGATAGTGCTAAATCCGAGAAATCATCTCACAATACTGAAAACACGACTGTTGCTGAAAGCATTCCATTGCAAGTGGGCAAGCCTGCAATTGAGCCAAAGAAGTGGGCTCCTCTCTGACGTGCCTGCCACTTTTATGAGACCTCCTCGGTACATTTAGCTTTGCGGTTGAGTCACTGTCTTGCTCATACCCTTGCTCATATGATGAATTTATCTCTGACATGATGCTTTGTAATGTGTATAACAAGTATATTCTGATATATATGTGGTGAAAACAAGAGTTTGGTTTGTTTGAAAATGGTGAAATTGTGTTTATCTTTCAAAACAAAATGTGTACCAAGTATGAAATGAGGGACTGTGATAAGTATGATCAGTGGGAAAAGTGGGAGTTTTTCAAGTGCAATTAATGCAAAAACAGTCACTTGATTTATGTTTAGGAACTTTTGGATTTAGGGATTTTATAAGTGATGTGGGAGTGGGAGATGGTGATGGGAAATATAGTTTTTAGAGATAGGGATAAATGGAATGACAAGATATATTCAAGCTAAGTGAAATCAAGGATGTAAAGACAATCCTTGAATGTTTTGGGAATTGGGAATTTATAAATGATATGAAAGGGGGAGGGCTAATAGTGTTTAGTGATAGGAAAAATGAGTACAAGGGATATGATTTTTTTGGGACAGAGGGAATAGGGAAGGACTGTGATAACAGTATGACAGTGATAGGAACACGAATGAACAATGGAGTGGGAGTGTTTAGCACCAATAGTCAAATTTCAACACTTCATTTCAAACCCTAAGGGAGCAGATTTTGATATGGATATAGGGTTTGTTTTTCACCAACCAAAACTCTAATGTTTTTACATCCAAACAACACCACACATGACTTAAAATCGATGGGAAAGAGTTTCAACTTACTTGGAGCAGGAATGATTTGAGTCAATTTAATTTTTTGATGAAAATTTGATGAATTTAAGCCTGTCGACTCTGTGCGTCGCGCGCACACCTAGTGCGCCGCGTCGGCTCTGTGCGCCACACCAGAGCAAATTAACACAGTCATAATGGGCCCAATGCGCTGTGTCTTGTGGATGCGCCGCGTCTTCCTCCAATGCACCGCACGCACTTCTAAATACAGTCTTGGCTTTCAAACTTACAACTTCTCCCTCTCACCACTCAAATCGACTTCAATCGATCTTCTTGGATGCAAATGGCTTTTCAAACAATGAAAATATCTTTATAAAGTCATGGATTTGATTTTCTCTTTGTAAAGACCCACTTTTGTAATGTTTTTAAAATTGGCATTTCTTCACTTTTAATACAACTCTGTTCTTCAAGTTTCTATTTTTGGCTAAAATGATGGCTTCTTGGTTGATTTTTTGCAGGGATGGTGGGATTGGATTTCAGCAAAGGATGACCAGGGTTGCATTTGAAATACTTCATGGCAAGAAACTTTAAAAATACATATTTATTACAAACAACAAATTTGACGATTTCTTCTTCAAAACAGAGTTTTGAAGAAGAAACATCCTTGAGCATTGTTAATGATGAAAATTTTGAAATGAAAACTTATTGAAGACATCCTCATGGCCTGCGGGCATTATTAAACATTCTGAAGACCACACCCTAGACCTTAGTGACTGAAAAGACTCTTTTTGACCACAAGACCATCTATGACTGTAAATGACTGAAATCAACTTTAATGAATTTTGATAAATTTTGACCAACCCAGCAAGTACAAACATGAGGGAAAATGAGAGAACAAATCCCTTCCGTCAGATAATGGCACGCTCCTAACGGAATGCAAATGCATGAGCGGAATGAGACACCTAAAAATGAAATTCAATAAGAGAAATGATCTCTAACGGAGGGATGTAAAGACTGACTCTAACATTGGCTCCAATGGGGATGGTGGCTCCTTGGAGGTGCCAAGAATGACAGATCTCTGGGAGAGATAGACAGTGCCTTCATCCATTGGGCTATGGAATCCATTATTTTGACAAAGCAACTCAAGACTGTTGACTGAAACTTTGACTCAAACTGACTCAACTTTTAAACTGAAATGACTGAACCAAACCGACTAGACAGACTCAGACCAAAACTGAAATCCTTCTTCAGAATTATAGCCTTCACTTCGGGCCCCAAACTAAATAAAAGACCACAGTGCACACTTGCAATGAAATTGAAATGAATGATATGTACAATGAAAATGTGATCAACAGAAAACATCTTAGAAATGGTACCGCTTGAGCAGCCGACCATTGACCGGCCCTCCTGGACAGTCTTCACCGTTCATCTCCTTCAAAATAAAGGCGTTCTGACCTCGATATGCTGCAATCTTAAATGGACCTTTCCAGATATTTTCAAACTTACCATGTTTACCTTTGTCCTCATTCCTAGCATCCCACTTCAGTACCACTTCCTCCAATTGGAATTTATCTGCCTTCTCTTTCCTGTCATAGATCTTCTTGATTCTCTCCTGCAACTTAAATGTGTTCTGGAAAACCTCTTCTCTCTTTTGCTGCAAATGAATCATCTGATTTATCCTTCTCTGCATATGGTTTTCTTCACTGCCAGCTTCCTAAAGAAGCTTGACCACCGGAACAGCAAGGGAGGTAGGAAACACTGTATCCACTCCATAAACTATCTCAAAGGGGGACATACCAATGGATTTTTTCTGACTTACCCGATCAGCCCAAAGTGCATTTACTAACTTCTTATGCCAACCTTTCTTACTGATTTCCAGCAACTTGTTAATGATGTTAACCAAAGATTTGTTGGATAATTCCGCCAACCCATTGCCTTGCGGATGATAGGTGGTTGAATGACCCAAAGTGATATGATACTTGTTGCAAAACTCAATCATCTTTCTTGATTTGAAAGCTGCTGCGTTATCAGTGATCAATTTATTCGGGCAGCCGAAGCGAGACAAAATGTTATTCTCAAAGAAAGAAATGATTACAGAATACGTAGCTTGCCTGGTGGGAGCTGCTTCGATCCATTTTGTGAAATAATCAGTCGTTGTTAAGATCCATCTATGCTATCCTGAAGAAGGAGGATGGATCTCCCCAATGAAATCCAAACCCCACTGATGAAAAGGGGTGCTTACCTCAATAGGTTTAAGCGGCAAAGGCTGTAATTTCTGTCTTCCTTCGAAAATCTGGCACTCATGGTAGCTTTTGACAACCTTATATATGTCAGCCAATAGTATCCCACTCTCAAAATATTATTGGCTCTTCTTTTCCAAAAAAGGTGACCCCCGCAGTCTCCTTTATGGAAATCCTCCATTACCTTCTTCGCTTCTTCCTCCACCAAACAATTCAACAAAACACCCCCCGGATCTTTCCAATAAAGTGCAGAATTCAAAATACAAAATTTTGCAGCCTTCAATTTCAGAGTTCTACCTTTGTTTCTAGTCATGCCAGGTGGTGGCGACAAATTTTGAAGAACATACATAATATCTGAATACCACGGAGAAACAACAAACATTTCTGATACCTGAAATGGCGAATTTTCCTCATCCTCATCAGACATAGCAGCAATCAGATTTATGTCTAATGCATGCAAATTCGATTCAACCATAAGCTTCGCCAGCCCTTATCCTTTGATAAGCTTCGTGGGCTTTATCTCTACATCATACTCCAGAAAATTTGCAATCCATTTACCTCATCTTCCTTCCGGATCAGTTTGTACCAAAACATCTTTCACGGCAGCGTTAGGAACATCAGCCAAAATATGAGAATGCAAAATGTATACCCGGAAATCCTTTAATGCTTTTACTAGTGCCAGAGCTTGCTTCTCAATGATGTTGTACTTCAAGGCTGCATCTCTTATAGTTCGACTGAAAAAAGCTATTGGCTTCTCATGTCCATCCCTTTTTTGCATCAACACAGCTGCCATGGTATGCTCTGAAGCAAATGAAAACAAAATAAAATCTTGGGTGTAATCCGGGCTGATTAACATCGGAGCTGAAGATAGTGCCAACTTCACTAAATTAAAGGACTTTACCGCCTCTTCAGTCCACTTCACTTGGCTGTCCTTTTTCAGCATATTTTTTATCTCTCTTAGATGCTCAGCAAGGTTAGGGACAAAGCGGTGTAAAAAGTTCATCTTACCATTAAAATACTGAATCTCTTTCTTGTTCCTGGGAGGGTCAATTTGCTGAATTGCTTCTACACGTGCTGGATCAATATGAATTCCATCTTTGGAAATAATGTGACCAAGTAGTTTGCCCTCATCCATGGAAAACAAGCTCTTTTTCGGATTAAGTGAGACACCATATTTTCTGCACTTTTGAAAAACAACCTTCAAGTGATACATATGCTCTTCATCTGAATTGGAGAAAACGGTCAAATCATCAAGGTATATAACAAGGAAAACATATTTCTCATTCGCAAAAGCCATGTCCATCGCCCGCTGAAATGTTGCACCTGCATTCTTCAAACCGAATGGCATCTTGGCATAGCGGAATGTCCCCCACGGAGTGGTGAACGCTGTTTTGTCACGGTCATCCTCATGGACCAAAATTTGGTTATATCCAGAATAACCATCGAGTAGTGACATACGAGATGCTCCAACTACTCACTGCAGTATATGATCCATCTTAGGCAATGGATAATTGTCCTTCAATGACACCTTGTTCAGATTTCGGAAATCAATGCACAACTGAATCTCACCTGTATTTTTCCTCACTGGCACCAAATTGGAAATCCAATCAGAAAATCTGATGGGAACAATGATTCCTTCTTTGTACAACCTGTTTACCTCCTTCTCAATCGATGGCAGCAACTTCGGATTGATTCTTCTTAACTTCTGTCTGAAAGGCTTCTGATTAGGCTTGATTGGAATAGTGTGCTGAATTATATTTTTATAATGCGTCTTTAAATCTGAATAATCCCAAGCGAAAGCATCAGCAAAAGAAGACAAAAACTCACATATTTTTCCTTTACCTCCGGTGGCAATGGTTTGGATAACTTCACCATCTTGGGGTCTTCATTTGTTCCAATATTCACATCTTCAACTCCCTTTTCAGTCGGCCATAAGGTTGGTTTCTTAGCTACATCGTCCTGATCGAAGAACTCTTCTAAAGGTATCAAACCTTTAGGAATAACGTTATCTTTCAGCTGAAACACTTCCATTTGATTGACTTGCATGTCAGCTTCACCATCATCATATTCTACATCAATCGAGGTATCTTTGAACTTACCTTTGTTTTGCATAAAATCATTAATCTCATCATCATCTTGGAAAACTTGCCAACATCTTTGATTATCTGGGATGGTAGGATGGTGCTTCACATGGATTTTGAACTTATTTCTTGAATTCATTGGGATCTTCAAATTATTTGTTGCCTTAGCAAGTGCATCTACAATTCCATTTTGAATGTGAGGAATACA
The DNA here is from genome assembly GCA_034641835.2 of Pinus albicaulis. NCBI lineage: Eukaryota > Viridiplantae > Streptophyta > Pinopsida > Pinales > Pinaceae > Pinus > Pinus albicaulis. Next base: position 674,813,116 of record CM076583.1, read on the forward strand.
AGTCAAGGTATAATCTGAAAACTGCTTCAAAATATCAAGAACAGCATTCCGGTAAGCACGCATTCGGGGATTTTTCGTTTGATATTCGCCCTTTACTTGCTTAATCACCAATTCGGAGTCTCCATAGATTGAAATTCTCTTAGCATTCAACTTTCTAGTAATTTTTAGGCCAGCAATCAGAGCTTCGTACTCAGCCTCATTGTTTGAACAATCAAATGCTAATTTGTAAGAACATACCCGTACATTGCTCAGTACCTTGTTTGGAGCGGAAAAAGGACTGCGTACCCAAATACCAATTCTAGCACCATCATTTCCCACTGCACCATCGAAATCCATGGTCCATAGACCCTCTTCATCATCTTCTAAGTGCTCAAATTGTGCTAGCTCTGTTTTTTCTGCTTGCTGTCCACTATCTTTAGCTGATTGCTCAACTGTGCTTTCCGGTTTTTACCTTTCTTTCTGCAAAAATTCTCTGAAATTCTTGGTAATCTCTGGAATATCTTCTACTTGAACTAATTGACTATCTACATCATTGAAACTATCGGCAAACAAAACAAAAGACTCTAAATCTGTATGTACATAATTAATTGGATGATTAACCGGCTTCTCTTTGGTTGTAATCATATACTTCATTTTTTGTTCCCGGTACAACTTTCTCATTTGGCCAAACACGGGAATCGTTGCATAAGAGAAATCTAACTGTAATTTTCCTTTTAATTTTTCTCCCCAAGATCTGGAAAGCAACATACCAAATCTCGGAGGAATGTCTGCCACAACAACGTCCATCAAAACATTCTTTGTAGGAATCTGATCCAAACTTACAACCAAGTCTTTAATGAGCCCAATACATCTCACTCTGCTAGAATCAAATGAATAAAGATCATGGTACTTCCTCGTGATGTCTAAACCTAACTTCTCCATGATTGCCTTTAGCATAAGATTATGGGAAGCACCAGAATCAAACATGGCATTATGCAATACAAACTCATGCAATCGAAGACTGATATAAAAAGGAGGCACTTCGCTATCCAGAGACTCACCATCTAAAGCTGGTCCAAATATCAGTTCAGGTTGATCATCTTCAATATTCACCATATCAGACATAGGATTGAAATTCAAAATTTTAGAAACTTGACCTCTATAATTGTTGTTCCTCATTAGTTCAGTCAAGGGAATGGATACCTTTAATTTAGAAATCTCATTCTCCAAACTAAAGGCTGAAGTCTTTTCGATCTCTTTGGCTGGAACATTTTTCTTTTCAGCCTTCTCCCTCAATGTAATTGGCTGATTTTATTTTCTGCTTATGATGACTTGGTGGTAGCGGGATCAACTGTCTCTTTTGCTTTCTTTTGTGCAACAAGTGAATCATTTTTAGGCGCTGAAACTTCCTTTCTCTTTTGGATTGGATTGACAGGTACATCTCTGTTTCTAAGAGAATATTGCTTCTGCTAGGCTGACAAGGAATTCATATAACCTCTCTGATACTCATCTGACTCTTCCTTAAGAGCTGCATCATTGGCCAAGATAAAATCCTCATCTCTTTGTACCGCTGAACTTTCTGCATACTCCTCATCTTCGGTGATATAAATGGGCAAATCATCAGGAGTAAAGAAGTGATTTTCCTCCCCTACTACATCATCTTCATCATCTGAATCCTGACCAACAAAATTCTGCTAAAGAGGTGTCTTTACTTGCTGTTGGACTGATGGTTCTTGTGCTCGCTGCTCTCGTTGTTTGATCCTGAATTGTGGCTGCTGCTGACCACGGAAGTTGGGATTTCGAATCTACGGTTCGGGCTTATCAAGTGTGAGCTTTTCAATCATTCTTTCCACCTTGTGAAGTAGTTGATCTGATGTAGATTTAGAAGCTTCTTCCTTTATTACAACTTTCTTCTCTGCTTTCAATCTAGCTCTCTTGTCATTCAAATTTGCCTCAACACTCACCGCAATTTTCTGCATATCTTGTAAGGTGGGAAGATCTCTGTCTCGTAATGAATAGGCCATCTCTGAATCAAAACCATCCAGGAATTTTAACAAAGTTGACTTCTTAGATGGCCTCAAATCATCAGGAATTGCATTATAAACCTCATTAAATCTGATAATATAGTCTTGGACGGACTCACCAGGATTGCGCTTGATCTTGGTATATTCAGAAGTGATTTGAAGTGGATCTTTCTTCATTTCCCACCGATCTAGAAACTCTCTTTGAAGCTCATCTAATGTATTAATACTTCTGGGCTGCAATGCTCTGAACCATTTACGTACCTCACCTCCAAAAGTTTGCACAAACAATCTCATGGTGACATTCTCTTCATCAATTTCATGGAGGTCAAATAATTCTGTCATTCTATCAATATGCTGTTGAGCAGGAACACTCTGAGGAGTTCCATCAAACAAAGGGATTTTACTCTGATAATCAGCGGGCATGGGATCCAAGTTTTGTGGTAAGACAAGAGGTGCGAATCTCGCAGCCATTGCTCTTGGTGGATTTATAATCTGCCTTGGAGAAATGGGTGGAGTAGGAGCAGTAGATGTACGAAGTGTATGTGGTGGGGATGGAGGAGGAACTACTGCAGATTTCTGATTAGATATGGATGGTTGCATGGGAATGGTAGGAATGAAATAAGGCCCAGCGTGAACTTGTGAATCAGAAGTAACTGCTGATGGACCAAGAGTTTCAGATGTAGATTCGATAAACTCAGGAATATTCGTTGCCAAAATAGAGTTTTGAATGTTCAGTATGTAACTATCAATGGATCTATTAGCTTTTTCAATCTCAAGATACTTGATGAACTTGGGATTTATGACGGTAGAACCAGTAGCACTTTCAGACTTAGTTTCAAACAACGATAGCTCGAATTGATCATCAAACTCAATATCTTCAAGGAACTCAAATACAGTAGGGCATGAGTGAGATTTAAACAAAGGGATCATGATACTTTATCGACGAAGGATTCTTGAAATCAGATTGGGATTCTCATACACTGGAGGCAGATCAGGATCGGGATTAGCTCTTGTATGTCTTCTGGAAGCTAGTTTGTTGATCTATTCAAAAATCAAAGGGACACAACCGATTTATTTCAGCCTATCAAATTCTAGACTCAATCACCCAAAAGTCCAGAATGATCTGATATACTGGGGTAATTCACAAGTCAAATGTCACGTTCACAAGAGGATAACACCAAACCACACTCAGTCTGGTAGCTAGCCCTAACAGAACAGGAGAGGGCTCTCTCCGGGTCAACCTCAAGAAAAATGTATCAATAGGCCTTGAGATGACTGAAATGAATGCTGATTTTAGGCTAGGTATATTAATTAAGGAGTTTGGAATGATTTTTAGGGGTTTTTTGTTGGAAAAAGGGAAAGGCAGTTTTGGGCTTGGGGATGAGGCCAATTTCTTGTAGAGTTCAAATTGGGGCAGGGTAGGCAATGGATTTGATGTCTTAGATTCAATGAATGGATAGAAAGATTGTTGAGTTGCTGAAGAGGGCGAGAAGGTGCAAGGATCCTCTTCAAACGGAGGAAAACATATAAAAATAAACAAAAGTTTAAGGCAGAGCACCAGCAAATTAATGAATTCTACCTTAGTTACTCATTTGTTTAATTCAGAAGCAAAGAGAAGGGAAATGGCATACATAAGCATTAATGAAACTTACAGATACATGGAGAAAAAATCATCAAAAACTCAGACCCACAAGGATCCCAACAAGTGCTGCAAAACCTTGGTCTTTCCTTTGCCAAAAATGTAGAAGTGTATGTACAATGAAGTGCCAAACTATTCCCAAGTATCCAACCCTGAAAATGTCTCAGAAAATACAATATATAGACCATCCTAACCCCTTCCCATGCCTCTATGGGTCGAGCTCATCCTTCTAGGAGCTATTTCAACCAATTCTAAACATGGAACTGAAATCTAGGCAGCCAAACAACTTGCCTCTATAAGGAAGGAAACTGATTCATTTAATTAATTTTCACTTTTTAGTGAAAAAATCCTCTAGAGCAAGTAAATATGAGCCAAAATTACATCATAATCATCAAATTACATCAAGATAGATCAATAATTACATCACAAAGTGAAACTAGTCAAACTGGCCGAATTTCTGAACTGAAAAGTAAAAATTGGACCAAAATCCTCTATGCGTCGCGCCAGAAAACTCAATGTGTCGCGCCACTTTGAGCCTGTTTTTGGGGCACTTCCTGAAGTAAAAATTGAGCTCATGATAGCTCGTTGGAAATCCCTGTCTATCTGCTATCCAACCCAAGTGGAATTTTTGGATTTGGATGTCATTTGCCCCTCCAAAACTGCAATCTCCCAAGACTCATTCCTGCTGGTGAAAAAAGTGGCAGAAAGGCCATTTTTGGAGTGTTTTTGACCTTTAATACCACCCATAACTTGATGAAATCTCTCAACCATTCCTGAGCATGCATAATTTACCATAAAAAACCAAAAAATATCAAGTTTTCCTCCAGAAGATGTCCCAATCATAAGCACGCTTCAAGTGGCACGACGCGTCAGGTAGAAAAACCTGTTTTGCAACCAAAATTTCAAAAATGACAAAATTTACTCTAAATTTGCTGAAATTTGGAGTGAATGTCTCCCATCATGTCCCATGCTCAGCCAAGGAAGCTTCGGACAATATTTGGAGTGGATCAGGCCTTTTTCGCCGTTTAAGTGCTCGTCTCAACCTCGCCTTCAGGATCTTCATCCTAGCTCTACAAACGTGTGTGCGGGCCCAATAGCGGTTCTTCATGTGCCTGAGAAAGTATTTGTCCCTATTTGCCTTCGCCAACAGCTTCTCAAGATGTCTTTTGACTCTCTCAAGCCAAATCTGCCGCTCAAAAGGTGTCATGTCACCTAGCCTCTTTCGGGCCAATTCCCGATCTTCACGGATTCTCTGCAACTTCGTGTGTCTGATGATCCTCTAGTTGTTTATTCCGCTGCTCCAAGTAATTTATAACCCACTGAGCTCTTTGAAACTTCACGGTCAATGTTTCGATCTCAGCTTTCTATTCCTGGATGGTCTCTCTCATCTTTGAGCTAGGGGAGCTCAAATCAACATCAATGAGTGTAAAATCGGTGTCTTGGCCTCCTGAAGGGCCCTCATCGTGCATAGGCCTTTTGCTTCTGTCCTGTACCTGTGATGATGTCAAAGGACATACCCCTTCCACGCAAAGTGGAGATAGTACTCGTCGTGCTGCTGCAAATAAGGCTCTGTGGCCTCTCTGATATGTAACACACACTAGAACATTGATAGGCTCTGTCTCGGGAACCTCAAACTGATGTGAAGGCTCTCCCTCATCATGAACCATCTCTGGAGGAGGCTGAGGTGCTGCAAAGAGGTGATGGGAAATGAACTCCTCCCATGTAATGCCCTGCAATCCAAGCTGATGTACTACAATGATCTTGATGAGCGCATGATGATAAATGTTGTTATGCTGCTGCTCTGGAGTCTTCTTCTGCACAAGGGTAGTCATCCGCTTTATGTTTCGACACATGAAATATGGAATACTCATCAGTCTCACCCTCATGAAATGCATCAAAATTCTGATGTGGTATGCATAAATACGTGAGAACCGGCCCTCACAGCTGAAGTATCTGATGATGAGTTTCATCAACGGCGCATAGGACTCTTTCAGAAACCGGAATGGGAATACCCTGTTGAGCTGCCTCAAAAATACAGGCCTGATGTAAGGTTCATAATATGCTCTATCCAGCTATTGTCTCTTGTTCCACTCCTCACCTATGTTTGGTATCCCAGTTTCCTCAGAAATGGTTTCTGGTGTTAAGGTGAAGTTCACTCCAGCAAGGTTTACATGACCATCACGCAAATGTAGGACAAATAAGCAAACCAACTCCTGATGGTTCTGAATCTGAGAAATCATCTCACAATACTGAAAACACGATTGTTGCTGAAAGCATGCCATTGCAAGCGGGCAGGCCTGCAATTGAGCCAAAGAAGTGGGCTCCTCTCTGACGTGCCTACCACTTTTATGAGACCTCCTTGGTACATTTAGCTCTGCGGTTGAGTCACTGTCTTGCTCATACCCTTGCTCATATGATGAATTTGTCTCTGACATGATGCTTTGTAATGTGTATAACAAGTATATGCTGATATATATGTGGTGAAAAAAAGAGTTTGGTTTGTTTGAAAATGGTGAATTGGTGTTTGTCTTGCAATACCAAATGTGTACCAAGTATAAAATGAGGGACTATGATAAGTATGATCAGTGGGAAAAGTGGGAGTTTGTCAAGTGCAATTAATGCAAAAACAGTCACTTGATTTATGTTTAGGAACTGTTGGATTTAGGGATTTTATAAGTGATGTGGGAGTGGGAGATGGTGATGGGAAATATAGTTTTTAGAGATAGGGATAAATTAAATGACAAGATATATTCAAGCTAAGTGAAATCAAGGATGTAAAGACAGTCCTTGAATGTTTTGGGAATTGGGAATTTATAAATGATATGAAAGGGGGAGGGCTAATAGGGTTTAGTGATAGGAAAAATGAGTACAAGGGATATGATTGTTTTGGGACAGAGGGAATAGGGAAGGACTGTGATAACAATATGACAGTGATGGGAACACGAATGAACAATGGGGTGGGAGTGTTTAGCACCAATAGTCAAATTTCAACACTTCATTTCAAACCCTAAGGGAGCATATTTTGATATGGATATAGGGTTTGTTTTTCACCAACCAAAACTCTAATGTTTTTACATCCAAACAACACCACACATGACTTAAAATCGATGGGCAAGAGTTTCAACTTACTTGGAGCAGGAAAGATTTGAGTCGATTTAATTTTTTGATGAAAATTTGATGAATTTAAGCTTGTCGGCTCTGTGCGTCGCGCACACACCCAGTGTGCCACGTCGGCTCTGTGCGCCGCACCTGAGCAAATTAACATAGTCAGAATGGGCCCAATGTGCTGCGTCTTGTGAATGTGCCGCGTCTTCCTCCAATGCGCCGCGTGCACTTCTAAACATAGTCTTGTCTTTCAAACTTACAACTTCGCCCTCCCACCACTCAAATCGACTTCAATCGATCTTCTTGGATGAAAATGGCTTTTGAAACAATGAAAATATATTTATAAAGTCATGGCTTTGATTTTCTCTTTGTAAAGACCCACTTTTGTAATGTTTTTAAAATTGGCATTTCTTCACTTTTAATACAACTCTGTTCTTCAAGTTTCCTTTTGATTTTTGGCTAAAACGATGGCTTCTTGGTTGATTTTTTGCAGGGATGGTGGCATTGGATTTTGGAAAAGGATGACCAGGGCTGCATTTGAAATACTTCATGGCGAGAAACTTTAAAAATAAATATTTATGACAAACAACAAATTTGATGATTTCTTCTTCAAAACAGAGTTTTGAAGAAGAAACATCCTTGAGCATTGTTAATGATGAAAATTTTGAAATGAAAACTTATTAAAGACATCCTCATGGCCTGCGAGCATTATTAAACATTCTGAAGACCACACCCTAGACCTTAGTGACTGAAAAGACTCTTTTTGACCACAAGACCATCTATGACTGTAAATGACTGAAATCAACTTTAATGAATTTTGATAAATTTTGACCAACCCAGCAGGTACAAACATGAGGGAAAATGAGAAAACAAATCCCTTCCGTCAGATAATGGCATGCCCCTAACGGAATGCAAATGCATGAGCGGAATGAGACACCAAAAAATGAAATGCAGTAAGAGAGATGATCTCTGACGGAGGGATGTAAAGACTGACTCTAACAAACTCTATCACCCATCCATCAAAACTTTATTTTTGAATTATTTACCGATTAATGCAATCGATTCTGAGTGAAATTTATCAAATATCAAAGAAACAATTTCTATCGATATTTCAACCAAATTGAGCGTTATATAAAATATTCATGTCGATGTATCTTTTTCCCCATCAGAACTTGATTCATATCGCTCTTTATTTCGTGAATTTCGAGACCTATTCGCTTGGTCTTACGAGGAAATTCTAGGCATAGATACTAGTATAGGTGAACACACTATTAATATCTATCCTGATGTCAAACCGGCGCGTCAACGCCTTCATCATGTTCATCGAAAGAAAGCCGCTGCCATCAAAGCGGAAGTTGAAAAACTTCTGTGTGTTGGTTTCATTTACCCTATTCCGCTAACTGAGTGGGTTTCCAATATCGTTCTTGTCATTAAAAAACAAGGAACCATTAGAGTGTGTGTCGATTATCGGGATGTCAATATGGCCTGTCCAAAAGACAACTATCCTACTCCCTTTATCGACTAGATTATTGACGATTGTGCTGGATGCGAAATATTTTTTTTCATGGATGCATTTTCCGACTACAATCAAATCAATATCCGCCCAGATGACCAACATAAGACAGCATTCATCTGTCCCTGGGGCACATTTACATATAGGAAACTTCCATTTGGTTTAAAGAACGTTGGGGCAACTTTTCAGAGAGCAATGGATTATGCTTTCAACGACATCAAGCACATTGTTCAACCATATCTAGACGATTTACCAATGCATTCATGAAATCAGACTGATCACCGGATGCATTTAAGAGCCATTTTCTTACGCTGCCGACACTACAAAATATGCCTCAATCCACATAAATGTGTGTTTTTTTTTTGTTCTGGTTGATTTTTCTGATTCATAATCTCAAAAGAAGGAATTCGAATAGATCCACTGTAGGTACAGGCATTATTGATTTTCCTACACCATCAAATTTACTTCAGATATAAAAACTTCAACCAAAGGCTAACCTCCTGAGAAGGTTCATTCCAAACTACGCCGAAATGGCTAAAGGATTTACTCGATTATTGAAAAATGGGGTTCCCTTCCATTGGGACCAAGTTGCGCAAGCATATTTTGATGTTGTCAAGGACACTCTTGTCTGAGTGTCATTAATGTATCCTCCTAATTATCAAAATGATTATTTCCTATATATCGTCGCAACTGAAATGACCATTTCTATGGTATTGGTCCAAGTAGAAGATGGAATTGAACATCTGATCTATTATTTGAGTCATAATCTCAATGATATGGAAGTTAAGTACTCGTACGTGGAAAAGCTTGCCTTGGCAGCTATTCAAGCTTTCCAAAGATTTCGTCATTATATCCTGCTCTGAAAATAGCAATAGTTTTAGATTGCAACCCCATGACTTATATCTTATCACGTCAATTTTTGGGGGAAAATATTCAAAATGGATTTTCATTTTGCAGGAATTTGATTTGGAATTCATCAAATCCAAGTCAAATAAGTCTTTAGTTTTGGCTGAGCTTCTCTGTGACCTTCCGTCTGATAGCACTGCAACTATGTCGGAACCATCAATTCCTGACGAGTCTCTATTTCTGATTAGATCATCTGAACCTTGGTATGGGGATTTCATCATTTAACTCCAAACCCAAACTTTTCAACCTAATACCTCTCACTCTGAACAACGACATATTCTATACCAAGCCAAATATTATCTGATCGTTGGCGATACACTTTATCTTCGTGGTGTAGATACAATTTTAAGGAGGTGCCTCACTCATGAGGAGGCCAAAAAAGTGTTAAATGATTTTCATGCTAGAGCTTGTGGTGGACATTTATCTGGATATGCTACCGCGCAGAAGATACTCCGTGCTGGTTACGTTTGGCCTACTATTTTTTGAGATTGCATCCTCGCAGTCATAAGTTTTTATGCGTGCCATATTTTTTATTGTAAAATCCACAAACTGCCAGCGCCAATGCATCCTGTTGTCTCTGCTGGACCATTTACGAAATGGGGTATTGAATTCATGACCTGTAACCCTCCTTCATCTGGGGGGGCATGGTTATATTATTATCGCAATCGACTATTTTACCAAATGGTTCGAAGCGATGCCTACATTCAACAACACAGGACATACAGCTGCATTTTTTTCTTTAATCACGTTATTGCACGGTTTGGGGTCCCACAGGCCATATTTACAGATCATGGGAAGAATTTTCGCAACCACATGATGTCTGAATTGACTGTTAAGTTAGGATTGTCACATGATAATTCTACTCCTTATTATCCACAATCAAATGGAGAAGTTGAGGCTATTAAAAAAATTCTTAAACGAATGCTTCAACGAATGATAGGAGTCCGTAAAAGGAACTGACATTTGATCATGTACTCTGCCTTGTGGGTGTATCAAACCTCGGTGAGAAATGCAACTGGATTTACTCCTTTTCAATTGGTGTATGGTCTGGAAGCTATCTTACCAATCCAATGCAAAATATCATCGTTAAAACTCGCGATAGACTTGTTACCTGACACCTCAGAAGAAGAAGCGCATCTCCTTAACCTCATCCATCTTGATGAAACGCATCATGAAGCCCAATTGGCCAACGAAACACATAAGAGACGTATAAAGGCACAATACGACAAAAATTTCCAGCCTCGCATCTACTTAGAGGGAGACTTGGTCCTTCTTTACGATCAAGAAGCTGATGTAATAGGTATAGGGAAATTTGAGCCATTGTGGCATGGCCCCTATATTGTCAAGAGAATTCTTGCTAAGGGTGCCTACGAGTTAGTTGATTACGATGGAATTCCATTGGCTCAACCTAGAAATGGGTTGTATTTGAAACGTTACTATGCTTAATCATAAGCGTAGTAATTTTTGGTATTATATTGTATATATGTTGTTGATTTGCATTCACTATCTTAATTTGCTTTTAGAGTTTTTTTGACGTTAGTGATCCGCTTTAAAATCTCATCGCAGATGTCTGAATCTTCGGAACCATTTGTTGGATATGTTGATGGTACTAGTCATAGTACGCAGAATCTATCCTCTATAGTGTGTCCCATTTTCGCTCCGAACGGCGATTTAGTGAGTTTTCAAGGGATTTTTATTGGTAGATCAACAAATAATATCGCTGAGTATAGCGCATTGATCGAACTTCTCTCTGATGCCATTTCATTTGGTATTAACTGCATAATCATAAGGTTAGACTCACAACTTGTAGTATTACAACTTACTAGTGTTTACACTGTTATAAATCCAACACTTCTTAGATTGTTTCTAAGAGTTCGACTTTTGGAAAGACATTTTGATTTCATTCAATATCAACATATTTCCAAAAATTTGAACGCATTGACTGATTCATTAACTAATCAAGTTTTAGATAGACATTTGCAACATATGTAAAGAAAATATTCACATCATTGAATAGGATTGCACAATAAACATAGGAAAAACTCTGAATTCATATAGATAGATAGTTATAGGTTTTTACAAAAAAATTTCCCAAGGCACATTGGTCATCTGACCTCAAAATGTATGCAAAACGTCACAACTAAACTAGTGGTGCTCATGGTAACATGCTATAGATCTATCAATCCTACGGAGTAACTGCATCCATCAGTTAGGAACCATGATTTTGAAGGTCAAACCCTCTATGTGTTGCTGAAGCTCAACCAGATTCTCAGCCATATCAAGGTCCTGAAGGACTGCTCTCCTGATAGCCCTCTCTATTGGCACATCTGCTTCGCGCTCTGGTTCCTCTACTTGTTGAACACGACTGATATCTGCATTACATCAAACATTTAGTTTAGTCTTGGAAAGAAATCAAAACACAAAAACATTGTATAATCCTTAGAAAAATCAAAAAACATGGTCAAAAAATTCTTACCCATTGCACCCCATTGAGCGCCTTCTAGTAATACTAAATCTAGATCTCCTCAGAAGTCAATGCCTGCGTATGCATACTCATTGATGGCGACGATCTGTCACCAGCACCAGGTGAAGAATGTAGTAGAGAACACAACAGTAAATTGGCTTGCATGCCGACCCATGAGTTCTACCCATATCTACATTCAAGGATCTCTAGGACTAGATATATCCAGTGTTACATGATGTGGTTGCATCAGTGGAATATTTTCCAAAGCGAAGGAGATAAGGATTGAACCATAACTAAAATTCTTCTTCCTTCCTCCCTTTGCCTTGTTTAGTTGTTCCTTTATCTAAGATAGAACAACTTCAGACCAGTTGAAGATTGTTGGCTCTAAACACTCTAGCACATACTGCATATACAATCTATTAGCTACATGTAGTGTAATGGTGCTAGCAAGTTTAGCGATCGTGAAAAGGAACGTTCTCAAAGGCAAATCCCTGACATCCCAGATGTTTATTTTTCCATCTTTGCTAGGTTCTGCCCCTGGATAGCAATACTGCATAACATAATCCCTCACTTTCTCTCCTCCAACGATAGACCCTGTGAGAGAAATGGGAAAACGTCTCCTCGATAAACCATTGAGAAAATGCACGTCCTCAATTGTTATGGGAACCACTTGATTTTTAATGTGAAATGCCTCTATCATCGGATCCCATGCTCGAACTAAGAACTCCAAGAGTTCTATTTTTTTGCTCATTCCTGACAATATGAAGTACTTAAGTAGTCCACAATCTCTTAGGGCTCTTACAGCAATCGGGTCATTCAAAACAATCATATATTGTTCTTCATGTTCTCTTTCCCTCCATTTAATCATCATTATAATCCGATGGAAACCTGAAATACAACCATGAGATCCATTATATTCCATTCACTGCAAAAAACTAGGAAAATTTTGGGCACAACATGAACACCAAAAAATTTAATTGCGCCCAACGCTCTCCCTGGACTGAGATAGTGCGTTGCACATGCAGGTACCTTTCAATGCAAATTTCAAGATTCAATGCAAATTTCAAGATTCAGGGGTGTGTTGCCTTCATTTTGGGCAGAATTTACCCTAGAGACCTTAAAACCCTAAAAATTTGCATAAAATGGAGATGAAATGAATACCAAAGGGAAGAGGAGGTTTATGGTACTAACCTATATCAAACGGCAACGAAATCCATCCACAAAAATGACCACAATCGACAACTGAAGTTCGGGGGAAAAATCAGGTTCAGAGCTCCAAAATGCAAATGGTCACTATAGAATGGTAAAAGTGAATAGTGAAACTACTTTTTATAATCATTTAATTGATTGAAAGTTAAATTTATTGCTATGAATATGGTTTTATTATGTTTTTATCATGAAACATATATTTTTAATCCATTTGATGTTGCTATGAAACAGGACATACAACTGATGAACAGATTAGTCGTGCAAATTTATTCAGAATAATGACTTGACCACAAAGCATACTTTTCCTCCTTATTTTTCGAACTTTGATAAAAACGAAAAAGGATTTGAAGTGCACTTGTATCTCTTTTCAAGCTTCGATAACAGCGAAAAAGGAACCCCTGGAGTCTTCTTTCAACTCTTTTCAGACTCCGATAATGTGAAAATATTGTTGAGCACTTGTCCTTTCAAGCTCGTTAAAGTAAATGAATTGATATCTACTCAGTATAATTTTAACCCTTTTCCGAACTGAGATAGATTATTTACAAAAAAGGAATACCTTGGTTAAACTAAGAGGGGGGGTGAATCATTTTAATGCAGTCATGGTCTTGTAAAACTTTCTTTTACACTTATTTACATCTTCATTTCATGATTAACTTAATATACAATGGAACAACAATCTTAAAAGTGAGAAACATGTATTAAGTAGATTAAATACAAAATATCAACACATAATCATCATGCACATAGACAAAAAATATAAGTGGAAACCCATAAGGGAGAAAACCACATCTTATTATTGTTGTGATGCAAAGGCAAGCAACTCCCTCTCACTACTGATTTTATGTAGGCTCCAAACTACAGGAGGCTACTACCTCAATTCTGCAAGCTACAACTTGCAAGGAAGCTCCAAATCCCATCTATTTTCTGCAGGCTACAACCTACAGGAGGCTCCTACCTCAGCTAGCTACAACTTGACATGGAAGCGCCAACTTCCTCACTGTACAATAAAATCATATGCTGATTTACTTGAATATCAGCTCTATTTTTCTCCTTCTTTACGGTTGTCCTTCCAACCGTCAAATTTTCTTTATATCATCTCTGGATCTTCACAACTCCTCTCTCTACTTCTTCTTCTTCTTACACTATCTCATTCATTTCTTCATTCTCTCAACCTTGGTATGCATATGCTGGTAACATTATTTATAGGGATCACCTCATAATTGTTTTCATTCCACAGGGAATTCGAGATGAACATGCATGACTCTTTTCCTTCCCCCTTCTCATTTTCTTATCTAGCACCTTTAGAATAATATAACAGAATGTATATATATTTGTGTATTACAGTGGAGTTTTTCTCTGCCTTTGGAGACTTGCCTTCGCATCACATACAATAAAAATAATTAATTCATTTACATTTACAGTTACAACAAAAATATTTCAATCAGTCCTTTCATCTCTTTACTCATTGTGCATTTGCTTTTCTGCTAATGTCAGAGTTGTTTCGGCTCCTTCTATTATACTCAACATAGTTCTGCATAACTATCAATTTGGCCTAACTTGACCCAGCTGTTTGTTTCCAATGGTGCCACTATATTCTTCTGTTCCCGACTCTGCCTCTCTTTCTCGTGCCCACAACGTTCAGCCTTCACTGCTCTTCTAAACACTCGGTTCTGCCTTTTTCTCTATGTCAGGTCCTTACCCGAGCCTTTCAACCCGCGTTCATACTTTCCCTTTTGTTTTACGTTATAATCCTCCTTTTTCTCTGCGAGACAATTTCCAAAGGAAAATCCACATACTCCCGGACCTGAAATGCTTTAGGCTTTGGCTTTGTTCTTTATCGCGTCTGTTCTCTTTATTGCACTTCAGCGATTCAGATATCCCATGTGCCTTTGTCCCTCTGATCTTCTGATATGCGATATGCGATGGGTCCCACTTGAATTTTATTGCTACTTCTCATTGCAACTTCTATAACTTGCAAGTTCTTATCACATAAGCATCGCCGATTGCGATATGCGATATGTGACGGGTCCAACTTGGCTTTATTGCTACTTCGCATCACAACTAACATGACCTCTAGGCATCGCATCTATCGATTGCATCGCATTCCACGCATTGCATCGCCTCGCCACTTCACGGTATACGATGGACTCTGCATTGCCGATGCGCGATGTAGCGTTGTGCCGCCACGTGTCTATTTGCATCGGCACATCGCATTGCTTCTATCCTTCACATCGCAACTTTTCCCTTACGATCTTCACCCCTCCGATCTTGTGATTTTTGATATGCGTGCCAGGTCCACATCATCTCCATGTCATTGTGCCATGTCACTGCCACATCATCTTGATTTATTTTCGATTTGTGGGGTCAGGTTCACGTCACTTGCCACGTCATCCCCACGTCATCATATCGCACTTTTCATTTTCTGTGACCACTGTGTTTGTGCGATTTTTCTCCTTTAATCTTATCCGTTCATCGTGCCGGTCCACCACTATTCTTTTGGACTTTAGGAAATCGGGTCCCAGTTCTCAGCATTGCGGAGGCACTCCTTGGTATGAAATCATCATCTGGCTTGTGCTACCACAGTGAATGACAACCATCGATCTGTGATGAACGCTCGATGGGCGGGTCAACTGCGGAGGCACCCCCTTGGGTAGTCATCTAGTTTTTTGTGCCCCTTCACTGGTCCCACAATAATTGTCAATGCATCTTTGGCCATGATCTATCCGCTTATGATTTCAACTCTAAGGTTTAAAACTCTAAATAAACCATATAATTACTTATTTTTGGATGGATAAGTCATTATTGCGGAGAATACAGACCTCCCAAGTGTCCTACGGATAGCTAGCAACAAATAACCAAACTAAAACTATTTTCTCTAGATAATATTCGATTCAGAATTAGCTAGAACAGAGGTTTTGAAGACCTACCTGTAGTCCAGCGCTATTCGTAATGATCTTCTTTCCAGTTGCTTGAAAGAGTCGTCTTCAAAGATTTGCAATCACAAACATGGAAAAAATCAATAGCACCTACATAGTGTAAACTAATTCACGAATCATATATCTATCAAGATGATCAAGTAATTCAAGAAACAAGCTAATTAATTAAATAACTCATTGATAAAACATGATAAACAACCTACTTAATTAAAGAACTCATTGAGAAAACAATATTCATTCATATTATCTTTGATGAAGAAAGAGCCTTACAACTGTGTCCGCCTTGATGTCGTACAGGTCTTCTTGGGGTCCAGAATAGGCATTTCCTTTACTTTGACAAGCTTTGCACTCTCTCATCTAAAATGCACATGGGTGTGTAATCATTCCCACATAATGATTATTTAATAGAATCTAAGTTTCTACAACATTTCTCCTAAAAAATTCTCAAAGTCTAACTCCCAAAAGTCCCCCTTGAGGCTGCACTATGGCTTCAATTTACAGGAAAAGAGAAGAGGTTGCAGCTCCACATAAGAGGGGATATAATCCTCTTTTGAAGGGATTGAGCTCCATAAACCAAGGGGTAGGCTCCCATAATGGAGGAATGAATGTACATGATAGGAGTGAACCTTCGACCTGATAATTGCTTCCAGAAGCTTTCAATTTTGACTGTTGGGCTTCTAAATGTTACTTTCCACCTTCATTTTACCTTTTACAGGGGTCTGCACCTTTAATACACAAAAAGTGCGGTAGGTACCACATTTTTTATTCACAAAAGGTGCGGTACCGTAGGCAATGTTAAGAGAAAGTGCGGTACAAGTGTTTTTAAGACTTTTATGAGCTTTTCTCTCAATTTCAAGGCTTGATTTTAGGAACTTTGATGTCGTAGACTTATAAGGGAGTAATATATGAGTAATGATGAACCCATATAGACACTAAAATGTCATGGTGACAAATTTCAGTGTAACAGATTGCCCCCTAAAGCGCGAAGTCTGAGATAATTCAAAGAGTGAAGTGCTTTATCATTTCAAGGATTAGCATGTGTGTTACACCATTTTTTGGTCATCTAACCTATTATCATTAGATGGACCCAAGTACACCATGTAAGACCAATTTTACCCTAAGTAAAATTGCTTTCACTATGTAAAATAACTTAATAAACCACATTTATTAGGTTGTTTATGGTCTAAACAGGAAACCCTAAAAGGAAATATTAAACAAACCTATTTTGTTTGATTTTCCTCATGGAATAATTAATTAAACCATAATTTAATTATTATTCCTAGTCATGTTTAACCCAAAACAAAAAAATTAATTAGATAAACCTTTATTTATCTTATTATTTTCTAGGAATAATTATTTAAATCTTATTTAGATAATATTCCTTGTTAAATATGACCAAATCACTCACAAATAATTAAATAAATCATTATTTATTTGATTATCCTTCAACCACTTCCTTAAAAAGATAAATAAATCATTTATTTATTTATTATTAACAAATAAAGGGATTTAACCCAAGTCAAATACTTTTTCCCTCCAACAAATATAATAAAATATTCCATAAAAGGTGGATCTAGATTTGGTTAACATTATTTTAATCATGCACCAAGATCTAGAATGACCCAATATTTTGTTATAAATAGGAGAGTTTTTCCTATCATTCTTCACCTTTTGTTGCCTATTAGATCACTCTGGATCTATACACTTGGTCACCTTTTTCTACATTATTTGCTGTGTGAGCTCCCTTTGAGTTCTATCTTTGTCTGGGTTTTCTACACCAACAAGAGAGAGAGATTCTAGATCTGAAGTGCTGAGGACTTCCAAGAACCTATCCCATTGAGGAGAATTGGAAACATCTTCTTGTTTTCCTCCCAGGTGCCCTTAATACAAAAAATTCTTTCAAAAATTGTTCTTGTCTTGTCTATTGGATATATGGAGCAAACCCTTCTTTTTACCAATGTCTTTCTATGCATAGACTGCTTCTTTTATGTACTCTTTCTTGATCAACTAACTGCAGATCTGAAGATATTGGCAGCCACTTTTGATGTTAGCTATTAGTTACGTAGAAATTTGCTGAATAATGATTAATTATCCACCGAGACTATCCTGATCACATACAATTCGAATTTATATGCAACACATAATCTCTTCCACTCAGATCAACTTAGATCATCACACATGCGGAAATAAAATCAAGCGATAACACATCAAATCATCATACACATTAACACAGTATGTATGGGGAAAGCTTATAGCTGAAAACCCCACAGCTATTGTGTATATTATAATGGAGAAATCATGTAACAAACTCAGTACAATACTCCTCACAAGTACTTAGTACTATCTCATGAAGTTACACACAATCTAGCTTGGTTTTGAACAAGTTACTGGTTCAAAACTCACCGCCAATTGCCTTGCCTCTATTGCGTGTTTCAATGCTATGGGATGGCCTCTTTATATAGATAAACCACCAGCCTGAACTGCGCAATCCTCATGGGCTTACTCCACCTATCTGTGTGTTGCAAATAGCAACAGTATAGTCACAACCGATAGCTAACTCCACCCTTTCATCTACCTCTTTCACTGGTCTCCACTGAACTGATCATGCACTGTAGTGAACTGATGTGTTCTTGAGTTGTATAATGAGTTACTAATTAATGAATTAAATAATATTTAATTCACTCCACTCATAACTAATTGATTAGCTAGTTAAACTAATCTCAATCAGTTCAACTAAAATAAACATAACACAACTCCACTATCTGTCTCATTAACTCCTCCAAACTTCTGCCACTGAAGTCTAACTGAAGTCAACCATGCATGATGCCATCAAACCCTTGGGAACCACGTGATTCCTCTTTCAGATGCATGAGCCACTTCTGTAGCTCGAACTGAAGTGCTCCAAGAGAGTAAACTGTTGTTTATAGTCTAAATATTATTAAGGGAAAACAGCAGTTTGACTTCCCTGTTTTAAGGAGAGGCAGTCTAAAAATAGACTTCGACCTCTTTGACCTCAAAAATAGAGTCTCATCTATTTTTACCAACATGACACATACTTCGAGAATCTCAAACTGGAATCCCCGAACCATGCTCCATATGTCTAAAAATAGATTTTGCGCCAGAATTTGCCTGCGGGCCCACTTAGTGAAGGCGACTTCATTTCACTAAGCTCCATCATCTTGCTGCATTTTCAACACTCCCTCTCAGCAAGATATGGATTATCTGCAACCCCTATCCTGCCTCTGTGGAATTCTAACTTGCTCCTGGTGAGCGCCTTCGTCAGGATGTCGGCATCCTGATCCTCCGTGGGAACATATGAAAGCATCATGATTCTCCATTGAACACAATCTCTGATATGATGGTACCTGATGTCGATGTGTTTGGACCTATCATGAAATAATGGATTAGCCGAGAGCTTGATGCAGCTCTGGTTATCACAGTAGATCACTATAGGCTCCAAATGCAACCTGAACAAACCTGCGAGGATCTTCCTCATCCAAATAGCCTCGCATGCAGCCAAACTTGCTGCCATGTACTCGGCCTCTGCTGAACTGAGTGCCACGGATCTTTGCTTCCTGCTGTACCAGGAAACTGCTGTCGACCCAATGCTGAAAACTCCTCCAGAAGTGCTCTTCCGGTTCGTTGGACTCCCTGCCCAATCTGCATCAGTGAAGCCAGAAAGCTTCGCTCCATCCTCTTGTCTGTACCATAGACCATATCCCGATGTGCCTCTGATATAGCGCAATACATGCTTGCCTACCTTCCAAAAGAGCTTGGTAGGCTTAACCATAGCTTGCGAAAGCTGGTTAACTGCATAGCATATATCAGGTCGTGTATTGACCAGATACATAAGCGACCCCACCAACTGTCGATAGACAGTGGCATCCACTACCTCCGCTGAAGTAGCATCCTCCTTCCTCCAACCACCAGGAAGAGGAGTGTCAACAGGCTTGCAGCCTTGCATGTTGAACCTCTCCAGAATCTCCCGGGTATACTTTCCCTGAGAAACAAACAGTCCTCCGCTGCGCTGCCAAATCTCCAATCCCAGGAAATAATGAAGGATGCCCAAGTCCTTCATCTCAAACTCTCATGCAAGATCCTCCTTGCATGAAAGTATCAACTGCTCATCGCCCGTCAAAATCAGATCATCTACATACAGTATGATGATCAACAGCTTCCCCTCCACCACAATCTGGTACAAGTTAGGATCCGCCTCACTCTTGGAGAATCCAAGCCCGGTGAAGTAGCTGTCTATCCGAGTGTACCAAGCACGAGGTGCTTGCTTCAGCCCGTACAATGCTCTCTTGAGTCGCACACATGCGACTCACTGCTGAAGATCTCAAAACCTTCAGGCTGCTCTATGTACACCTCCTCCTCAATGACTCCGTTGAGGAACGCAGTCTTCACATCCATCTGATGAATGTGCCACCCCATCTGCGCTGAGAGAGCAAGGATCATTCGTATGGAAGAGTACCTTGCGACAGGTGCAAAAGTCTCCTCATAGTCAATCCCCTCGATCTGTGAAAAGCCACGGGCGACAAATCTCGCCTTGTACTTCTCCACACTCCCGTCAGCCGCCTGCTTCACCTTGTAGATCCATCGCGAACCCACCACTGATTTCCCCACCGGTCTACGGACAATCTCCCATGCACTGTTCCTGACGATCGAATCATATTCTTCGATCATGGCATCAACCCATGCGGGTTCCTCCACAGCTTCCTCAAAATAGGATGGCTTCGTCAAAACACATTGACTCACAAGAGCCATGTATCCAGTGTACCGATCTGGTGACTGTCTCTGTCTGCACTGTGCTGTAGGTGGTCCTACAACCTTCTCTGCATCCCGAGCCAGTCGCTCAGCTTCTGTAGTACGCATGCGCCCTCTGATGGTTGGCGCTGCCTGGGTGGTTTCTTCCACCTCCTGAACTTCCTCTTGTGGTTGATCCACATCCGGAAGCTCCTGCTTAGGAACTAACAGCTCCTCATCTGCATGCAAGTGTAGCTCCCTCTCAAGCGAACACTGCATGGCTTTCTCCTCCTAAAATTTTATATCCCGTCGCACAACAGTCTTGCGACTGTCTGAAAAATATACCCGGTAGTTGTGAGGTGTATCAGTGTACCCCACAAATATTCCAACCTCAGCAGTTGGATCCAGCTTCCTTCTCGCATCCTTCGTCACATGCATGTAGACGGGAGAACCAAAAATCCGCAAATGGGAAATATCAGGCCTCTTGCCAGAATAAGCCTCCTCCGGTGTACTCATGCCAAGAACCTTGTGAGGACAACGGTTCTGCACATACACTGTTGTATTGCATGCCTCGGCCCACAAGTGAAGGGGTAGGCCCTGATCATGCAACATCGCCCGTGCAACACCCACGATCGTTCTGTTCTTCCGCTCAGCCACCCCGTTCTGCTGTGGGTTATGGGGTGCGATGAGCTCTCTCCGAATCCCTTCTGCGCTGCAGAACTCCTTGAATTCAGCCGAGATGAATTCACCACCGTTATCACTCCTTAGAGCAATCACCTTCTTCCCAGACTCCTTCTCGACCAGTGCTTTAAACTCACAGAACTTCGCGAATGTATCGCTCTTCTTCTGCATGAAGAAGATCTAGCACTTTCGAGAGAAATCATCAACAAAGATCACATAATACTTGTGCTTTGTTGTTGAAGCAACTGAGAAAGGAC
Organism: Pinus albicaulis; assembly: GCA_034641835.2. Classification (NCBI taxonomy): domain Eukaryota; kingdom Viridiplantae; phylum Streptophyta; class Pinopsida; order Pinales; family Pinaceae; genus Pinus; species Pinus albicaulis. The sequence goes on from CM076583.1 coordinate 674,834,575, forward strand.
CACACACGTCTATGTGAACTCTCTCAAGGATCGTCGTGGCGCGACTATCCTTCTCGTGAAAGGTGGCTTTCACATACTTCCCTAAAGTACACCCCTTGCACTGATCTGACTGCGTAAGAGTGCCCTTAGGAAGCCCAGTAGAAATCTGCTGCAGGATCTTCAAAGATCCATGGTGAAGGTGGCCCAATCTCCTGTGCCACAGTTCGCCCTCATCATCCCGGCTCACCACTTCTCCCGCCTTGCATGCCATTGCTGCGCAGCCATCTACTTGCAACTGATAAAGGTTCTTGGTTCGAACCCCTATCTTCAGGGTCTCTCCAGTAGTCTTACTGCGCAGGAAGGCTTTTCCTTCGCTGAAGACCACATCATACCCCTTATCCTCCAACATCACCACAGAGATCAAGTTCTTCTTCAATCCAGGTACATGCATGACATCCTTCAATACAAAGGGTTTGCCAGACTCCCTCTGAAAGGATATGGTACCGATACCAGTCGCACTGTATCTACCATCATCGCCCATCTCGATGTGCACACCCAAATCTTTGTCCTCCAGATCTGAGAACAACTCCCGATCTCCTGTCATATGAAATGACGCACCGCTGTCCAAGAACCATACCGATCCCAGCACACTTGAAACCAAGCATGCGATCAGTGAGCTTTTGGCGATACTGAGGTATTTGGCAATACTGTCGCCCTTCTCCATCTTGATGTTCCTGAGCTTATCTTTGAGGGCCAGCTTCCTTTCGTCACTCTTACTCTGGAATAGATCCGTCAAGGATTTCCACATAAGAAATGGAGTAGCCTTTCCATGCAGGCTGGATACAATATGATCCTTGATGCCCTCCAACAGGATCCTTCGACATTTAGCCATCTTCTTTTGCCATACTTCGACTTCAGCAGGATCAGTGGGCTTTTGGACATCCATATCTATGAACTCCTTCAGACCATTATCTTCTAATACTGCCTCCATGCGATCCTTCCATGCAACATAATTCGAACTGCCTTCAAGAGCATATTCGAGTCGCAAACCGTTGAAAGACATTTTCAACACTGGCACCAAGAAAACAAAACTGCTGCAAAATTTCGAATTCCACCACAAAGCTCAACCGCTCTAGATCTGTGAGAACAAATTATTTCTAGCACAGAGATCGACTGCAAGGGGCATTTACCAGACCTTTCACTTTCCGAAGAAAGATGAATCCGGAGGCTACCTGGCCCGCATGCAGACTCTGTCTACTGAAATAAGTTTGTAATCACTGTGATGATCAATCTCTGCTTCAATAGCTCCGATACCATGTAGAAATTTGCTGAATAATGATTAATTATCCACCGATACTATCCTGGTCACATACTATTTGAACTTCATACACAACACATAATCTCTTCCACTCAACCAACTCAGATCATCAAACATGCGGAAATAAAATCAAGCGATAACACATCAAATCATCATACACATTAACACAGTATGTATGGGGAAAGCTTATAGTTGAAAACCCCACAGCTATTGTGTATATTATAATGGAGAAATCATGTAACAAACTCAGTACAATACTCCTCACAAGTACTCAGTACTTTCTCATAAAGTTACACACAATCTAGCTTGGTTTTGAACAGGTTACTGGTTCAAAACTCACCACTAATTTCCTTGCCTCTATTGCGCAATCATGGCCTGTCTATATAGAGATCCAAGGTTCGAATCTCCTTGGCTTGACAGCGCAATCATCATGGGCAATTCCTCCAAGTGTGGTGCAAATCTCATGCACAACTGATGTCGCCACTGATACCTAACTCCACCCTTTCATCTACCTCTTTCACTGGTCTCCACTGAACTGATCATGCACTGTAGTGAACTGATGTGTTCTTGAGTTGAATAATGAGTTACTAATTAATGAATTAAATAATATTTAATTCACTCCACTCATAACTAATTGATTAGTTAGTTAAACTAATCTCAACCAGTTCAACTAAAATAAACATAACACAACTCCACTATCTGTCTCATTAACTCCTCCAAACTTATGCCACTGAAGTCCAACTGAAGTCAACCATGCATGATGCCATCAAACCCTTGGGAACCACGTGATTCCTCTGTCAGATGCATGAGCCACTTCTTCAGCTCGAACTGAAGTGCTCCAAGAGAGTAAACTGAAGTTTATAGTCCAAATATTATTAAGGGTAAATAATATTTGACTTCCCTGTTTTAAGGAGAGGCAGTCTAAAAATAGACTTCGACCTCTTTGACCTCAAAAATAGAGTCTCATCTAACTTTACCAACATGACACATACTTCAATAATCTCAAACTGGAATCCCCGAACCATGCTCCATATGTCTAAAAATAGACATAGTCTAAAAATAGATTTTTGCGCCAGAATTTGCATGCGGGCCCACTTAGTGAAGGCGACTTCATTTCACTAAGCTTCATCATCTTGCTGCATTTTCAACAAGTTATGCGTAGTTAAAGTGGTATTTTTTCATACACTTCGACAAAGGATTCATACTAACACTGTGGAAACCCCAGTCGAAATCCTATAAAAACATTCAATGCAAAACATATATATATATCATCACTGAGGTAGGCATTCCCATACTCATATCAAAAACTAACTAACTTGTTCTGATACAGATATGATTTTAATATTATATCAATATTATAGACACAGCATGGACGCAGCCATCTGTCTTGAATAGTGTATTTCATAATGAATAATAAAACTCCTCACATCCTGGATGGTGGAAACTAGATCCAGGGTCTTGATTTCTACTACCCGAACTAGTACGATTCTATCCATGCGATTAAATGTGTTGAAGTCGAACATGGTAGAACCCACTTGATTACCAGTCAATGATGTGAATTGTTAACAAATGTGAGAGAAACCACCAATAATGACAATGGCTCTCAAAGTACTCAGTACAATCCATAAAATGTGAATAAGTGATTTGAAGTCGAACATTTCACGGAATCGTTCGATCGAAGGCCAATGATGCAACCTATCGTCGAAGGCGAGAAACCTGCCATTAAGGCATGCAGATTCCAAGGTACTGACGGATTCTAGATCAACTTCCTAGATGATGATCTATCATCGATAGAAAGTGATCTGTCGTAAGCAAGCTCATGACACGAAACCATATATCAATTTTTGAAGAAATTTTTTGCAAGGACTGACTTAGGGATAGTCAACGCAAATGCAGAGAAATGTTTGCAGATGAATAGTTTGTTTGACTATCCTCTTGAACACATAACAACATTGCAGATGGTTTAGTAAAAAATTCCCTAAGCTAATACCCAGAAACCGACTAAATACCTTCAATGTGTTTTGATTAACTGATAGGCAAACGATTTTCCAAACCCATATAGAAGTGTGACAAAAAGTGTCGTGTTCAAGAGTGGTATACTGCTTTTAAATCAAAGTGTAACAAATGGATTCATTTTCTCTCTTTTTCCCCCACCATTTCTGGCAAGTACCTCTTTATTTTTTACAAGCTTGAGGAGGATAACATTTGCTTGTTTATAAGCTCATCCTTTGGATGAGTCCAACTTAGTTTAAAATCGAACCCTAAGAAGGAGTGGTCTGTTCCTGTTTGTAATTTATATGTCCTTTCTCGTTAAATTTTAACGAGTCCAGTAGAGGAGAAACTCGGTGTTTTTCATTTTTAGGGAGTCAGAAGAAAAAACTTAATAAAACTCCATGGGTGTACTTTTTCGTAATTTAGTCTCTCAGGCCCGAAAAAGGATAAAATAATGAGGGAGAGAACTCTATTGACCATGATTAGTCAATGTATACCTTTTTCGTAAATAGTGCATTTCAGTCAGGAAAAGGGGTAAACTTATACTGAAGGGACGACTGTTCATTTCCTTTAACGAGTTCGAATATTCAAGTACTCGGCAATATTTTCATATTTAGAGAGTCTGAAAAGGGCTAAAAAGATGACTCCATTTTTTCACTTTTTCGTAAGTTTTAACGAGTTCGAAAAAGTGATTAAAATGTACTCATGGATTTTTATTTTTCGTAAGTTTTAGCGAGTTCGAAAAAGTGATAAAAATTGTAATCATATGGCCAACTTTCAATTTAATTTACAAGCACGAAAAGAAAGAAATAAATCGGCATTTTCATATGTTTTACGAGAATGAAAGATAGTAAAATAATCTTGGGATTTTCATGAGTTTAACGAATCTTGAAAATAATAACCAAAATAGACTCGAGATAGGTTTCATTTTTACAAAAGCTTGAAACAGAGAAAAACTATGCTTCAGATAGGTTTGTTTCACTTTTACACAAGCTTGAAATAGATAAAAATGTGCTTGAGAGTGGTTTCATTTTTACACAAGCTTGAAATGTAGGAAAACTGTGCTTGAGATAAGTTTGAATGCCCCCCAAGTGTAACTTGCTAGAGCACATGGGTGAAAAATAGAATGCACAAGGGTGTGTAATCATTCCCACATAATGATCAGTTAAGAGAATCTGAGTTTCTACAGCATTTCTCCTCATAAATTATCAAAGTCTAACTCCTAAAAGTCCCCCTTGAGGCTGCACAATGGCTTCAATTTATAGGAAAATAGAAGAGGTTGCAGCTCCACATAAGAGGGGATAGAATCCTCTTTTGAAGGGATTGAGCTCCATAAACCAAGGGGTAGGCTCCCATAATGGAGGAATGAATGTACATGATAAGAGTGAACCTTCGACCGGATAATTGATTCCAGAAGCTTCCAGATTTAACTATTGGGCTTCTAAATGTTACTTTCCGCCTTCATTTTACCTTTTACAGGGGTCCCCACCTTTAATACACAAAAAGTGCGGTAGGTACCGTAGTTTTTCTTCACAAAAGGTGCGGTACCGCAGGCAATGTTAAGAGAAAGTGTGGTACAGGTGTTTTTAAGACTTTTATGAACTTTTCTCTCAATTTCAAGGCTTTATTTTAGGAAATTTGATGTCGTAGACTTCTAAGGGAGTAATATATGAGTAATGATGAACCCATATATACACTAAAACGTCATGGTGACAAATTTCAGTGTAACACTTATGGTCCCACAACTTTATTTCACTATTCCTCTCCATAATATTTCCAAAGCTTAGACTTTAAGTTATAAAGTTAACATAATACTTTATAACTTACCCTTTCCTCCTATCAACAGGCCGCACATATTTTGAGGCATGCTTTCACGTTAAATCATATATGGCCCACAATTTACCAAAAGAACATATGCTCATACATCCGACGGCTGACGCCTCATCGCGCTCCAACTCAACAATCCAACGGTTATCGCATAACTAAGATGCATGACATTTATCATACATTTTTCACTGTCAGGTCCATACCTTGTTTTAAACCCCGTGCAATTACCGATGCGAACACTGTCAGATCTTCCATAGATCTAATCGGACGGCAATCGCATTCATTCCACCTCCATAGTTTTTCAACCAAAAGCGACGTGAAATGGGTGGTATTTCGCTTGTGATGTGTCGCAATATGACTTGATCGCGTTCGAAATGAATAAAACCACTCGTATGCCAAAATTGGCGCAACAACAGTGTATGGTTTCTCTAAAACCGCTTGTCCTTCAAACTTTGTTTTAAATCACGTTCAAACGCGGATTTTCACCATTCCTTCGTTTAACTTCAATTTCTCATGAAACCCTCCTTTTCATTGCATAACTCAATAAACAGAGACTGATTATCGCTACACTCTCAACCAAATAACCAGAGTTCTAATTTTCTTCCGAACCCTTATTATAGAGGTTAATAAATCTCAATGCTGGATAGAAAACCATAAATAAATTAACACTGCCCGATCTCAAGAAGCCAACCAGAATTCTCTAAATTCTTCCAAATATTTACACAGAAGTACATATTCTCAAAATTCTACACAGAATGTATAATCAAATGGATTTCGGGGAGGTGAAACCCTCCAGGAAATTGCCAAGCATACACAGATAAACAAAAATCTGCAAATTTATTAAAACAAAGGGAAAACCTCTCAATCAATTCTTCTACGGCCAAATTCCAATCTTCAAACCCATTATTGTCTAATTTTCTCGTAGGCTTACAAAAAAAATCCCTGACTATTCAAAAAAACTTCTTCCTGTCTAAACCCTCCTCTTGTAGCCTCTGCCACTTTTCTTTCTTTCTCTGCAACAATTTCATCTGAATCTGATCTGCTCCCTTTTCATGGTGCTACTCCTTTGTGCTCCTTTGCCATCAATGACAATATTTACAACAGGTTAAACATGACCAAAGAGGTTCTTTCATATATTATTTTACACTTTTTCAGGTCTGAGAGACAAATTTACGAAAAAGTACTTATGGAGTTTTCTTTCGTCCTCTTTTTAAAACTCTCTAAATATGAAAAAGGACTGGGCTATCACTATCGCTAAGCTCGTTAAAACATAAAATAGCGATGGGCTTGTCGATCATGGCAAGAATCGAGTTTCATTCATCGCTAGACTCGTTAAATTATTAAATAGTGATACTTTATTCGCCCGAAGGGTTGAATTATAGATCAAGAAAATGTTATCCTCCTCAAGCTTGTTAAAAAATAAAGAGGTACTAGTCGACAAATGACCAGGGAAAATTTAGGAAAAGTGAGCAAAGTTTCTTTTTGGTAGCAAGTCACTCTTGAACATGACACTTCTTTCAATCCATGTATGTGACTGTTTGGGTTCGGTAATCATCTTGACTGTTCATTCACACCTATGGTTCATCATACCTTCACTTCGGTTTTGGGTCAATGCTGCCAACTCATCACAGTGTCGTCGATATGTTCAAGAGAAGTCATCTAGTGATTTAAAACTCATCCTTTTGCAATACTCATAAACCTTCATTTTCATGACCGTCATCCCTAAAAATTGCTATATCAAGTCATACCCTTGTCTCCGAAATCATTAACTCCTATTTTGCAATAAGGTGACTTCCGGTCGACAACAAATCAATATCCAAGAAGTTCACTTAAAAACATCAGATTCCAATACCATGAGGCTTGTTACAGCATCGACAAGATCCTCGCTTCCAGACCTTTGACCGAAAGAATTTTTTTTCCGTTCGACATCAAATAATCTATTCACGCCTTAAAAAATGTACCACAGTACCTTGAGGGCCATTTTCATTAATGGTGGTTCTCTTGCATTTGTTAATAGCTCACATCATTAGCTGGTAATCAAACGATGTCTTTCCATGTTTGACTACAAATCATATATTCGCATGGCTATAATTGTACTGAAATGATCGAGTGAACAATATAAGAAGACCCCGGATCTAGTTTCATCCATAGGGGCTGCAATTTCATGGTTTTTGTACACATCATCTATATGGTGACCTTATATACAGATTTTCATCCAAACATGGGCCTATAACTGTAGGCATGTCTGCATCTGGGCAACATTCCAATGAAGATGACTTTATGAATTATGTACATGTTATTAGATTGTTTTAGGTGTTGAATATGGGAATGCCTACCCTCAGAAATTATGATCAAAGAGGATATATCATGATGTAATGTATTATAATATTGATGTAGGTGACCACTCCACTTTGTTTCCAGCCCATCACAGTGTAAATCGTCTCAATCAAATGTTTTTATTATTTGGATCTCATGCTTTAGGGGGGAATTGTTATAGGAAAATTTGGGCACCATTCCCAATGACCTGGTTAAATGGGCATCATCTCCAGGACCAATGATCAAGGGTCTATCATTCCCTATCATTTTAGTTGCTACATGCCCTAAGACAAGAACAAGACAAATCAAGAAAGACTTTCATCAAGCAAAAGTCTCCAAGGTTTGAAGCTTATTATATAGCATATGAGAGCTCACCAACGCAGGCTCTAAGCGGCCTAAGTGCGTTGCATATGTAGGTATCCCCATGCAAGGCTTCTCTGCAAAGCACTTCCTGACATTCACAGGTGCATTGGTCACATTGGGAGTGAAATTCTCATTGTTCCGGAATCTCCACTTGGCCAATGCCTTCTAGAAGAGTTCACACGTGTCAAGCTTCAGATCCAAGTGTCCATTTGACATCTACATGACTGGAAACATGTGTTGCCTATTACTAGAATTTCATTGATTGTTAAACAACCTACAGTGCATCTATAAATTGAGCACAGATCTAAGTGCTTGAGAAGGAAGAATTTTAGTAGAGAAATGCTGGAGGATTTTCAATTGAGAGCTAGATTTGTATAGCTGCTGCTGGAGAGATTTATACTGTGATGAGGCTTGGGAACGTTGCTGGAAGGGTCACTTCAAATCAATCATTTGGTTGTAACCTCTCCTTCTATCATCAATAAATAATACTGCTTAATTTTCCCTATATGCATCTGTATTGCCTTTGATTTTCCATATTGCAAGATCTTGGTTGATGTATATGGCTTATGCTTTATTGATTTAGCTAACTAGCTTGAATAGATATTTGTATTATTGCATCTTCTGTTGTTTCAGTGTTCTTTCTTGCAGGAAGCATTCAGCACAAAACCGCTTGAATTTGAAGCTGCAACAAAAGCGATAAAAGGAGCCATTTGGAAGAAACTGATCAAGTAAGCCTCCAATCCTCTCTATGTATCTATTCTGAGTTAGGAAAAATAGTCGTATACGCTTTCAGCTGTTTTTCTAGACTAGCACCTATCTAGGGAAGCATGATTTATCCGTAATTCACAATTCTTACCCAACACACCTCTACCCATGTTTACCATCTTTGACAATCTCTCTAGGGTAAATATGAGTTGAGAGTCACTATGATGTGACTCGACCTCCATGTTCCAGTTATGGAAGCGAGGCCTACAAACCAGAACACATACTGACATCCTTCAGAGACTACATACCACTAAGAGTCTGACAGCCACCCCAGGTGGTAAATCCCTAATTTAGAACTATTTTTCACTAGTTTTAATCACCAACTACATCCTTGACACACTGTGCATACAGTTATGAGGCTCCGACCACACCCATAAGCATGCATGCATGCGGTTATGACCCAAAATTCATTGTTTTGTGCATGCGATTGTGATATTTATGCCACTTTTTTAGGCTAGCCTCCAGATCACTACCTAGAACTACCTGTAGCTATCCATAATCATGGCAATGATGATAGCAATGTTAAAAAATCAACACTTGAGAAAGATCTTGACCAACGCATGCCTAATTCAAGATAGAAATTTCATCAGACAAATAGTAACATATAAGCTATAGGTCATGAATGCATATATTATCACAAAATTATGAACTTCATCTGAAAATCACCAAGAAGACTCAATTCCCTCTCAAGCTAGTTGAAACAAAACTTGTTATTCCATGAATTCATTAACCATCCAATAACTTATCAAATCATGAAAAACAACCATATCTAGAAAACATAATAGAATCATGAATATAACCAACATATAATTAGAATAGAAACCATGACAAATTAGCCATAATATCACCATAAAATAGTATAATTTCTCATAGATCACAATAGGAAAAGATCTCATATTAATATATGAAATTTCCAACCAACTTAGGGACTTCCACGTACCACCCAACCACATATTGGGCTGAACCAAATCTCTCTTTCAACCAATCTCCCTTGAACCATATTCCAAGCATGAATGTGGGATCATATGGGTTAAAATAAAAAGGAACCAACCAAGGCTTCCAAAGGCCAAGCCACCTCAACCCTCAACCATAGTGATTTAACCTATATAGTCCAAAAATCACTAAAATCAACCAAATTTTTCTCTACCCAAGCTTTCTAGGGCTCTGGGAACTAGTATCTCAACCCACAACCTCCAGGGAACCCAAGATGCTATAAGGTTCTAAAGATATCCCATCTCAACCCACAACCTCTATGTAACCCAAGATATTTCTAGGCTTCAGAGAATTTTTCCTAATCCACAACCATATGAAACCTGAGAACCAATCAGAAAACCAAGTGGGGAACTCACCACATCATGGTTATTCAGGAAATGGCCAGGAAACATTGAAACTAGTGTCAATTTAGGCAATTATCCATGCCAATGACAACACATAACCAAGGAACCACATGCATATACCATGAAACATCCAAAAAAATAGCAAGGAGATCACACATTCAACCTGATACCTACAAAGTAAGCCTATTGTAGTTGTTGATCCAATTGTCTCCTTGTGCTCCATTTCTTTCCTTTGCTTTCCCTTTGCATTCTTGCTTCTCTTCTTCCAAATCCAAGTGAAGTCTAGAGTGCTTCAATAATACTCTAGGTTTGCAAGAGTATGAGATAATGAGAGTGTGGAAGGAAAGAACCAAAACTGAATTGAAAAAAAGCTAGCAATTGATTCTCTAATGCCTTTTTTTTATTATTGATGTCTCTTTTTTCTTCATTTTCCTTCAATTTACTCTAATTTCCCTTACATGAAAATTTGTGTTTCTTCACCTTCATTTTCTCCTATTTTCCTTTATTTTCATAATTAAATGACAACTATTGACTCTTTTCCTTTGTCAATTCCTTTTCCAATTTCCATAGTCATTATTAAACCACAAATTATCCCCACTTGTAAAGTTTTCCCACCATTCATCTTAGAATATGTGTCCTATGACCTTGTTCTTATTTTATTTACATGGAAAATCATCCAGGGGTTGTTACAAATTTCTTATTCACTAAGCACTTCCTTGGGAGTATTTGAGGACAACTATGAGGCTATTTCCTTCCCCTTGTCACCTTGTTTATCAAATAAGTGTAATTTGTAATTTTATTCCACCATCCTCAACTATAAACATTCAAAGGTTTGAATTTGATGAAACGCTTTATATCAATAAAAATTTCCATTTTTTACATAAGACGAGAATTTTAGTCAGTTAAATACTTGCTTGTAAATATTATGATATCTTGAAATTTGATTATGACACATTAAAAAAATAATCAAGCAATTTATCCACAATTATTAATAATTATATTAATAAGAAAACCACCACTGACATATGTCTAAATTTGTATAGATACTTCACATTATGTCTTGGGCACTTGTTTCAAAGAAAGAAAAAATATATTTATATGGAAGTCTAGGGTTACCTTAGGTCCGAAATTGCAGTAAGTGCTACAGGTTGTCTTGGAAAGGATGAAAGCTAGAAAAGCGCTAAAGAACATGTAACATCTCGATTTATTATTTCATCATGGATGGAAGCATATGATGTTAGCATGTTTAAAAGTATATTTGGTTGAGTTTCTTGAAATAATCTAGTATTTTAAGAATACAAATATACGAGACCATTTTGCATAAATATTCATCCATACATTGTCTAACATTATGTTAAAGGAAGTATTTTTGCTAATATGGATTATCATGATAGTGTGAGAGTCATCATCTTGGAAGGCTCTTGGAAGAGGCATTGCGACATGATAAATATATATAACATATTGTATAGAAACAATACTTTGAAAAGGATGAAGGAATGTGTTCGGTCAAGTTGAAAGCTCATTTTAGGATACAAATAATTAGATGATTGTGTGAAATTTTAAGAATGCATGTTTAAAGTAACCTTTGGAATATAGAATCCATATAATCTTGTAAGGAAGGTTGGTCATATGTACAATGAATCTTTCATTTAGTTATATGATGCCTAAAAGATGAATTTGACTTACTCTAGAATGGATAAAATTCTAAGACCTTATTGCTAGGAAAAATCTCATGGTTGTATTATTTTACATACAATTACATTGATGTTTACCTACGACGAGGTTGGTGCCTTGTGACCATAAGATATTAAAATGTTTCCTTAACCTAAAATATGTGTAACATTATATTGTAGTAAATGAAAATCATAATATATAATAGACATTGCTTACAAGTTGGGTAAAGTAAAATACATACCACCCCCATAATAGAAACATTTGTATCTATTCGATTCAAATTGTAATAAATGAGCAACTCTTCCCTTGTAGCTATTGATTTTATGGCACATACAAATACAATATTTCCTTCACGCCACTCGAATATGAAATTGGGTTGCTTATTTTTGGTGATAGACCGTGTACTATTTATAAACCCTGCAATATTCCCTATTGCTTTTAGCCTTCCATAAATATACATAGTTGCACCTTTATTTTGATTATTGTATTTTAGTTGTATATAATTTTCTTCCATGCCATATCTTCGCACACTTTTGGTATATTATACTAGTCATACCCAATCATTGTAGACGTAACAGGGTCCAACACACTCCATCAATTCAACTAATTTTTCATAACATACCTTTACACCATCCATGGAAAATAGCCCCAAACCATGTAATGATGATGGGGAAATGTGGTATATTCTTTCATTGACAGAAAAATCAATTTTTATTTCAGGAAGATCCTTGGGCACTGTAATATTCCCAAATGGGGAAGCAGCAATATATGAACACAATAATGGAAAGAGAAGTGAACAAATCAATATACGATTACATGAGACAAATGTAAAACCATCTTATTATATATATCAGAAAATAGTTAAGCACAAAATCTTGAGGATCAAGTCACTCAAGCAATGGGAAACAAGCCTCCAATAAGAAAATATGTTGATATATGATAAATACTGCTATACAAGTGCCATGAGCCATGAAAACGCATTTTTAAGGCATAAAATTCTGCATAAATATATATCAATGTAGATATGTTGTTATATAGCTCAAAAAATGCTAGGAGTGAAGAACTAAACTCCTAAACACCTTTCCAAGAGAACCCGGGAAGGGTTTCTAGAAATACCCAAAATAACAAAATTTTGGAATGTAGCCCTAGGGATGAATAGCAGCTGCAACTGAATAACTCGATGGAGATTATTGAACATGATCACTGAATGAATATATCTCCTCCAATATATCCTTCAAGTGAAAGGCTGATCCCAACACTGAAGATCTCACCCTCCAAAACAAGCACTGAAACCTCCACTACAAATGCTCACTGAAATAACGCAGTCAAAGAGGGAATCTGCACTGTAGATGATGGGAATAGGTTGGCTTGGTGGCAAGATGTCAAAGAGAGCTCATGAACCTCCCTTTCTAATATCCCAAAGGAAAGAATGCTTCTTCCTCTGAAAAAGTTGCTCAGAAAGTGGCTTCCTCAACCCTCCACTGCAACACCCTACAACACAACACAAATCTAAACAGACACTACGCTATAGCTGAAGACTGAAGCTTGGCCAGAATTCCAAATGTGTGGAAATGATGGTACAATACTCTTCTAGAGGCTACCTCAAGGTAAGAGGTGGGATTCCTGCTCGGGAACACCCTGTGCTAAACAACACTACAAGCTCAACTAAACAACTGAGGAATGCAAGAAGTCATGCAGACCACAAAATCAATAATCAATAACATAATTCATTATGGCTGCCTTTCCCTCCTTATAAAAAATGTGAGCCTTCTCACCTTGGGTCCCACTCATTAGGGTTTCCACCATCATGGAGTCTTCCTCCCATTCACACTGTGTTGTCTCTTAAATATGACCCACTCCCTCCATTCCAGCATTGTTGACTATGTCAAACTTGACCTTGTCCACATGCATTAGCCCCTGTTCACACATGAGGGTGCTTTATCTAGCTATGAATATGATCCCTTTTCACATTAATAGGGATTTTATGCCTACTAAAGATATTTATGGGCCTCCCTACCCATTTATTCACCTAACTAAATGACAAGAGAAAAATTAATATTCCAATTGGCTGCATGCTAATTTAGGGATATTCACACTTGATTTAATTAATACAATTTAATTAATCAAATTCCATAAGTTTATACTTAGGAAAACTTTAAAAAATGATTAATTAACTTAATTAAATCATCTCTAAGTGTAACTTTCCAAAACCATTTCTGGGTTTTATGGAATACATGTGCCTTAGCCTATAATTAATTAAAGTGTATTAATTAAATCAATAGTTTTTGAGTCCAGGCATCACTTCTAGGAATGTTTACGAAAGGAAAATAAAATGTTTTCTTTTGTTGAATATGTATTTCAAAATTATTGGTAAGGTTTGAAAATAAGGTAGGATATTATTTGTTTAAATAATTAAAATAACATAATGTGAGATTGATAACAAGAAAACAAAAATGAAGAATAATTAGAGATAGTGCCAGATATAGCTGGATAAATGGAGATTTATTTTACACTGGTCCTGATTTAATTATTAGAAAATGTGTAAGGGAGGATGAAATAATTGAAATTTTGAAAGCTTGTCATGATGAACCTTGTGGTGGCCATTTTGTAGATAAAAAGACAGCATACAAAGTGTTGAAGCTTGGATACTACTGGCAATCCATATTCAAGGACTCCAGAAATTATGTCAAAAGATGTGACAGCTACCAAAGAATTGGTAAACTAGTGGCATCAGATCAAATTCCATTAAAGCCACAAGTACTTATTGAACCATTTGAACAGTGGGCTTTAAATTTCGTGGGTCCAATCAATCCTCCATCCAATGGAAAGAAATACATTCTTGTATGTATAGATTATGTAACTAAAAGGCAGTAGTACAGGCAAAAAAAGAAACTGTTACATCTTTTCTATATGAATAAATATTTGTCAGATATGGAATTCCTAGACAAATAGTGACTAACCAAGGTGCAAATTTTACATCAAAACTTTTTCATGATGTTACAAGTACTTTCCAAATCAAACACATAAAATCCACTCCATATCATCCTCAAGAAAATGGACAAGTGGAATCTACAAACAAATTTCTAGAAAGTATTATGACAAAAACTATGAACATGAACAAAAAAGATTGGTCAAACAAATTCAAAGATGCATTATGGGCATATAGAATAAATTGGAAAAATACTACTAGTTTCAGTCCATATCAGTTAGTATATGGAAAATAAGTTATATTACCAATTGAGTTTCAAATACAAACATACAAGTTGGCAGCTGAGTTAGGGATGGAATTGTCGCAAGCACAAAAAGAAAGGATTATGCAGTTAAACAAACTAGATGAGATTCGACAACAAGCAGCAAACATACTACTCTAGTCCAAGAACAACGGATTAAATGGCATAATCGATTTATCAAGAATAAAGTCTTTCAGAAAGGAGATTGGGCACTCTTGTTCAACTCCAAATTCAAAGATTTCAAAGCCAAATTTACAACTCATTGGCTTGGGCCATATGAGATTGAAGAAATCTTCGATAATGGAGCGATCAAGATAAAAAAAAATTGATGAAGCATCTGTATCATTTGTGGTAAATGGACATAGGCTAAAAATTTATCATAAACCTATAGACAAAGAATATTTTCTGAGAAAAATTTCCATGGATTATGTTCTGCAAATATTGGGACAGCATAGTAATATGCTTTCCAAAACTCCAGTAGACGATCCATAATAATAATAATAATAATAATAATAATAATAAATAATAATAATAATAATAATAATAATAATAATAAAAAGTTTGGTTGTGAAAATCTAGGAAACTGGCACAATAGAAACTTGAATTCCTATTGGAAAACCAACTTGTTTGGCCAATTTAAATTCTATTTTTGTTTTCCGCTTAATTTACATACACTTTTGCAGATTTACCCTCCAAACTTTTTAGACTTGAGGACAAGTCAGAATATCAGTTTGGGGGAAGGTGTGAAATAAATAAATAAAAACTAAGAAGATAGCTTTCAGCAGCTGAATTGAAAACAAAATATGAGCTACAGTCATAAAGGAACCTGGTATATCATTTGACTTGTGCAGAATGGGACCTGAATGCGACAGAAGGAATTCTCAATTATGGAACATTGTTGTGAAATTTCGCCAGAAAGGGACCTGAAAAATTTAACATATCATAAGGAACCTGAGAAGATCATAGCAGATGTAAAAGAATAAACTTGCACAAAAGGGACCTGAACAATAATTTGAAATCAAATCAGATGTATGAATAAATAAAGCCTAATCAAGTCAACAGGAGCTGTCGTAAAAAAACACAATGACGATCATCATCAAACGTCAACAAGGGAGTATATTTGTACAATGAGTAAAAATTTTGCTCTTAAATTTTCATATTTTTTAAAAATAGTCTAGAATTTGTTGAGATTGCAACAAGATGATGAGCTTAGTGAAAAGAGTCGCCTTCACTAAGTGGGCCCGCAGGCTATTTTTGGCGCAAAGTCTATTTTTAGACTATGTCTATTTTTAGACATGTCGATAATATTCTATGAGTTGCAGGATGTTATTTGTGGATGGTTGGTCAAGTTGGAAAAATAGATGGACTTCTATTTTTAGACATATTGGGCAAAATCTGTTTTTAGATTGCTAGTCTAAAAATAGATATGTCGAATATTATTAGCTCTTAATAATATTTGGACTCTAAACATTATCTTATTCTCTTGGAGAACTTCAGTTAAGTGCACAAACGTGGCACAGGAGCTGACAGAATGAATTATGCTATTCCTGAGGGTTAAGTGGAGCTATTGCATGGATACTTCAGTTAGAACTCATGTGACAGAGTTTGGTGGAGTTATAGAAGTAGTTGGTGGCGCTGTGTTTAGTTTAACTTAGTTAGACACAGTTGAGCTAGTTGTATCTAGTCTAACTGATTGATACACTAGTGAGAGTGGTGTGAATTAATTAATAATTAATTCACTAAATATTAACTCATTAATCAACTGAAGAATACATCAATTAAATACAGTGCATGGACAGTTTCAGTGGAGACCAGTGGAGAGATAGGTGAAAGGGCAAGATGACTATCAGTTGTGACTATAGTGATGCATTGATTGCATCCAACACAGAGTATAGATGCCAATGATGATTGCGTGAGCAAGGCTGGACCAATTCGAGTTCATTCAGAGCCATTCTTCAGCAAGGATTGTGTAGTAGAGGCAGGCTAACAGGTGGCAAAGATCGATGCATGGATTTTCTAGATCGGGCCTAATTAGTGTGTAGCGATTGTATTGTACTGAGAGCTTGTGAGAAGCTTTGTATGAGGATTGTTACATGATCTCTATGACATATATTATATATCGATATTTGGGGTTTTTATCTTTAGGATTTCCCGTTAAAACACTATGTTAATGTGTGTGAATTTTTATGGTTTCAATGTGTGCATGCAATTGATTTAATTTCCGCATGTGATGATCAATGGTGGATTAGATTCTATATTGTGCATGAAGTTAAAATAGTGTGTGATCAGGAGAATCTTAGACTTATAACGCATTAGTTATATAATTTCTACATGGTATCGGAGCATTGATCATTGGAGCAATTGCAAATCATTGAAGCGGTTGAGTTTTGTGCTGGTGGAATTCGAATTTGCATTAGTGTTTTCTTGGTGTCGAAGTTGAGATGTCTTTCAACATATTGTGATTGGAGTATGCCTTTGAGGGTAGCTCAAATTATATTGCATGGAAGGACAGGATGGAGTCGGTGCTAGAGGATAATGGGTTGAAGGAGTTCATAGATGCAGAAATTCCAAAACCCACTTCTAGCGATGTTGCTGCACTTGACACATGGCAAAAGAAGATAGAAAAACATCGAAGAATTATGTTGGAAGGTGTGAAGGATCACATAGTGTCCAACCTTCATAGTAAATATTCTCCATTCTTGATGTGGAAAGCTTTGACAGACTTTTTCCAAAGCAAAAGCGACCAGATGAAGTTGGCGCTTAAAGACAAGCGCAGGAAAATAAAAATGGAGAAGTGTGAAAGTATACCCAAGTACTTCACGAAGTTTTTCCAGTGCAGGGATGAGCTAGGAAGTGTGGGGGTTACTGTAGATGAAGAGGACTTGATGAGCTTGGCTCTCCTTGGGCTTCCGAAGAGTTGGCATTCCTATGAGGACTCTGTCAATGGTCGGGAGAAACTGAAGGGATGGGAGTGACTTTGGTCAGATCTTGTGCAAGAGGAGATAAGACGGAGTACCAAGGATGGATCTTCATCAAAGAATGAAGATGAAGAAAATTGCGCTTTGGCTGCCAAAGCAAGGAAGGGGAAGGGAAAGAAAAATCCTTCTCAATCCAGTGCAAAAGGCAAGAAGAAAGACATGTCCAAGTTGAAGTGCTTTCACTATCACCAACACGGACATTGCGCCACTAATTGTCCATAGAATAAGAAAAATAATCAGGCTACTGGATCTGCAGCTAGAGAGGCCTTAGCCTCATAGTTTGAGCTGGATTTTTCGTTGATCGCATGCTTGGTCTCAAGTGTGATGGGATCAGTGTGGTTTCTTGACAGTGGTGTGTCTTTCCATATGACCGGAGACAAAGATTTGTTTACTGATCTGGATTAGAAGGATCTTGGAGTACACCCGAAGAGGCATTTTCTGGTAAGAAGCCTGATATTTCTCATTTGAAGATTTTTGGCTCACATGTTTACATTCATGTGACGAAGGATGCCAGGAAGAAGCTGGAGCCAACCGCAGAGGTTGGGATATTTTTGGGGTACACAGAAACACCCCACAACTATCGTTTGTATTTTCCAGACAGTTGGAAGACTGTTGTGCGACGGGATATCAAATTTCATGAGGAGAAAGCCATGAATTTGTCGCTTGAGAGGGAGCTACACTTGCATGCAGATGAGGAGCTATTAGTTCCTAAGGATGAGCCTCAGGATGTGGATCAGCCACATGAGGAGGTTCATGGAGTGGAAGAAACCACTCATGCAGCGCTAAACATCAGAGGGCAGAACCGCACTACAGAAGCTGAGCGACTGAATCAAGATGCAGCGCATAATGTAGGAGCCCCTACATCACAGCGTAGACAGAGACAGTCACCTGACCAATATACTGGATACATGGCTCTGATGAGCAAGTGTATCGTGACAGAACCATCTTCTTTCGAGGAAGCTGTGGAGGAACCTACATGGGTAGATGCCATGGTGGAAGAGTATGATTTGATTGTCAAAAACAGTGCAGGGGAGATTGTCCCAAGGCCGGAAGGGAAATCAGTGGTAGGTTCAAGATGGATCTACAAAGTGAAGCAAGCTGCTGACGGGAGCGTCGAGAAGTACAAGGCAAGATTTGTTTCCCAGGGCTTCTCACAAATTGAGGGGATCGACTATGAAGAAACCTTTGCACTTGTCGCAAGGTATTCTTCCATACAGACCATTCTTGCTCTCTCAGCACAGATGGGTTGGCACATTCATCAGATGAATGTGAAGACTGTGTTCCTCAATGGAGTCATTGAGGAGGAGGTGTACATAGAGCATCCTTAAGGATTCGAAATCTTTAGCAGCGAGTCACATGTGTGCAGGCTCAAAAGAGCGTCGTATGGGCTGAAACAAGCACCTCGTGCTTGGTACACACAGATAGATAGTTATTTCACCAGTATTGGATTCACCAAGAGTGAGGTGGATCCGAACCTATACCAGATTTTGGTGGAGGGTAAGTTGTTGATCATTGTAATTTATGTAGATGATTTGATACTGACTGGTGATGAACAGTTGATACTCTCATGCAAGGTTGATCTTGCAAAGGAGTTTGAGATGAAGGACTTGGGCCTCCTTCATTATTTCCTGGGATTGGAAATTTGGCAATGGAAGGATGGACTGTTGTGTCTCAAGGAAATTATGCCCGGGAGATACTAGAGAAGTTCAACATGCAAGTTTACAAGCCTATCGACACTTCTCTTCCTAGTGGTTGGAGGAAAGAGGATGCTACATCGGCAGAGGTAGTGGATGCCACTGTTTATCGACAGTTGGTTAGTTCGCTCATGTATCTAGTCAATACACGACCAGACATATGATATGCTGTTAACCAGCTTTCACAAGCTATGGTTAAGCCTACCAAGCTCTTTTGGAAGTCAGGCAAGCATGTATTGAGATATATCATAGGCACATCGGGATATGGATTGTGGTACAGGCAGTCGGATGAGGTGAAGCTGCATGGCTTCACAGATGCAGATTGGGCAGGAAGCCCAATGAACAGAAAGAGCACATCTGGAGGAATTTTCATTGTCGGGTCTACAACAATTTCTTGGTACATCAGGAACAGAGATCCGTGGCACTCAGTTCAGCGGAGGCCGATTACATGGCAGCAAGTTTGGCTGCATGCGAGGCTATATGGATGAGGAAGATCCTGGTTGGGTTGTTTGGTTCAGACTTAGATCCTACTGTGATATATTGTGATAATCAGAGTTGCATTAAACTCTCGTTTAATCCAGTATTTCATGATAGATCTAAACATATTGACATCTGGTACCATCATATCAGAGATTGTGTGCAGCGGAAGATCATGTTACTATCTTACATTCCTACGGAGGATCAGGATGCTGATATTCTGACGAAGGCGCTCACTAAGAGAAAATTCGAATACCATAGAGACAGGATCGGGGTGGGAGATAATCCCTATATTTTTGAGAGGGAGTGTTGAGATTGCAACAAGATGATGAGCTTATTGAAAAGAGTCGCCTTCACTAAGTGGGCCCGCGGGTTATTTTTGGTGCAAAGTCTATTTTTAGACATGTCGATCATATTCTATGAGTTGCAGGATGCTATTTGTGGATGGTTGGTCAAGTTGGAAAAATAGATGGACTTCTATTTTTAGACATATTGGGCGGAATTCATTTTTATATTGCCAGTCTAAAAATAGATATGTCGAATGTTATTAGCTCTTAATAATATTTGGACTCTAAACATTATCTTATTCTCTTGAAGCACTTCAGTTAAGTGCACAGATGTGGCACAGGATCTGACAGAAGGAAATATGCTATTATTGAGGGTTAAGTGGAGTTATTGCATGGAGACTTCAGTTATAACTCATGTGACAGAGTTTGGTGGAGTTATAGAAGTAGTTGGTGGAGTTGTGTTCAGTTTAACTCAGTTAGACACAGTTGACCTAGTTGTATCTAGTCTAACTGATTGATACACTAGTGAGAGTGGTGTGAATTAATTAATAATTAATTCACTAAATATTAAATCATTAATCAACTGAAGAATACATCAGTTAACTACAGTTCATGGACAGTTTCAGTGGAGACCAGTGGAGAGATAGGTGAAAGGGAAAGATGACTATCAGTTGTGACTATAGTGATGCATTGATTGCATCCAACACAGAGTATAGATGCCAATTATGATTTAGTGAGCAAGGTTGGACCAATTTGAGTTCATTCAGAGCCATTGTTTAGCAGGGATTGCGCAGTAGAGGCAGGCTAGCAGGTGGCAAAGATTGGTGCATGGATTTTCTAGATCGGGCCTGATTAGTGTGTAGTGATTGTATTGTACTGAGAGCTTGTGAGAAGCTTTGTATAAGGATTGTTACATGATCTCTATGACATATATTATATACAGATAGTTGGGGTTTTTAGCTTCAGGCTTTCCCGTTAAAAAATTGTGTTAATGTGTGTGAATTTTTGTGGTTTCAATGTGTGCATGCAATTGATTTAATTTCCACATGTGATGATCAATGGTGGAATAGATTTTATATTGTGCATGAAGTTAAAATAGTGTGTGATCAAGAGAATCTTAGACATATAAAGCATTAGTTATATAATTTCTACAGAATCGATAAACTAATTTAAATACTATTTAATGCATCTTTTACCTACATTATATTACATTTCATCATTAATATTACCTACATTTCATATTCCCTGCCCACATTTTATAACCTTCTTCATATCACTTAACTCTATCCATATACTACCATTTGAAATATTTCATATCATTATCACACCCTATGTATTTCTTAATAAAAAGGATGATAAACAAGAGATCACAAGTTGAACCCATAAGAAGAATTTTGAGAGACCTACAAAAACCATAAAACAAAGGTTAGCATTCTCCATAATTGATTAATTTTAAAAACTTCACTATTGCATTAGTCAATTTTTAAAATTAAAAATAAAAAAGTTCAATACCAAAGTTTAAAACTATATGGCGCAATTCAAAAAGAAATGGTGAGCGCAATTATGTAAGTATATGAACAATGGAAAAACAATACAAAGAAATGAATGCAACCTATGAATGAATGGTAATGATGGCATGCATGGTTATGATGGCATGCTTGTAATGAAAAACAAGTTATGATGCCATATGGATACATGCAGTCAGCAAGAATGATTGCGCATAAGAGGAATGGAGAAATGAAAAGTATGGAGGCGAAGGTTAATGATGGAGCACGATGAAATTATAGGTAATAAGGTGTACATACGATGAATGTGAAACGTGAACGGGATGCAGAAGGACAGGCACAACAGTCAAAGAGAGGGACGTGCATGGTCGGTCAAAGAGTTAGTGAACAGGTAGAAGATTAAAAAAAAAACACTGTGTAAAACAAAACAAACACAATTTTGTCTCTGCTAAACCATTTCTGCTCTGTTGTAAGCCATTTTTGCTCCTGTAGGAAGCCATTTCAGCCATTTTAAAAACTCAAAGATAGTATTGAAGAAAGGTTGTCACCATCATTGCCATTGGAAGGCTCAGTGAGAAAAAGGAGTGTGTATTCAAGCATGTCCTGGTATTTGTGACCACTATGAAAAACGTAAAGGAAAGATAAGTTGTGAGAAGGCCGAGAGTAGAAAACGTAGAAGGAGAAGAAAAATATATAGTGAGCAAGAGAAAATCAGAGTGATAAGAAGCATTCACGGCCAGAATTCTGGAAAAATTAACGGTGCCATCCAACAGAAAGCGGAATTCTCTGAAGTGAGGTAAGATCTAATTGTTTTAATGAATTTTGGTATTGTATCAATCAATCAAGCTATGATTTAAAGAGGGAGTGAATTTATTTCAATATGAAAGTCTGTCATGTAACAAATTTCACATTCAAACTATTAAAAAACGTGTTGACAAGTTTTAAAAATACTTTGCCATCAGTCAATCATGAATTTTTTTTTTGAATGAGTTTGTAAAAAGAAGATCTTAATGGATTTGTTATGGATTTAAAAACTCCATTTCAACTGAAGACGACCACAATATCAGAGAAAATTCATAAAGAGAAATTGAATAAAAGAAGGTAAGGTCGACACATCCTGCTCCACAGTGTTTTAATTCAAACAGAAAATAGAGAAGTGGAATTACAATTCAAATGCATGAGAAAATTGTTAGTTCAGCTATAGATTTGTTTTAAAAACACACTCAGTCTAAAAATATCGAACATAGCTTATGAAGCGAATGGAGGATAGATAGATGTGTTTTTGACAAAAGACAGAATTGAGGAGCAATGAAGTAAGACAGTTTACCATGAAATTTTTTTGATGCAAATGATTGAAGTTTCTGTTGATGAATATACATTGAATTTGGATGCAGTGTTTTGGAAAAATTTTAAGGAGTGAAAAATACTGTTGTGTATAAAAAAAATTCATTTTTTTTCACACAACCCAATTCTTTTGTAAAACAAAGGTTGTTTTTAAGAGAATACCTTCCAATTCTTTTGAAAAACAGAGATTGATTTTAAAAAGAAAACGGAGAATTAATAGAAGGTGTAACATTAGAAACATAAATTTATGCTTTCTTGCAACCTTTTCTATCAAATTATTTTGTTTAAATTATGGTAAGAGTACGTTCTTCAAAAGAAAAGAGACATAGAATTGGTTGGTTTTCAAAAGAAGTGAAGCAGAAAGGTAAGCCTACTACCACAGTTACACTCAGTTTTTAATTTTTATTTGTAAAATGAAATTAATGACAAGAGATGGTCACATAAAATGGTTTTTGGAACAAATGGCCTCCAAAGCAGAGCCAAAGAAATTTCAGATAGAACACTGGAGTAGGGAGACTGTGGAAAAACTTTATCAGTCAGGGTTGATAGGGTTTTTACAAAAATTCAGAGGTCATGATGAGAGGGTTACAAAAGAATTTGTAAATAACTTCACACATAATGAAACCATGGTGGGAAATATGCATATCTCTTTAAGTCCTGAATATATCTCTGAAGCATTAGATTTATTATTTTCAGAAGAGTTATATCATAAAGGCTTACATTTTAGAGACAAAAGTTGGACATTTTTCCTAGATAAAAATAGAAAAGGCTCCTTTGACAGATCAAAAGGTATTCTAAAGGAATGGTTTAATGAACCATGGGAAAAATTGGTGTTAATAATTCAAAAATATTTCACTTGTGATACTAGATTCAGTGTAGTACATCCTTACCATGTAAGGATACTACAACACATAAAGGGAGACATAAGGATAAATTTGCCATATTTCTTCTACAGGAGTTTGATGAAAATTATAGAAAGCATTAAATCAAAATCCAAACCAAAATAAGTTCAATTCATTCACCAGGGACTCATTAAAATTCTTGTAGATCATCAATTGAAGATTAACAGGATGGTTTGGGAGGATTTCCTAGCAGAAAATGGGTTTGTAGAACAAATTGTGGAAAAAAAAATTAAACCCATAGAAGAAACAAGAAACATCATGCATACATCTCTTTATCCATCTACAAGATCAAAGAAACAGTAGGCGCATTGGTGTTAGAAAAATAAACATCTTTCTTGACTATTCCCAGGAGGCAAAAATTGAAACATTTAGTAGAACCAGAGATACAAATCATGGAAACTTCTCCTATTAAAAAACAGGCCACTGAAATTCTTGAAATATTGGAACAACAAGTCTATGAGGATGCTTTAGATAAAGATTCCTTCTTTGAGAACAATGAACTAGAAGCTGTTTTAGTTTCTAAAAATTCAAAAGAGAAAGATCAAAATCTTTTCAGAGTTAAAGAGCTTACTGATAGCTTAGAAATAAGAAAAATCATGAAAGACACTTGAAAGAGGAGAATTAAAATTATAAACTAACCAATGAAAAATTGGTTAAAGAGAATGAAAAGATTAGTAGGGAGATGGAGAATATGAAAAACAAAAACAAACTTCTCTACACACAGGCTTTCAAGTGGCTTCAGGAGAAAAACTCCTCGAAAGCTAAGTATGAGAAGCAGAAAGTAAAAACTTCCATCTATAAAGAACAGGGTAAGGAAATGGATTCTATTTTGCACACAACACAACATGAGGTTACAGGATCAATGATAGAATCAGCATCAGGACTCCGAAGGTCAAAGAGGAAACAACAAGCATGAGGGCATGCTTAATCTTCAGTTTGGGGGAAATGTTGGGCCTTGTTTTTTATCTCTTTTTGCTTAAGAAATACATTTTATTTTGCTACATTATCCATCCATTTACCATCATATTCATCCTACATTGACCTAAATATGCATATACAAGTATTTAATTTATGTTTTCAATTATTAGATTTTTTTGTGAAAATTGGAATTTAAGTGCAATTTTGGACAGCAGCAAAAATTCCCGTAATAGCATGATGGTTTGCATATGTGTAGGACACTTGGGCTCGAGTTGGATATGTTTCTAGAAAGCTCATGAACTAGGAGTAACAATACACCTGTTGTTACATTCAGATTGAGCTTTAATAGGGTCAGTCAAAGGCAGTCAAACAGGACCAGTCTTTATGGAGGATCCCTAAAAACTAGGTCAACACTCTTATTTTATGGGATTTTTCCAGATTATGATGGATATGATATATGGATTTGACTTGATATGATAGGATAAGGATATTTGTGATTACTTGAGATAGTTTAGATCATTTTGTTAGATATTTCATCTATTTAAGCCTCACACTTTGAAGGCTTTGACATTGGAACTTGTATGACTTATTATTATTATATTTGAGACTTGAAGACATAATAGAAGATCTGTTCTACCATATTTTGATGTTGTTACATGTTGATTGATTGCTTGAATCCTTGAGTAGTTGAGTTTACCTACAGTGCGCAAGGCAAGGATAGAAGGGCCCCCACACCGAGCTAAGTGCACTTCTTAATTTTCACAACTGTAATTTGTGAATTAGTTTGCTTAGATTTATCATTTCCTGCTTTCATGTTTTCACAATGGTATTGATGATATAATGAAACCAGTAATTAAGGACAACCAGGATCTCTAAACATAGAGCCTCTTGATTATTATTTCATATATCTTAATCCATTGTTTAGAAGTTAAATTTCCTGCTTTCATGATTTCACAATAGTGTTAAATATATAATGAAACTAGTAATTAAGGACAACCAGGATCTTTGAACATAGAGCCTCTTGATTATTATTTCATATATCTTAATCTATTGTTTAGTGTTAGATTTACTGCTTTCATGTTTTCACAATGGTATTAATGATATAATGAAACCAGTAATTAAGGACAACCAAGATCTCTAAACATAGAGCCTCCTTATTATTATTTCATATATCTTAATCCATTGTTTAGAAGTTAAATTTCCTACTTTCATGATTTCACAATAGTGTTAAAGATATAATGAAACCAGTAATTAAGGACAACCAGGATCTATGAACATAGATCCTCTTGATTATTATTTCATATATCTTTATCTATTGTTTAGTGTTAGATTTCCTTCTTTCATGTTTTCACAATGGTATTGATGATATAATGAAACCAGTAATTAAGGACAACTAGGATCTCTGAACATAGAGCCTCTTGATTATTATTTCATATATCTTAATCTATTGTTTAGAAATTAATTAAGTTAGTTTTTATATTTGTAATATGCATTTCACTAACCATCAATAGTTCATCTTCTAAATTTTATTGTAATTGAAACCCATATACTTTGGGGATGCTTCTAAGTTCACCAACCCAGATTGATATTAAATACTTGTGTTAATTTGCAACAGTAAATTGACCCAACAACTAGCACACAGGAAATTCCTCACGATGTAGGAAAAGAACTCTGGTAGCATTCATGCTTGTTTGGTTCTTTTGGGTTCGTTATGGGTCCCACATTAATTATTGAAATATGGCACGAGGGTGATTGGATGAAGAGAGATTTGGCTCAGCCAATCTATGGTTAGGTGGAACATGGAAGTCGAATTTCTGGTTGGTTTTTACATTTAATAATGAAGAACTCATTCCTTTGGTATTTGTTAAGAAAATATATTGGTTATTATGTGGATTCTATTGTTGTTGTATCCACTATATTGCTATTGTTATTATGTTTTTTATAAGCATGTATTTTATTGGTGATGATGTATGGCTCTATCTATGTTTTTACTTGTAAATGAATGCATAATGTATCTTTGGTAAAATAGATTTTATTGCAACTAATGATGTAAGGGAGAAATTCTTCTTGGCAATTCTCAAATAAGTATGAGACCCCTATGTTTTAATCTGTTGTTTACACCTATAGATTCAATGTTGGTGACATGTTTTAAAAAATGTTTGTCATGGCTAGGAGGGGTCCAAATGATTTATTGTTGATGTGATTGCTTCTGTATCATTGTCCTATTGTTATTTATCATCCCTTAAATATTCATGAAGTTCTGGGCAGTGACCTGGGCTCTGGGCCTGAAAAGGTGGCTCAAATCCAAGAGCCGTGAGCACAAAATTGAGCCTTTGGGACCCTAACCGCTAGTATGTAGCATTATACCTATGGCTATAGCCCCCTAGCCCCTGGAATGTAGTGTTATTCCTGCAGATATGGCTCAAAGGGGTTTGAAATGTCAATGTGACCCAGGGGTAAGAAGCATGAAAGGTGGGTTTAGCTCCTGGGGTTTCATTTATGATGTAGAAGGTCTGTATGTTGTGTTTCTGAAGTTCCACTTCCTTAAGGTCACGTAGGAGGTTGAATCCCATATAGTAGTCTCTCATCACATTTTTACCCCATTTGGACGGTTATTTGGGTAGATGTGGGAAGGGGGTGTTACAGTCTCTACAACTAATTAAGTGGGGTCTGCATTTCGGCCACACTTCCATCTCAACTCATGCTTGCTCTGCATTGTTTGTTCTTCACAATGACATTTGCACAACTTCTTTCGTGTATGCTGTGTGTGGAACCACTTCCTTCACAGGCATTGTGAGCTAGAGTCCACCAGTGTTCGTATAGAAGGCATTTATATTTGTTGTTTTCAATAACACCGAGATAACTAGAGGACCGATACGATATTATTGCGAATATTTTAATTATAATTATTATTTTTTATTGCTAATAATTTAGTATTAAATATTTTGTATTTTCTTTTGAAATATTTTAATTATAAGTAATGTGTATCTCTATATTGTCAAATATCAGCAGTTGGATATCATTGAACACACGCTTTCTTTATGGTTATGTGGTAGTCTATTTCGTGGAGGAAGCTTTCAAGCTTTGATTCTACAAATTTTTATATTTCACATTAAAGGATTTTGTAGATTTTTTTTTCTGAGAACTGATACCCAAGTGTTGAGTTTGGTTGCAAATAAGTGTAAAGCTAATGTGCAGTATCAGTTTTCATTTATCAAATTTGATATCGCATATTATAATCGTTATATGTGCAGTATAACATTAGTGTTCATGACATATTTTATTACGTGATTACTGTAGATTTTGTCTCGGTAGTTGGAAGTGGAAGTGAGACATAAATAAGACACATTACTTATTTTAATGAACAAATTTCATTTAATACCTGCATAATGTAAGAAAGGAAAAAATACATTCAAGTGGTGAATTGACATCTGGGTTCTGAAATCACTTTTGCAAAGTAAAATTTGGTCGATAACATGGCTTTCTACATAGTAAATCTGCTAGATACGTGTTAGTTCAGTGAATAATTATGGAAAATATTTTTTTATTGGCAAAAGGGCTTTAGTTAATGAAAATAGAAACTGATTGATTATTTTAATAAAATATTATGTTGATACTGGTTTCTAAAGTATGTAAGGCGAATTAATCATGAAATGAAATTGTGTCAATTGCACTATGTCAAATTGGAATTTAAGTAAAACGTATATGATTTAAAGTAGCATATGTTACAGCAATATTTTCTGATTAAATTTCCAGAAAAGCAGTATTATCGACATTGATAACGATTTTTAGTTAATGGTTATCATTGAAATCGATAGTAGTTTAATGTAGTCTAAGAACTTAAATTTCAATTCTTGATCTAGATGACTTATTGCCTCTAACACATTATATATATTCTTGTTGTCTGTAACAACATTTTTTCAATGTTCATTTTTTTCTAAAACTGATAAGTGTTTTAAGGTATTTCCTTATCATTTGTCTATTTTTTTTTTGCATTTGTTCCTAACACCAAAGAAATGGCTCAAAGAAACAATGGCAGGGGCATAGAGGAAGATGTACATGCAAGAAGCGATTATATTTTAATGCTCATCCAAGATATCTTAATTCTTAGTAAAGATATTTTAATGTTAATGCATAAAATACTAGAGCTTCAGCAAATGCTTAGGTGTCTTGAAGATGAACTAGATATCGTAAGAACGTTATCATAAGAGTTATTGAAAATCATGAACATATGAATCAATTCTCAACTCCAATAGCATAATCGATATGAACAGGTTTTTTTTTTAGATAGGATTGGAGCCCTAAAACCACTTGAAAACAAGGATTGGTGTCCTTAGGGTTGCAGCCCTAAAAAATGATTTTACAAGTTAGAGATTGTAACCATTGTAAATAGGATTAGTGTCCTCATCTATTTTTAATAAAGTTCCTTTTATTTACTTTCTAGTTTCGATTGTGAACTATAGCACATGTAGAAACAAGGTTATTGTGTACTTAAACATGTTACATATGTAATATTTGTAAAACAATACATGAAAACCATACAATAGATGATGAATAATATTTTCACCGAACATTGAAACATACAAACCTATGTATACGTAACTTCTTTTTTATTTCAATGAACTTCGTAACAAAAATATTTTAAATAAAACAAAGCTTACTACAACTATGCACTCTTCTCCATTGTCGTCTTTCATTTCCACAACATATTGTGTTGTTTTTTGGGTAGCCGAAATTGCAATAGCTATGATTGTGCCTATTGGAAAGGCATTGTCATTGTGTGACAAATTTGCAATTGTCGTATTTGGAAAAAATTTGTACTCTGCACAAACAGGACAAATGTTTTCTATGATGCTAAAACTATTTAGACAAATAGTTTTCTCGGAATCACCACAATCGTATTTATGCTTTGGAATAATTTTGAAATATTTGATAGAAACACCTACATTTGCAATAAGATTTGACTCATGTTGTTCGATTAATGATGTTGGCACAAAAAATTTTATTGTCACTTCTGCTTTCTTATTTGTTAAGCTTGCACGAAGTATTTCTTTTGACTTATTTGTTTTGTCCAAATTTGTTTGATATATGACCAAGGCAACACCATGAAAAAAATTCCAGTTATATTGTTATTGATATTTTTGATCAAAAATGGCATCGATTCGATGTCCTTTTTCCTAATTATGACCATTGAATAGAAATCATTTTTTTGTTTTTTTTAATAAATAAAAAAAACAAAGAATAGAAAAACGAATGAAGATAAAAAAAAAAAGGAAAAAAGGAAAAAAATATATATAGAGTTAATTGATTTTGCGCGAAGTACCTATTTGCATTTATTTCTTCAACATTTTCTATTGATTATGTTTTATTTATTGCAATACTTGTTTTTGTGGTACCACTCATTGTTATGTCTACACTATCGTCCATGTCTACTGTAACATCATTTGAATTTGATAACTTTTGTCTGTTCACAAATATTACACTGAAACCACTTCTTAAAAATACACTATAATTGAAACTAAGTAACAATTGTCTAATGAGAATGGAGTAAGATAAAGTAAATTCATTATGATGTACAAAAATTCTAGATGGAATTTAGTTTTAACAAATACATAATTCTTATAGAAATGTTCAAAGTACTTTTTTCCTTGTCATCGTTGTCCTAAATCTGAATCTCTAAGTGTCATATGTTTCCTGGAAATTTAAAAAAAAAAAAATATCTTTTAGTTATAGTACGTTAAAAAATATGGCCCAATAACAATGGGAGCACACAAAAAAAAAACAACATTTGTTTTGTGTAATGCAAGTATAATCAAAGTACAATAAATAAAACAACATGCTTTTTAGAAGAGTTATGCTTGTCTTTAACGGTATGTGTTATGCTTGTATTCATTTTCATTGTTATAATGATATGAGTTAGATAAAATATATATATATAAGAAAAATAAGAGTTTCTAATTCCATAGCACAAAAGTACTTCAAAAATAAGAACTATATAACAGTAACATATTTTGTCGAAACGTTTTTTAGTATTATCACATCATATATTATTTAAACTTTGTACATCATGTTGAGTCTCAAAATTTTCTTCCATCTTCGTCCATATTTTCGTCATTTCATAACCATTTAGCCCTCATTTCATAACTATCTAGCCTAAAACCCTACATCAAGTAACCATCTTCATGATCATACGGGTTAGAATAATCATTTTCCAAATTTATTTATTTTATGTATTTTAAGTGAATTTATGATTAAAAACTAGGAAATTAACATGATTTCATATATCTATATATGTGTTATGAGTTTTGTGACATGTGTAGGCTTATTTGGAGGTTCTAGAAGGGTCTTACTTGGCCTCCCAAGCATAAATTCGAATTTCAACTCAAGAGGTGGACCATATTCCAAGGAGAAAGATCATGGAGATCTTGATGTGTCATGGGAATTGTTTCTAGTATTTATGGCTAAGTTGAGATAAGTATGGATCTAGTATATATTTTAGGGATTTACATTTATTGAGAAGACATCCCTAATTCATGTATAAATAAGAGGAGCATCCTTCAAAGGAATCTAACAATGTGTAATTTGGTATTAATATTATTGGAGACTTGGAGATAATTTGAAGAACCAGTTATATTGTTCTCTTTGTTGTCCATGTTGTGGATGATTTATTAAATTTGTTGTAGCTAAGAAGTTCTTCAAGTGTGCAAGGCAAGGGTGGAGGCTCCCCATGCCAAGATAAGTACACTTTTTGGTTAAATTAGCATACTTTTCATGAACTAGTTTTGCTTCATATTTATTCAGTCATTTAGATGTGTGAAGATTTCTTATTGTTTCTGGATGATTATTAGTTTAATTCTAATTTTCATATGAAGGGAAAAACAAGAATTTAAGTTAAATTCTCCTTCTATCTGATCATGGACAACAACTAAAATTCATCCTCTTTTCCTCACTTGATTTATTTCCTGAATTTCTATTTTTAATGCAATGGTAACAATGAAGGAATATAATTGTAAAAAAGGACAACCTGGACCTCCTAAGTTAGTAGCCTCTTCTCCTACTTTTTATACATCATAAGCTATTGTTAATCAGTTATTTAGTTTCTTTTCATGAAGACAGTATTGTGGGGAAGGACAACCAGGATCTCCTAAGTTAAGAGCCTCTTCCCTCACTTATTATATATTGAATTAGAAACTTCTTAGTTAGATTTTGTATTTTTAATATGCATTTCCATTATTTTAATCTAAACAAATACTTCCTACACTAGTTTAATCTAAGATTCCATATACTTTGGTTTGCTTCTAAGTTTACAAAACACCTGGGTTGACAATTAAATGACAGGGATTTAGCATACCATTAAGACGCTCAACATTTTAGTGTCGTTGCCGGGGAAGCGCACTTAGATAAAGCTGGCTAGGAATATTGTTTAGAAAATAAATAAATAAAAACAAAAACACCAATAAAATATTAAAAAAAAAAAACTTTTCATTATGGTTATTCATGCTTAGACATAGAAATTAGAAATGTACTTCTCCAAAACAAAAATCCCCAACAAAAACAAAAACTACAAAAAAAAACTACAAAAATCCATTTGCAAAACAATGTCTACAAATCATGATGTTAAATAAGTCATTTAGAGAAGGGGGGCATGCCACCACAAGGATCTTATCAAATCCTTTTCCACAATTTAGAATGGTCACTAGGGAAGAATCTTCATTTCAAAACATAGAAGAGGAACAAGGCATTCATAAAGAGGATCCACAAGAACAGAATCTAGAAGCCTCTCCTAGTTATCTTTGTAAAGAGATCAATGAATTATGGATCACATGCAATGAAGTTCAAACAATAGAGCTGAAAATTGAAGAATATCTATCATATTTATCACAATATCCCTTGTGCATTCATTATTTTGAACAAGTCTCACAAAGAAGAACTTTGTGATATGACAATTAAGGAAAGTCGAGAAAATAAAGATAATTTCAAAACTTGGTTTCAACTAGTAATTAGGCCACAACAACACTCCAATTTTCAACATTATTTAGCATCAAATATTTATGATCAAATAATTTTTCATGTCCAAGCATTCATTAAAATATATATTTTCAAACTTGGATGTGAGTTTACTTATGATCTTGTTACACAAATGGGTGCATTGGAAATTCTCTTATACTTAAGAGAATAACTTTTCATTTTCAAAATAGAATAGGACAGAATAGAAAAATAAAACCAAAACTTGGAGAGTTTTTGAAGTTTTTTATTTTCAAATTTCATTTCATTTATTTCTTAGAAATTTTGGTGGTGCAGTAAGAGCCACACAGAAATATTTTCAATAAAAAAAACACACACACACACACACATTTATGAATAAGGAAAATGTAAAATTTGAAATGAAATCAATTCTCTTTTTTTTTTGTTTTAATTTCCAAGAGAATTGTAAAATTGAGAATAGGCTTTGTATCAACCTTCAATCCATGAATTCTAAACAAGCTCAGAAGAAATCTAAGTATCATATAAGATGCAGTTTTATGGGCAGAAAACATGGGAGATCAAAATTGGTGCTAGATAACAAGAGGAGCCCACAAACGATACTGAGATGTCAACAACGCCATGGTCTGCACCTATAACAAGAGGAGCCCACAAACAACCGACGAACCAGCAATCTATTTTGTTGGCAAATAACAACCTGAAAATTTCATTTTTAAAACAAATTTTGTGACCAAATGAAAATGGATCTTAGAAAACTAAAACATGGGTTTTTCTCAAAACAGGGTGAATTATGTTCATAACGAGTGATATCCTCAAATTCGTAACCATTTGAGAGATATTCAAGGTTCTTTAGAGCCTTATTTGCTAGATTATGTGAGAAAAACAATTTCTAATTTAATGCACTGCTTCAATTGCAGCCATGATGGAAGGAGAAGATATGATCTCCCAGGAGGCATGGAGTGATATTTTAATATTTAATTTTTATTTTGTAAATATTTCATTAATTTTAAGATTGTAATTATACTGTATGTTATTGCCATAAAATTTATAAAAAAAAATGTGTATCATAAAAATTGATGTGAAATTCATGATTGGGGAAAATCGAGAAAAATTTGTTTTGATGGTTTATTTAAACACACATGTCTAAGAAAGAAACAAAGGAAAAGAATGAGAAAAAACAAGACAAAAATTAATTGAATAAAGGCGCAATAGCTCACCTTAACTAAATTTAATTGCAAACTGAATTTTGTTAACATTGAGTTTTTGCATTATCGAAATAATTTTTTCTAATATTACATTTTTAAGCATGATGCAGGGAAGAAGAAGAACCATAAGAGCACTTTATTTGTAGGGGTTGATTGGTGAATTTTGATCAAGTACTGTTTTGTAGGAATCATTAAGCATTTGAAAATTAATATTTCTTTATCTTTATGAAATGCTATGGTTCAAACGTAAATTGAGGAAATTGTGCATATCGTCATCTTTTTAGAAATTGGATTTATTATCACAATTGTGAAATTGGAATAACCATGATAATTTGAAACAAAGACACATCATAAAACGGTTTTACTAAGCATTAATTGTGCAAAAAAAATTGTGTAAAGTACCAAGAGAAATTGATCACTTCTTTTTTAACACACTTACGTTTTATTGCAATGTTAGTGCCATGTTTTGTTTTCAGGTTCTAGGACAATCAGAGAATTGAACGAAGCCACTTTATGCATAATTGGTTTTCTACTACCAATTTCAAGAAACATGAATCAATTAAATCCATTTCTATCATCCATAAATGCCATCACTTTTCCTCTCCAAACTCACAAGCTATTCAAGCATTTTCTCTAAACATTATCTTGACCATTTTCCTTGCAAGTGTCTCATGTTTCCTTCACATTTTCCATTTACATTTTCCATAATTTCCATTCATTTTCTTTAACCCATTAATAAAGAAATTCAACTCACTTACATGATGATTTGTCATTTTTCTTTCCATTCATTTGTTTACCGTCTTGTCATTTTCCTTTCCATTAAATAAATCCTGCTTGATGCAAATTTTCATCCATGGTCCTTCCAAAATCATTATTCCATACTCATGTTAGATGATGGGGGATTCATTAATGTCTCCCTTCTAACAAGTATTGGCCTATCGACATCAGCACATTATCTAGGATCAAGGCTAGAGTCCTTATTAGTACCTTGAGGCTTGTATGCATTAATGGCAAGTTCTCGCACTGACAATCATGTGAATACATCAATGTCCCTTGATCATCGGATCTTGCAAGTGGCTAGAAATCAACTCATCTAATCGCACTTCGCAAAGATGTACTTAGGGACCTTGGCACTCATTGACATTAATGGTGAGTTTTTCCTCGAATTGGTTAACGACATTCATTAATGGCCAGTAATCTAGTGAATTATCTTCATGCTCGACATCAAAAAAATTATTCGCATGACTAGAATTGTACCATCGGGTTTTGTAACGATTGAAGACTACATCATTTCAGCAGTTTGCAGCAGGAATCAATTTGTAACAGCAACAATAAAGATCCCAATCTTGTCATCAACACAAAGAGAACAAAGAAGCAGTTCAAATTCCTTTGTTTACATACTCCATGATCCAACGTCAGCAGCCACACTCTTTAGTAAACACAAGTCATCCACATTGAAGGTAAGTGAAGGTATGTTGTTTTCTAATTTTTAGTCATGTAATTCCTTAAAATACTAAAATTGTAATTTTGGAAAATTCCTCACCACCTCTATACTCCCTTTCTCATATTGTCATAAGCTGAAAAACACCTTTAGTTGGGGACAAGGGACACCAATTCATATTCACATGTCATACATCATCACACATTTTCATTTCATTCCAACTCGCATATTATTCCCAATCAACTATTGTTGCAGTATGATTCCAAAATATTATATGCTTTGAAAATTATCAATTCACTGATAGTTATTATAGGAATTGAAAAGAAAACTCTCAATGATTTCATGTACTATGATGCAAAAAAAATAAAAGTATTGTTACATAAGAACTAATGCTAAAAAAATTTGGTTGTCCAACAAGAACCAACCATCAAAAATATATGTTGTAGTCAAATGTATTACACTTTGAAAAATATAATATGATGATGCAAAGATTTAATAAAATCAATACAAGTCAAAATCTCATAAAGAAGCAAAGCATTTCAAGAAGATAAACTTATGGACAAATGAATCAATGAAATAGTTACATGAGGGCCTGCAACAACTTCAGTTGGGAGGTATGCTGAGTCTCAAAATTGTCTTCCATATTCATCCATATTTCCATCATTTCATAACCATTTATCCCTTTTCATAACTATCTAGCCTAAAACCCTACATCAAGTAACCATCTTCATGATCATACGGGTTAGAATAATCATTTTCCAAAGTTATTTATTTTATGTATTTTAAGTGAATTTATGATTAAAAACTAGGAAATTAACATGGTTTCATATATCTATATGTGTGTTATGAGTTTTGTGACATGTGTAGGCTTATTTGGAGGTTCTAGAAGGGTCTTACTTGGCCTCCCAAGCACAAATTCGAATTTCAACTCAAGAGGTGGACCATATTCCAAGGCAAAAGATCATGGAGATTTTGATGTGTCATGGGATTTGTATCTAGTATTTAGGGATAAATTGAGACAAGTAGGGATATATTAGATATTTTAGGGATTTAAATTTATTGAGAAGATATCCCTAATTCCTATATAAATAAGAGGAACATCCTTCAAAGGAAGCTAACAATGTGTAATTTGGTATTAATATTATTGGAGACTTTGAGATAATTTGAAGAACCAATTCTATTGTTCTATTTGTTGTTCATGTTGTGGATAATTTATTAAATTTTTTTTCATTGAGAAGTTCTTCAAATGTTCAAGGTGAAGGTGGAGGGCCCCCACACCAAGCTAAGTACACTTTTTGGTTAAATTAGCATAATTTTCATGAACTAGTTTTGCTTCAGATTTATTCATTCATTTAGATGTGTGAAGATTTCTTATTTTGTCTAGATGATTGTTAGTTTAATTCTAATTTTCTCATATATATCTGATAATTTTCTCCTTATATGTGATCATGAACAACAACTAAAATTCATCCTCTTTTCCTTGCTTGAGTTATTTCCTGAATTTCTAGTTTTAATGTGATGGTAACAATGATGGAATAGGATGTAAAGAAGGACAGCCTGGACCTCGTAAGTTAGGAGCCTCTTCTCCTACATTTTATATATCATAAGTTATTGTTAATCAATTATTTATTTTATTTTCATGAAGGTAGTACTGTGGGGAAGGAAAACCAGGATCTCCTAAGTTAGGAGCCTCTTCCCTCACTATTACATATTGAATTAGAAAATTATTAGTTATATTTTATATTTGAAATATGCATTTCCATTATTTTCATCTAAAAAGCTACTTCCTACACTATTTTAATCTAATATTCCATATACTTTGGTTTACTTCTAAGTTTACGAAACCCTCGGGTTGACAATTAAATGACATGGATTTAACATACCATTAAAATGCCCAACACATAATTACCATAGAATTTTCATTCATGTTACACATTTTTCAATTTCGTTATAAATGATAGTCCCTCACGGTTTGCAATTCTAAGAGCAATATCGTACAACCCAGACGAGACTTCTTTTTGTAACCAACACTTTTGACTTGTCTTTGTAACGTGTATGCTAAAAATATATCATGAAGAACACCTGGTGAATTATTCTGCAAACAACACAATTCAAATTAGTAAATGGTATTTTGATATTATAAAATGAATATTAAACATATGTATTAGACACTTTAGACAGTTGGACTGGTAGATAGCAGAAATAATAATAATAATAATAATAGGAAAAAAACAATGTTGGACTAAGAATATTT
The DNA here is from genome assembly GCA_034641835.2 of Pinus albicaulis. Lineage (NCBI taxonomy): Eukaryota > Viridiplantae > Streptophyta > Pinopsida > Pinales > Pinaceae > Pinus > Pinus albicaulis. The sequence continues at coordinate 674,872,364 of CM076583.1, forward strand.
AAGTTTAATATCTTTCATTAAAAAAAAAATCAATGTCGCGTGTTCCTAGATGAATTTTTGTAAGGTTTCATTGATGAAAATGTAGATTAAAACCCTATCCCTAAGCCTAGAACCCTAATCCTAGCCACATGATAATTGAAAACTATGATGATAATGTAGAAGGTCTACCTTAAAACCCTATCCCTAACCTTGGGAGCCCAATATGACGCCTTAACTCTAATACATAATAAATCTCCTTATACAAAATCCTATTACCCTTACATCACACCCTAGCATAAATAAATTAAATTCCGCTAAATTAATTTTAAAATCCTATTCACTACCCTTAACTCTAATTGCAAGTGCATTGAAAAAATATTATGTTATCCCTAGGGGATTATAAGATGCTTTTTAAAATCCAGAAAGGAATTTTATAGGAAAAAGAAAAATTAATAATAATAATAAAAGGGGCATCCATCTAAGGAAGACAAATGAAATAATTTGCGAATTCCATTACATCAAAGTGAAAAACTATTAAAGTATAAACAACCACGGGAAAATTCAAAAACATATATGATGTATATGTCAGCCTTAAATTCATCTTTATCTAAATCAGATGTGTCTCTTCATATTTAATCAAAACCACTATAAATATAAGCTTGGTGTGATTCATTCTGCATCATATTTCAACGAAGAAACACAGATAAGTAGTTCACAACTCGTGAACTAAAAATATACATGGCAGTTCGTGGAGACAGAAAAGTGTGAGTTTCTTCTGAGATAGATGACTGTAATATGTGTGAGTTCTCTAAGGAATGAAAGCACCCGAATTATGTATCTGAGCAAGACATCTTAATTGTATCTCTATGGAAAGGAATCCAAATTATTTTCCTATGGGAGGCATTCGAACTCTGCCTCTTATCTCCAGTGAGAGACATATTCTATTAAATTTGTGTGTCTATAAAAGGCTATCCAAGATTTTTTGTGTGGAAGGCTCTACAATAAATATACTATCCAAAGTTTTGCACCTTGTTCAAGACAAATATTACTACTGTAGAAATTTTTTGTATGTTGTTGTTGAAGACTGATCAATTTTTTATGACTTAGAACTATTATCTATGAAGCGTAAATCAGTGTGTGGACATCAGTTTGGATTTGCTTAGTCTTGTGGAGATACAAGTCCCTTTTTGAGGAAATATTGAAGAATATCTTGAGCATATATCCTGAAGTATAATTTGGAGCATCCCTGAAGAAACTTTGAAGATTAGTTTGAGAAGTACTAATTGCATACATCTATAGAAGTTGTGTTGAAGCAACATCAAAGGCAAGCTTGAAGATCATACATCTAATGAGGATTGTTCAGTGAAGATGATGTAATGGTAACATTGTAATCTTTGGTAACATTTTATTCTAGGGATGAAGCCCTTCAAGGTATTTTTGTTAGATAGGATTGGAGTCCTTAGGGTTGGAGCCCTAAAACCACTTTAAAACAAGTATTGGTGTCCTTAGGGTTGGAGCCCTAAAAATTGATTTTACAAGTTAGAGATTGTAACCATTGTAAAGAGGATTAGTGTCATCATCTATTTTTAATAAAGTTCTTTTATTTACTTTCTGGTTTTGATTGTGAGAAACTTAACTGACATTAATAATAACAATTAAATGAACCTAACCAGTGGAAGAATGATTCCTAGATCCAACTTATTATTTCGACAATTGGTATCAGATCAAACTTCTTCATAATCAACCTAACCAGTGGAAGAATGATTCCTAGTCACAATGACCAATAAATATGCAGGAAAAATCCCTCAATTTGATGGAACAAATTTTTCTTTTTCTAAAGTTAGGTTGAAATTTTATTTGATGTCTCTTGGACCAAAAGTACGGCAATTAGTCCTAGATGGTTATAAAGTTCCACCTTCCCCACTAATAGACCAGGACAAAAGAAAAGTTTATATAACGAATTCCAAAGCCCTATATTTCATAACAAGTGGAATTTTTTATTCAGAATTTCCTAAAGTTATGAACTCTGAATCCACCAAACAAATGTAGGACAAGTTGGTTTCCATCTATGATGGAGACACCAAGGTCAAGAAGGCAAAACTACAAACTCATAGAAGAGAAATATAGAGACTTAAAATGAACGACGAGGAAGACATTACAGCCTATTTTCTCCAAGTGGATGAAGTTGTCAACTCACTCAAGGGTCTAGGTGAAAAAATTGAAGAAAGTACGGTTGTCCAAAAGGTTCTGAGATCACTTCCATAACGTTTTGATTCCAAATTTAGTTCCACAGAAGAAATAAAGGACTTGGATACCCTAACAACGGACGAAATTCATGGAACCCTCATTGCATATGAAATGAGAAAAATAATCTCAATCCCTAAGTAAGCTACATTCAAGGCTTCAAAAACATCGAGAAGAGGGAAAATTTGTAATTGTAGCAGCGATGATTCAGATACTGAAACAGAATTAGCACAATTTGTGAAGAAACTAAGGAAAGGGTCCAAACTCAAAGGTAAGTATCCTCTCATTTGTTTTAACTGTGATATAATAGGACATATTGCTTTACAATTTCCTTTCAAGCATGATAGTGATGATGAAGATGAATACAAAAAAAGAATATTTAAGAAGAAAGGGTCAAATAAAAAGAATTTCTTCTCCAAACAAGATGAATCTGATGAAGATGAATTCAAGATGACAAAGAAAATTTCAACTAAAAATACCTTCTTTCTCAAAAGGGACAATGATGAGTCTAATGAAGAATATGATTATGCTGGAAGTAGTGAAGTATTATTCATGGCATTTACAAATGATGATGAATCTGAACGAGAAGAAGTAGGAAATATGGAAGAGTTACTAATTAGTGTTGTTGAAGAAAATGAAAAATTAAGGAATAAGGTCATGTCTCTCAAAAATGAAAAGGAAGAAGCAAAAAGGAAGGAAGATTTTTTGAACAACAAATTAAAAGAGAAGAAATATGTGAGAAACATGAAGATGAAATTGTCTCACTAAAGAAAGAATTGAATTAGGTTAATAAGAGTTTGAAAAGTTCTCAAACTCTTGATACCATCCTTAATACTCAAAGACCTCAACATGATAAGACTGGAATTGGTTTCAAAGGTAAGTCATCAAGTTCAAACAAGAATTCCAATGAAGAAATTTAAAGAAGCTACGTTGACATCCTTTGAAATTATCTAAAAGAAGAGAAGTCGTTCCACCTAGAACAAATATCCACCTACAAAAATCCAAGGATGAAAGAAATCTATCTCCAGGAAGGAATACTACATAAATTCTAGGATATCCAAATAGGTGTCAAATTATCTTTCTTGCTTATTGCTTCTAGTGTAAAAATTTTGGTCATCAAGCTAAGAATTGCAAGGCTTGGTAGGATAATAGCTCAAGGAGATATAAGACCAATTATCAAAATAATTAGCTTGGTTCAAAATAACAAGGTCAAATCAAGACCTATAATTCATTTGATCCTTTGTCTAAGTATGATCCAGAATGTTCCAAATGCAATAATTTAGGTCATGATGCACAAAATTGTCCACTTATTTCTTTTTTTCCCCAGGAAAAAGTCGTAATTTTTCATTAATATGAAAGAAAAATTACATGTTATGTTTTACATATCATAACATTATAGATCATACTTAGAATGATCTATATACCTAATCTAATCCATGGTTCTATATCATCTCCTAAGAGGCTAAGAGGCTAATAGTAGTCAGATAATTAGCAAGTATCAGTGATAATATACGTAATCTAATCACAACAGAAAAAAACATGGTAGCAGCCGAAATAAATAATGTTGATAATATGTGTTTAGCATGATATAACTAATCGCCAAAAATGATGATGATAAAAAAATTTCAGTCATGGGGTGACTACTCCCATATCCTATATGTCGTCTATGAATGGTCTATGATAATATTGGAACACATGTTCCCCATCAAGCTCTATAATAAGCCACCTACCCCAAACTAACTCTGCTGCTTCTTTGGAAATCTTGTCTGCCACTTGGTTCATCTGCCTGTAAATGTGAGTGACAGAGATAATGTCAAAAAATTATTTCAGTAGATGCACCTCCCTCAATAATGATATCAGTGTGTGTGTATGGAACTGTGTATGTGAGTTGAACCAATTTATGAGAATTTGTGAGTCCCCAAAAATCTGCAGTCTATTGCATCCATGTTCTCAGGCAAAAAGAAGAAGAAGAAGACAAAGGCATAGTAATTCAACAAAATTATTTGTCCCTGAACCCAACCCCATTTTAAGGTGGAATAAATGAGTGGTAGTTAAATGTAAAACCGCACCCCCCCCCCCCCACACCCATGATTGATTGATTCCCCATCAAAGTATGCCCATGGGTAAGTATGGTCGATGATTTCGGGGATGATTTCCTTTCTGTGGGTGGGATGATCAACATCAGGAATGAGTTTATAAGTAGAGACAATGATTGAATAAATGTGGTCCCTGTAGTGCCCTGATGAACCGATCCCAGTAAGGATCAGCCAATTCCAATTGATTGGCGAAAAAATCAGATAGTGGATCTAGAATGGCTTGAGGTCCCCATGATTCCGAGATCCCAATATAAAAATTTAAATCCCCACCTAGAATGATGTTATTTTTCTACATTAGAGAGATTTGCAACAAAGAATCCTAGAAAATCTCTCTGTTATTACACATACCATAAAAATTGATCAGGGTAAAAGGTAGTGAAAATTCACAAGTAGTAACTTCCACGTCAATGGCACCCACCCGAACCCAGTAATTCATAATTTGAGTGGTCTTGTTGTTTTTACCTAAAGCATAGCCCCTTGATCGGCCTCGAGCATCAATATTCATAAAACTCCAATTCGTAAGTAATGAAGGTAAGATCTTGGAAATGGAGGTACCATCCCCAAATGTTTCTTGAAGGAATAGGGCATCAATGCGAGTAGTGAGCAGAAGTATCTTAAGTGCCAATTTCTTGTTAGGGTTGGCAATGCCCCTGCAGTTAAATGAGAGAAATATCATGACGGAAACATGTCCTTGGGTTTTCTTGCTCTAAGAACCCTTAGTAAAGAAGATTGTGTACCCGCAACCACCTCCAAGTTGGCCCTGCGGATAGCCTTTGAAATCACATATGGTTTACCTCGCGATTTAGTATTTGAGGGGTCTGGCTCTGAGCCAATGCTTAGGGCCAACAGGTTGGGTTGATTAACAAATGATCACAAGTAGTAGTGGTGCCCGACATAAGACGAGTCTGAGGTAGTTTGATGGGAAAGGAACGAGGTCACCGCAAACGTGTGGGATGTGGTGAGCGAAATAGTTGGGGGGGGCGGGGGGGGTGACGCAACAGAGCAGCTTATGGAGTCTAGTGTATAAATAGTATGGTGAACAACATTAGATGAAACAAGAGCTAAATAAGAACAAATAGAAGGAGGGGGAAGAGAAGTACTCAGAATAGGAGGCAGATCCCTCTAAGCAGAGAAGACAGTATGGCTGTGAGTTTGTGCTTGAGTGATTGACCAAGACGGCAGCAGATCCTCGGGCGGAGAAGGAGCGCCAACCGGTTTCACCTATAGTGTCAATACAAAACTAACCGGGTCAATTTGAGTGGCCATGTGCACAACAGTCTTGTCGAGGGGAGCCGCACCACCCATGAGAGGGAACTCTTTGTAGAGATGCCCAACCGAATGACATCGTCGACATATAAATAGTACCCCATCATAATCCAGCAACTACTTCCATACCATCCCATCGAAGAAAATTTTGTATTTATCATGGAGGCCATCCCTAGTGTCCAAGAAAACCAAAATGCGAGCAACAGATATGATGCCCGTATCCAAATAGGATCTATCATGTTCTTAATAATGCCAAAAATCCTCCCCTATGCTGTGAAGGGAGGCTTCATTCCATAATTGTAGTGGCAGGCCAGGAAAATGCATCCAAATCGGTCTGGCACACGAATTCTCCTCATTAGGATCAAATATATGGGACCATATCTTCAATAGTACCATATGCATCTTGATATGCCAATACTTGGATAACACCCAGTCCACCAATGTGGGTTGAGAGAAAGTGAGGGCAAACCAGCCCCTGTTCATAAGCAGAACACCCGGAAGTTGTTCCATATGGCAACGCCAAATATCCTCTATCTAAATATTTAGCCTAGTAATGGTGTATTTCCTTCCCTGGACCTTGCTCACTAGTACAATAGCAGTCGTCATCTCTATATTTTCCATACCCTTGTCCAGCCCAAAATTTTCATTGTGGCTATTCCGATTTTTAGTATGGTGAGGTTTTTTCTTGCCTCTGAGTAGGTTCGGACCCTCTGAGGATGCTCCTGGATCACCAAGTCCGTCTGAATTAGAAGAGTTTTGTGCATCTACAGTCGGAGCATCGAAGGGTAAATCCTCAAAACACCCTTATGTCGCAATCGGCATGGTCATAACAGTAGAAGGGATCGGTTGCTGTGGAATCTCCACCCTGCCGATGAAGAGGTCCACAAAGGCAAGTGAATCGGCACTGATATTCTCAGTAACCTGAGCAACGCCCAAGCCCAATGTAGATATATTGAGCAGAGGCAGGTCAGGGGTTTCTTGAGCCTATAGCTCCCAGATTCGCAGCACGGAAGGTGACAGGATTGAGAAGGACGGAGAGTCCAACCAATTAGCAATAGGGTCTGAACAGATCGTTGGCATGACCTGTAGTGATTGATCAGTCCGCTGTGGAGACGGTGCTAACTCCCCATCCACCATGGAAACCACCTCATCACATGGACTATCCCCCCAAATATCGACACCCTCCAGGGGGTTAGTGGAGTAGTCGAGTTCCTCCTCATATATTCTCATGACCAATGGATGGACTTGTAGTGGTGACCACCAAAGACAGTGAAGAAGGTTCTGAAATACATGGATGGATAAGCGAAAAGACCCACAGTGAAGTGTCATCGGTAGTAGCCTCGATACCCGTCAATGCTAGAAGTTGCTCAGTGAAACAAACAATAGTTGTGGAAACAAAGTCTCAAATGAGTAAAAGAAGTCGCAGTGAGCTCCAATAATGAGGTAGTGGGGAGTAGGTCAGATTGAAAACTTGGCTAAGGTCAGATAGAGCAGGTAAGTGTCAGATACAGCAGTTATAAAGATAACGGGCCCAAACCACCCACTAAGTATATGCAATGAGAAGGCAGAAAATCACCAATGAGCAACCCGTGACTGCCAAACAAGCTAGACCCACCATACAAAACTGACGCCTGTAAAAAGGGAGAAAGTGAGCAGCACGGGGTTGAATGTATTAAACAAACCTTAGTGGGAAGCCTGAGAGTTGATAATGGTTTCTGCCTCGCCATGGCGATGCCAAAGTAGGTTCGAACCATTCGAGGCCATCACCGCGCTAAGGTTTGCTCCCTCCACTTATTTCAAAAAGGAAAAAGTTGGAAAAAATGGAACCCACTACAAATAAATTGTTGAGAATTTGGAGGGCTTAAGGTTAATACAAATTCTCTTCTTGATAATTAATTGTGAGCTTGCTTGTGTTGCTTATTTCTTCTCTTAGTTAATCTTTCATCAAGTCAATTATCAAAATGCACAGGACACAAATTTTAAGCAGAAGTAACACTTTTATTGTGGGAAGTTAAATCACAAATTTACCTTCCTTACGTTACACTTCAGAATTCATCATAACCCTTACACTTGTATATCTTAGTCCTAAGACATTGGATTATACCAACGTTGTATAATCGCAATCTTGTGCTTCTTGATATCCGCAATCCTCTTCTTGTATCTTTGTTTCAGATCCGCATTTTATACTTTCATTTATCTGCACTTACATCCTTCCTTCATTTGTACTCTGTCCTTCCCTTATTCGCACTGTAATATCTTCTTTTATCGCACTATCTCCTTATAAATATCTGCACTATCTCCTTGTATATATCCACATTGTCTCCTTGTACATATCCGCACTGCATCCTTGTAGATATCCGCATTGTATTCTTAGAGATATCCACACTGTATTCTTATAGATATTCGATCTTATTCCTTCGATAATGACCGCACATCAAATGTATATATATAGCATATCTCTTTAAGCAAGCCGACCATATAGTTATTAGATAACTAGTTTCATGGTAAATGAGGTCGACTATATCATGGTGAATTTCATGCGATGGAGAGGCATTTCTTCACTTCGTTTAAGGGTTTTCTTCCATCATTTTATTGAGGTTTGTGAGCTTCTTTCACAAGGTCCTGGAGCATACTTAACTCAAGCCTAATGGACATCGAGAAGAAGTCCATTTTCTTAATAAAATCTTGCTTATGAAGCCCATGAAGCAAGTAAACTAAAAATACATTTTATTTACTTTGCCTTCTTCTTTCATAAATACATAATTACATAGTCAACATGAAGATCGACCTAGTTACACTTTTCAACACTCCCTCTTAACTAGGTAGGTTTTCATACAGGTACATGGTCACTTTCAAACTGAATAATCTCATAAGAAGAATCAGATTGGTAATCGCATCTGTATAGCATCATATCAACCAGCATTGTCCTAGTGCAAGGCCTTGACTAACAGACCCATATCTCAACGAGACAATGGGCTACAATGCTGGTGAGACACATGACTTATAGACACCTTCGTCATTGTCTCTCCAAGGTACATACTCCACCCAGGTGTTCCAAAAGTATGACCTTCTTGGACTATTCTTCTCTTGGGTAGCTAGCCCTCAAAGAATATCGGTCCCCGACTACTCTTACCTTGAATGCCCTAACACATTCTCAAAGAGTATCGAATGCTAGTCGGATTACCCAATCCTCCATTCTGTCTAACCAAGACCATAATGATGTGTTTGTCTCTCCCTCTCAACCAGGGAGGACCTTATTCCACAAGGGAATGTACTCATTCCTATACAATGAATGTACCTAATCTCATTCTTAGGAATTACCAAGTTTCTTCCAAGTAAGAAACTTATCATCAGGCTCCCTCTTAACCATGGACCTCCAGCAGCAATGGTGAGACACCCAGCTGCTCATGAAGAATTCATGTCCTCGATGTCATGGATTTCAATATTGAGGAATCTCCAACTTTTAGCTTCATAGGGCACAGATCATCCATCACTTTCATCTTGAGTTATGTCAACTATCAGAAAGTGATTCATCAGACTTCCTTATTTGGTCCACTACTATGCCATGATGCTTTTCTTTGAATCATCTCCCAGGATCATACATCCTTTCTCATTATTAGCATCCCTACACAAATTCATCCAGATAAACATATACATATGAACTTTTAAAAAAAAAGTTACCTTAGTGATGATCTTTCACCATGACACCTTCTTGTAGGCATCGACATCCTTCATAAAAATTGACACATATCCTAATGATATGTTTTTCCAAGGGTCTTATTCTTTACCAGACTTTTGTCAGACTCTACATATCTTTCCAGGAGATTTCCTAGTCACATCTTCTTGGCCTCTAGATGATAACTACCTCTTGTCATGGTTGCATTTCATGATCTCTTCTTCTCTGCACATTCTTGATTCCCAGGAACATACAAATTTTCTAGTTTCTCGTTCATATACTTCTACCTCATATTCCATGAGGACATATTATGTTGATTTCATTTTTCCATGCATTAATAGATACTCCTCCATAGATCATGCTTCTAAGTACATAATTCCATTACCTGCAACCATATGACATGACTTCATAACATCTAATGTCAGCATATAAATATATACATACCTCATACCCTTTTTCCTTGAGTCATCCTGTAGCAATTTCTCAAGAATGAAGAGCTTCATTCTCTTGGCATGCTTCATCAATATCCCAGAAATATGTTTCCATGATGACCTTTGATCTTATGACTGCTTTACTTTTAGTAGAGAGGTTTTTTTCCTGAAGTTGTCTCACTGAATGCTTCTATCGGTATGCTTATTAATGTACATAGAGAGACTATCTTAATCATAGTAGAGACCTCTTATTCCCTCTTTCCTTGATATTCTTTTCTTCAGCTTCCTCCTTCTTTCTGGTGATATGAGCTTTCTTTCCATAATGTCTGAATCCTTTAACTTTCAAAAAATTTCCCTCAACTTGTCTTCTTCCATATAGAATCCGCAAGTTGTTGGATGAGATAAATTTCTTGTCCCATGGACATTTGTTACCTTGCTCATTAGTTAGAATAGTGATGATTATCTTTTTATAATTTCTCTAGATCTCATAATTGAGATTCTATGAAGATATTCCTTCAATTTTTTGTAGATCAAGTCTAAGTGATATGACCTTCTTTACTGCATCTTCAAAGAATATTTCTTTCAGCTTATCATATATTCCCTTGAGGTCTCCAATCCAACTATATGATGGGATCTTTCATATGAATCCTCTTCATGTATTACTATTCATAGGAGACCCTTTTCCATGACATCACTTTCTTCGAGGATTATGTATATCCTTCTTTTTCATGCAAGAAATTTTGATGACCCAACCAACTTATGGATCTTCTTGCAAACACGAAGTCATTTTACCAAATTTGATTATAGAATTAAAGATACTTACTTGACAAGTGAAGATGAAATCTTCAGCTTGATCACTTTGATGGTGGTTGAAGAAGATATATTGGTGCTTTCTCGGATGATCTTCTTCAAGGATAAGGTCCTTTTTGGGATGATACGGATCTTTCCTTATAGCTTTTGAAGATGATAATGCCTACTTGTCTTTAAGATACTTCGACTTCTTTGGTAGTGAATGAATGTAGATTAAAAATGCTTCTCTATATTTTGAGTTTCCTTGTCTTGTAGATCTCTTCTAGACATGCATCATGATTGCCGAGACACTGAGATCATCATCATAGAGATAATACCTTTAACAAATTGTAGTTACAATGTATACTTCATTGTTCCTTCACCGAGTCCCTTGTCTTTGATAATTGTAATAGAAGTCGAGCCCATCACTATTCTCTATCCGAAAGATATCTGAGTTGTTGACAGTGATCATTTTCTAAAAGAATATGAACTCTCTTACTATGCCAAAGATTAGATTTTTGTCTTACTCATGCAAAAAAGAGATATTATCGAATTGTGATCTATACTCCATCAGCGAAATTTTAGATGAGATCTAAACCTGTGAACTGTAATATTGTATGTGCCTTTAATATTGAGGTCTGAGATATAATGCTGAGACAATGAAAATAAGTCACTGTGGTGTACCCGAACCTTCTGTGATCCAAACTAGATTGAGATCACCTAGATCATGTGTTAACTTGACCAGGCTCCTTCTTGAGTGCCTCTTAGATGAATTTTTGACTGTGATCTAATCCTTAAGTGCCACTTCAATGCCCTTATTTGACTGTCACCTTAGCTCTGATACCATGTTGAGAATTTGGAAGGCGTAAGGTTAATACAACTTATCTTCTTGATAATTACTTGTGAGCTTGCTTGTGTTGATTATCTCTTCTCTTAGTTAATATTTCATCATGTCAATTATCAAAATGCACAGGACACAAATGTTAAGCAGAAGTAACACTTTTATTGTGGGAAGGTAATCACAGATTTACCTTCCTTACATTACACTTCAGAATTCATCATAACCCTTACGCTTGTATGTCTTAGTCCTGAGACATTCGCTTATACCAACGTTGTATAATCGCAATCCTGTACTGCTTCATATATGCAATCCTCTTCTTGTATCTTTGTTTCAGATCCGAATTTTATACTGTCATTTATCTGCACTTACATCATTCCTTCATTCGTACTTTGTCCTTCCCTTATCTGCACGGTAATCTCTTCTTTTATCGCACTGTCTCCTTGTAAATGTCTTCACTGTCTCCTTGTATATATCCGCATCATCTCCTTCTAGATATCCGCACTGCATCCTTGTAGATATCCGCACTGTATTCTTAGAGATATCTGCACTGTATTCTTATAGATATCCGATCTTATTCCTTCGATAATTACCGCACATCAAATATATATATATATATATATATATATATATATATATATATATATAATATCTCTTTAAGCAAGCCAACCATATAGTTATTAGACCGACTAGTTTCATGGTAAATGAGGCCGACTAGATCATGGTGAATTTCATGTGATGGAGAGGCATTTATTCACTACATTTAAGGGTTGTCTTCCATCGTGGTATTGAGGTTTGTGAGCTTCTTTCACAAGGTCCTGGAGCATACTTAACTCAAGCCTATTGGAAATCAAGAAGAAGTCTATTTACTTAATATAATATTTCTTATGAAGCCCATGAAGCAATTAAACTAAAAGTATATTTTATTTACTTTGCCTTCTTCTTCTCATAAATACATAATTACATAGTCAACATGAAGACCGACCTAGTTACACTTTTCAACATAAATGTGGTCTAGCTTTATGTGCACAAAGTGATGAAAATAAATGGTTTGTAGATAGTGGATGTTAAAGACACATGAGAGGTGACCAAAAGAAGTTTATCTCATTAAATAAAAAGGATGGAAATGTATCCTTTGGAAGTGGATCTGCTAAGATTTTTGGAAAAGGGAAAGTGGCTCTTGTTAATGGAAAATGTAAAGCAAAAAACACACTACTAGTAGACGGGCTCAAGCACAATCTTCTAAGAGTTAGCCAAATTTGTGACCAAGGAAATAATGCTATTTTCAGTACTAAATATTGTGAGATAAGAAAATCATCTTCGGGAGAACTTGTGGGAAAAGGAGTAAGAACACTAGATAACATATATATTTTGAGTAAAATTCAAGAAGAAAAATGCGACATGAGTCAAACAAATGAAATTTGGTTATGGTACAAGCGATTGGGACATCTAAATTTTGTAGAAATTATATACAAGATGCATGTATATATCCAGACTCTCCTGATCTAACAATATTTTATCTTCTTGCTAAATACAGAATCCTTCTATTGTTAATCTTTTGTGGAAATTTAAACTCAATTGCAAACACATGAAGCAATAAAAACAATCTCACATAATGCAGTTGTTTAACGGGAAAGCCTGAAGCTAAAAACCCCAAATATCATATATTATGTATCATGGAGATCATGTAATAATATCATACAAATATTAGTACATCAAGCTCTCAGTACAATCAATCATCACACACTAATCAGAAGAAATCTACAAATCCATGCACTAATTTCTTGCCTCCTGATAGCCTGCCTCCACTGCGCAATCCCTACTGAAGAATACCCCTGAATGAATTTGAATTTACCTTGCTTGCATTTCGAAATCCTCATTGGAAACTCTAATGTGTGTGTGGTGCAATCAATGCATCACTATAGTCACAACGGATATTCAATCTTGCCCTTTCACCTATCTCTCCACTGGGTCTCCACTAGAACTAACATGCATTGTATTTAACTGTTGTATTTGTTCAGTTTATTAATGAGTTATTATTTTTGAATTAATTCACTCCACTCTCACTAGTGTAACATTCAGTTAGACTAGATACAACTAGCTCAACTGAGTTTAACTCTATTAATTGAGTTAAACTGAATAACAACTCCATGAACTACTCTTCCAACTATGTCATAACTTTTCCACTTCAGTTCTAACTTAGTCCTCCATGCATGAACCACCATTAAACCTTAGGAATTGTGTAATTCCTTCAACCCACTGATTTTCCAAATCTGTACACTAAAATTAAGTGCTCCAAGAGAATAAGTTGATGTTTATTGTCAGATTATTATTAAGAGCTAATAATAATCGACACTTCTATTTTAGATCGATGATCTATAAATAGACTTTGCCCAATATTCTAAAAGTGGAATTTCATCTATTTTTCCAACTTGACCAACCATCCACAAATAGCATCCTGCAACTTCTGAAATATGATCACCATGTCTAAAAATAGACAGTCTAAAAATAGACTTACACCTAAAAATAGCCTGCAGGCCCACTTATTGAAGGTGACTGATTTTCACTAAGCTCATCATATTGTTGAATCTCAACATTCTGTCTCAACAAGATAGGGATTATCCTTCACCCGGATCCTGCCTCTATGGTATTCGAATTTGCTCCTAGTGAGCGCCTTCATCAGAATATCTGCATCTTGATCTTCCGTAGGAATGTATTGAAGCAACATGATCTTATGTTGCACACAATGTCTGATATGATGATACCGGATATCAATATTTTTAGATCTATCATGAAACATAGGATTAATCGAGAGTTTAATGCAACTCTGATTATCACAATGTATCACTGTAGGATCTAAATGTGAACCGAACAAACCGACCAGGATCTTCCTCATCCAAATAGCCTCACATGCAGCTTGACTTGCTGCCATGTATTATGCTTCCATTGAACTGGGTGCCACGGATCTTTATTTCCTGCTATGCCAAGAAACTGTTGTATATCCAATACTGAAAACCCCTCTTGATGTGATCTTTCTATCCATTGGGCTTCCTGCCCAAACTGCATCAGTGAAGCCATGAAACTTCACCTCATTCGTCTGTCTGTACCATAAGCCATACTCAGATGTGCCCCTGAGATATCTCAGGACATGCTTGACTGCCTTCCAAAAGAGCTTGGTAGGCTTAACCATCGCTTGTGAAAGTTGGTTCACCGCATAGCATATGTTCGGTCTTGTATAAACTAAATACATGAGCGAACCCACCAACTATCGATAAAGAGTGGCATCCACTACCTCTGTCGATGTAGCATCTTGTTTCCTCCAATTTTCTGGAAGAGGAGTGTCGATAGGCTTGCAACCTTGCATGTGAAACTTCTCCAGTATCTCCTGGGCATACTTGCCTTGAGACACAAATAGTTCAACTTCCCACTGCGATATTTCCAATCCAAGGAAATAATGAAGGAGGCCCAAATCCTTCATCTCAAACTCCTTTGCAAGATCTTCCTTGCATGAGTGTATCAACTGCTCATCACCCGTTAGTATTAAATCATAAACATAAAGAACAATGATTAAAATCTTACCCTCCACCACAATTTGATATAGGTTTGCATCTGCCTCACTCTTGGTGAAGCCAAGTCCAGTGAAATAGCTATCGATCAATGTGTACCAAGCACGTGGTGCTTGCTTCAGCCCATACAGCGCTCTTTTGAGCCTACACACATTGACTCGATGTTGAAGATCTCAAATCCTTCAGGCTGCTCAATGTAGACCTCTTCCTTAATGATCCCATTAAGGAACGCAGTCTTCACATCCATCTGATGAATGTGCCAACCCATCTATGCTGAGAGAGCAAGGATGGTCCTTATGGAAGAATACCATGCAACAGGTGCAAAGGTTTCTTCATAATCAATCCCCTCGATCTGTGAGAAGCCATGGGAAACAAATCTTGCATTATACTTCTCAATGCTCCCATCAGCAACTTGCTTTACCTTGTAGATCCATCTTGATCCTACAACTGATTTTCCCACTGAGCTTGGAATAATCTCCCAAGCACTATTTCTAATAATGGAGTCATACTCCTCCACCATGGCATCTACCCATGTGGGCTCCTACACTATTTCTTCAAAAGAAGATGGCTCTGTCATGATACACTTGCTCATAAGAGCCATGTATCTAGTAAATTGGTCAGGTGACTGTCTTTGTCTGCACTATGATGTAGGGACTCCTACATTCTCTACCGCATCAAGATTCAGTCTCTCAAATTCTGTGGTACGCTTTCTGCCTTGTCTAATGTTTGGTTCTGCATGATTGGACTCCTCCACTCCATGAATCTCCTCCTGTGACTAATCCACATCTAGAGGCTCATCTTTGGGAACAAGTAGCTCCTCCTCTACATGCAAGTGTAGCTCCCTCTCAAGCGACAACTTCATGGCTTTCACCTCATTTAATTTTATATCCCGTCGCACCACAGTCATCCGACTGTCTGGAAAATACACACGATAATTATGGGGTGTTTCTATGTACCCCAAAAATATCCCAACTTCTACAGTCAGCTCCAGCTTCTTCCTAGCGTCCTTTGTCACATGAATGTAAACAGATGAGCCAAAAATCTTCAAATGAGAAATATCAGGCTTCTTACCAGTAAAAGATTCTTCGGGTGTACTCATTCCAAGTACTCTATGAGGACAACGGTTTTGCACATAAATCGCAGTGTTGCATGCTTCCGCCCACAAGTGCATCGGTAGGCCCTGGTCAAGCAGCATCGTTCGTGCAGCACCCACGATCATTTTGTTCTTCCTCTCTACGACCCCATTCTGCTGTGGTTAATGAGGCACTATGAATTCTCTTCGAATTCCTTCTTTGCTACAGAAGTCTTTGAATTCGCCCGAGATGTATTCACCACCATTATCTCTCTGTAGAGCTTTCACTTATTTCGCTGACTCCTTCTCCACCAATGCTTTAAACTCATAGAACTTTGAGAATGTTTCGCTCTTCTTCTGCATGAAGAAGATCCAGCATCTACGAGAATATTCATAAACAAATATAACATAATACCTGTGTTTTGATGTTGAAGCAACCAAGAAAGGTCCACACACATCTGTGTGAATTCTCTCCAGGATCAGCGAAGCACGATTCTCCTTATCATGAAAGGTAGTCTTCAAAAACTTACCCATAGTACATCCCTTGCACTGATCTGACTATGCAAGAGTACCCTTGGGAATTCCAATAGAAATCTACTGCAAAATCCTCAAAGTGCCATGGTGAAGATGGCCCAATATCCTGTGCCATAATTCGCCCTCATCCCAACTCACCACTTCTTCTGCTTTGCCCATCATTGCAGCACAGCCATCTACCTCCAGCTTGTAGATATTCTTAACTTGAATCCCTATCCTCTTGGTTTGACCTATTGTTTTATGTCGAAGGAAGGCTTTTCCCTCACTGAAAACAACGTCATAACCTCTGTCTTCCAACATTGCGACCGAGACCAAGTTATTCTTCAGACCTGGAACATGCATAACATCTTTCAACATAAATGGATTACCTGACTCCCTCTCAAAGGTAATGGTCCCAATTCCGGTCGCACTGTATCGACCATCATCGCCCATCTCTATATGCATTTGAAGGTCCTTCTCCTCCAAGTCACTAAACAACTCCTTGTCTCCCGTCATATGGAAAGACACACCACTATCAAGATACCACACCGACCCCATTGAGCTTGAAACCAAGCATGTGATAAAAGTGAAATCAAGTTCAAATTGCGAGGCTAAGGCCTCTCCAGCTATAGCTCCAGCAGCCTTCTTGTTCTTCTTTTTCTATGGGCAGTTAGTGGCGAAATGCCCATGTTCGTGACAGTGAAAACACTTCACCTTGGACAAATCCTACTTCTTGCCTTTAGCTTCGGATTTTGAAGGAAATTTCTCCCCCTTCCCTTTCCTTTCTTTAGCAGCCAAAGTGCAGTTCTCTTCATCATCATTCTTTGATGAAGAGCCATCCCTGGTACTTCGCCTTATCTCCTCCTGCACAATATCCGACCAAAGTCGCTCCCATCCCGGCAGTTTCTCTCATCCATTGACAAAGTCTTTGTAGCTATGCCAACTCTTCGGAAGCCTAAGGAGAGCCAAGCTCACCAAGTCTTCATCATCAACAGTAATCCCCACACTTCCTCGTTCATCCCTACAGTGGACAAACTTCTTGAGATATTTTGGAATATTTTTGCCCTTCTCCATTTTTACTTTTCTGAGCTTATCTTTCAGCACTGACTTCCTCTGGTCATTTCTAATTTGGAACAAATCTGTAAAATCCTTCCACATGCAAATGGAGTGGCTTTCCCATGAAGGTTGGACACAATATGGTCCTTCACACCTTCCAACAGAATTCTTCTTGTCTTTGCTATATTCTTTTGCCATGCATCAAGTAATGCAGCATCACTAGATCCCAGCTTAGGAACATCACTGTCGATGAACTCCTTCAGTCCATTATCTTCTAGCACTTCCTCCATCCTATCCTTCCAGGCTATGTAATTCGAGCTGCCATAAAGGGCATACTCCAATCGCAACCCATTGAAATACATTTCAATGTATACTCAACTATCGTACCAAAAAAAATTTGCAGCAAATTCGAATTGTCCACTAGCACAAACTCAGCAATTCTTCACAATTGCAATCTTCAAGAATTAACACTCCTCTAATACCATGTAGAAATTATATACAAGATGCATGTATATATCTAGATTCTCCTGATCTAATAATATTGTATATTCTTTCTAAATACAGAATCCTTCTACTGTTAATATTTTACGGAAATTTAAGCTCAATTGCAAACACATGAAGCAATAAAAACAATCACACATAACACAGTTGTTTAACGGGAAAGCCTGAAGCCGAAAACCCCAACTATCATATATTTGTATCATGGATATCATGTAACAATCTCATACAAATCTTAGTACAACAAGCTCTCAGTATAATCAATCGTCACACACTAATCAGCTAAATATGCAAATCCATGCACTGATTTCTTGCCACCTGATAGCCTGCCTCCACTACAAAACCCCTGCTGAAGAATACCCCTGAATGAATTCAAATCTACCTTGCTTGCACTGCGCAATCCTCATTGGCAACTCCAATGTGTGTGTGGTGCAATCAATGCATCATTATGGTCACAACGGATAGTCCATCTTGCCCTTTCACCTATCTCTCCACTGGGTCTCCACTAGAACTGACATGCACTGTAGTTAACTGTTGTATTTTTTCAGTTGATTAATGAGTTATTATTTTTGAATTAATTAACTAATTAATTTACTCCACTCTCACTAGTGTATCATTCAGTTAGACTAGATACAACTAGCTCAACCGAGTTTAACTCCATTAACTGAGTTAAATTGGATAAAAACTCCATGAACTACTCTTCCAACTCTGTCGTAACTTTGCCACTTTAGTTCTAACTGAGTCCTGCATGCATGAACCACCAGTAAACCCTAGGAATTGCGTGATTCCTTCAGCCCATTGATTTTCCAAATCTGTACGCTGAAATTAAGTGCTCCAAGAGAATCAGTTGATGTTTATTGTCAAATTATTATTAAGAGCTAATAATAATCAACACTTCTATTTTTAGATTGACGATCTATAAATAGACTTCACCCAATATTCTAAAAATAGAATTTCATCTATTTTTCCAACTTGACCAACCATCCACAAATAGCATCCTGCAACTTCTGAAATATGATCAACATGTCTAAAAATAGACAAAGTCTAAAAATATACTTACACCTAAAAATAGCCTGTGGGCCCACTTAGTGAAGGTGACTGATTTTCACTAAGCTCATCATCTTGTTCAATCTCAACAAATTTTGAGAATTTGGTTTAAATTAGTAAAAAAATATAGTAATAGACATTCCAAAACTTTTAAAATGAAACAAGTTGTTTGTGGCCCATGTCAACATTGCAAGCAAACTAGGACTTGCTTCAAGACCAAGGAATTATCAACATCAAAGCCTTTGGAGATCATACATGCAGATTTATGTGGACCAACTAGGACTCCAACTCTACAAGGTGAAAGGTATTTTTCCCTATTTATAGATGAATATACTAGAATGATGTAGGTATTTTTTGTAAAATTTAAATCAGAAGCACTTGAATGTTTTAAGAATTTCAAAGCTCTTATGGAAAATGAAAAAGAATAAAAAATAAAGTGTCTTGGAATAAATAGAGGAGGAGAATTTACTTCAAAATATTTTTTTGATTTTTTTGAAACACATGGAATCAAAAGTGAACTTTATGTTGCTAGAACTCCTCAACAAATGGAATATTTGAAAGAAGAAACAAAATTGTACAAGAGATGACGAGAACAATGTTGTTTGCAGTTGATTTGTAAGCCAAATTATGGAAAGAAGCAGTTGGAGCAGCATTTTATACCCTGAATATAGCTCAAATCCGAACAAATAATGATAAGACTCTGTATGAATTATTGAAATGAAGATCTTCTTCAATAAAATAATTTAGTTTTTGGAAGTAAATTCTTTATGAAGATCAATGATAACTCACCAACAAATTTCGACTCTCGTGTTGATGACAAAACAATTCTTGGATATTCTACAAGCAAAGAATACAAATGCTACAATAATCGATTGCGAAAGGTGGTAGAAAGTATTCATGTAAAAATTGACGAGGCACTTCCAGAAAAGGAAATTGAAATCCTTGAAGAAGATCATATCCTTGGAGAATCTGAAGAAGATACTACAAAGGAAGAAAAGTAACAGTAAAGTAAAAAAGAACCATCTCAAAGCCCCTCAAAAGTAAAATTCATTCAAAAAAATCATCCGGAAGAACAGATTATTGGTGATGGAGATGATGGAATACAAACCCGAAGAAAGATGACATATACACCAAGAAAGGGTGATGTTGTCCTACTATCTATGATAGAACCAAAAACCTTTGCCCAAGCTAGGAAATATCCTCATTGGATAAAATCTATGGAAGAATAAATGTATCAAATCGAAAAGAATGAAACAAGGGAACTAGTACCTCATCCAAAGGATAAAAATATTATTGGAACCAAATGGGTGTTCAAAAACAAATGAATGAAGATGGAAAGATCATTATAAATAAGGTAAGGATGGTATGCAAATGATACTCACAAGTTGAAGGAATTGAATTTGAAGAAAAAATTTCCCTTGTAGCTCGATTGGAAACAACAAGAATGTTTTTGGTATTCGCTTGTTCAAAAGTTTTCAAAGTTTATCAAATTTACATAAAATCAACATTTCTAAATGGTGATCTAAAGGAAGAAGTGTACATGGAGCAACCAGAAGGTTTCGATCTAGCAGAATGAAAATATTTTGTTTGCAAATAAAAAAAGACGTTGTATGGATTAAAACAATCTCCTAGAGCTTGGTATGCAAGATTGGATCATTATCTACAACAATAAGGTTTCAAAAAGGGAGTGGCTAGAAGCAATCTCTACATGAAGATAGACAAGGATAGACTACTAGTCACACTTGTATATGTTGATGATATGATTTTCACCAGCAAAAATGATGAGATGAGTCATGAATTTGCTCAAAATATGTCTAAGGAATTTGAAATGTCTATGATAGGTGAATTATCTTATTTCCTTGGACTACATGTAACTCAAACTAAATCAGGCATGTTCATATCCCAAGAAAAATATCTTAGAGACATGCTTAAAAGATATGGGATGGAAGAATGTGTTATTATGAGCACACCAATGACTACAGATTGCAAATTAAGAAAAGACGATGAATCCCCTTCGGTAAATGCAACTCTTTATAGATCAATAATTGGAGCTCTTCTATACTTAATTTCTTCACACCCCGATATTATGCAATCAGTAGGAATGGTGGAAATATTTCAGTCAACACTTAAGGAATACCATTTGATGGTTGTAAAAAGAATCCTCAGATATTTTAAAGGTACTCATAATTTTGGCCTATGGTACCCCAAAATCACAAATCTTACTTTGACAGCATATGACGGTGTTGATTGGGCTAGAAGCATAGATGATCAAAAAAGTACTAGCAGAAATTCATTCTTCATGGGAAATTGTCTTGTATATTGGATTAGAAAAAATCAATCATCTATATCTCTGTCAACAACTGAAGCCGAATACATAGCTAATACATAGCTACTGCAAATTATTGTACACAAATTTTGTGGATGAAGGAATCTCTAAAAGATGTCAACGTAGAAACAAATCAACCAATTACTATATAGTGTGACAACACTAGCACCATCAGTCTGGCAAAGAATCTGGTAATGCATGCAAAGAAAAAACATATCCCAATCAAATACCATTTCCTTCGAGAACAAGTTGTAGAAAAAAATGTCAGATTGGAATATGTCAATACAAAGGAACAAATTGCAGATATTTTCATAGAACCCCTACCACAAGAAGCTTTTGAATACCTTCATCAAAAGAATGGGGTCATATCTATTGCACCACATTGAAGCAACACATTGACAGGGGGAGGATAACCATCACAGGGGGAGCATAATATTAGGAAGTTTCAATTGATGTCAAAGGGGCAGGAAACATTGGAAGAGAAAGTTTATTTCCATCAATGACAAAGGGGGATATTGTTGAAGTTGTCATTGATGGAAATGTATCTTAAAACCCTATCCCTAATCCTAGCCACATGATCATTGACAACTAACAACGTAAACTTTGAAACAAGAACAGAAACAAGTACCAGCTTTTTTTAGGTAGCAAAAAATCGTCTAATTTTGAACACTGTTGATTCAAAATAGTCTTAATTTTTTTAGCATGTTTTTGACACATTAAATTTTCTTATGAACCAAGTATAAATATTCTTTTTAAAAAGTTAGTGATTTTTATGTTGATTTTGAAAAGTGTTGATGCCAGCATCATCCCCTTTTTTTAAAAGACTTATTTTTTACTTTAAATTTTCTAATGTATTAAATGCTAATAATTACTTTCTAAATTTAGCAATTTTTGAAATGCTCATCTTCTTCCTCTTCACTTACATATTTTTTTAAGTGTTTTTCAGGTATTTGTTTTTTGTTTTTCTTTTCATTTTTTTTTTGTAGTGAGATATTTGATTTTTTGCAGTGTTAAAAAAAATTCCAAATTTTTAAAGTTTCGATCTTGTATCTAATTATATATTTTTAAATAATATTTCATTGCACATGAAATAATTGTCACTAAAAAAACAAGATTTTTAAACAATTTACATAAAAATACACATTTTGAGTCTTTTTTGCTAAAAGTGACATGTCAAATAAACCATTTTTATAAGAAAAATTAACAAAAAAAGTATAAAAATTAGCAATTTTTATGAATTTTGTGTCAAAAATTAATAACAATAACAGTTTTTTTCCAAAACTTAAATGATTCACATAAAAAATTAAGTGAAAATCACATTATACAAATACTAAAAATATAATAACAACAATTGAATACTTATTATTCTCATAAAATGTCAAAATCAAAACATTACAATTATAACTTATTAATAGTTACAACAAATGAGCTTCATTTTGAAGCTTAGCTAAAATTTAATCAATAATATCACACAACCGAAACTCTTCATCTTCAAGAGTTTCATTATTGTCTTTTTCCACAATATTTTCATTATTGGCTTCAGTTTGATCATTTTCCTCTTCTAATGGATCTTTGATGTCTGCGAATGTCCCAAAGTATGTCTTTCCAATCATTCCATCTAACGGTGGTTGAGGTTCCTTTTTTTTTTTGCCACACGGGATTCATTAAAATTCCCTTTCCTCAAACCAACTTCTTGCATTGCATCTGGAAGAAATTGAAGAGCATTAATTCTTTGGTGAATAAATTTGCATTGTACTGAGTCTTTCTCAATGGAAATGCAATTTCTTCATTTTTGTAAGCAACATGCTAATGTTGTACCTAATCATCAAATACAAAATAAAAAATTTAGTAAATTAGTATAAATACATAAAAAATAAAAAATAAAATAGTGAAACTCATTTTTATACAATAAAACTTACTTGAGCCTGAAAATAAATCCAAAACCCAATCTCCTTCATTTGAACATAAATCTAAAAGATAGTCAACCAATGGTTGTGCTTTTTGATATACGTCAGCTATCTCTCCTTTTGCTTCTTTATCTTCATATGTTAGTTTTTTTACAACAACATCATGGACCAATA
The DNA here is from genome assembly GCA_034641835.2 of Pinus albicaulis. Lineage (NCBI taxonomy): Eukaryota > Viridiplantae > Streptophyta > Pinopsida > Pinales > Pinaceae > Pinus > Pinus albicaulis. The sequence continues at coordinate 674,895,842 of CM076583.1, forward strand.
CTTGGCTATGACGCTTTCCATCTACTTGAATGAAAATAATAGGCTTATAGCCATCATCCTTTGTCCAACTTTCAACATGAATGAACTCACAGTCACTTATAACTATTTTATTTCCGCAACAAATAAGTTTTGACTTTTTCCTGTAACATGAAATAGTAAAAGGTCAATTAACTTGTACATAAATGATTTTTTTAACATTAATCAAACATACAATTTCAATGTCTTACCATGTAAGTTGCATCATTGACTTTATTTTCCCCTTGAAGCTTGATAGTAACAACCCCAATTGTGTGTCTGAATGAAATGTCACAAATCTCCAAAATGGTGATGTTGTGACTTCTAGAAATCTCGTAACCACTTTACTAAAAGCTTGATAAGTATAAGGGTCACTATTATATTCAATGTTTGGGATATTGAAACCATGAGGAATATCTGCAATAACTAGGGAATAATCCCTTCTAGGTATATGGCAATCACCTAATATTATTTGATATTCGATAGTGTGGAGCCCATTCCAAATGAAATGATTAAGACTGGGATCAAGTTCAACATCACTAAGAAGTTGTTTTCTCATCTTTTCCATTCTTTCAATAAAGCTTTTGAAACTATCATGTGCTCCATTTGGAGCCTTCTTCATCTTTAATGAAATACACAAATATATGTATAAGTTATAAAATAAAAATAATATACATATGAATAGAAATTAATGTATAAATCAACATATCTTTTTAAATGCAAGATAAAAATATTTTAGCACTAATGTAGAACTTGAATCTGGGTAGTTGCGTATAACATCATCCAAACTATCTTCATTCAACAATTTAACCATTTGTTCTTGTATTCTCATATAAACCTTGTGACTGAATAAATAAAGTAAACAATGTTAATATAGTGATATGTATAACAAATACTACCAACAACAATATATTATATTTAAAAGAAACTTATAATCCATAAATAAGTAAAATAACAAACTTACTTTAGAAATTCCTAAAACATTTCCTCCACTGATAATTCTTCTGACTTTACACGAGATAATATTGTTTTGACAAGTTTTTCATCCTTCACTCCTTGCATTGATCTCCAAGGTGTGATTGTCATATCTTCTGGAAGGAGCTTCATTTCAAGACCATATTTACTGCTAGTAATTTTCAATGGTTTAGAATTTTTGACCTTCTGACTTTTTATGCCAACGTTCTCCCACAACTCAAAAATGTGATCAATCAATTCCCATATCTCTCCAGTTCTAAATGCCAACTGGAAAATGTTATCCATACCTCTGAATATTTAAAAATTTACTTTTCCACCTTTTGAATTTAGTTTTTCTTCAATTTGATAACCAATTTCCATACAACATTCTTTCTGAAATGCATGAACAACCTTTGTCCTATCCCCATCGCATTTTTCTTCAGATTCACTATGAATAAATCTAACCCTTTGGATGAAATTCATAGACATATTATACTCATTATATGAATTATGATCTCATGCCAATAACTTTGTTTTTGTATTTGTTAGACCAACATATATGATACATTTCATTGTTTCAAAACTTGGGTTATTTGGATATTCCTCCATTAATTTCCTTTGAGCTTCTATAGAATGGTTGCCCCCAAATACATAATATTTGTATTCAAAATATTTTCACTTGTCAAATTCTTCTTTGTTAGGAACCTGAATTGGATCAATAAGAAGAACTTAATCATCCACGTGTGCAAAAGGGTTATACCTCATCAATGTTTTCAAATTGTGAATATGCAAGTGGTGTGGCTTTCTAATTTGATATTTGAATTGTCCTTCATCTGGCTTGTAGGCTTGAATGGAATTAAGTTGAAATGACCAACCACCTTCAATTAATTTTTTCTTCATCAAATGATGTCAAATGGAATTTTGTTTTGATTTAATAACACCATGAGTCAAAATCAGCTCCTGGTGTAATTATTTCCCTACTTCCTTCTGAGTTTTCACTAAGACCTTCATTGTTGTCCATGATTTTTTCAGAATGAGAAATTTGTTATTTCTTCCTCCTATCGGTTATGATATTTTCTTCAACCAAAGCAATCTCCTCATCATCAACTAGAAGGGAGACATTCTTGGGAATTTTTGTTTTTGTTTTTTTATGGTTCTTCTCCTTTCTAACATCATATCTAATCTGATATTCAATAATAGAAACACATTCTTCATCTTCATATTCAACTTCAGCTTCTTCATTTTCAAAAGTAACATGTATACCTTTACTAGATTGATCCTTTTGATATATTATTGTAGCATCATGAAGTATTTTTTCTTCTTCTTTCCCATATCTTCTTCTTCATGTTCATGGAAAATGGCGACAAAATTCATAATATCTCGCTCTATATAATAGATTCCCCCAACATAATTGAAATTCTCTTAGAAAAATCCCATCAAACAAAATATAATATGTCAATAATAACTAAGTTATTTAAAATATAATGATACAGTAAGAATTACACAAAACACATAAGTGTAAATAAAAATACTTACAATATTTTGTCCAATATTATGTATGATTTGTTTGCATATCCTTGAATAATCTTCCCCCGTGTTATACATCACCAATGTAAAATTATATCTAATCTTATCATGTGACTTGGGCGGTTTTGAAAGTATATAAACATCTTCAGTATTCAGAAGAATATATAGGTCTAGTAATTTTCCCACCAGCTCATAACTTGCAGCAACAAAATTCTTACTATCATATAGATATAATTGCAGAGTTTCACCTTCTATATCTTTAAGAAACCATTCATATTTTGTACGATTCACTTATTTTGATTTCTTCCCGTATGAAACAAACTTCTTTTCTTTTGTGGCGACATCTCCTACATTTTCATTAATTAGCTGAGGTTGAATTCGTTCAGTAGTATTTTTTGAGGGCCCACCTATAGCTTTAGATGATGCAATTGTTGACTTTGGTCCAGAGTAGAAACATTATGTGATGTCATTTTCCTGCAAACATATATATCTACATTTAAATTAGTAAATCACAAAACAAAAAAAATATCTTACGTAAACAAAACAAACAAAAAACAAATAAATTAAAAACTAAAACACATCAGAAACATGTGCATTGCCCCTAGGTCTCATGCACATTTAAATTCATCAAAAATACAAAAAAAAACCATTTCCTTTATATATATATATATATATATATATATATATATATATATATATATATATATATTACATTTTCTCCTTGACCCCAACTAGAAAAAAAATTAATTAATTTCTTTTACATGTCATCTCCCAACCCCCCTGGAAGAAAAAATATTGTTATTTTTTTTTTAATATTTTGGGGGTTGATTTTGAGAATTGAGCCCCCTGAATTTAAAACAAGTTCCTTTTTTTTACATTTTCTCCCCAACCCCACTGGAAAATATATATATATATATATGTGTGTGTGTGTGTGTGTGTGTGTGTGTGTGTGTGTGTGTGTGTCATCTCTCCAACCCCTTGGAATTTTTTTTAATTTTTTTATATGTTGGGGGATGACTCCCGACCGCCCACCCATAGCACATCACCCACACCGCCCGTGTTGAGGGCGGACGTGCCCACAAGCGGACGCCCGCCCGCAGCACCGGCACTGCTATCGTTGGGCTCGAGCAGGCGCCCGCCCGCAGCATGAGCGTCACTGTCGTTGGGCTTGGGCAGATGCACGCCTGTGGGCGCATCCAGTCAGGGGGATCGATTCTCAGAATCGGCCCCCATGCTTGCCCGGGGGGCCAGTGTGCGCACCCACCCAGGCCACAGTGGCCAAGTGATAACCCCACGCGAGGCCACCCACCATGTCCATGTGGATTTTTTTTTTTAATTTTAGATAATAAATTTATTTTAATTGGTTTTATATGGTAATCTAGATGTACCTACCATAAAAATTTAAAGGTAAATACTAGTAAATTTATAAGGGTTTAAAATATGTACTCCGTGAGAATTGAACTTGACTCTACTTTATTTTAACTATTTACTAATTTTCAAAATAATAAATTAAGCTGCTACTTAAGAAAAAAATAGAAAATAAAAAATAAATTATTTTTTTGGCATCCAATAAATAATTTTCTTCAAACTCCTCATTGAATGGTCCATGTAGAAGGGGAACTAACCTTTCAAAAGTGAGAATCTCTCATTTAAAATGTTGCTGCTCTAGAAAATTGTTCCAAGTTTTTAAACAAAACCTCAAGAAATCTTGATGTGATGTGAGGAATAGTGAAAATGAAAGTTCTTATAAAGCGAAAATTACAGAATTGCTTTTCCGTGGGGTAAATGTGGGATAAAAAATATTATGAATATCAATAAAATAAAATCAATAATCAGCTAAATGTTATATAGTTTAATTAATATTATTTTAATTTGGAAGAAATTATTAAAAAAAAATGTGTAAGAAATTTAAATTGAAATTAGGGTAAATATTCAAGTGAATATTTTAGTAGAAATTTTTTAAATAAATCGTAGAAATAAAATTTGGAGGGACATACTTCAAGCGAAATTTTTTAGTGAAAAATTTTAGAGGGAAATTTTGGAGGGAAAATTTCATTCCTTCAACTATCTATTATCATTGGGGGATAGATCATTTGCATCATCCAAAATATTTTTTTTGAATGTTATGGATTCCTCTGATACCAAAGTTTTGTTTTATGAAGCATCAAAATCTTCGTGACGTAACAACGCTATTCATATTGATGAATATAACGAGAAAAACAATGACAACGAGCAGGATGAATAATTTCAAATAAATAGAGAGTCAAATTTTCCACTTATTCCTAATCATATGGACTATGAGAGCAGCAGTGACGAAGGCCAAGATGTAGAATTTCCAAAAAATAGAGACTCATGATTACCACTTAGTCTTAATCCTATGGACTTTGAGAGCAATAGTGATGAATGTAAGGATGAAGAATTTTCAGTGAATAAAAACTCACATTCTCCACTTAGTCCTAATCTTAAGGACTATGAAAGCAATAGTGATGAATGGGAGGGTGTATAATTTTCAATCGATAGAGAATCACATTTTCCACTTAGTTCTAATCCTAAGGACTATGAGAGCAATAGTGATGAATGGCAGGATGTAGAATTTTCAGTGGATAGAAAGTCACATTTTCCACTTAGTCCTACGCCTAAGGACTATGAGAGAAATAGTGATGAATGGAAGGATGTAGAATTTTCAGTGGGTAGAGAGTCACATTTGCCACTTAGTCCTAATACTAAGGACTATGAGAGCAATAGTGATGAATGACAGGATGAACAATTTTCAATAAATAAAGAGTCACATTTTCCACTTAGTCCTAACCCTATGGGCTTTGAGAGAAACGATGATGAAGGGAAGGATGAAGAATTTCCAATAAATTGAGACTCTCAATTTCCACTTAGTCCTAATTATATAGACTATGAGAGCAATAGTGGCGAAGGCCAAGATGAAGAATTTCCAATAAATCGAGAGTCACAATTTCCACATAGCCCTAATCCTATGGACTATGAGAGCAACAATGATGAAGGGCGAGATAAATATGGTGAATAATATCCTCCAAGTCAGTATTTTAAAACCATAGATGATGGTATTGAAATTTTTCATGTCGCCGAAGATGGTAATGAATATTTTTCAAACAATGATGGTGGTGAATTTCCTAACTATATTGAAAATTATCATAGTAAGAATAGTATTCCTCCTAATGATGATGGAAATGCTTGTTCATAGAATGATGAAATGATGGAGATGTTGCCAACAAATATTTTATCTAGGAGTAGGAGTAGACCTTTTCGTATCAATCCAAGATGTTCCAGTTATACAATGGGTGGAGTATAACATCTCATGAGAATAATTTCTATCAGTGATCTCATTTCAAGTGACTATTGTATAAATGATTGCTTGAAACATATGGATTTAAATTTTTCTTTGGAGAAAAGGAAGAATTCTTTTTCAATGAATAAAAGCATGCAAAATTCATATTTAGTGGGGTCCATGAAATCTACACTGGCAGGTTATGATTATCATCTGGGGTATTTATTTCTCTATAGAAAATCTTTCAAAATGTTTCATTCAATTGGAAATTTTCGTCTATCAAGAATCCAAGATAATTTGGAAAATGATCCTACATATTATTCAGAAGTTCATCATAAACAAGAGTTTGAGACACTAGCAAACACTACAATGTCATGGCTGCAAGACTTATTTTCAAACCATGGAGAGATTTTTCCAAATAGAGATACAATACATATTCCGGATAATTTCTCAGATAAATCTACAACTTACACATATTCTAGATAAATCCATGACTTATACAAGGAATATGCAGAAGGTGTTGAAGGAAATGGTTGTTTTATTACATATTAATATTTAGTGCAGATATGGAGGAGAGAATCCAACAATGTTCATATTCCTAAGAAGAAAAGGATGGGGGTTTGCAGTACATGTGCTTCTCTAAAATAAAAAAATAAAAAAAGGATAAATTTCAAGGAGAAGAAAGAGGTAAGAATTCATAACATTATTATTTTAAATTGTATAGTGATCAACTATGAAAATGTATTCATTAATAGGTTTATTTTATGTTATGTGTAAATTCCATTTTCAAAGCACTTCAAGATCATCATGAACAACAAACAAGTGAAAGGAAACATAAGAAAACACTTCTACCACATTTTGTTCGCACATCCAAAAATTTGCAGGGTGGAAATTTTATCGAGTTTCACTTGGTCAGTTGTATGGTATTCAATGGGAAAATATTTCCAAGAGTTTACTTCACAGCTCTAAATATTCATAATGATGGAAATCTGACAATAACCAAAGTTCATGATGTGTTTTCTCATTGTTCTGGTAATCTTCCTGAAATTTTGTATCTACAATTAGACAATACTTGTCATGAAAACAAAAATCAGATTTTTTTTTGTATATCTAAACATGCTTGCTGAATTGAGATTTTTTCATAAGGTAAAGGTTGGTTTCCTTCTTATTGGGCACACTCATGACCATATTGATCAGATGTTCAGTTATTTTTCAGTAAAATTAAGGAGGAAGGATGTTGGGAGCATGTCATCATTAATTGAATGTATTAAGAAATCATATATGCCAGAGACAATTTTTCATGTGTTAGAAGAAACCTTTGACATGAAAAGGTTTATTTTGGGATCACATGGTGAGGAGAAATGCATTGAATAACTTAATGAAACTAGCTTCCAACATCAATTTTGTATCAAAATAAATGATGGGAAAACACTTATATGGGGCAAGAAGTATTCAACTACTGCAGAATGGTTGTCGTCATCAAGTTTGGAATTTTTGAAGTTCATTCTAGATCATCTAATATTTGCATCAAATGTTTTGTTATTACAATTAACTGGTGAAGTTCATAGTGCATGAAGGCAGAAGAGAGATATAGATTATTTTGAATGCCTAGAAGAAATTAAAAAATCCATTAGATATACATATGAGTACTTTGATGTTGTTGATTCAGTTTGGTGGGAGTCATTTTTCAATGATCAGAGTGATATCCTTTCAATACCAGAAAATGGAGATATGATTTTGAAGACTCCATTTATTTGTCCACAAAAATTTTCAAATGAACAGGAGGAAACAAACATTGTTGAACAATAACAATCACAAGGTATTATTAATTCTACACAGGTGGAGGAAAGAGAAATGTATATTGGTTCCAAAAGATCTCGTGCAAAACGTGAAGCCATGGAAGACCTTTACAGGGGTTCAGTACAAGATATTAAGGAGTGTTGCATGGTTGCATTGTTAGCACATAAAAATCCACATGGATATCCATTATGGGTTTCCAAGGTTATAAAGGTCATTACATAGATGAAGATGTTACAGGTGTTGAAGTACATTGGTATGCCACAAACACACACTCATTCAATGGTGTGTACAATGCAAAGATGGTAGTTGATAAAAAAATTGGCAGAAAGAGAAAAATAAAGGGTACAAATATAAATCGTCGCCGCACAGACCTCTTAAAATTGGAGGAAGTTGACATACTTGTTATGAATTCAATTTAACAAAGAGAGGAACTCTTCACTCCATGATGATAGAGATTCTGAAGAGGTTGCTACCAGAAGAAATAATGTTGAGATGGCAGTCTGTTGAACCCAGTCGTAGATCTAGAAGACTTCTGAAATCTCAAGTGGTGGGAATGCATGTTGACTCAGATGGGGCACTAGTTGATGAAAGAGAAGTATATGGAACATATTCATCTGCATCCAGATATTCATCTGAAGATGTGAATTCTAATGGTGTGCAAGAAAATATGAATGATTTTGAATAATTGTGTAAGACAATTTATATAAATGATATTTGCATTGAGAAATGAAAATGATATTTTAACTTCCATATGATCTTACATGAAGTTATGAGTCATTTTTATGTTTTTTGGATTATATGTTTTAATTATGATGAATTCATTTGTCTAAAATATTCAATGTGCAACAATAACTTGGAGAAATAATTTATGTTTCATTGGGTTATTTTAGTCATATAATTTTTTCATAATATCATGGTTGAAATATGTTGAAAAGTTATTGTTTTTTAATTCTATGGGTGAAAATTTGTGAAATATCTTTTATCTTTAACAGTATGGTTGAAAACAATTAGAATTCTATGGATTTTTAGTGCCATGATATTATATGTTAAACAACATGGATAAAAATGATTGGAATTTTAATGTGTTTAAAATCCCATTATTTTATATTTAACATCATTACTAAAAGTATGTTGAAATTGTACCTGGAAAATAAAAATGGTATTCTATCACCAACATTAGTGTGTTTTTTCCATTTATTTGGCACATGAAAATTGGTTTTACTACCATTTTTTTTAAAATGTTGCAAATTAACCCTAAAAAAAAAACAAAAACAAAAACAAAAAACAAAAAACAAAAAAACAAAAAAAAACAAAAACAAAAAACAAAAAAAAAACCTCGTTCTGGAATACACACTTTTCGTTTTTGGGTTTTTTTTCATGTTTTTGGGGGTTTTTTGGCTAGAGTTCCCGTTTTCAGTTTATAGTTCTCATTTCATATTTTACATTGTTAGCTATGATGATGATGTATAAGGCCTACCTTAAAACCTTATTCCTAACCGTAGGAGCCCTATATGATGCCCTAACTCTAATACATAATAAATCTCCTTATACAAAATCCTAATACCCTTACAAAACACCCTAGAATAAATGAATGAAATTGTAATAAATTAATTCTAAAATCCTATTCACTACCCTTATCTCTAATTGCAATTGCATTGAAAAATATTATGCTATCACTAGGGGATTATAAGATGCTTTTTAAAATACAAAAAGGCATTTTATAGTAAAAAGAAAAAATAATTAAAAAAAGGGCATTCATCTAAGGAAGGCAAGTGACAAAATTTTTAAATCCCATTACATCGAAGTGAAAATCTATCAAAGTATAAACAACCACAGGAAAATTCAAAAACATGTATGATGCATATGTCGGCCCTCAAGTCGGATTTATATAAATTAGACATGTCTCTTCATATTTAATCAAAACCATTGTAAATAAAGCTCGATGTGATTAATTTTACATTGGATTTCAACGAAGAAACACAGAGAATTAGTTCACAACTCATGAAATAAAAAGATAAGTGGAAGTTCGTGGAGACAGAAAAGTGTGATTTTCTTCTGAGATATATGATTGTAATATGTGCGAGCTCTCTAAGGAATGAAGGCATCGAAATTATGTTTCTGAGGAAGATATCTGAATCATATATTTGTGGAAAGGCATCCAAATTAAGCTCCTATGGAAGGCATGCGAACTCTGCCTCTTATCTCTAGTGAAAGACATATTCTTTTAAAGTCTTGTTTCTGTAAAAGGATATCCGGGTTTTTTTTTGTTGAAGTCTTTGCAATAAATATATTATCTGAAGTTCTACACCTTGTTCAAGACAAAGATTGATACTATAGAAAGTTGTGGTATGTTTTTGTTGAAGACTGCGCATTTTTTTATGATTCAAATTGTTATCTGTGAAGCCTAAATAAGTGTGTGGAAAAAAAATTGGATCTGCTTAGTCTTGTGGAGACAGAAGTCCCTTTTTGAAGAAATCTTGAAGCATATCTTGAGCAGAGATCTTGAAGTATTGGAGCATCCTTGAAGAAAAGTTGAAGACTGGTTTGAAAAGTACCGATTGCATACATCTACAACAGTTGTGTTGAAGCATCATCAAAGGCAAGCTTCAATATCATACATCAGATGAGGATTGTTCAGTGAAGATGATATAATGGTAATATTTTAATCTCTGATAACATTTTATTCTAGGGTTGAAGCCCTTCAAGATCTTTTTATTAGATAGGATTGGATTCCTTAGAGTTGGAGCCCTAAAACAACTTGAAAACAAGGATTGGTGTCCTTAGGAAAACGGGAGTATCAATGATTTTATAAATTTTGAACAATAAACTTTTATCTATTTCATTAGTGATTTTACTTTATGATGAACACAAGCATGTATTCGGAGAATCAACATAGATGCGAGGAATATGTTTACCTAATTGTGATGGTTTTTCACACAATAACACTTGTAATTAATGTTTTAAAGTGTAATATTCCTACATTAGCAGGCAGCTAATAGGAATATTGATTTTTTATTTTTGCACCTAGTAGATGAATAAATGGGGGAAAGAGACCCATACTTAACTTAAACTAACATAAAAACCCTCTTGGTGTGAAAGAGGATCATTATAGTAGCTGGATTTGACACCATCATGTGTGAACAAGGACAATTGGATGTGGACAAAGTCAATTTTGACCAAGTCAACACCATTCATGGAGAAGAGTGGAGCATCAATGCAAATAGCTCAATATGAACAAGGATCAGTTTAAACAAACATATGAGAGCTAGCTTGAAGACACTTGGGTGTAAAAAGGGGTGTAGCAAGTTGAAGAGGTCAACCTTGACCAAATCAAACAGCATGATTTTGGAGGAGTGACCTTGATGGAGATACAACGTAGTTTTGGAGGGAGATTGATCATGTGATGTGGAAACCCTAATGGGTGGGACCCAAAGGTGAGGAGGCTCACATAGCTTATAAGGAAGAGGATGGTAGCCATTTGAGGTTAGCTTGATGATTATTGATGCATGGTCTGCATGACTATTTTGCATTCTCTTGATTTTTAGCAAAGTTGCAGTGTTGTTTAGCACAAGGCATTCCTATTTAGGAATTCCTTCTCCTACCTTGAGAGGCCTCTTGGAGGAGTATTGTACTTTAGTTTTCCACATTCAGGCTTGAGGCCAAGCATCCTCCTTCAGCTACAATTTTATTTCTGTAGAGTATAACGTTGTGTTGCAGGGTGTTGCAGTGGAAGGACCACAATACCACTTCCAGAGCTTGCATTTCAGAGGAGGAAGCCTTTCTTTCTCTAGGAGATTAGTGAGGGATTATTTGAGCTGATTTTAAAATATTGGCATGTGGCCAATGTAATTTTCATCTCCTACAGCGTATTCCTTTTCAGAAACTACGTCATTTCTCTCTGTGTTGCAGTAGCAGGGTCAAGATCCTTGATCTTGAGCTTGTTCCTTGGGGAAATGGCCAACCCTTCTCCCGGAAGGATTGTATAAAACATCTTCTTCTTTTTCTTGCATTTTTCAGATATCTATTTACAGAGCTATAGTATAACTACGTTTTTTCAGATCTAGGTCTGTAGATCTACTCTTGTATACTCATTCTCTCAAGAAACCCTTACCAGGTTATCTTCACATTGTGTAAAAGAGACTAGATCTCTATTTTTCTCTGAGCTTGGGCTAAATAAACTCCAAATATATTGATTATAGCTTATTGCTATAGAAACCCATCCATAATTATGCTGTATTTTCTTCAGTCATTTCTGCATTCCATAAGTCATGGGATTTAGGCATTTTTAAGCCATATTTGAACCGGGAGATCTGTTTAACTTGGCTAGAGTGATTTGATTTTTATCCCATTCTATATGTGAGATGTATACTATATAAAATAAGGGATCCAAGTCCCATTTCTCACATTTATAGCGTAATTCTCTGTAAATAACGTTTTTATGCCCTATATTGTTGCATTTCCTCACTTTGGAATGAGTTCATAGGACATATTCTTGCTTCTGAGCATTCATTTGATGGATAGGTGTTCCTTTTACACCTTATGAGCTGATTTAAACTGCTATTGTGTTCATACATTGCTGCATTCCCATTTTGGGATATTACAGTGGTATTAGAGCATGATCTTTGGCTCAGCCTGTGAGTTCCAACTATCAAAAGAATCAAGAGAAGGAGAAAAGATCAGAATGATAAAGAGAATGAGTTTGATCTCATCACTTTTTAGATCTAGAAAGAACCTCTCCCAGGAGGTTAAGCAGATGAAGGAGAAGAGATTCCATGAAGCTCCTAGAGGGTTTCAAGAAGAGGAAGGACCATGCACTTCCTATTCGCATAGAGAATAAGACAAGAAGCATGGAGGACACTTGGATCATCAGATTCTAAGTGAATACCTTGTTGAGTACAAATCTCAACCTAGAGCCTTCAAGAAGACTCTAGCCTTCCCACAGTTCATTCAATTGGAGGAAGAAAGGATACCTTGCAGCACAAGAAGAATAAAGGGAAATAGGTTTCTATTGTCTACTTTTGATGGATCATCTTCAGCAAGGGATTGGGCAAGAAGACTTGATGCATTATTCCTACTACATCCAGTGGTAGAGAAAGAAGCAGTAGAGATTGCAGCACTGCACATGGAGGGCAAGGCAAGCACTTGGTGGTTCAGTCATATAAGTCATGCAAGAGTATCTACTTTTGTAGATTTCACTCAGAGGGTGATCAAGATATTTGATGAAGAAAAATCAGAAAGGGAGGAGCCATCACCACCACTTGAGGAGACTTGTATCAGCATTATCACAACCTTGGGGGAACAGCCTTCAACATCAGCAATTGAGGGAGCCAACACAGTGGAATAAGGAACTCTTGCAGCCATACAAGGTGTTCCCAAATCCCATCAAGAGCAACAGAGTTGTACTGCATAGTCCAAGAGCTACAATGAATAAAGAAGGACCCATTCCTCATGGAAGCATTCAAATGTCAGCTTCATTCAGGAAGTAATGGAGGAAGAAATGAAAAAGGGTAGACATCTTGAGATGAGAAACATTTTCTCCTCTCTAGATGACACTTTCTCAATGAGCATGCCACAACTCAAAGAGAGACTTCTACTTGCAGCAGATCTAAGACCCCATTGGTTTTGGAAAGACATGAATGAGGATAAGGTCTCAATAAGAGATCCCATTGGAGGTGCACTTCAACATTTCATGAAGTGCAAAGCTCTTCAAAGGTTTGAGGAGGTTGGTGTCCTACAATGGGAGGATACCAAGTATTTTCAGAATGAGATCCATCACCCACATTAGGATGAGTGGATGATAGTATGGTGCAAGGGGTTTCCAAACCATTTGCAGATCTATGATACAGGCCAATAAGAAGCATGGTTGCGCTGGTTGCTCTTGGGTGAGTATGGTTACTACCCAAAGGTTTATATTTTCTTGTCTCATGCCATATGTCTCAATGATAGAATGCATAAAAAGAAGGCATGGTTGCTTTGGTTGTTAAGAAGAGAGTTTGGACATCACATGTTAAATATTATGTCCATGTATTTACTCTTATTTGAGGTATGTCTCATGTTTTTACATATATTTCTGTTTGAGATGTATCTCATATATGTACTTTGGTTTGGGAGGAAGGATAACTCCCACATGATGTGGCATAAGGGAGCTTGTTTGTAATATGTGGATGAGACATCTCACATGTCCATTATTGTATTGTTGCTCCATGATTTTCATTATGATAATGCAAGAAGGCAGCAAGAGTCCTTGTTTCTATGCTTACTATTGGGAGAGTATGGGCTGAAATTTCTCCATACTCATCATGATATTTCAGGAAGAATGTATGGCACATTCAAGGTGCAAAGAGGCTACCCTTCAACATTAAAGGATAAGGAGGGGCTTCCACATAGGAAGGAGATTTCCCGACATAGCAGCATGATATTGGATGACTTTGACATGTGGAATGTCAAGGAAGGGGATCATAGAGTGACAAGAGCTTTATCACTAGGCCCAACAGCGTTGTCACTTGGGAGTATGTTTCTATTGATGGATTTTTCCAAGGGGAGCATGCATCCTCTCTTGTTGTAGATTTTTATGAGAAGATTCTCATGGGAGGACTCATCCATGGACCTCACTTTCAGCCTTCTCATTATGCATGGTAAGAAATATATTTCTATACTTGTTGATTATTTCATTGAGTATGTACATTTTCTCACCATGTATGTACAGTGCATTGCTCCACAAGAGGGCAAGATTATTTATGGGCTTCATGGTCATGATAGAATCAAACTCTATGATGGATATAACCCTTCTCTACATGACCTTGGACAAGTGTGTTTTCATTTTCATTATACTCAGCTGATATATAATGCTATTTACCACCTCATGGTAGATGTAAAAACATGCATAGTTGTCATCTTGTTGAAAGACCACTTGCCACATGATGATCTAAAGCAGCAGTTGTGAAGACTGCGTTGTATCCACTTGATAAATGAGTGGTATCATCCAAACTTACACATAACCCTCAGCATTTTTCTGATTTGAATGCCAAATGGAAATGATGTGCCATTCATTTTGAATGGGATGATTTGGGCCAGCATGATTCATGACATGAGAGAAAGGATCTTTGGAGATCTAATCTTCTTCTTTCCACTTGAGGGCCACCTTATTGCAGCCCAAGATCAGCATATGCTCTATACTTATCATAATTGGAGAGCAAGATATCGTGGGGTAGGCCATTTTGTCTACCATGTTCAGTTATTCATCCCACCTACATTGCAGGAGCCAAAGGTGGAGGAGATATTTCATGAGTTTCCATGTTGGAGGGTGACTCATATTGTATGGATGATAGCTTGGGGGTGGAAGTTTTACATGGGAATGATAGTTCCCAATACATTTTAGGCTCCATGCCTTGGGAGGACCTCTAGACAACACATAGTTTCCTCCTTGAGTATTTCACATTTTCATGATGATGGCTATTTGGGATACTCACCAAATTCTAACTTGCATGCTTGGGAGGGGCACTATGGAGATTCATTTTTGAGATAGCATCATAGTCCTTGGAGATGTTCATCATATGAGGATGCTACAAGAGGAGGAGAGGAAACTCTTTAGTTCTATCCTTGCAGTTGCTTGAGGACAAGCAACATTTGGGAGGGGAGGACTGTAATATTCCTACATTAGCAGGCAACTAATAGGAATATTGATTTTTTATTTTTGCACCTAGTAGATGAATAAATGGGGGAAAGAGACCCATACTTAACTTAAAATAGCATAAAACCTTCTTGGTGTGAAAGGGGATCATTCTAGTAGCTAGATTTGACACCATCATGTGTGAACAAGGACAATTGGATGTGGACAAAGTCAAGTTTGACCAAGTCAACACCATTAATGGAGAAGAGTGGAGCATCAATGCAAATAGCTCAATATGAACAAGGATCAGTTTAAACAAACATATGAGAGCTAGCTTGAAGACACTTGGGTGTAAAAAGGGGTGAAGCGGGTTGAAGAGATCAACCTTGACCAAATCAAACAGCGTGATTTTGGAGGAGTGGCCTTGATGGAGATACAATGCAGTTTTGGAGGGAGATTGATCATGTGATGTGGAAACCCTAATGGGTGGGACCCAAAGGTGAGGAGGCTCACATAGCTTATAAGGAAGAGGATGGCAGCCATTTTATGTTAGATTGATGATTATTGATGTATGGTCTGCATGACTATTTTGCATTCTCTTGTTGTTTAGCAGAGTTGTAGTGTTGTTTAGCACAAGGCATTCCTGTTTAGGAATTCCTTCTCCTACCTTGAGAGGCCTCTTGGAGGAGTATTGTACTTCAATTTTCCACATTCAGGCTTGAGGCCAAGCATCCTCCTTCAACTACAGTGTTATTTCTGCAAAGTATAACATTGTGTTGCAGGGTGTTGCAGTGGAAGGACCACAACACCACTTCCAGAGCTTGCATTTCAGAGGAGGAAGCCTTTCTTTCTCTGGGAGATTAGTGAGGGATTCTTTGAGCTGATTTTCATATATTGGCATGTGGACAATGTACTTTTAATCTCCTACAACACAGTCCTTTTCAGGAACTATGTCATTTCTCTCTGTGTTGCTGTAGCATGGTCAAGGCCCTTGATTTTGAGCTTGTTCCTTGAGGAAAGGGCCAACCCTTCTCCCGGAAGGATTGTATAAAACATCTTATTTTGTTTCTTGTATTTTTAAGCTATCTATTTACAGAGATGAATTATAACTGCATTTTTTCAGATCTAGGTCTGTAGATCTACCCTTGTATATTCATTCTCTCAAGAAACCCTTACCGGGTTATCTTCACATTGTGTAAAAGAGACTAGATCTCTATTTTTCTCTGAGATTGGGCTAAATAAACTTCAGATTTGTTGATTATAACTTATTTCTGTAGAAACCCACCCATAATTATGATGTATTTGCTTCAGTCTCTGCATTCCATAAGTCATGGGATTTGGGCATTTTTAAGCCATATTTGAACCGGGAGATCTATTTAACTTGGCTAGAGTGATTTGTCTTTTATCCCATTCTATATGTGAGATGTATATTGTATAAAATAAGGGATCCAAGTCCCATTTCTCACATTTATAGCATAATTCTCTGTAAATAATGTTTTTATGCCATATATTGCTGCATTTCCTCACTTTGGAATGAGTTCATAGGACATATTCTTGCTGTTAATCATTCCTTTGATGGATAGGTGTTCCTTTTACACCTTATGAGCTGATTTACACTGCTATTGTGTTCATACATTGTTGCATTCCCATTTTGGGATATTACATAAAGTCTCATGAGCCCTAAACCAAAGCAAAGCACC
Organism: Pinus albicaulis; assembly: GCA_034641835.2. Classification (NCBI taxonomy): domain Eukaryota; kingdom Viridiplantae; phylum Streptophyta; class Pinopsida; order Pinales; family Pinaceae; genus Pinus; species Pinus albicaulis. Next base: position 674,912,745 of record CM076583.1, read on the forward strand.
TATAGAGATCTAACCACTATAGAGCTATCTTCTCAATATCTAGAATATATAGATAAAGATCCAAATCTAGCACCTCTCTTAGCTTCTAAGTTAGGCCCATTATGGCTTTCCACAAATTGGACAGAAAACGAGGATGGCGCCGAATATGGACCCATCAATAGCAATGTGGATGAAGTTCTTCACCTTGTAATTGAAGGGCTCAGTACACCACACAGAATCCACCGACGATTTCGACCCCCATGTTTGGTGCTTATTAATTTCCAATATTTAGTCAACGTTCACCAGGTATGCAAATGTGTAGCCTGTGACCATCAGTTATTGTGACAAGCAATGATATTATTGGCGATATAAGTTAAGTGTAAATAATGCTTATGTTCGTATTTCCAAATATGTTTCAAACTAGGCATATGTGCGCAAGTGTGGAAGAACTATGTTGTGCATGAGAAGCTTTTAATCTACGGATCGCCCTACTTATCACAAAAGGCTTATATTTATAATAGTTTGGTATTAAATAATGCATATTTTCTCAATAATATTATCTATGCTTAGATTATTGATAATAATTTACTTGAAAATAATGCATACTATTGATATTCAATTGATTATATATTGTAGTATTACAAATACATATTTTATGCTTATATTAATAATAATATTTTAGTAGTAAATAATGTATATTTTCGTATTTCTAAATATGTTTCCAACTAGGCATTTGTGTGGAAGTGCGGAAGAAATCCATTGTACGGAAAAATATTTCAATGTGTGGTTCGTCGTACTTGGCACTAAATGTTTTTACTACTAATAATTTAGTATTAAACAATGCATATTTTCTATTTGCAATAGAACCAAGGAAAATTTTGGACTTATACAATATTGTTGCTATAATTTTAGTAAATTCTTTTATTGCTAAAATTTTAGTATTAAACAACGCATTTTTTTTGTTCACAATAGCACCAAAGTAAACACTAGCCTAATACGATATTTTGCTAATATTTTAGTGGAATCCGTCTTTCATCCACTTTTATTCTGTATATGTTATATCTAGACACGATTACTCAATTTCTTTCCTGCACATAGTTCGTAAGCTACATAGTAAAATCTATGCACAACGAAACATAATCATATTTGTCATTCTCCCACACATAACCCATCCTTCGTAAAAATTTATACGATATAAAATCTAGGAATTGCAAAATTATCTTTGCACAATGAAATATTAAGCAAATATTTGTTCGAGAAATCGATAAACATATCTCATGTTCTGCATAGTCAAACCTATGCACAATGAAACATAATAAAAATACCATATTAACATTAATAGTTTAACATTAACTTCCCTATACACCTGCTATTTAAAATATACATTGATGTACATGATATTACTGGAAATATTCGCATTTCTGAATGTTTTTTTGTATTTGTGCAGAGAGGTTTTTATTTCATCCAAACTTCTTGTTTCACACAACGACGATTAGACAGTTTTTTCCTTACATGCTATATCTGGACACATAAATATATTGTGCGGATAGGTACTTATTGGTAACATTTTAGTAAGAAATTAACTTATAGGATATTATTAGTGATATTCGTATTTCTGAATATCTTTTTGTATTTTTGCATAAGGTCCATATTTCATCCACATTGCTTCTTCCGCACTTGTGCGGAGACATTCGTATTTCGTCCACATTTCTTGTTCCGCACTACTTTCTCCACACAACAACGACTGCACAAATTCTTTCGTACATGCTATATTTTGACACATGACTCTTTTTTGTTGATAGATCTGCATTTCTCCCACAAATTATTTTATTGCTAATATTTTAGTAAGCAATTGATGTATACAATATTATTGGTGATATTTGTATTTATGAATATCTTTTTGTATTTATGTGGAGAGTTCTATATTTCAACAACATTTGTGTCTCATCCCATGCTTGCTTCATACAATGATGACTTGACAACTTCTTCCATACATGCTATATCTGGATACATAACTCTATTATGCAGAGAGGTTTGTGTTCAATTCACATTTTTTCTCATCTATTTCGTCCACTAAGGGATTTTATTGCTAAATTTTAGTTAGTAATTAACGTATAGGATATTATTAGTGATATTCGTATTTCTGAATATATTTTTTTATTTGACAAGAGAGGTTTGTATTTCATCTACATTTCTTCTTTCGCGCTGCTTCCTCTGCACACCTTCTCTTGTATGTGTTATATCTAGACACATAACTCTATTGTGCGAAGAGGTCCACATTTCATTCACTAATACGTAACTACTCTTCCACACATACTACATACTCACATAGTAAAAGATCTTCCCAACGAAAGATAATAATATTTTTGGTTCTCTCACACATTTTCAGTTAACTGTAAATATTCATACAATATACGATCTAGAAATTTGTAAAAGTATTTCCACATTTTTTCTTTGCATAGGTTGTGCACACGCATAACCACCTCCACGCAGTTACTTTTGTACTGAATAACAACATTCGATCAGTAATTGACATTTGAAACTGTTATTGATTTAATCAATATACTTTTCTTAACTATACTCGTACTTTATTGATTGCTTAATAGGCATGTATTGTTATGTTTCTACTTCCATACATCCATCCCTGTCACACATTCCGCACATTGTCTATTCACACAAGAAATGCTTTGTACACTACTTTTTTCTCTGAAGAAAACTTTACAATTACAATAAAGGTACTTGAATTTTGTTTTTTAATTATGAACTAAGCAATGACATTCATACTGTCAACAAAATTTCAATGGAAATTCAATTCAATATCTACGAAATATCACTTCACAATGTTATCTTACTTTGCATTATTTCAAAACATTAAAATATTATCCATAAAATCATGATTTTGAAAACATTGAAATATTAAAATTAATGTGTATTCCCAAAATTAATACAAAATATAAAGCTTTGAAGCTTTGGTTATGATTTTGAAAGCTTGATAATATTAATCTTAATGTATAAACTATTATTAGTTGAGTTAACCGACAAAACGAGAAGGTCTATTCAAATTTGAAACTGCAACACGTCTAATGTTCATTCTTATTAATAGCCTAATGTTCAAATTTTTTTGCCAATATTCTAATGTCAATATGATTCCTGTGGATTTTAATAGGTAAATCTTGTATACTTGTGGTTGTGTGAATGAAGCATGTGGTTGTACGAAGGAAACATGTAGGGAAGAAGCGTGTGCGGAGGAATTTGTGTGAAGACTGTCGTTAATCAATTAATTCAGTATTGTATATGGATTTTATGAAAATTGTGAGGTATTTAATTATGCAATAGAACAACCTTTCAGCATAAGCACAAATGTCATTGAACACTTTTTGCAGACTAACTACAATTTCCACAATTCAGCAAAATAGAATTGTGCAGTATGTTGTGTCTTGTTCTACTAAACAATAAAAACTAGCAATATAACAACAAACTACCCCATGCCAACTGTATGTTTCTCCTTTTTGGCATTATTTTCTATGTTTATTTTACATGCAAGATTCCTGCAAAAGAAGCTATGCAGAGGTGGCTATGTGGAGGAAGTGTGTGTGGAGAACAAATGCTCATTGGGCGGAAAGCTTTGTGTGTGGAGAATCAATTAATAAGTAATATAGGCAGGGACTATGTTGCATCATATCTCCTCAATATATTTATTATCTTAGTAAAATCCTTATCAGTATTGTGTGTAAACTCAAATGTCAATGACTGATCAAAGAGCATTATTGAGAGTGGTTTTCATTGTTTTTATGATAGTGTGAAGTGTGACGAAATGCAAACCTAACTTAATTAGTTGAAAGGATTGGGGGATATGCATTATTTATCACTATGTCCAACAGTTTCCTCGGTCTTACTGCTAGCAGAAAATATGCATTGTTTGATACTAAAATATTAGCAATAAAAAACCTTTAGTGCGAAGTGCAGCGTTCCACACATTAAAAGCTTCCTCTGCATAATAGACTTCTTATGCACTTTCAGACAAATGTATTTTTTGAAATATATTCAGAGATACGAGCATAAGCATAAAGACTTGTTTCTAGTTATCTTTGCATAAATAGGCATATAAGTGGAATTGTGGATTAAGTGCACCGTTCGAAGGAAGCTTTGAAGCTTTCATCGTCGGAATATTTGTACTCCACACAAAAATTTGTTTGTAAAAATCTCCTACACTACTCTGGCTAAATCTAAAAATATGATGACGGTGAACATTATTTGTCTTTCATAGAAAAATGAATTATTCTCATGTTTCATGTTATTAGCATATATGTATCAATAACATGATACAAATTCTCAAAGCATAAGTATGTAACATTAAGCAATACAATCACAGTAACACTAACAGTATCGAATTTCAAATTTCAGTCATCATAGCTATAGTTGAAATAAATAAATAGAATACAAATACATACAAGATCAGATGCTAAGCATTAAGAGCTCTGATTATCGGTGTGAATTTCTTGTATTAGTAATGAAATATCAATGTCTCAGTTCATTAGCTAATTTAGTCCGCTATTGTGGCATCTTCTCTGTAAGTACTTGCTTCTTCATCTACCAAAAGTAAATATGTGAATTGCATTATGCAAAAGGAGAGTTGTAAAAGAAAGCAAGAAACTACATTCAACAAATATATTATCTGATATCAGTAAAATTAACAAATCATGATGATTAAATAATAGTAAAAAAAAAATAAACATAAATATTTAAAGGCACTTAAAATTTGTGAAAGAATATAGGCTAATTGTTTAACTATCAGCTAACTCCCGAATGCATGGCCTCTTGAATCAATGCCAACTTATCTTGAATGAATTCTTTCATTGGTGCCATTGTAATCTCTAGCCTCGCATGTTTATCAACTAATTGTTTTTCGATTTCCATTTCCTCCTCCTGTATTGAGCGGTTAGCACAAATTTCTTGTCATTAACACTAACAAAGTAAATTACCCATTTGTCAATTTCTTCTGTAGTAAAATTAGATATAACATAAAAATTCTCTGGCATTGATTGTTTTCTCTTGTCCAGTTCCAATGTTAACATATCTTTTGTAATCAATTCAGAATTGTGTATAATGCATGAACCATCTAGATATTTAACAATTTGCATGGCCTTTAAAAACACAACGCTTCTTCTATTCTCTATTCTCTTACATTTACAAATATTGTTTTCAGTGTACTAATTCTTTTGGACCATCTAGCTTTGATTTGCTTCATTCAATTAACTTTTGGAAGTTCTTTGTTTTTCTTGTCCAAATCAGACAGAAGTTCAAGCTTTTGACCAAAAGCAAGCAAGTCATTGTTGACAAAATGCTTGTCTTCGGTAACATTATTTGTGAGAAAATCGACAGATGAGTTGATTTTTCATGCTAACGGTAGTAGAACAAAAACCATCTTCCATACATGCTCAATGATTTTTAATCCCTGGCATATATTACTAACTATATAACATTTGATTGCATTAACCAGTTGTAGTGCTCTAATAGATCCATGAGATGTGCTAATAGTGGGAATTGAGGATTATCGAGTATGTATTTTAAATGGATTCATCAAAAAAGGACCCAGGTTTAAAGCATTTTCCAGCATCTTTATTGTTGTTTTCAGTACCAGGTTCTCTATGTTTCGTTCCTTAATAGACACTACAAGTGCATTCTCAGTAGCTTCATGCAATGCCAAAACATCTATGACTGCAATTCCAGACATATGTAGATTCGTTTCTGTTGTATAAATAATATTTTGACCATGCATCCTTACTTTTTCATTTTCAATATTTTACTCTCTTTGCTATAGTTTTCATCTTGAAAAGCAACAAACTGATCATCAAAATTAGAAATTTATTTGGCAATTTACTTCGTTATTTTCTTATTTTCATTCAAAGCACTACTGACCAAATTAGGTAGTGGAGTTTCAATCTCCTCGTTGATAGGTTCTTGATTGCTTACTGTTTACACTGGACTTTTGCATTTTTCCAATTGAGGCTTCCTGTCATCTCTGGTATCTGATAGCTAGTCATGAATCAGTTGTGCAACTTCGATATCTTTTCATTTCTTTCACTTGAAGATGAATACAAAGCAATTTCGAGTATGAAAACATAATTTTGCGCAAATTTTCCACTTCTTTATTTATGCCTTGATTCACTGCTAATACTTTCTTCTTCAGTAATTTATCTAATTGTCATTGCTTCTTCTTCATTATTGATTGTAGTACTGGAACTCTTTTCTCTCTCACTTTCAACTTTTTTCAACAAGCTCTCACATTTTATTGTAGTTAGATGTCCCACAAATAGACCTTTTTGATCAACGACTCGCGAGCCTTCAACTTCTTTTAAATTAAAACAATGAAAATACCTCGCAAACTCTACAATTTGACTTCCATTCTTCACAATTACTGGGCCAACGGTAAATGGAAAAGAAATAAATTGTTTCTTCTTTTTATGTTCAAGTTTAACCTGCCAATTGTAATATTGTATGCATACTTTGACAACAAAATATATATCCATAAAAAATTTCGGAAGCAACAGTGGTTTATATTGACACACATAAACTTGAATAATCATATTATTTTCTCTTTTTTCATGTATTCCCTTTCCCTGTAGGAAAACGTGTGCTTTGCTAGATATTCAACGAGGTTGTCGTCTAGTTATCATGAAAATAACTTGTTTTACAAAAATATCTTGAATTAGAAAAAAATTTGAAATAGAATATTGCTTCCATGATATGCGATAGCATAACTAAATCAGTTCTTTGTCAACATTCAAATTAGGATTATGTGGCAACTCATCAAAAGTGTGACTTGAAACGAAGGTTGTTATCAGATACGCCATCATGAAAAACATATTTCTCTTCTACAAATATACTAACTAAAAACACAATTCATTTGAAATAAGATCAACCCATTCAAATATACAATTTTTTTATATGAGTAATAGAGCACATAGAGAATGGAACTTGACACAGTGGCAGTAGTTTCTAGGCCCATTAAATGCACATGCAATCAACAAAACTCTCTTAATGGTTCTCTAAATAGAGTGATATCTACAGAGGAAATATCAGAAGGAACGTCAGAATTTGGAAAACTGAACTCCTGTAATATTTTCAAGTCATTTTCCTCTGATACTAGAAATCTAATTGCATTTTACAAATCGAACAGCATATTCGGAACTGGTAGCTTCAATAACCGCCTAAACGTCTTTGCACTCAAATAAAATACCAGTATCTTTGGCTAACATTGTAATTGTTTTTGTTGTCAAATCAAACTTATCTATGCATAAATAAACTATTTCACTAAAATCAAATACCTCTCAAATGCATGCAACATTCGTTATTCTGGTAGACCAGATCTTATCGTTATTCTTATCTTGTACAGACAGATTCACATATCGCTCATACATAGTAGACTGTTGAATTGATCGATAAACACAAGTGAAATAATAATACCAGTGCAAATGGCTTCTGTCCTTCCCCGTGAATCCATTTCTGCAACAAAATTTTAAAAAAAAATGTCAACCAACAATGCTTTCAATGCACTATAGGCATAGATCAATGATATGCTAAAAAAGCACCACTTGTTACTACTATGCCTGTGAAATCCCTTCTACATGACATTTCCAATATATAACAAATCATTGTAGCAAAATATGATTTACGACAAATAGCATAAATAAATAGTATAATCTAAACATGCCACAATTATGGCCAGAAAATAGTAGAAATTCCGACATGATTTTTAAAAAACTGGGAAGAGTTTCTTTTTTTGGAAATCATATTACAATTGTCAAGCTGCAGGATTTTTCGCTACTAGAATAATTGTTGATAGTGCTAAATTCTCTTCCTTTTTATGTTTCCGATATATGTTACTATTCAACATGTGAAATGTGTTTTACGAATTTTTATTTTTTTTAACAACAAAATAGACTTTGCTGAGAAATAGCACAAATAGTTTAAAAATCAAATCTTGAAATTTAGAAATCAGTTACTCCATGTATGAAACAAATTAAATGTGAATATTTTCTAATAATGACATCTAACTTATAGGTTATCAACAATCACATCCACTACTATATCAATGTTAGTGTAGAGGTAATAGCATTTAAATTTCTGATTATGTGTCAAACCGTCCATTTCGGAAAATGGTTACCAAACCGTCAATGTCATTATATTGTCTACGAAAATGGAAAAATCGCAATCTGAATAATCAAAGCGTTTTTTTTTTAGTTCCTTTTTCTTCTCCTTTCTTCTACTTCTACATAACACAATTTTGCAATTCCGCATGTTTTCCATATGTAGTATGTTTTTTTTCCAAAGGAAAAATTATCAACTTTATTTTTTTTTGGTACATTTAGACTAATCCTAATCTTTCCATTTTTTCTCCTCCCATCCCACCCACGGGTTTCAAACCAGTGACCTTGCAGACGGAGTGCCTTCAGAGTGCACCCCATCACCGACTGCTCTACACCACGTGGGCTTATCAACAACTTTCTATTAATGAAAATGAAAAGTTACATTTTGTAGATGCAATTAAGCATTCAAAATTCCCAGAGGGCCCATGTGCTCAAGCACACAACATAGCAAGGCTACCAGAGGATTAAAAAATTTAAAATAAAAATTATAGAGTGCCAGCAGGCCTGGGATTTTCACACTTGCCTTTTTTCTTTTGGATAATATTCCAAGTCCCCGAATGTGAGGAAGAAGAAACCAAGGTCAGCTCATTATTCCTTATGGTATTTTCTTTTTCTGAGTCTAAGATTTCAGACACATGCGATCTTTTATTTGAAATTGTACCTGTTACTGTTCAAGCTTCAGTTGGCGTGGGATCAACAATGGTGATAGGACTATCCGGTTGTTGGATAAAATCCTCTTTCCCTTCCTCTCTCTCTTGTTCTCCTTGTTGTTCTCCCGTTCCTTGGGTTTCATGATTTTCTTCCATTTCTTCTTCATTTTCTGATAATGGGCTATGAGGGAATCTCCATCCTTTTTTCTTTTGAATTTTATTTTTTGTACCTTTCTTTGCAAGTTTTCATGTGCTTTGAAGGTGCCCTATTTTTTGACACATCCTGCAACGGAAAGTTGTGTTCTCGAAATATAGCGGTTGTACCCACCTAAAATCTTTGTGTATCATGTTAATGTTGTTGGTAAGATCTTTACTTAGATCCATTTCCACACAAATGTGGGCAAAAGTAAAAAATCCTTTTTCAATTCTTTACCTATCCATCTTAAGAAATCTTCCCAAAGAGTTTCCAATTCCTTCAAGAACCCGATGGTGCCAGAAGGGAAGCGGAAGATAGTGAAGTCTTACCCATACCGACATTTTGATACTATCATTGAATTTGCAATGAAACCGGTGAAACACGGGGTTACGAATAGGCCCACCCTTCCCCAAAACCATGGACCGTCAGTTATGACAAAGTTGAAGCCTTTTTGTGAATCAAACTGAACCATAAAAAATCCTTTTGTGAACCATATGTAGTATGTGCCTCCCACGTTAATTACATTTACCAACAAAACTTATAACATTATTATTATTTATTTATTTTTGAAATTGGTAAAATTTATTATAAAATAATGTCATTTAATTAATAATGCTCGCATTGAAATAGGTTACTATATATAGCATGATTTATATAAATAATTAATTATGCAGATGCATTTGTTCCTTGCGAAGCCTCTGCATGCGTACAACCACTTCCGCACAACTAGTTTTGTATCTAGTAAATTTTAACAAATACTCATTTACAATTGACTATTGTAACTTTTACGACTTTCAAAATAAGATTTAATATGGGTTTCACACAACAAAAAGCTTCCAAAAATTAAACAAGTTTCTATGTTCATTAGGTCTTATTTAAAAACTTATTTTCTTTAAGCAAACAAATTTCATATGTCTATAACTAAATCGCTTACATAAATTGGCCTATAATTGACCATTGCAAAACGACGATCTCATAGTTCAGTGTATAATTATTATTATTTATTATTATAATCATATGTTGTTGTGCAGAGCTTTCACACCAAGTAGTTTCCCTTGCATTATTGAAGCTCTTATCCTAACTCTAGTAGAATGAAAACTGCGTACAATAAACATTGATGTGTGTCATTTTCGCTTTTCTACATGTGTTCATAAATAAAGACGGTTGCAATAGAATAGTAACACTTTCTAGCACAACAACCCTCAATAGTTATCAACATAGTGAATTGTATTCATATTCAAATGCTAGTGACAACACATGCAATAAATACAACTTTACATGTAAAACATAATTTAAGAATTATTGAAATAACTAGTAAAAAGTTTGAGTATTAGAACAAAGTAAACAAAAATGCATTTCAATTGTTATTCATTACAGAACACTAGATAATATATAAAAGCACAAAGAAAATACTGGTAAATAATTTTCAAATATTGTTTTTTGTATAACATTCAACGACTCGAGTCTATACAGCATCCCACGTCAAACGTTATCTCACAATAGTTTACGTAATTATCAAACATAGAAAAAAATAGTAATCAGAAGTCAAATAAGTTATGATCACAAAGCCATCGTCTAGGAAATAGGCTATGTTACATAAAGCACTTATGAAAATTTCTATAGTTCAATTGCAAAGGTGTCCCGATGACAGTTGCGATTGCAATCCTGTTAGCTGCAATCTCCAAAATTCATCTGCAACAAATAACAAGGAACTGCATTTAGGAATTATAATTTGCCATTATAAGATCTAAATAGTTAAATATTTTGACAGAAAAAAACAAATGTTCCAATGCATTAAAATATTTACGATATGCAAAAGAAAAGTCTGATATTCTTCAACTCTCAGCTATCTCTCACAATCAAGCTTCCTGCAATGAATTCCTTCACTTTAGCTTTGATGAATTCTTTCATCAGAGCAATGGTAATTTCTTGCTTAACAGGTTCATTGAATATCTCCTCGAACAATACTCCAAGCTCCTAAACGCAATTTGCAAAGAGAAAACGGTACATGCCCCATTATTTTGTCTATCACTGGAAATAGTGTTTTCCCCTTACTATACTAGCTATTTCAAATATTTGCAGTCTTATTTTCCAATAAAATAAAATTGTCATCCAGATTTTTCATCATCTCAATGTTTGTCCTCTAATTAATAGAAAACATAGCCGCATATAATTACAAGTCATCTCAGCATTCAATTCACCGAGTACACATCTGCTCATGCATTTAGAAAACCACATAAGCACCAAAACATCAAATCTAGAAACATGATTTTCATACACTTTGAACATAACAGAAATGCATTTATGCGAAAATGGATCATTTCTTATGCAAAAAGACAATGTGTGGAACATGTGACAGGGATGGACGTATGGAAGTAGAAACGTAGCAATACATACTTGCCTAGTAAGAAATCAATAAAGAAAGTGTGTAATTAGGACAGGTTGTGAAATACATCCCCAAATAAGAATTAAAAAAGATATTTCTATATTTATTATCTTAGTAAACTTTGCACAAAAATTTCACATAACATCTGCACATGCACAAAAACCTACGCACAACTTCGTTTGCAGCTACTTCCGCACTAAATAATGCCCTTAATTGACATTCGAAACTCCACACATGAAATCTCTGAATAGCTAGCTTCAAAATTGATATTAATTAATTATTATATTTTGTGAAGTACATACATAAATAAAAATTAAGAAACAAGGTTTGTATATTTATTACCTTAGTAAAATTTGAAGAAAAATTTAGCATAACATCCACACACAGACAACAACCTTTGCATAACTTCGTCCACACTCAATAATGCCCTTATTTAACATTCGAAACTCTGCACACAATACCTCTGAACAACTAGCTTAGCACAACCACCTTCATACAACTACTTTCGTAAATCCAAAAAAAAGTTGCTAAATAATAATTAAAAAAGACAAAGCCTTCCACACATTCATTTTGTAGCACAACATTTTTTCTTCACAAGAATTGAAATTACAGTTTTTTAGCACCCTCTTTTACACAAAAGGCCTTGAATCCCTCAACATGTGATACCTTCTAACAACAAGCTTTGCACAACCACCTTCGTACAACTACTTTCGTACTTCGAAAAAATGTTGCTAAATAATAATTTAAAAAGACAAAGCCTCCAACACATTTATTTTACCGCACAACATGTTTTCTTCATGGGAATGGAAATTACAGTTTTTTAGCACTCACATCTATGCAACATACCTCAAATATCCCACACATACTTCGTCCTACACACAATAAACGTTCTGCACAACAAACCCAATATTCACTATGCAAAGGAACTCAGCTCTCCCGCACATACTTCGTACTATGCACAAGCAAAAAAAAAATATTATTTTATATTTGTTCATCCCTACCCCCCACCCCAAAAATACCTATCCAAACATCTTGCAACCACATGAATTATCGCATCATTGAACAGAGCATTAACATAATAGTGCCCTGCAACTGCATCAACAACTAACTTCGCACAACCACCTTTGTACAGTTATTTCCGTACTAGGAAAAAAATTTCTCAATTAATAATTTAAAAATACAAAGTCTTTCACACATTAGTTACACAGTGCAAAATACCTCGGTTCTCCCACAAATAATCTTCCGCACAATGAATCCTTAGGAGGTGAATTTCGGGCAAGCCATGCCATGGTTGATGAGTTGGATGATGAGCCTCATGAGCACCTTGAGGAGGGTATGAGTTGGATGATGAGCTTCATGAGAACCTTGAGGAGGGTATGAGTTGGATGATGAGCCTCATGAGCACCTCGAGGAGGGTGATCCTATGTATTCTCGAGGAGTTAACATTGAAGGTTGCATGCATAGTGACGAAGAAAAATGGGAAGTCAATAGTCATCGTTTTGACAAATATCCCATCTACGATGTTGATGATGATGTTAATAGACCTTTTCTATCCTCATCTGCCTTGTGATCAAAACCAATCATCATTGAACCATCATGTCAGTAATGATCTTGTGTTGGTTGCCCCTTTTCAATATAATCCTTTTAATGAACAACCTACCTGTTGGGAACCTCCGTGCCAGGCTTTGCCTCATTTTCCTGCTTATGCCCCTAAGGCCACCTGGAAGCATGTCACCACTAAGGAGGCTCTTTAAAAGGAGTTTGTGAGATTGATAATTGGATCCTCCATTATTTTTTTATAAGAATGGATTCCATGGTGAAATATGGATTCATTCCCTTCATCCATCACTCCCTTCCATGATGTATGGCTCTTTTATATTCCCACCTCCCACCCATATGATTCATCACACAAATATTGCCAAGATGGATGTGATATATGGGTGTCCTATCTATTTATCACTCATAGGGGAAAGTGTTTTAATATTGATCTAATGATATGTTAGCTACATTGGTTATATGACTACACTTAGCTCATGCATATTATGCTAGCATTGATGGTAGTGTAGGTTTATTCCATGCTTCTTTTGCATAGCTAAAATCATCATATTATGTCCTCATTTTATATTAAAATTGCATCATAGTATAGATTTACTTTTATGTATGTATTTATTACTTAATGAAAAACATGGACGATAAAAGCACACCCAATGCACATGCTTCCAATAGTTGTATTGTGATATGCAGGATACATTTTTATGTTCCAGAAGTTTTTTGGAGTTCTCATGAACTCTTGTTCGAGTACATGGATCATGCACTCTACGATGAGCTCATATACCAATTGGAGCGATATGTTACCCACAAAAGTGGGTACCCCTAAGAGAAAAAATTTCATATTCATCTTCTTCCAACCAGCAGCCTGCAGCCCCTAACAACCACCTTGTATCTAATGTGATGTGCCACTTTATCTCTGCCACATGCATTATTCATATGTTTCACCACACATTTTTCAAGAGCACGTGTCAGAAGGTGGGAAACTCGATCCAAAGGGTATGTTATTCATTGTGCAATCAAGTTCTTATGTTTTTTCTTCATTTGGGAATCTGAAAAGGATTATTGGGTGACTTAGAAGAAGGATTTTGACTGTGCATTTGTTCCCTCACCTTAAATGGGTGGTTAATATTAAATCACAGTCCATTGGGACCTCCCATATTGTTCCATGGATATAGGAAGGGCACTACTTGGGAAACTCCTATTTTGATAGTGCGGTCCCATTTTCCCATTCCATATGTATCAGTTTCCTCCCCGCATTATAATAAATGTTCACCATCTTGCCTCTCTGGGTCCACATGACAATTGAGTTCATAGGGTGTTGGCACACCCCCTCCCCTTGTCCACATATCTGGGTCGAGCTTGGAAAATTTGACCCGGAGGTTGAAGCAACTAAAAGAAAAGTAAAATAATATCATGGTAACAAGCAAGAAACAAAAGAAAGAAAATTATAAAATGCAAAAGATGGTCGAGACATTAATATTAGCATGTGGAAAAAATGCAAGCATGAGCTCTATCCATTATCATTATGTACATCACCCAGTTCCTTGGGCCAATGTTGCCACATCATTAAAAGGAATCCTTGCATCCCACCCATTGTGGGAGATGAATTCCCCACCTTTAAGGGGGTAACCACTGTTATGCATCATACACAACATGCTCTTATTTATTAAAGCTTTGAGTAGTAAAAAAAAAAAGGTAATAAGAGGGGTGGAAAAACAAAGGTTGAGGTAACTCATGCATCCAAAATTACTCCCTCCTCACATTTATATGCCCATAATGTTGACTTCCTCATTATCTCTACCCCTTTGACCATGGATTTTAGCCTTGAGCCCCATTTATCCCCATTTCATTATATTATTATTTACATGCCACATATTAATTGAAGGATGTACCAGGGCCTTGTCTTTCCCCTTAGGGGTAGCTAGGTACACCTAATAGGATTTTCTATTAACCACTCCTACCTAGTTAGGTAACACTATTACGAGATCAAAACCCAAAATTTGGAAGGGAAGCCCAGCATGAAGTTTCAAATTATTAACAAGCTTGGTTCACTTATATGCACTAATTATTATTATACCTAATGGAGAATATGTAACAATGGTCATTGTGTGTTATTGGAAGGTGGTTTTCATATTGGGTTGGGAAACTTAATTGGGGCCCAAGTCCACTAGACGAACATTATGACACCCTATAGGTGAAGCGTTAAGAGCCACAAGACTCCTACTACTTTCAGAGCATCATTCCACTCCATGGAAACATACAACACCCCCAGTAGTTTGCACTTTTCCCCAAATTATTCGTGAAACAATGCAGTTGGACCAGCATACCGCAATCGAATTAACATTGATCACATGGTTTGGTCATTGATCCAAGGCCCATATGAGGTTTGTCTCACCCCTTGAGACGTGGGACAGCTAGCACCATCCTCATAGCCCTCAAAGTTGGAGCAAAATCAGGCTATTCTATCACCAAGAACCCCATGAAACCCATTTTGTACCCTAAACATAAAACTGGGGTCTGCATGGATATTTAGGGGCCAACACTTAGATTATGATTTATGGAGACCTTTACACTCGATTTGGCACCGGAGGATCCCAACACATGCCCTTGAAGGACCTACACATGCATGGAGTAAAAAAATCGCT
Organism: Pinus albicaulis; assembly: GCA_034641835.2. NCBI lineage: Eukaryota > Viridiplantae > Streptophyta > Pinopsida > Pinales > Pinaceae > Pinus > Pinus albicaulis. The sequence goes on from CM076583.1 coordinate 674,928,302, forward strand.
CTTTTGTGGGTTAATTCTTATGTTTCATTGGCTATGAGGTTGGCTTGTAACCTCACCTAGTGTCAATCCCATTAATTTACAACTTGAGGGGATTTTAGGCTAAATTAGAGATCATTGGACATCTGTATTTTTAAGAGAGATCATTTGATCTTCTCAACATCATCACTTGGAGAATTTTGACCTTTAAAATAATTCACACTTGTTTCCTTCTTGGCTATTGGATTACCTTGGATGCATTTCAATATGTAGAATTTATTTTGTATTTAATTTGGATATATTTGTTTGATGAATGGATGGATATGCTATATGTTATCTTTTAAGTGCCTATTGTTGAAGAGTTTCATTTTGAAATTGTCTGATGTATGGAATTGTTGCTTGTAGATTATGCTAATTTGTGTCCTAATTTGTTGAAAAATAATTTTAAAGGCTATCTAGTTCATAATTGCACGTTACTCATTGTATAATATGTAATGAATGTTCCTAGTGGAGGAATTCTTATAACTCTCCATCAAAATCCATTTATCATTTAGTGGGTAAATGGTGGAATTTTGATACCTAGGGCATCAAATTTTGGCCTCCTTAGCAAAAAATTAGGCTTATATAGAGCATACTTGACTCCATATGCCCAAAGTACAAGGCACTAGTCCAAGTATTTGGTGATCAACCTTGAACTTTCTCCATAAGTTTCTCCTCTCAAATTTTGTCCTTTTAAGGATAGACAAAAAAACTAGGTCTTGGAGCGAAATTCTGGGGAGGAGGATTTTTAGTTATTTGAGAGCCTAAACACCAAGAAATAGTTCTATGATACCTAACCTATCAATTTGGTGGGCATCCATTCAAGTTTTATCCATAAAATATCTTGCCTTAGGTGTTGCTCTAAGAGGGATCCCTAGTTTCTTCTCTTCAACTTGAGGACTTTCTTGAGGGTTTCATGAGCCTTGGATTAGTTGAATACCATTGTAAGAAACTCTTTCCTTTGGGCCTTGACCTTGGTGAATAACTATTACCATCAAAAAACCTCACAATCCTAGGTTTTGAGCCTTCCTTTTCTAGGGCTTTTCTTTGAGACTAATTTGCGTCTTTGAACCCTTGTACCATTTTTGTGCCTCTCTAAAATGAGCTCTAGTGGCCCTCACTATGTACCTTATCATTAGCATATCTATTTTAATAGATTACTCCTTTAATGGGACTCCTCCCATCCGTGAAAATTCGTAAAGAGTAGGGATTTTGGCTGAGGTGACATTGGGCCTCTACCCCATTGTTAGTGTTTTTTCTAGCTTTTGTCTTGTAGGGTTTCCTTCTTTAGGATTTGCTATATTTTGTGGTAACAAGCCAGATCTGAAATAAAGGATATGAGGTCACATTTAGGGCTCAAGAATGTGAAATAAAATCAACTACAATAGGAAAGATTTTGTCCAAGGGAATCTGAATCGAAAACAATGTATATGTTCTAAAGGAAGACAATGAAGAATGTCATTTGAGTAAACAAGATGAGTAATGGTTGTGATATAGAAGGATATGGAATATAAACATTGATCATATCATCATAATCAATAAAAAGGGAGCTATAAGAGACCTTCCCAATATTACCAAGCCGCAAAATCCTATCTGCAAGTCATGTCAAATGGGAAAACAAGTTTTTTTTCATTTCAAGACTAAATAGCAATTATCATCTAGCAAGCCCCTCCAAATAGTACACATGGACCTATGTGGATCTTCTAGAACAAAAGCACTTGGAGGTGAGTGTTACTTTGTGTTATTAATTGATGATTTTTCCAGATTAACATGGATAGCATTTCTGACAGATAATTCAAATGCATTTGAGAAATTCATGGTGTTCAAAGCACTGGTATAAAATCAAACATGTTGGAAGATAAAGTGCATAAGTTCAGATAGGGGAAGAGAATTTAAATCAAATAATTTTGAATATTTTTGTGATGGAATAAAGATAAATTATACCATCGCACACACCCCTAGTAGAATGGAGTAAAGGTGAAATAGGCCAATATAGCAAATGGCTAGGGCTATGATGCAAGAAAGAAACATACCACAGACTTATTGGGAAAAATCCATTCACACAAAATTTCACATACTAAATAAATCACATGTCAGACCTAATTATGACAAGACACCCTATGAGTTAAGCCATGGAAAACCAACATCTCAAACACTTCAAAGTGTTCGACAGTAAGTGTTATATTAAAAACAATGATGAGAAATTGGGCAAGTTTGATGCTAGGGAAGATGAATGATTTTTCTTAGGGTAAGACTAAAATAAAATGTACACATTTTATAATAAAATATTGCATAAGATAGTTGACTGCGTAGATGTGAAAGTTGATGAGGAACTACATATCAAGAGCAAGCAAACATGATTCATCAATCCCTCTGATCAACCAATCAATGAAGAAGAGAAAGAACAAGTTAAATATTTAGAGGAAGCAAAAAAACCATTTGAAAACACCTTCGAGATAGGTACAAAAACACCATCCTGAAAATAAAATCATTGGTGATAAGAATGTCAGGGTGCAAATAAAAAGAAAACTTTTCGATACATCAGAGCTCAAATTTCCATGTTGTCAATGATTTAACCCAAGACCTTTTTTTAAGAAAGCAAAGATGAACATTAGATAGATGCCAAGAATGAGGAACTGGACCAATTAGAAAAGAATGAGAGTTGGGCGATGACATAAAGACCTGCAGACAAAAACACCATAGGCACAAAGCGGGTCTTTAAAAGAAAATTGAATGAACAAGGGGAGATTATTAGAAATAAAGCAAGATTGGAATGTAAGGGTTACACACGGGTTGAAGGAATATACTTTGAAGAAACTTTTGCTTTGGTGGAAAGACTAGAAGAAATCATGATGTTTCTTGCATTTGTGTGTTATAAAAACTTCAAAGTATGTCAAATGGATGTGATATTATTTTTCCTTAATGGAGATCTTGAAGGAGTATATATAGAACAATCTGAAGGCTTCCAACTATCAGATAATCCTAATGATGTTTGCAGGTTAAAGAAGACACTCTATGGTCTCAAACAAGCACCATGAGCATAGTATTCTCATTTGGAAAAATATCTTCAAAAAAAAGGTTTCAAGAGAGTGGCAGATGACAACAACTTGTACATAAAATCAGATAATAAAGAACTCTTAATTGTAGTTGTATATGTTGACGACATCATATTTGGAAGCAACAAAAGTTCCTTATTTCAATGGTTTGCGAACGAAATGAAGTCAAAGTTTGAAATGTCAATTATTGGAGAACTTCCTTTCTTCCTTGGTTTGGAAATCATACAAAACTCAAAATGTATGTTCATCTCTAAAGGGAAATACTTAAGACAAATGTTAACAAAGTTCAGAATGGAGGATTGTAAACTTGTCGCCACTCCCATTAGAGAAATTTAGAGGTAAAAAATTAGCCTCAAAACAAAAATGTACAACCAAAATCAACTTTATAAGAACCAATAAGATTCAAGATGATGATGTCAACCATGGGGGATGATTCACCATTTTTGGGGTAAAAAAGTAAAAAGATTTTTAAAAAATTACTTTTTAGACTCGTATTTTCAACTTATATCCCTACTGTTTTACTCAAATTTCGAGTGGGGCGCTCATTGGATGCAAAAACTAATTCCTCATCCAAGGAGTACCAATGTTACATACTTTCATTGGAAATCACATTTTTTCATGTATTTCTCATTTTGTATGTAGTAAGGTCCATCGAAAGTGTGCAACATGGGTACTCCTTGGATGAGGAATTAAATTCCGCATCCAACGAGTGTCTCGCTTGGAATTTGAGTAAAATTGTTGGGAGATAAGTTGTAAACAGACTCCTCGCCATCGATGTCGAAGGGGGATAAAATATAGTCAAACATTGTGAATAGAAATCGGGACACATAAGCAATGAGGAGAAATAATTCTAAAGGACCAAAGAGAGAGATAATATATTTTTTCAATGAAATATTGATAGTTGTCATCCAATGAAGTTCATGAAGAAGCAATGATTAGTGTTTCCATCAATGCCAAAGGGGGATATTGTTGGTAATATTGTCATTGATGTCAAAGGAGTTCTGATTGTATGGCAGATATGAGAAAGGGCTAAGCTAAGTAGCAGAATCTTTGAGGGAAATTTACATACAGAAGACTAGCTCATATGGCCTTGCAAGCAACCACGGGGGTTTCACTCAATGAACCTATGACATATCTCGTGTGTTCTTGGAATACTAAACAATACCCCTAATTTGACTACATATTGGAAAATACCTCTAAAAATCTCATTATTTAACCCCTTGCCAATACAAACCCATTATAGCTTCCCAATTAAAAAAAATAAAAATAAAAAAATCACTAGATATTGTAGGTATCCATTTTTTCATTAACATTTTTTATACCCCTTTATATTTTTTCATTAACTTTGAGCTCCATTTTTTATACATGCCAATATAAAAACCCTTTACCCCCTATATATCCCCCAATATATTATGTCATTTTTTCCTCGATATATATCCCCAATTATGAACCCACGTGGTATGGTATTTCTCCCGTAATGAAGCCCCTGTGCAAGCAGCACAAATGGATAGGTCTCAAAAAGACCTTTCCAAGGGTATATAGAAGTTTGAAAAACACCCAGGCATTGAGAAAGTTATGGTAAGTCAAAGTTCCCCATATATTTGGTCAAACATGCAAGGCCTCAACTTCAAAATTCCACATCAACCTCTGAAGGGATACCTTAGTTATATATCAATGCAGCTTCAATATCAAGCTCAAGAGGGATAACTTAGCTATATACCAGCATGACTTTGACCTCAAGATCAGGAGGAATAGCTAAGTGTTAAAGCCTCGGCTCCTTTGTTCGCCTCACCCTAATGCCATTTTTTTTAATAGAAAGGTTAAACAGCGGCCCGAGGTCCCTAGAGACGGGAATTATTCCAGTTGTCTATGGGAAATCTCACCGTCACCTATAGTTTGTCTCACCTCGGAAATGGTTGGTATTATAATGTAACATGTCGAGGTCTTGAGGTCTCGCTGGATGATGGACCCATGACGGTGACGGAGGAATTAAAAACCTTTAATAGAACCTCGCCCCTCGCCCCTCACTTCGAGTTGTTCCATGGTGGGGTTACCCCTCCGAGATCCCGAGACCAATATGGCATTTGATTGAGATTGATGATGGATCTTCACCTTCATCTGTCAAGTGACAAAAACAACATATCTTTCCCCTCGACCTCGCTTCATCGCGTTGTTGTTCCACAAGGTATGCACCCAATAACTAAGGTCTAATGTGTTAGGTAACGAACATATTCATGTAATTACGCCGAAAGGCGTTCCCTTTACCGGCTTTAGCCGAATGTGACTGTTCTTTCAGCCAATGGGAGGGCTTTCTCATCGCCCTTCTAACCAGTCATATCTTGACAAAGGTAAATAGATTATTGTTCGTAGTTGTCAGCAGCGGTCGTGTCAGCCGCGTCACCAAGCGGGGCCGAGGAGTTCCCTCAGCGCAGAGTCGTGGTTAATGAAATTGCGTCTGGTGCAACCTCGGTGGACGTCACGGCTGGTTGCTGCCCGCTGGCGATTGTATATTCTATACTACTCATCATGGGCTACACATGTTCTTTGCGCTTCAAATTCACTCGCAAAGCCAAGACTCGATATCAGATCAACAGGCGCAACCGAAAATGTGAAGGGGAAAACCTGCGCTTTTCGCGCTCCAAGAATAAAAGGCCACGCTGCTCCACGAAAATATTTCAGATCTCTAGCCTCATTTCCCTACCCACGGGTGGAAACTTTCATTCAGATTTGACATCAAAAGCGGGGGAAAATTTATAGAGTTTCATGCATCGACTGCAACAGGTTTCTGTCGAGGGTTCCAGAGAGCAATTGATTGATTTATTGGTTGAGGGAAGAACCAAAATATAGATAGCTACAATGAATGAATGGTTACAGATTTATTATTGGGATAAATTTGATTCTATTTCAATTTAATCTCTATGTAAATTCTATTTATATCGATCTTGATAACATATTAACTAAAAACCCAAAACACAAATATTTTCTTAGTGACATGGCGCATTTGGAAGCGTGGATTGAACCGACTAACCCTTTTAGCCCTTGAGTTGTAATGATTTTCCTGAAAAATGTGCGAGAAACGAGACTCTTGTACCACCATCATCTTCAGGTATCCGTGGAAGAGAGAACTCGACCTAAATTCGATTTAACGCCCAATAATTCCCACGACAAACTCGACCACTGATGTTAGTAATGTTTGTGTGGAGGTAAACGATAAATGAGTTGTTTGACCTCTTGAAAGGAAATTTTCATAATTTCCAAACTATTTTGTAGTGGTGGGAGCTTGTTGATCTTGGAATTGGTTGTGAATTTCGCCAATGATGTCCTCCATACTGGTGAGGTATTCTATCAAAAAATGGAGTTTCTTCTCGGACTTGATAGCATTCTTCAAGTATTTGACTAGTTCAATAATGGCAAAACCTCAAACAAAACAAAATCACTTGCAAAACCTCAAACATAACAAAATCCATTCCAAATGTCTGACACATACAGTAGATGATTCACCTTGTCCTTATCTGCCAATTCATGTGATATTTAAACATGACAATTGTCTCTTAAATAAGCCTCAGGTGCTACGGTCCACTAAAAATTCAGCTGAGCTTTGTAAAATTACAACATTCAGGGAGCGAGTAGTTCAGGAAGATTTTTCATTTTCTTTTCTATCTTTTTACTTTTCCTTTCTCATTTTTTAAGCTTTTTTTAAAGCAAAACTGAAATTAAAAAATGGTAAATTTTCTTATTCCAATATAATTTTTCATTTTCTTTTGTATTTTCTTACCTTTTATGTGAAAATATTTCCATTAATATCATTTTTTATTGAATATTTCTAACCCTCTCATTGATCACTAAATTCGTTTCATATGCAATTCTTCATTTCAAAATGAATGTTTTTTGTATTTTATTAATTTGTGGCCACATGATGAAATAATATTAAATTAAAACGAGATTGTACATTGCAAGAGCAATGATTTTAGACTCATCACTATGTTATTATCATCACAGTTGCAAGTTGGCATTATATATATATATATATATATATATAATTTGAGTTTTGTAATTTGTTTTATACAAATTTTATATAATATATTATTTTAAAATTTAAAATTTGAATAAATTTTAAATTTGAGTTTTTGTTGCCCAATAGTTTGATTTGGTAACATTATTTAACAAAAATTTTTAAATTAGAAAATGGTAAACTTTCTTATTCTAATACCATTTTATGTGTAAATATTTTATGTGGTTACATTTTATGTTTTTTTTTATTGGATTGTTTATTTTGTAAAATTGTAAACAGACGTATTCATGTCCTCAAAATCACATGTTGTTCTAACCAATTTCCAATATTTACATGATTAGCATTGCATTAGCGGGATTATGTGCAGGTCCCACATGGTTACAAGGGGAGGATTTCTGTTAATATTCGAGCGCTTTATAAAAAAGGGAGATAACCTCGGTGCATTATTCAAAGGATATTCAATTGTTTATATTATTATCGAATAAACTAAATGTTAAAAGTAATTAAATAATATATAAAGTTTGAATTTATATATTTATTCTATTTTTAATAATTACATGCTATGATAAGAAAAGATTTCAAAACCAATAAAAAATAATAATAATAATAATAATAATAATATTTCAATAAATAAATAAAATATGAATAAATAGATAGAAATAAAATAAAATAAAGATAAAATTAAAAATAAAAATAAAATCCCCGGATGCGGGTGCTGGCAGCGTTAATGGTGACGATGGGACGGAGGTCCACAGGACGGGAAGCCACCTGCCTTCCCGCATGGGACCAACGCACCCACCTGAACGTAGTTAATATACCTCACTCACTCTTTATGGCATTAAACATGGAGGCTCATTTCGATCAGGAGGATGGCGCTCAAGACAGTCTCGACTGCCGTGACCGCGTTTCATATCAGGTTAACTGGTTCGGTCATTCAATGTGGAGGTGTGCTTGTTGCAGGGGCAAGCTGTTATATGTCATGGCTCCGCTCTCCCCTACGCCGGTGAAATGGTGGTGCCATTCTGATGCAGGCAAGGCCAGCGATCGCACCACTACTAGGAAACGAAGCCATAGCACCTGTTGCTTGGAGCTTGATGAATGTCTTCACATCTCTCTCTTGGGTTCTTGCATGTCGGCCACGATTGTTCTGAGCATTCCTCCAACGCTGCCCCCTGTCAATTCTTCAGCTCTCCAGAGTTCCAGTTCTAATTCGGCTGCAAGCATGCCCAGGCTAAGGCAGAGGATGCGTTGCAGACGTGGGTCCTCTCGCAGTGCAAGGAGGCGTTCGCCCTCCTCTTCCCGCTCGCCCTCTGAAATATCTTCACCCTCAAAAAGCCTCCCTCGTCTCCTCCATGGCCGCTTGCTCCGTTCTGGCCGCAGGCTTGACTCTCCCTCTTCTGACGCGCTGCCTGCATAATCCCACACCGCTCTCTTCTCTTTTGACTGCGCGCTCAATAGGCCGAGAGTCACTGTGGCCATTTCTGCTGTTTTTTTGGAAGAGCCCCAAGTGGAGAATCCGTCGGAAGGGCAGGGTCCTGTCGAGGGCGCAATCGTGGACGAAGCGCAGCAAGGTTCAAGGGGTCAGCCCAGCGGGAGCAAGGAGGTTCTGCAGGAAGATTCTGGACGCGGTCAGGCAAATTTGATGGATAATCCTTCAGCTGTCCACTCCAATGTAGACTTCTTCAGTGATCGTGGCGAACCGGAAGATTATGGATGCAGGATCGAGGAGGTGGCTCCTGATGAGTAATTCGGCTCTCTTTTATGTTTCTCATGCTATTCCACTGCCCTCTCAGAGGGCCTGTTATGTTGTTTTTATGTTTTCTACTGTTATGGTCCAATGTTTTGTCAGTGACCATTTTCAGCATTTACAATGGTCCAGTTTTTGTCAAGGTCCAGTTCTACTGTTATCTACTGTCAATGTTCCAAGTTTTTGTCAGGGACAATCTAGTTCGATCCCCTGCGTGGGATTTTTTCAATTGGTGGCACTTCAGGCTGGTTTCCCCCCTGCAGGGCAGCCCAAAACTATGTTCTGTCTGTTTAAATTGCCTCCACGAAGGCACTGTTAAGGCTTCAGCCTGATGTACTATATTTTCACTGTTAATAGAATACTTTAACTTAGAAAAAAAAAATTAAAAATAAAATAAATAAATAAATAAATTCTTAATTGCAAAAATAAGAATAAAATAAATAAATAAATAGAAACAAAATAAAACAAAGATTAATAAATAAATAAATAAAATGAAATAAAAATAAAATTACATAAATTACAACTTAATAATATTAAATTAAAAATTAATCTTTTATTAAAATAAATATAAATATTTAAAATTCAAATTATAAACTTTGATCATTTGGTTTACTTTTCCCTAGCATTGTGTGATCAAAATCCAAGGCATATCTCACTGGATTTAACAAGCGCACCTCAAATAAAATGCATAATTAATGAATCTTACAATGGCAATGGCTCCATGAACCAATATGGACCACTTGAAAACTCAATTGGTGGACTTGTGTACAAGAGAAATCCAAATACAAGAATATTTTGTATAAACAAGAACTAGTCATGACCAAGATGATCTTCTTTAACATGTACCTGAATTATCAATTTTCTTTACACGGTCCGAAAAGGCAACCAGGACCACAGAGAATCATAAAGTCTCTTGCAAAGGAAAGTGATGCCTATCATTTGTTGCAAGCCGAATGTGTTACCAACTCAACAGTTGTTGTTTTAACTTGGAAAAATGGCACCCATTAAGCTAAATTTTTCTGTCCAAATAACATGGCTTAAATGGTGCATAAGTTTTGAAATAGTTCTTCAACCAGTATTTGCAAAATATGTTTTCAGATATGGTACCATTTAATGAAACGCTCGTACACTGAGACTTGGCCTGATTGATTTGATCTAACATTGCTCAGCCCATGTGAATATCAGAAGTCCTGTTGTATCCGATATCCATCAATGTTTAGATATTTTGTGCATCCATCCAACGCCCACTATAGTTTCTCATTCATTTCCCTCGGGTTGGGGTTGGTAATTCACTGCATTCATGAAGTTTCCGCTGGTGACGTCCTCCATTTCTCCACTGTCTTCCATGAGGATGTGGCGCCGTTCTCCCTATGATGCAAACAAATTTCCTTCAAATGCTTCTGCCTTTCTCCTTCAGATTCCAGGCGTTCAAGTTCAGCCGCCGATAACGGGTGGAGGAACCGGGCAGAGGCAGCGGCAAAAGACATTCACAAAGTTTCCCGCTCTCACTCTTCGCGTTGTTGTGGCATTCACCACACTCATGCGCATCCACCTCACGTTGGAACAGGAAAGTTGGAATTCCTGTCCGATGTGAAAGTCATTGGAGAACACAATTTTCTTGCTTCTGCAAGTGATCGACATTGTTCCAGCGTTGTCTAGGAGCGAGCTTTGGCGGAACAAAGTTTTTTACATCAAGGTTTCTGGCTCGGTTCATTCTACTTACATTTCCCTATTGGATGAAGAAAACCATCTTATTTTGACAGACGAGCTACAACTAGCACTGTTATTCTATGCAGACCGGCTTCAGTCGGTTTCCCTTGTTCCATGTCTGCGCTGCATTCGACCTCTGCCAGGTAGGCACCCTTGTATAGGTAACCCAGAGGATGTGGTGGCCAGGGTTGTGCCTTCGATGCAGAATGGCTTTTTTATACAGTCTGTGGACTCGAACTCGAATTCGAATGCGAATCTGACATCACTGGTTTGAATGCAATGGAAGGGGTTACCAGCTACCAAGTTATGGCCCGAAGGCTGAAGTCTGCTGATAAGGTGCCCACTTACAGCATCAAGACAGTCAACCATAAATATTTTGAGAGGCCTGCTTTGAATGAGAATGCTTTTTCTTGTGAGAAGAAAAGCAGGCCAATTTTGTCATCTTCGAATTTTTTTTCGTCAGATGGAAGTAAAGTGGAGGCCTGAAAGACAGAGAAGCGGTCTGTCTACTGGAAATTCCGGAAAAAACAGGGTTATTCGAGATAATTTCCCTGCAACCAGGGCTACTTCAACGGCACCGTCTCCAAAACCCCAATGTCTTGTGCTTTACTCTACATGTCCAGACCACCATGCATCGAGAACAACCTCGTTTTCTCTTTTCCACCTTCAATACGTGCATCTTTCCAACTTTGATCGCCCATAACATCAAGACCGCTATCAAGAAGATGGCGAGCCTCAGGCAGTTTCTATATCCAACTCGTCATACCGTGCCATATTTCAGGACGACAGAATACAGAAAAGCTTTGGAAGGCGAGCATTCAGCCATTCATCTAGAAGCATAATTCAGTTGTGCTCTGATCACAATGCAGGTTGAGATGGAGAGCGCTAAAAAATTGAGGGAAAGCTTGCAGAAGAGTCAGGCTGTAACAGACGCCATGCTTAACGTTCTGGGTTCCTTTGATCAGCGCCTCTCATCTTTGGACTCTACAATGCGCCCCACAAAGGTGAATTTCGCATACCAAACTGAGTTACGTGCATTAGGGTCTCATGGGGTTTTGAAATCAACATAATCAATTGATCTATTGAAAAGAGAGTCCATACAGGTGAAATTAGTTTTTTTAGGAATAGAGGAATAACCTGTTTCGAGTATTTTTTTATAAAAAAATACTCGAAACAGGTTATTCCTCTATTCCTAAAAAATTGATCTATTTCTTGCGGAATGGCTGTTTAAGGTTGACCCAAATGTACGATTTCAAGTTTTATAAATAACATTGAATTAAACTAGATGAAATGCATTTATATTTCAGAGCTTCTATGAGCCAATGCACAATGTGGATTAGCTTATGCAAATTGAAGTGTGCACTTTTTTCAAGCTAAGAAAACAACATATATTTCATTAATTAAAAGACCGTTACATGTACCTGTTAAGCTTCAATGCCCCCAGAATGTCTCCAAAAATTCAAACTAATTGCAAGCATAGTAAGCATAGTGTCATACAAGAAAGTCGATAAAAAAATCAGAGCCAATAATGACGGAAAAAACCACTTGTCCTGCAAGGCTACCAGGAGGGAAAATAGGGGCTAAAGAGGCCAGCATCAAAACAATAGTGTATTGCCTTTGTTGGAACAGTTGTCCTCTCAGAAATCTGAACATGATGAAATAGACTTTGACTTCTTGGGCAATAGGTCTGGACAGCCTTACATTCTCCAAACTAATGTTTTCAGTGGAGGAATGGGGGATAGAGATCAACGCACATATCTGATGTCCCTATCAGAGTTTTCAAGAACAACAAGGATTTAGGAGTGAGGTATCCATTCAACAGTAAGTCTTATGCTTTTAATATTCACAAGACTTGTACTGCTGTTTTTGTCATATCCAGTTGTTCGCTTATTTGTGTAAATTTGGTTTTTAACAGGAATTGCACTTAAATGTATCCATCAATTGTTAAAATTTTATTCATCAATGGTCTTATATTTTCTTTGCTTTTTTGTTTTGCAGCTTTAGAGAGGAGCGAAGCAAGTTAATCAAAATTTTGGACGGTTATTATGGGAGGCGTTCTCCTAATATTTTTGGACTTGCCTTCATATTGCTAGATGGTTTCAAGAGTACTATGCGTGTGTATATATAAATAGAATATTCCAGTACCTTCGATTGTGCTCAATGATGATAGGTCATTGTTCTTGGACAGGGATAAATTAGTTACGAAGTTAATGGTTACGATGTGAACATTTTCTTAATATTTGGAATTGTTGTCATATCTATGGATGGTTTGGAATTATTGTCATATCTATTAATATTCGAGTGCTTTATAAAAGAGGGAGATAGCCTCGGTGCATTATTCAAAGGATATTCATTTGTTTTTATTATTATCAAATAAATTAAATGTTAAAAGTAATTAAATAATATTTAAAGTTTCAATTTATATATTTATTTTATTTTATAGAGTTACATGCTATGATAAAAATAATAATAATAATAATACTAATAATAATAATAATAATAATAATTAAATAAATAAATAAAATATGAATAAATAAGTAGAAATAAAATAAAATAAAGAAAAGATTAATAAATAAATAAATAAACACACTTCAACCTAATCTACTCTAATGTGATCTTCGCAAAGACATTTAGTACATTTGCTTCACTCTTTCTAAAATAAAATAAATTACTTTCTAATTGTTTGAGTCAAACTAGCCATTTCAATCTTACTCTCTCTACTATTTAGTATTTACTTAGTACTATTTACAACTTCAATCAATGTTTTTCTTTTTCTATATACGCACACGTTTCAAATTGTGATGTGCATATATCATTTCAAATATGATTAACAATAATTTCAAAACAAAAAAAAACTTCGAATATTACAAATATGCACTAGCAAGTCACTCTTTACTAATCTTATGCAATTTTAATTTTCTGTTTCAGGCTTCAGTATCTACTATTTAGTGTTTGCTCAGTACCATTGACAATTCCAATCAATGTATTCCACTTTCTTATACGCTTACGTTTCAAACTGTCATGTGCATGTGATAGTGCCCCCGCAAAATGGTTTCGTTTAAACCATTATTTGCAAAATCTACGCTTCTCATGCATTGCGGCACCACTTAATCTTCTCTCAAGAACTGCTATAAGTACTTCCGTAAGCAGTTTTTTGTTTTCAAAACCATGGGTGCGTTTCTCAAAAGGGTGTGACAATGGGACCCAAAATACACCATTCGTCTCCTTTCGGCGTTCCTTTGCACCACAGGTGCAATTGCTAGTTTTATAGTAATGGATGCCAAATCCCTTCGGTGGTTGAAAATTGATAAAGTATTAAAGCTCGGGTTGTGTGTTAAGTGTGAAATCGTCATGCATGTGTGTAAGTGTTCGGGCCTTTGGGATAAGTCACAGATTGGTTGATAACAGTATTAGACAAAGTGAAAGCCTTCAGGGATTACAGTCACAATGTTGAGGGAGTGATTTAAATAAGGGAGCCTTCGGTCTAAGTGCATATAATGAGGGCACGAGCATAGGAACGAGCTCTATAAACAAAATATCTACAATCTTGATTTGAACAACAATTGTAGGCATATGAAAAATGGGCATGGGAGTATAAACACAATATGATCTACAGTCTTGATTTCAAACAAAATGCAAATACACAACACAAAATTATTGATCATTTATTCATGGCATGGCTTATGCACTTATTTGGAGTTTCTTGATTTATGTTACTCTATTTTTTAATTTTCTTTTGTCTTAATCTTCAAATTTGGAAGAAGGTGAAACAAATGGGTGGACCACCAAATCACTTCGAATACTTGCATTGGGATACTAATCGACAGCGAGGCATATATTCATTAGTGTTTTTGAAAATAAAGCTAGCTAATTGAATAGTGGAGAGACTTGATTCGAAAACTACCTTGCAAATAAAGAGAAACGCATAGAGGAAGAGATGTAGAAGAGAAGTTGAGTTGAGATAGAGGAGCAGAGAAGATAAGCAGTTGTAAAGGAGGAGAGATAGAGTACATAACATAGACAAAGAGAATGAAGAATTCAGAATTAGAGACTAGGTAATCCAACAAAATAAAACTTTCATGTATCAGGGGATTGTTGCCTCCTTACAAGTAGTAGCATGAAAAAGAACAGGTTGGAGCTTGTAAGAAGAGGGAGTGGATGCTCGTGGCAGGTTTTAGCTTGCAGAAGAAAAGAGAGGTTGATTACTCCTATAGGTAGAAGCCTAGAAAAATTGATGTAAAAAGAGGAGTGGGTGATTTCCTTTACATCACAACAAAAATTTGTAGTTTTCTCCCTTTATGGGTTTCCATTTATATTTGGTGTCTACATGTGTCGCATGTGTTACTTGTGTGTTTTATTTTGAATTCATGGTTAACTGTTGAACACCTATATAAATTTTTAAATTGTTAAATAAAAGAAAAGATTAAAAGCTTGTCAAAATAATTTGAAATTGCTCATTGCTAAAAGACACAATTATTGATCAGCCCCTCAATAATTTCCTAGTTTCCAACAAAAAATGTCCCTACATGGAAAACCTTATTGAGTGGTTGAGGAAATAGTTGGATGTGTTGGGGTTCCCATGTTTTGGCAAGGTTGGCAATACCAAAAGATGAGACAACATAGAACCACTTTCAGACCTTAGGATCTAGCCCTCCTAGGTCCAGAGAGGGATCTCTCTATGATTATCAAAGGATATATGTCTTTGAAGTTCTCAATTGTGATTTTAGGCTAGTTATAGGCTCAAGGTTGTTTGTTTGATTGTTTGAGTTTGGCTGTAGAGAATCAGGAAGGAAGGTTTCACCATAAGACAAGGATGGGTAAAGAAGGAAGCTAGGCAAGGATAGATAACTCAGAGAACATTAAGGCCATTGGGCAATGGAGTCAAGAAAGGATTTACTTATGTTCAATGTGTAAGCTTCAGTTGGGCTAGTCATCTAGAGCATTTGGATCTCAAAGACTAATTGGTGGGATGGAACATTAAGGAATGAGAATGAAGGATGGAGAACCATCTGATTCCGTCTATAGATCAGGCCAGAGGTCATTTAACTCCAGGCCTGCTTGGACAAAACCATAGGCAACACAAGGGATCTTGAAAAGGTTTATATGGAAGGGGTAGGTTATGAAGAGGCAGAGACAGGCTTTAAACCTCCCAATGTTCCTAACCTCTTTTAATTAAATCTTAACAAAAACATCTGAACATTGATTCTATTAACTTGCACATCAGAGAGCAGGCAATAATCATCCACTACACTGGTTTAGTCAATTAAAAAACAATATTCAGATACACATATGAGCAGAAAACATTAAAGACTGAGAGATATGGGACATAAGGTACCTAACAAGGGTAAATCTTATGTCATGCGTTCAGATGCCAGTCAGAAGAACATGAAATGAAATGGAAATAAACGCAGAGATGAGAAAAACATCACCAACTGCTGTAGATCAGGATCCAATGAAAACTGCTTATCATGTTAAACACAATACCAATCAGGTACATCACTGCCCAAAGCTTTTACATTCAGCCTGAATACATCATATTTCTCAGCCTATCATACAATCATTACACAGGGAACTTGGCTCAGGACACAAATGCTTGCAATTCACTGATAATGCATCAACAACCCTTACAATGATATCCTTCTGTGCTTTATAGCAGAAGAGACACAGAGGACCGACTGAGGAGGTAGGTGAATTTTAAATTTCACATTTAAACACAACAATGAATGCAAGGCCGAGGCCCATTCCACTTGATACGCTGTATATTTAATCTTTGTCACCTTCCTTGTGAAAGAAAGATCTGCTCCGGATATGATTTGACCTTTTGGCTGCAGTACTCCAGGTGATTTGAACAAAATGAAAGAACTTGCCGAGAGGTCTGCCTCATAGATGTTAGATTGTTTTGAACTATAGCTGGGGCGAAAAACTCCTTCAGGGACACGGCGCATAATAAAGACTGTATGGGAGACCTGTCCTTTATGGAAAAACATTTTGCTGATAAGTAAACCTTGATATTACCTCTTATTGATGTTCAGGATCTCCAGATCGATCCTCGGGGTTTTCAAAATGATGCTTTGCCTCTTTAAACCTCTGGTTCAGAGCTCAAGATCTTCGTTGATGTGCACTAATCCCTCTGTTCTGTACTGAAACTCCTTGTAGCTTCATTACTGCCTCCGTTGAGTTAGCTCGATCTTTAAATGGCGCCGACAAGACTTTCGGCATTTGAACTCTGCTTTCCTTTAATGTAAGTCCTGACAGCCCCATTTCTTGACTTTCCTGATGGTACTGGCTCATTAGATTTGATCCTGACTGCGCCGCTCGCCATCGAGGTAGTACACCAAATAGCAGCAAGTCTCATCCTCTAGAAACTCTGCAACACAGCAAAACTTATGAAGAAAACGGTGGACGGAGCGATGGATGCAGGGTGGACGAAATGGTAGTGCGGCGGTGGTGGAAACAATGCTATTGTGTAAAAGAACGACGAAAATGCAGTGGAGTGGTGGAATGCGCGGACAATAGGGTTTGGTAGAAATATGCAGCGCAGACCGTTGGATTCAGGCCTGGAGATGAAAATCAACGGTGGAGATTGAGCGGCGTAACAATATATGAAACGAACAAAAAAACAAACAAAACGCATGAAATGCGACGGAGATGAATGTAAGAGTGGGACCCAGCGGAGGCGGAGGGCGATTAGATCTGAACCATCGGATCCAGGGGAGGATCAACGGCCGAGATTGAATCAGAACCATCGCAATCGGGGGTACCAAAGGGTGACACACATAAACTTTTCCGATTGCGATCAGGGAGGACAAGCAATGACCGTTGGATCTGGGAGGAAACGGACGGACGAGATCAAATCGGAGCAATCGCAATCGGGGACAGGAAGATAGGACATGCGATTGCGATCGGAGGTCGGGGCGCGATTGAGCGCTGACCGTTGGATCGGGGATCAGATCAACGGTTCACGTTCAATCGGAGGGAGAGAAGAGGGGCAGCGGAACGACGATGCGATTAGCGCTGAGTCGTAGGATCAGCAGGGAGATGGATGGCGAAGATTTAATCGGGGGGGAAACAGAAGGACTTGCGATCAGCGATCGGGCGGAGGGTGCGATTGTTGCTGGACCGTTGGATGCGGTAGGGGAATGGACGACCCAGATTGAATCGGGAGATCGCAATCGGGAGTCAGACAAAACGGTTTGCGATTGCGATCAGAGAGGGGTTTGCAATTGAGCGCTGACCGTTAGATCTGAAGGCCAGATCAACGGCTCAAATGTAATCGGGGGACAGTGCGATCGGAGGATTGGAAGACAGGTTTGCGATTGATCGGGGATCGTGGCGGAAGACTTGCGATCAATCGGAGGTCGGAGTGAAAGGCTTGCGATTGATCGGAGGGCGCACGCGGAACGTTGCGATTGCGATTGAGCCGAGGCTGCGATTAGCGCTCCGCCGTCGGATCTTCGTGGAAGATCAACGGTGCGGAACGCACTGCGGGACTTAACATTATAGACAAATCGCATCGGGGTTTTTGATATTACAAAGGAAATTGTGCACCCGCCCGACCTTCCGATTGCGATTAGCGCTCGGGACTTAAGCGCTTGGTCCCAGCGCACGGGCATGTGTGGGAAGTGGTTAAGGGGCTGGCGGAAAAGGGGCTAGGCCTTTAATAAGGTCGGAAGATGGGTTTTTTGCCCATTTTAATGGATTTTAAGGGGTTTAAAGGGAAACGATAAGGGGGAAAATGGGAAATAAAGATTAAGGGAAGGACTTAAGGGGATTTTGGGGGGATTTGAGGGGTAAGCGGGGAAATAGAAGGGGAGACAAGGGGGGATAAAAAGAGGCTAAATGAGGGTAAAAGAAAGGGAATTCGGACAAAGGGAAAGAAGGGGAATTGATGTATGTTGCAGGGGTAAAGGAGGGAATAATAGGCCCTTTTTAGCAATTTACTAGCAGAGGGGGATTTGTATTAGGCACAGCAATTGAGAGACTTCAAGGAGGATGGGTTTTCAAGGGAAAGGAATTCCTTGAAGGCTCAAAACAATCTAGCCCCCAACTGACTTGTTAAGAATTTCATAGGGGGGCTAACAGTGGCTCCACATGGGGATGGCTTCTTCTTGAAGGAGTCAAGAATTCAGAAAATGATCTCTTGGTGTAGGCCAGATGCCTGCTGCTATAAGCCATCTTTCTTCTTTCTTTAGATTAGCTGCCAAAATATATTGGATACACAAATCAGCAGAAACATTTTCCCAACCAATCTACCTACCCAAACTAGAGCTCTAACAATTTTCCCTTGGGTGCATTTGAACTAGCAGACCCTTTACATTTTATTTTGCAAAACAAAAACAAACTTATTCTAATTCTACCCTTATTGCTCCATGAGGCCAGATTAGACTGTTGGCCTCATACAATTCTCTACCTAAACTACTACCTGTTGGGATTAAACTGTCCAACAGGTTTCTTCACCTACATTCTAAGACAGGAAATTTAAACACAGCCAAGCCAGGATTAGACTGTCTGACTTGCTGGAGTGAAAACTTTGTAGAAAACTGCAACAAAACTGTGAAGGCATGAAATCTACAGTTTTGAAAATATCCTTCTTTCTTTGTTTCAGCTCTGATTTTAGGCATGTTAGAGCTGATTTTCTTTCCTCTGCTGATCCAGATTTTGAGCTTGTTTGGATCAGCTATTCTACTTCCTTTTGGCTCATATTTTGAGTTTATTAGAGCCAATCCTTTTGCCTCAGAGGTTCATGTTTTGAGCATGTCTGAACCTCTCTTTTCATTCTGTTTTTTGGAACAATTTCTTCTCTTTTTGCTGAAAATGAAAATTTGCAACGGTATATACAATGGAAATGAAACTGGAAATGGAGAATTAGCAGAAATAGTGTTTGAGCATCCTGCCATTGACAGGACCCCCAAACAACTCGGAACCATCAAGTTCTTGCAAGACAAACACATTAGGACTCACAGTGGCTTGAATGATGAAGGGACCTTGCCACAAGCTGTCGAATTTGCCATGGTTGCCTTTATCCTCTCTTCTTGAATCCCACTTTAGGACCTTGTCCCCAACTTTGAAATTTGATGCTTTGGTTCTTTTGTCAAACTGTCTCTTCATGTTTTCCTGCACTTTGACAACTCTGTTATAAACCTGCTCCCTTGTTTGCTGAAGATGGATTGTTTCATTAATTCTCCTTATCATGATGTCCTCTTCTGATTGGATTTCTTGGGTAAGCTTTACCACTGGTATCCCAAGGCTAGTAGGAAAAACTGCTTCTGTCCCATAAACCAGCTGGAAGGGTGACATGCCAATAGATTTCTTTGTAGTGAGCCTATCTGCCCACAAGGCTTGTATAAAATTTTTATGCCATGACCTTTTGTTCTCTTCCAACAGCTTCTTAATGATTGTAACCAGGCTTTTATTTGATGATTCAACTAGGCCATTACCCTGGGGGTAATAGGCAGTTGAATGTCCAAGTGCAATTCCGTACCTATGACAGAAATCAATCATTCTTTTGGATCCGAAAGCAGCAGCATTGTCAGTGATTATTTTCTTTGGGCAGCCAAACCGAGATAAGATAAAGTCTTCTAGGAACCTAATGATGACAGAATCAGTGGCATTCCTAGTGGGTATGGCTTCAATCCACTTAGTGAAGTAATCAGTAGCAGTCGGGATCCATTTGTGTTGCCCAGAAGAAGAGGGGTGGATTTCTCCAATGAAGTCTAAGCCCCATTGCATGAAGGGACCTTCTATGGTGTTAGGTTGTAGAGGGAGGGGAAGGAGCTTTCTTTTGCCCTAAAAAATTTGGCATTTGTGGCAGGTAAGGACCATTTTATGAACATCACTAAAGAGTGTAGGCCAATAGTACCCAGCCCTGAGTATCTTATTTGCAGTGGCCTTCCAACTCAGGTGGCCTCCACACTCCCCAGCATGGAATTCTTGTTTGATTCTTTCAGCTTCAGTTTCAGGCAAACATTTTAGCAAAAGACCATTTGGATTTTTCCAATATAGACTCTCATTCATAATGCAGTAATTTCTAGCTTTGAGTTTTATGAATCTGGCCTTTTTTTTGGACAGTTCTGGAGGGGCATTGAGGTGTGTGAGCATGTAAAGGATATCAGTGTACCAAGGAGAGTTTTGAAACTACTCCTCAACAGTTGGATGGGGCAATCCTTCCTGCTCATCCAGGGCATTCATCATGTTAATATCAAGGGCCTGTAGATTAGATTCAGCCATCAATTGGGCCAGGCCTTGACCTTTGATCAGCTTGGTGGGTTTGATTTCAATGTCATATTCTAAAATTGTAGCAATCCATTTGCCCCTTTTCCCATCTGGGTCTTGGGACAGGATATCTTTGACCACTATATTTGGCACATAGGTAATGGTGTGAGAATGCAGAATGTACACCCTAAAGTCTTTTAAGGCCTTAATCAGGGCATAGGCCTACTTTTCCATGATGTTGTACTTTAAGGGTGCATCTCTCAAGGCTTTACTGAAGAAGGCTATAGGCTGTTCATTACCTTCTGAATTTTTCTGCAGCAAAACTGCAGCTATTGTGTGTGGGGAAGCAAATGAAAAGATCAGAAAATCTTTTGAAAAGTCAGGGCTGATAAGGACAGGGGCCTGGGTGATTGCAAGTTTCACTGACTCAAAAGATTTCTTGGCTTCGACAGTCCACTTAATTCCAGCATCTTTCTTCAGCATTTCAGTCATTTTCCTAAGATGCTCAGCAAGGTTGGGGATAAATATTCTAAGGAAATTGATCTTCCCAATGAAGGACTGTAGCTCCTTGATGTTTCTTGGATGCGTAATTTGGAGTATTCCCTCAACTCTCTGGGGGTCTATCCTAATCCCTTTCTCAGATATAATGTGGCCAAGAAGCTTACCTTCTTGCAGCCCGAAAACAGTCTTCTTAGGATTTAGGGACAGACCGTACCTTCTACATTTTTCAAAAACTTTCCTCAGATGTTTTAAGTGTTCTTCTTCTGTTTTAGAAAAGACAGTTAAGTCATCCAAGTAGATAACTATGAAGTGTCCAATCTCATCTGAGAAAGAAATATCCATTTCTCTCTGGAAGGTAGCTCCAGCATTCATCAATCCAAAAGGCATTTTCACATACATGAAGGTGCCCCATGGAGTGGTGAAAGCTGTTTTGAGTTGATCTTCTGGGAGTACCAGAACTTGGTTGTATCCTGAAAAACCATCAAGCAGGGAGATTCTTTTAGAGCCCACTACCTTCTGTAAGATATGTTCCATTCTAGGCAAGGGGTAGTTGTCTTTCAGGGAGGCTCTATTCAGGTTTCTAAAATCTATGCATAGTCTGATCTCCCCTGTCTTCTTCCTTACAGCCACTAAGTTTGAAACCTAATCAGAAAACCTTACAGGGACAATTATGCCTGCCTCATACATCTTTTTAATTTCCCTCTCTACTGCAGGCAATTGTTTTGGATTAATCCTACGGAGTTTTTGTCTGAAAGGTTTATGATTTTCCTTCAGTGGTATCTTGTGTTGTATGATGTTGGTGTCATAGGCCTTTAAGTCTTCGTAGCTCCATGCAAACACATCAATGAATTCCTTAAACAAGTCAATGTATCTTTTCTTCATGTCTGCAGGTATAGACTTAGCCAGTTTTATCATTTTGGGTTTGTCTTCAGTGCCTATGTTGCATTTTTCTACATTTGATTCTGCATGTTCTATTGTGGGCTTCTTTGCAACATCATCGAAATCAAAGAGGTCCTCTAAGGGTGCTAAGCCTCTTGGTATGTTCTTGTCTTTGGCTTGCAGCACCTCCATTTCTTCTCTATCTGCGTTTTCACGTTTTATGGCTGAATCTCCAGTTTCTTCAGAAAAAGAAATTTATTTCTATACTACAAGGTGTTTCTAGTTCATTTGGGGAATCCTCACTTGGGCAGCTGTCATTAGATTTCGAGTCTGAATCAGAAAATTCAAACTCATTTCTTCCTATCAGGAAATCTTCAATCTGTTTGTCTCCTTCAAAGACCTGCCAGTATTTTTCATTGTCTGGCACTGCAGCCCTGAATTTAGTCTGAATGATGATTTGTTGGTCAACTGGGGCCTTAGGATATGAGCTAGCTAGCCAGGCTAGTCCATTTTCAATAGCGTTTTGACCCCTAGGGATGGATACTAAATCATATTCAACAAACGTTTTCAGCAAATCTAGAGTATCATTCCTATATTCCCTAAGCCTGGGGTGTTTTGCCGAATACTCACCATTCATCTGTTTGATCACTAACTCAGAGTCTCCTCTCACGACTATCCTATGGGCTCCTAATTTTTTCAACAGATTTAAGCCCAAGATTAGAGCCTCATATTCTGCAATGTTATTCGTGCATTTGAAATGCAGATTGACAGCGTGGCTCTCCGCGTGATCATTTTCGGTGTTACGCAGCCACACTCCTGCTCCAGCGCTTTGTCTAGTACAAGACCCATCAAAGTTCATTTCCCACAGGGGTTCTTTGTTTACTTCCACTTCACTTTCTCCCTTACAGCTGGGTTCGCCATTAGGTTGAGTTGGGAGGTCTGTACTAGGTTGTAAACTATCTTGTTGTTCATAGAGGCCATGGATGTCAGGGAGGTGGTTAGCTTGTTGTTCTTGTTTTGTTTCTGTTTCACTTGGAGTGAGAGGTCCACCACAGATCCTACAGGCTTCATTGCTGATTTCCTCTTCATTTTCAGTGTGCTGCCCATGGTCTTCCTGATCATATTCTTCTAGAGTGGCCATTATGTGGAGGTCCATAGGCTCGGTGTTCTCATTTGTATGCCTATTCTGGGACTCTGGCTCTTCTAAGGATTCATCATTACAAAAGATGAAGGAGTCAAGGTCGGTATGTACATAATATAATGGTGAATTTTCAGGTTTCTCGGGGCTGCTGACTAGGAATTTCATTTGGGATTCTCTATATAGTCTTCTTAATTGGCCAAATATAGGGGTAGTGGCATATGAGCCATCCATCTGCATGGTGCCTTGCAGCTTGGCTCCCCATGCCATACTTGGGTGGCACATTTGCCACCACAACATCCATGACCATACATTTAGCAGGGATTTGGGTCAAACTCACACACAAGTCTTTGATCAGGCCAAGACATTTTACTCTACTCGAGTCAAAAGAATACAAGTCTTTATAGGGTCTGGTGATTTCGAGGCCTAAATTCTCCATAACTACCTTAGGCATCAGGTTGTGTGAGGCTCCAGAATCATGCATTGCATTGTGGAGTATTTTATCATGAATGTTGAGACTAATATAGAAAGGTGGTACTACCCCTTCCTGAAACTTTCCTTCAATATTAGGACCAAACAAGAGGGCAGGCTGATCATCATTCAAGTTTACAGAATCAGTGTATTCCCCTAAATTCAATGCTTTCAAAATTTGGCCCTTATATGCATCCTGAGTGGCCAACTCAGATAATGGTACAGATATTTTGATTTTTGCAATCTCACTTTCTAAACTGAAAGTGGATTGACTCTTGGAAGTGTTCAACTCTGTTTTATTTGCCACTGTTTTAGTGGCTGAATCAGTTTGTGTTTTCTCATTATGTGCATGTGTGGAAACAGTTTTATCAGGAGCACTAACTGAGGTGCTAGTGCTACTGGTTTGTTGACCCTGTTTTTCCATGCTTTGGTTGTCTTTTTCTTTGTTACTCTCAGAACTCTTGGCTGTTGAATTGTTGTTCACAGCAGTTACTTTAGAAGATTTTTCAGGCCTTTTCTTGATGGTAACCTCGGGAGTTTTGGTTTTGGAAGTGTCTTGGTTCTTTTTGCTCCTGAGCTCATATTACTCTCTGACCTGTAACATGGCATTTTGGAACCCAAGTATGTACTCTTCAGTTTCTAATATTTCCTCATCCCAACATGAAGATGAGGGTTGATCTTCCTCTGAGTCACAGTTCAGAATTGAGTCCTCTGTTTCAAACATGTTAATAGTATTCCCTTCAGACTCTTCTATGATTCCCTCATCCTCATCAAGAAAGTTTTGGAATGGGGGAATGACTTGCTGATCTGCCTCTTTCTGTCTGTTGGGAGTGTTGTTGTTTCTTCTAAATTTTTGGCTCTGATTCTGACTTTTGCTTAAGTTACTAACCGTGACAACCATTTTCTCCATCATTTGTTTCATCTTTTCCACGTCCTTGCACATGCGTTCATTATTGGGGTCAGACGTGGAGGCTACATTGTCATCCCTGTATGTTACCCTCTTCTCAGATCTTAGTTTTTCTCTTTTCTCGATCAGATTCGCTTCTATGTTTACTGCCCCTTTCTGCATATCCTCCAATGTGGTATATTCTTTATCTCTAAGCTCATAGGCCATGTCAGCATCAAATCCATCAGGATATTTGGCCAGGGCCATACCTTGTGGAGGTTTCATGTGTGGGGGAAGAGCGTTGTAAATGCTGTTGAACCTAGTGGTGTAATCGTGAACACTCTCTCCTGCGTTCCTCTTAAGGGACATGTATTCTGCTAGGAGTTGGCAAGGGTTTGCCCTAGTTTCCCATTTGTTGATGAAAGTCTGGTATAAAGCAGGGAGATCTTGGATACTACCAGCAGGTAGGTTTTCAAACCACTTTTTAACCTCTCCCCCCAGGCTCTGCGCAAAAATTCTCATTTTGATTGTTTCATCATCAATTTCCATATAGTCAAAAGAGTCTTCCATTTTATCAACATGCTGCTGTGCTGTTGTAGGCTCTTTAGCAGGGAAGTGCGGGATATTTGATTGATAATCATTTGGTAAGGGCAGTAGAGGCTGAGGTAGGACTAGAGGTGCATACCAGGCTGCCATGATGATGTTCTGGTGGGGTATAGGGTTGGCTTGAGCAGCTGGTATTTGGATGACAAGGATGTTTGGACCAGCAGAAGTCTGTTGAGCAGATCTCAGGTGAGAAAGCCCCAAGTTTTGGAGAAAGTGGAGATCAGGTGGTGTGGAAGGAGGGGTTTCACTGTCCCTAGGGTCCGGCTGGTCTGAAACACTGAATGACCTAGTTCTAGGTAATCTATTTTGAAGGTCTAGGTCGAAGAAAGGGTCTAATAGAGCTGCAAGATCTTCTGGTGCAGAATTGGCTCTATGAATGTTGCTGGAAATAGTTGATCTCCTACTTACAGGTGTTCTCTTGAGGATTTTCTCGGGATTATCAACTATTTCGGGTGGGCTTGGATCAGGGAAAGCTCTTGTATGAATGGTTCTGTGAGCTAGAGTGTTATTTTTAGCCAAGCAGCTTAACCCTACCTGTCATTTCTGCTGTGGTTGATGTTGTCTCAGGGCTGGTCTCCCAGTGGAGCCTTCATTATGCTTTGAATCTGGTCTCCCAGTGGAGTCTTATGTGAAACCAAGGTAATCAGCAGGCCTACTGATCACCAGTGGAGTCTTTTCGTTTGGGAACAATGGAGTCGCCAGGTGGAAGGTTTAGGATGTTTCTAGGGGGTACACTGTCCACCGCAGTGATGAGGAAATATCCTTTTCAGGAATATCCCAAAAAACACAGCAAACTCTAACCAGAGATGGACTGGGAGGGCATTTACCAGATGTGTCACCTCCTAAAGAGGATGAGATCCGGAGGGTACCTGGCCCTTACCAGGCTCTGTCTAAGAGTAAGGGGTAAAACACACAAGAGGTAAGTGAAATAGGAAGGATAAGTGTTTTGCTGCCAGCCTAAATAGAGGTTCTAGGTTTTCTGAGGCTTGGAGATGCAACAAGATGAAAGTACTCAGAAATTCCCCAGTGGAGTTGCCATTATGTTGGGGTTCCCATGTTTTGGCAAGGTTGGCAATACCAAAAGATGAGACAACACAGAACCACTTTCAGACCTTAGGATCTAGCCCTCCTAGGTCCAGAGAGGGATATCTCTATGATTATCGAAGGATATATGTCTTTGAAGTTCTCAATTGTGATTTTAGGCTAGTTATAGGCTTAAGGTTATTTTTTTGATTGTTTGAGTTTGGTTGTTGAGAATCAGGAAGGAAGGTTTCACCATAAGACAAGGATGGGTAAAGAAGGAATTTAGGCAATGATAGATAACTCAGGGAACATCAAGGCCATTAGACAATGGAGTCAAGAAAGGATTTATTTATGTTCAATGTGTAAGCTTTAGTTGGGCTAGTCATCTAGAGAATTTGGATCTCAAAGACTGATTGGTGGGATGGAACATTAAGGAATGAGAATGAAGGATGGAGAACCATATGATTCTGTCTATAGATCAGGCCAGAGGTAATTTAACTCCAGGCCTGCTTGGAAAAAACCATAGGAAACACAAGGGATCTTGAAAAGGTTTATATGGAAGGGATAGGTTATGAAGAGGCAAAGACAGGCTTCTAAACCTCCCAATGTTCCTAACCTCTTTCAATTAAATCTTAACAAAAACATCTGAACATTGATTCTATTAACTTGCTCATCAGAGAGCAGGCAATAATCATCCACTACACTGGTTTAGTCAATTAAAAACAATATTCAGATACACATATGAGCAGAAAACATTAAAGACTGAGAGAGCTGGGACATAAGGTACCTAACAAGGGTAAATCTTATGTCATGCATTCAGATGCCAGTCAGAAGAACATGAAATGAAATGGAAATAAACGCAGAGATGAGAAAAACATCACCAACTGCTGTAGATCAGGATCCAATGAAAACTGCTTATCATGTTAAACACAATACCAATCAGGTAAATCACTGCCCAAAGCTTTTACATTCAGCCTGAATACATCATATTTCTCAGCCTATCATACAATCATTACACAGGGAACTTGGTTCAGGACAAAAATGCTTGCAATTCACTGATAATGCATCAACAACCATTACAATGATATCCTTCTGTGCTTTATAGCAGAAGAGACACAGAGGACCAATTGAGGAGGTAGGTGAATTTTAAATGTTACATTTAAACAAAACAATGAATGCAGGGCCGAGACCCATTCCGCTTGATACGCTGTATATTTAATCTTTGTCACCTTCCTTGTGAAAGAAAGATCTGCACCGGATATGATTTGACTTTTTGGCTGTGGTACTCCAGGTGATTTGAACAAAATGAAAGAAACTGCTGAGAGGTCTGCCTCATAGATGTTAGATTGTTTTGAACTATAGATGGGGCGGAAAACTCCTTCAGGGACACGACGCATAATAAAGACTGTATGGGAGACCTGTCCTTTATGGAAAAACATTCTGCTGATAAGTAAACCTTGATATTACCTCTTATTGATGTTCAGGATCTCCAGATCGATCCTCGGGGTCTTCAAAATGATGCTTTGCCTCTTTAAACCTTTGGTTCAGAGTTCAAGATCTTCGTTGACGTGCACTAATCCCCCTGCTCTGTACTAAAACTCCTTGCTGCTTCATTACTGCCTCTGTTGAGTTAGCTCGATCTTTAAATGGCGCCGACAGGACTTTCGGCGTTTGAACTCCGCTTTCCTTTAATGTAAGTCCTGACAGCCTCATTACTTGACTTTTCTGATGGTACTAGCTCATTAGATTTGATCCTGACTGTGCCGCTCGCCATTGAGGTAGTACATTGAACAGCGACGGTCCTCATCCTCTAGAAACTCTGCAACACAGCAAAACTTATGAAGAAAACGGTGGACGGAGCGGTGGATGCAGGGTGGACGAAATGGTAGTGCGGCGGTGGTGGAAACAATGCTATTGTGTAAAAGAACGATGAAAATGTAGTGGAATGGTGGAATGTGCGGAAAATAGGGTTTGGTAGAAATATGCAACGTAGACCGTTGGATTCAAGCCTGGAGATGAAAATCAACGGTGGAGATTGAGCGGCGTAACAATATATGAAACGAACAAAAAAACAAACAAAATGCATGAAACGCGACGGAGATGAATGTAAGAGTGGGACCCAGTGGAGGCGGAGGGCGATTAGATCTGAACCATCGGATCCAGGGGAGGATCAACGGCCGATATTGAATCGAAACCATCGCAATCGGGGGTACCAAAGGGTGACACACATAAAATTTTCCGATTGCGATCAGGGAGGACGAGCGATGACCGTTGGATCTGGGAGGAAACAGATGGACGAGATCAAATCGGAGCAATCGCAATCGGGGACGGAAATATAGGACATGTGATTGCGATCAGAGGTCGGAGCGCGATTGAGCGCAGACCATTGGATCAGGGATCAGATCAACGGTTCACATTCAATCGGAGGGAGAGAAGAGGGGCGGCGGAATGACGATGCGATTAGCGCTGAGCCGTAGGATCAGCAAGGAGATGGACGGCGGAGATTTAATCGGGGGGGAAATAGAAGGACTTGCAATCAGCGATCGGGCGGAGGGTGTGATTTTTGCTGGACCGTTGGATGCGTGTGGGGAATGGGCCCGGCCCCGAGATTGAATCGGGGAGATCGCATCGGAATTTCGGACGAAACGGTTTGCGATTGCGATCGAGAGAGGGTTTGCGATTGAGCGGCGGCGGGTCGTCCCGAAGGCCGGATCCGCGGCTCGGATGTAATCGGGACGGTGCGATAGGAGGATCGGAAGAAAGCGGAGGTTTGCGATTGATCGGGGATCGGGCGGAAGACTTGCGATCGATCGGAGGTCGGACGCTCGGAGTGAAAGGCTTGTGATTGATCGGAGGGCGCACGTGGAGCACGTTGCGATTGAGTCGGGGCTCGATTAGCGCTCGCCCCGTCCAGGATCTCATCGGAAGATCGACGGTGCGGAACGCCGTGGGGCTATGTTATGAACAAATCGCATCGGGGTTTTTGATATTCTGAGAAAATGTCCACTCGCCCGACTTCCGATTGCGATTAGCGCTTGGGACTTAAGCGCTTGGTCCCAGCACTAGGCCATGTGGGGAAGTGGTTTGAAAGGGGCTTGGGGTAAAGGGGCCAGGCCTTTAATAAGGTCGGAAGATGGGTTTTTTGCCCATTTTAATGGATTTTAAGGGGTTTAAAAGGAAACGATAAGGGGAAAAATGGGAAATAAATAGTAAGGGAAGGACTTAAGGGAGATTTTGGGGGGATTTGAGGGGTAAACGGGGAAATAGAAGGGGAGACAAGGGGGGATAAAAAGAGGCTAAATGAGGGTAAAAGAAAGGGAATTCGGACAAAGGGAAAGAAGGGGAATTGATGCATGTTGCAGGGGTAAAGGAGGGAATAATAGGCCCTTTTTAGCAATTTACTAGCAGAGGGGGATTTGTATTAGGCACAGCAATTGAGAGACTTCAAGGAGGATGGGTTTTCAGGGGAAAGGCATTCCTTGAAGGCTCAAAACAATCTAGCCCCCAGCTGACTTGTCAAGAATTTCATAGGGGGGCTAACAGGATGAAAATTACAATCACTTAATATTTGGTTGAGATATTTTCTCAACTAGTTATGACTATAATAGGTAATGTATTTATCTATACGGAAAGTCTTCATATATCTATGTGTAAAATTACATTAGTGACTAGAAAAATCAACACAATTTTGTGTGACAACACTTCTCTTATTTATGATTTTGGGATTATTTGTTTTTAAAACCTATTAATTACTGGTTTAAAGATTAGAAACGAGAGATTTTTTTGCATAACCTTCACCAGTATATGAATATGGCAATGCTTAAGAACCATGGATAGAAAATGTGACAATGACCAGAAACCTTAAATAGAAGCATAGATTTGGGTGCATTACAATTACTAATTTATGAAAATAAAGGATGAAAATAAACTATGGTTAGCCTTTGCCATTTTGATCTTTACTTGAAAAAACCCTAATATACTTTGCTTCAATTTTGCATAATTTGGTTAATGGTAGTAAACATAGAACAACGTTTTCAAAGGTTTTACTTTACCAAATATCATATTTGAGTGTGTAAAATATTTTTTAGAAACATGTTAAAAATGAAACAGTTATGTTTTACTAGAATTGTTGTACCTAAATTTTAGAGGGAAAAGATAATCGCTTCTCCTTTTTATCAAAATTGTATATTAATATTACCAAATATTAGTTTTTATTTACAAAAATATTCTCATTCATTATAGCCATAAAGGCGCTGGTATCAAGTAGGCAAGGCATGCTCTCAAAAAAATGGAAAGAAAACAATTTGGCTTTATAAACAAACAAAAAAGCATTAGTCTTCAAATTCCATTAACATGGAGGAAATAAATTCAATAAAGAATAAAATTGTTGAAAACAAATAAAAAAAGAATATAAGTGTTCTTAATATCAAGAATCAGGAAGAAAATTAGAAACTAGAAGAAATGAGTATTGAAATCAATAATATTGTTGCTAAAAGTAATGATACATGCATGAAATGTAATGCAGCCACCAAACTTGAATAACATTCAAGTCCTTAAATAGGATTCACCACATTGGGATATATATGATATGGTACCTAATGAATTGCATTATGTCATGTTCTTTCATCATTTGGACATACAACTTGGAAATATTTTGATTTTTTTTTTATTTTTTTTTGTAAATTAGGCGGGACCTTACTATTTTCTATTTATAATAAAAGGGCAAGTTACAAAAAACAAAAACCATGCTGTGGCCTCAACCTGCCCGTAGGAAACCAGGTCTGTTGGCCACCTGTAAGCGTGAAAAGCATACCAAAACTGGAATTGTTTCATTTGTCTATACTTAACATGAGCTATTTGTCCTCCTACTTCCTTGTCTACCTTCTTATAACATAAGGAAAATTCATATACATATACACAGTGCATAAAAAGAAAATACTGAAAGGCAACTATCCATCGGATGAGGAAACTGGAGCAGGATCCTTCACTGTTGACCCGGGCATGTCGACTTGCTGCATCTGTTGGAGAGTCTTCTCTATTCGATCTATCATGTTATCCATTCGACTAATGCGGTCTGTAGCTTGATATTGGGTGATATTAATGTGTTTCAATTGGTCCTGGATTCCTGTCAGCATATCTTGAATACCTAGTTCTATCTTTAGCTGACCTGCCTTAACATTAGCAGGTGGGAAACTCTGCATTGCTTTTGCTATGAGGCATTTTACTATCCAGTAAGTGTGAATAGTTTGATTGAACAAGGTAAGCCGGCCATGAGTGTTACCTGGGTCTATAATGAAGTCTAAAATCTCAGCCTCTGCTTCATTGTTTTCCGGGTCTGTCTGTATATCTCTTTCCCATCCTCGTATTTCTTGACGCGCAGTGGAAGAGTTACCCAAGACATAATTAGCGGCGAGAATTTCCAGATGCTCCTGATTTGTCTTCCGGCCACGTTTCTTTGGAACATGGTCCAACTGAATCTTCTGTTTTCCTCTCTCTGACTCTGACCTGGTTCTTCTTTTCCCCATGTCTGGATGAATCATGTGCAATAACAGAGAACTGCATGATGAATTCGTGAGGAAGTTTGTGTCAGTGACTAGCCCACCGGTGCAAGTCCATGACGTGTATCTATCGTTATTAAGAGAAGAGCCTAACAGACAAACCCAGTGTACAGAGATATATGACCCATGCAGCTCGACCGAACAGCTTCCTAGAGGTCTGAGAACTGCCGACTCCTTCATCTTGTGATGGAAAAGGTGGCTTAAATGACCATGAAAATTATCAGGAGGCAGAGTCGGCCTCTTAATTGCAAGGGTCGCCAAGCGCGACAGAAACACTCTTTTGGGTTTAAACAGAGCATGGAGACTATGAGGTCGTTTCGAAACCCAATTCCTTTCAAAATCCTAATAACCACTAACAATGTAATTTGGGGACAGGGTAATTCTGCATGCGCTACCCAGAGCCGGGAGCCTCTCACAATCTCCCTTCCAGCACAACTGGTCCATAAAAATACAAATACAAAAATTACACAAATAATTCTTATGACTTCCAGAGACACAAAGCATGTTTAAGAGCCCTGACTTGCCCGGACTGTTGAGAAGAGACAAGGGTTTCGCAAATTGAAGACAGGGATCGCGAAAGCAGGGAGGGACCAGCCTGTCGATAGTGCAGAAAAATCATGAGTTTTGATATTGTCACACACTTCATTGATCGAGAATGACGGTGGTCCATCAACCCTCTTAATTGTCCGAAGGCCGAACTGATGCCATGTTGCCATTCCGTTCTGCCACTTGTACACCCCGATCGGGGGTTTTTATAGAAAGTGTTATAATAAGATAAGTACCAAATAAAATTGAAAATATATTTCAGTCTTTATACACACAACTTTTTGGCCACATCTAAAAAACAATAATATAAAACTACTTATTTGGGGTTTGAAAGGATTAAAAATTGAAAATTAGATACCAAATGATTATTGTTGAATGAGCATTATCTTTAAAAAAAGCCACCAAACTTCTCTTGGGGCAGCACCTTAATTGGCAAGTGAGTGAGAATGAAGTATTATGAACAAAATGGTTCGAGTTTAAATTTAATATCTCGATTAACTTATTTCTGGGGAAGGGACACCCTTAGGTACCTTAGAGTTATAGTGTTTATAGTGTTAACAATTGGAATAGAACCACTTGTTGGGAATCACGATTATTGTTAAAACAAAACCCACATACGTTAGTCAACGATCGCATCGCCAAAGATAAGGATCTATGAGAGGCAGCTAGTCCATGTCGTGAAACACACGAGGAGCATTGGTTTATCCAATGTCCAACAATCTCCCCCCAACGTGAGTCGGGTGTGTATCGAACTCGTGACCTATGCTTTGATACCACTTGTTGGGAATCACAATTTTCGTTAAACCAAACCCCACAGGTGTTAGTCAACGATCACATCATCAAAGATAATGATCCATAAGAGGCGATTAGTCCATATTGCGAAACATACGGAGAGCGTTGATTTATCCAATGTCCAACAATTGGTATCAAAAAGTTAGTGTTAACGATTAGAATAAACCATGTATCATGAGAGTCCGAAACCAAGCCAATTACCAATTTAAAAACACAAATGCATCAAACTATTTAATAATAATAAAAATACCTACATTATAGTCAAAACTATGTTCATTGTACTATTATTTTATAAAATTAATACAAAATAACACCTTTTTACTTCGAGAGTCAAAATAACATTTTTTTACTTCGATCTAGTCAAATTGATATTATTGAGCGAGTTAGAAAATCATGCATGACTTGGTGCACTTGCAAGCAAACTAACATTTTTTTACTTCGAGAGTCAAATTGATATTATTGAGCGAGTTAGAAAATCATGCACGACTTGGTGCACTTGCAAGCAAAATAACACCTTTTTACTTCGAGAGTCAAATTGATATTATTCAGCGAGTTTGGAAATCATGCACAACTTGGTGCACTTGAAAGCTTTATTATGAGATGGAAACATTTCATCTCTGTTAATTGTTTACCTTCTTCCAACAAAAATATAAGTTTGTTTTAGTTGAGCGAAAAGGAGTTATGATGGATGTTATCATCAACAAGTGTTAGAGACAGTGATTATAATTGACAACATAACTATGGAACTATTTCTAGAAATACCTTGGCTTAGCTATGTTGATTTTCAATTGACCAGAGCAACGAAATGCAGAGCACTAGAGAGGGTGTCACTATACATTTTTCATCTTTTTGAGACATACATTCCCTTTAATTTTCTATATTTCACCAACTATACATTGCTATATTGCACCAATTGTACATTGAAGTTGTTAGATGCTTTAATTTATACATGCAAGGCCTGCAATTCCATTCGAAAATTCACAAGTCAAAATAATCAACGATATTGACTAACTCACCCTATTAATATAAGATGGAGAGTGTTTTATTAAAATTAAAGAAAACTAGAGAAAATTTCAAAAGCTTATAGCTCAGTATAATTTAGAAACAGGCAGTGTGTGTTCCAAAGCAATAAAGGTCACAAATATTGGATTTTAGATTAAATGGAGGAAGATATTGAATACAACATTATAACTTTTAGAATTAGAACATGATATGTTAGAAGAATTTGTGGGCCAGCACACACTACTGATGATTCTCTCTTACTAATGTACTTGGCGATGTTTAAAATTCAGATGAAAATTTTCAAAATAAATTGGCATTCCCAAATTTGTCGCTCAAACTGCAAAACTTACTTGGAGCAAACTGAAATATGGAGGTGTTGGCCTGCGATCGTTGCTTTTGGAAAGTGTGTTAAACTCAGTCATAATTGGGAATTTTCTTTCACCTTATTAGACTACTAGTGGAATAATGGAATCAAGAATAAAAAATTGGGTCATTAAATTCTCCAACAAACACACAGAAACCTGTTAAATCAGTGGAATCAAGAATTCAAAAAATAGGTTCATCAAAACCAGAGAGGGACAAGATTATAGTCTTACAATCTCACCCTAGACCGTAAACAAACAAATTGAGCTGGCTTGAGGTTTCGTAATAAGAAAGATGATGGCTTGGCCTGGACCCCTTACGCGTGTACTGAAAGTAATCACTTCACCTCCAACTGGAAAGGGCAAGGTATTATTGTACTACTATTAATTGGACATGTTCGTCATGTTCATTCACTCAGAACCGTAGCAAAGCGAGAAAAAAAATGTGCCAAAGAACTAAAAAGAATAACTAGAAAATATAAAAGAATAACATAGTTGAAATTTGATATGCAGAGCTTTTTATTTTTTTGTTAGAGAAGAAAAAAACACTTTACCTTGTGTATAAAATTGTTTATACGAGTACATATCATTTTCACACATCTCGTTACATGTGTATTGTCAAAATACATTTCCAAAATAAAATACAATCAAAATAAAATACATTTTCAAAATACAATACAATATATGTTGTTCTGCATCATCTTTATATATATATATCCTTAAAGATGGTTGTTATACATCATCTTTACATATATATCCTTAAAATCTTTACA
The DNA here is from genome assembly GCA_034641835.2 of Pinus albicaulis. NCBI lineage: Eukaryota > Viridiplantae > Streptophyta > Pinopsida > Pinales > Pinaceae > Pinus > Pinus albicaulis. Next base: position 674,963,591 of record CM076583.1, read on the forward strand.
TATATATCCTTAAAATCTTTGCATCATCTTTATATATATATATCCTTAAAGATGGTTGTTATACATCATCTTTACATATATATCCTTAAAATCTTTACATATATATCCTTAAAATCTTTACATGTATATTGTATTCAATGCAATATATATTAAAAGCTTTAAACTTTACATGTATGTCAAAATAGAATGAAATATATGTCAAAAGCTTTACATATATGTCAAAATACATTTTCAATATATATTTTCAAAATAGCAATATATATTAAAAGCTTTACATGTATGTCAAAATACAATGTAATATATGTTAAAAGCTTTATCTATGTCAAAATACATTTTCAAAATATATGTTGTTCTACATTTTCAAAATACAATGCTTCTGCATCATCTTTAAATATATATCATCAGAATAGCATAGACTTTACATGTATCCTCAAAATACAATCTATGTATCATCAAAATAAATAACATAGATCTTACATAAATTGTATTTATGCATATCCTCACAAAACAATCCATAGACTTTACATAGATTGTATTTATGTATATCATCGAAATAAAATCCATGTATCATCAAAATAACATAGACTTTACATAAATTGTATTTACATATATCCTCAAAATACAATCCATCAATCATCAAAATAACATAAACTTTACATATATCCTTAAAATACAATCTATGTAGACTTTAGATATATTCTCAAAATACAATCTATGTTGTTCTGCCCTTCAAAATACGATCTATGTTGTTCTGCCCTACAATCTATGTTGTTCTGCAATAAGTTTTGATCCCCATATATTTATATCTTTACATCTATATCATCAAAATGCAACAGATATATTATATATCATCTATCTGTTGTCAAAATACAATCTCTGTTGTTTTTCCCTATATTTATATCTTTACCTAAATTATGTTGTTATATATATTTTTCCATATAGCTTTCTGAAAAAAAAATATATATTTTTCCATATAGAGAGTCAAAATACAATCTATGTTGTTTTTGCCATATATTTTGCTCTGTTTTGCGATATATATCATCTATATATCATCAACATATAATTTATGTTCTTCTTCCTTATAAGTTCTGATTTCATAGATATTTATGTTGTTCTGATTTCATAGATATTTATGTTCAATGTTGTTCTACCCTATTCTGATCCCATATATTACCATTCAATCTTGTTCTACCCTATTCTGATCCCATATATTAACATTCAATGTTGTTCTGATCCGAAATATTTATATCTTCAAAATACAAACTACGTTGTTCTGCCTTAAATTCTGATCCCATATATTAACATTGCTATAAATATTGGCATATACTGTCAAAATACAAACTAGGTTGTTCTGCCTTAAATTCTGATCCCATATATTAACATTGCTATAAATATTGGCATCTACCTGAATAAATATTAGCATATAAATGTTGTGCCCTAAGTTCCGATCCCATGTATTAATATTGCTACTGTAGAAAAAATATTGGCATCTGAATGTTCTGATCCCATATATTAACATTGCTACCATAGAATAAAATTTGGCATCAACCCGAATAAATATTATAGCATCTAAATGTCCTGCCCTCAGTTCGGATCCCATACATTAATTTTTTTGCAAATGTAGAATAAATATTGGCATCAACCTGAACAAATATTAGCACCTAAGTTCTAATCCAATACATTAGAATTGCTACTGTAGAGAAATAAATATTAGCATCTCAAGTGTTAAGTTCTGATCCCATACATTAGAGCATTGCCACTGTAGAATCTATCTACTGTGGATTGAATACTAGCATCTGCCCCAAGTCCTTATCCCATATATGAACATTACTACTAGAATAAATATGTGGCTGTAAACAATAAGAAACAAAGGAACAAAATAATTAATGTTAGTTCTACCTTTCAACAATTACCTAATTACCCTCCGTTCTTCTGAGAGAAAACATCGAGGAAAAACAATTATTGTCCCCACCACTATGAAGATTCCTGCCATATCATATAACAGGTACGTCAAAGGGCACAATCGTCAAATAAAAACCGAAACGTATACAGAAATCAGCCAAAGCAAAAACTGCAAATCTGCTCTCAGATCCAAATTTAATTTGGAAAAATGCAAATCTGCCCTTCTGTCCAGATTTAATTATTTTTGTATTGGTGGGATGCGCCTGGGTTATGCTGTGGAAAAATGCAAATCTGCCCTTCTGTCCAGATGTAATTATTTTTGTATTGGTGGGATGCGCCTGGGTTATGCTGTAGTGCAACGCACAAGCGACGCTCAAGAGCCCCAGTAGCAAGCTACTGTTTGTGAGCCCTCCCCCCTAGAAAAATCCATTTAATATCATGTGGTTCTATGAACCACATATCAGATATTAAACTGATAAGAACAGATACTACACTTGATCTTTGCCAAAATGCCGAGAAATGTATCAGTTTAACAAGCCATCTCTTTTCGTTTTATTGTCTTCCTCCCCTTCGGTTCATTTTCCCCACGCGTGTGGTATAATACAGTACAACGCACCCCATCACATAAATCAATTTCAACGAAACTGTTCTAACAGAACATAAATCAATTTTAACAAAACTATTGTAACAGAACATAAATCAATTTTAACAAAACAATTATAACAGATGACCATGTAGTTCAAATAACTAACATCCCCAATTACAATCACGAGCATACTTCAAAGTGGAGAAGTAAATGCAGAAGTGAATTTGGATTTGGATGTTGTGTTGTGGTTCACCCACATATCACAAAGTGGAATAAAAGAAAAGAAGTGCTGAAGTGACTTTGGATGCTATGTTGTTTAAAGAAAGTGTCGAGATTTATTCAATAAGCTTTGGGTGACTTTTATTTATTTGTATTATGATGATATTTACTATGTTCAATGTAAAATAAAAAAAGTTTAAATATCAATGTATGGTCAGATTTGGTAAGGCAAGATGTGATGGAGAGGTGGTGATATATATAGTTAGCATGTAGTTTTTTACACTTAGGAATTATGACGAAGAATGTTTATGGAATATTATGTGATCTTTTTGGAGTTTAAAATTTGAGGTGAATACTTTACTGTCATCTGGACTGAGAACTCTAGTGATTAAGAAGAGAGCAAAATTATAAATATATATAAAGAAGGATTTATTAAAATAATTGAGGAGATGTGCTCATTAGATAAACGTTAAAAGAGAAGATAAATAAGGCTAAAATTGATCTTTAGAAAGGTCAAAGAGGTTAACAAGGTCTAGGTCAAAAATCAAAAGTTTGAAAAAATTAAGAACGAACATTTAAAGATAAAAATAAGGATTTAAAATAAGAACTCAAAAAATAAATTATAATAATAAATGTAAGAAACAATTTTTATTGAAAGTAAGAAACTAATTAATTAAAATATTAAAGAGAGAAAGATAAAGGTAAAAATAAATAAATTTAAGAATTTGATTCATATTGATAATATTATTAATTTAATCAATATGAATAGAAAAAAGTAATGAATAAATAATAAAATTAGTAACATAGTTATAAAATTCTTAATATAATTGAAAATTATTAATATTCACTATAATCATTATTAAAAAATTTAGATGGATTATTTAAAAATTTTAAATATTAATTTTATTAATTTGGAAAGAATAAATATAGAATATAAATTAATTATTCTTTTATTGTTTTAAAATTAAAAGTAAAAGAAAAATAAAAAATTCTTAGAAATTAAAATTAAAATTGGTAGAACTCATAAATTTTAATAATAATAATAACTATTATTATTATTAAAAGTAATTAATTAGTATGGTAAAACTTCTTATAAGATGATTAATTATTATTATTATTATTATTATTATTATTATGAAATTATTAATGATAATATGATATTATTAATTATCATTATTAATATGTTATTATAATAATTATTAACATTATTTTAGGATTTTTGGAATCTAAGCTTCTGTGATCCATATAAATTAGTAGAAATTCTTTCGGTAATAATCACATGCAACGCGTCGACCTCGTTCTTTTGCATGTGATTATTACCGAAAGAATTTCTACTAAATTATTTTAGGAATAAAAATAAAAAAATATTAATAATATTAATCATTAATTAATTAGGACATACTAATAACATTATATTACTTTATTTTAATTAATAAATTGAATAAATAAATTCATTGAATGGTTGGCTCTCTTAGTGTTTGTCTGTTTTTCTTTCACTATTTATCATGGTTTGTTCTCCTCTCAAGCCCTCATTCACATTTGTCTTGAAGATGGATCCCCATTGGGATTCAAAACATCGACGAAGTTTTGTTAATACTGTGGAAAACCTGAATTTCTATTCTTCAATAAAAAGGAGGATTAGCACAAAACTTAGAGTAAATATTCTAAGAATCCAATGCCAAAGAAATGTTAAATCAAACAAGAATAAAAATAAGTTTAATTAATAAATTATGATATATTATAATGAAACATCTCCCCCAACATTGATGTCAATCCTTCCCCATCTTAATTTCAAATCGCGTGTCTCCCCTTCCCTCCTTCCCTTCCCTTCCCTCCCCTTCCCTTCCTTTGTTCATTCTTGTCTCTTCCTTTTTAACCTTTGTAAACCTATGAATTCTTCTCCTCTCCCTAGCTCTCCCATCCCTTCATTTCAAACCGCGTCCCCACCCTGCTTCCCTTCCTTTACTCGTACTTGTCCCTTCCTTTTTAGCCTTTGTAAACCTATGAATTCTTCCCCTCTCCCTAGCTATCCCCTCCCTTCATCCCTACCCATCCTCCCCTAATTCCCCCACCCACCTCCTTCCCTCTTGTACCCTCTTATTTCCTTGTTCACTAATTTTGAATCAATGTTTCATTTTAATCTATAATGATTTATTAATTCAACTTATTCTTATATATTTATGGTCTTGCTCTCTTCTTAATCATTAGATATTTTTTTCTCTGTTGATGGGTTAAGTGCTCACCTGAAACGTTTGACTCCAAAATTATCACATTGTATTCCAAAAGCATTCTTTGCAACGATAAATATATGTTATCAATCATTTCCTTATAAAGATGATATTTATGCACTACAAAGTGCCTAGGTGGATTAAGCATGTTCCTTTTTTTTTCTAAACTAAAAATTTGTTGTGTCTACGAGAGATATGGATTATAAAGAAATGTGTATTTTCAAGATGGAACCTTGATTAAAATTTATGAAGCATTTCATTTATTGTACTTCAAATTTATTAATTGTTACATTAAAGTGAGATTGATATCAAAGAAATTGTAACAACCCTGGTTAAAATTCCATGTAAAAATATATAATACCAAGGTCATGGGACATGTATTCCAAGCTGAATGGTGGGTAAAAAATCCTAGTGGGTGTCATTTGGTTTATTATGGCTAAAGGAAATTGGCAAACGCATTGGCAAAGCGATGAGGCATTAATTAGCATTTTATTTATGAAAATAATGGAAAATAGGAGAAAAGGAAGGTGAAAGTTCACACGTTGCACGTGAGGAGGAAATGAAGGAAAAAAATGGAAATTGAAAAAAATAGAGCCCTTATTGATAAAAAGGCTTCTAAGGATCAGTTAGCAAACTTTTTCTCACACTTGTGACTCTTGTTCTATTCTCTCTCTCTCATACTCTTGGACACTTAGAGTTTTCTTGGAGCACTTTGACATAGGAGCAAGACAGGAAAGAAAGCAAGAAGCAGGAGGAAGCAAGAAAGGAAGAGCACGAATCGAGTAGCTACCGCGGGATTCTTTGCGGGTATTGATTTGCATGTGTGAATTCCTTGCTAGATCTGGCATGCATGGTATTGCATGTAGTTATTTTTTGTCTTGGCATGGGTTTTTCTAGGTGTGACAGTGTTTTCAACCTAGCCTTTCCATTTCCAGATAGTCATGGTGTTGTGGAGTTCTCATGTTTTGGTTTAGCTAAATTGTTAGATGGATTCGAAGCTTAATGAGGTGAATCCCTGAATTTATATAACACATGGCCTAGTAACCCCTAAACTAAACTGTGGGTTGCGGTAAAGCCAAATAATGTGTTGCCTCGGTGGGCCTAGGAATCCTCGACCTGTGAATGGAAGGATATACAGTAAAGCCTAGAGGTGGTTTGCCTCGATTTAGGGCCTAGTGATCTGGGTTTGGATTGTGGTAAAGCCTGAGAGGTGGGTGCTCTCCGTTGGGCCTAATAGTCTCGATATGGGATGTACAATAAAGCCTGGAGAGTATGTCTCGATTTAGGGCCTAGTGATCCATGATTCAGACTGTGGATTGTAGTAAAGCTTGAGAGACTAGGAGACAAGAAAATTCCTCATGGTGTAGGCGGAGAACTTCGGTAGCATTCATGCTTGTTTGGTTCTTTCTGGTTGGTTTGAGTCTCACATTCATGCTTGGAATATGGCACGGGAGTGATTGGATGAAGAGAGAATTGGCTCAACTAATCTATGGTCGAGTGGAATGTGGAAGTTCCATCTTCAGTTGGTTTTTACATTCACTAATGAGAAGCTCATTCCTTTGGTATTTGATGTATAAATGGATTTGTTTATATGTGGATTCTATTGTTGTTGTATATGTGGTATTTATATTGTTATTATGTTGTTTATAAGATTGTAGTTTAACAGTGATGATGTATGGTTATCCCCATGTTTTTACTTGTAAATGAATGCACAATGTATATTTGGTCAAATAGATGGTATTGCAATTAATGATGTATGAGACCCATTTGCTATGTTGTGTTGTTTATACCTATAGTTTTTATGTTTGTGGCATGTTTGATGAAATGCCTATCATGGCTAGTAGGGGTCCAGTTTATTCCTCATGGATATTTTTGTAAATGTATCATTGTTTGGTCATTTTAATTCATCTCTAAACTTGTCATGAATTTTAGGGCAAAGCACTAGGTTCTGGGCCTAAAAAAGTGACTCAAATCCCAGGGACGTTGGCATAGTATTGGGTAATTTAGTTTTTGGATGTTGGCATGTGGGCTAATGCATGTATCTAGAGCCTCATAGACGTTGGCTCATAGGCCTGTGCATGCATTCAAAGGTCAAGAAGCTAAAAAGGTCAGTGGGACCTAGGGGCAGGATTCCTAATTGGTTGGGTTGGCTCCTGGGGTGTTATTGCTGATGTATAAGGTCTGTGTAATGTTTTTTTTTCAATTCCACTTCCTTAAGGTCACCTAGGAGGTTGAGTCTGATCATAGTAGACTCTCGTCACATGTTTACCCTGGTTGGCGGGTGTTACACATCAATTTGTTCCTGTCCCTGTACTCCCCGTTCCTTGATCTTGGAGGACCCATACAATGACCCTTGTGTACTTTCCAAGCATGGAATACATACCCCTAAACCATAGTTTGTCTGCCAATTCATCTCCCTTTACAACTTTTCTGGAAGATCCCTGTAAAAACCTAGTTTTCAAGGTCAGCGCTTTGTCTCAGTTTCTGACCTGCGCTGATAGCAGAGATTTGCACTGAGACCAGCGTTGATCAGCGCTCTGTCTTAATGTCAGACCCGCGTCGATCCTCTTTTGGAAAGTTTTTAAAATAGAAACGAAGCTTCCGTGACTATAAGCTTTGCAAGGCAACGAGTTGGAATTATTTTTTTGAGGATATGGCTAAGGAATTCCCCTTTGGGCTTCTTGTTCCAAAGAAATAGGAACTAATCCAAAGGATGAGCTCTTTTCCCATTATTAGAGGGCCCATAACCTCCTCCTCCATTGTTATATAAGGAGACCTCCTTCACCTCTGCTTCTTGAGTTAGAGTTAATATAGAGAGAAGAAGCAATCATAGCTTTGGGAGAATAGAGCAGAGTGTGATTTTTTTTGTGTGTTAAGAACATAGTGAGATCTTGAACCTCTGTGTATGAGGGTGTCGCAAACGTTCTTGGATATGGACCCGCCGAAGGAGAGCCTCAACATCAAGGCTTGGTTGTAAACTCCCCTTGTCTTTATCATAATAAAATGAAACTAATGTTTATCTTCCAATCTTGTTTACATTTATAATGAGATTTCTAGCATTCCTTGATCAGTTAGATAGGTTGTAATTGTTTTATGTTTGTCATGATTTTACACTTGTCATGGTTTCTTGACTGTTTGTACAGGTAATCGGACGTTGGCAGCAACGTGTATCGAGCTTGAGGAGAGCGACGGATCAATAATCTTCGACGGAAGATGACAACATAGCATTAGGACAAGGTAGGTCATCTTCCTTACTCTAAAGTTCATTTACAATCTAGGATGGTAGATGTTAGTATGTTCCTGTAGTTGCTAGAACCACCCTAGGGCTAGAGGGATCGCCTCTGTCTGGAGAGGGGATTTACCTGAACAACAAATTGGCGACTCCAATGGGGATTTTCCTTTGAGTTTGTCACTCTTTGAGGTCTTAGTCATTCGACGAGTTGAGTCGAACAACCATTTCCTTGTTTGCTCCTATGCTTTTCATCAATTACAATCTTTTAGTTTTTTCTTGAAGTGGTGAGTTTGGTCTTGGTTAGGAGAAATTCTTTGTTTTTTTCTTTTTCAGGCATTGGCGCTTTTATTTGTCTAACAGCCGTGTCGATTAACACTATTTTTCAGTTATAAAGTCGCACCAATGGGCTATTGGCGCTTTCAGCCCCAAAAGTCACGCCAATTCCAGGGTGTGTGAAAAATTAAGGTTTTTTCCATAAGTCTTTTACCAGTGTGTCTTGCCCTTCCGGTATTTTTCTCTGTGTGATTTACATATTCTCCCCTTCACTCAATTTGGTTTGATTGGCTCATTGGCTTGGTTTTTGGTTGTTTTTTGTCCTTTATGTTGGGACCTGCATCCTACATCCTAGGTTTTTATAGGATTGTGCATCAATTGCCTAGTTGCATGCTTCGTGGGACATCGCCCTGTTGATTGAGTCAATCTCCTTTCTTGGTGAGCTATCTCTAGTGGATTTCCTTTTTCTTTTTGGTTGATTGAGTGATCAAGTCTCAAGTGTCTATCTGAGTTCATTTGGTGTTCATGTTCACTTGTGAGCATAGATTACATTGCTCATTGTTCAGCTAAAAAGTATTCTTTGTATGATTGCTTGATATAAAAGGGAATGAATGCCTTATTTTGAGCCCACGCTTTGGAAGTCCTCTTTGTGATTGAACTCATATGTCTTGTAGCCTTTTGAGGAATTTCGTTACAAAGTGTTCAAAATAGGATTGTATTCTTAATGTTTGGTTGCATCCTTTTTTCATTAAGAAAAATTGCATTCTTTTAGTTTTCATCTCAAAGTTTGCTTTTCGTTAAAATGCATTAGATCAAGTTGCATTGAAAAGTCATGTTTGAAATCTATCATTGAACTTAGATTGCATTGTTTAATGATTGAAAACTAAAATTCGCTTTGAGTGCATTCTCCTTAATTAAAAGCTTGCATTAAGTAGATTTTCATTTCATCGGAAAATGCATTGAGTGCATTCTTGTTCATTCAAAAAAAAAAAAGTGTGCATAGATTACAATTGCATAGTTTTCAAAAAGAGAATTTTGCATAGATTACATTGCATAATTCACATCTTTGAATGTTTTAGATTACTTTTGGATGGTTAAAGTCATCTAGTTAGGAAAAATTTGTGTTTGCAGTATTACTGTTTGTTGCATCATTGTTTGAGACTCTTCCCTTAACTAGATAATATTCATTGAATCGAAAGATTTATTTCCTCATATGGCTGCATATAGAATTTTTTAGATGACAGCGGTAGGGCCTTGAAATTAAGACCTAATTCAAGATTAACCATAAAATTTATTCAATCACTCTAAGGAAGCACTGAAACATAACGCACACATTTAGAGGTCTAGGCTAGTGACGTGTTTTGGCATCATTAAACCTAGTAGTTGTCGTTTGCCATCTGGAATTAGACAACGCTAGCACGGACTTATGCTCCCTGTACCGTCGAGTATATAAAGGGAAACCCTCAAAGGTTGCAATCCTTTATCTATAAGAAACCGAGTCTGCCTCCCTGTAACCGTGATACACCGAACACAACATTCAGGGAGATTTCCTACACGTATGTTAAGTCCTTGGTCATTTCTCTTTCATTTGATCACCAAGGTGTATATTGCAGTTCACAAGAGCTTGGTACACCCTCTTGCTTAGATTCCCTGAGTAGTCATTTTGATCTTTCTGTGACTCTCTCAAAATTTAAAAGATCATCGAGCACTTGTCCTTTCACGCTCGTTCAACCTGAAAGTGACTAGAGTCACCTTTTGCCCTTTTCTTGACTCTTAAAATATGAAAAGGCAGAGTTTTGTTCAGTGTCTTAAAATTAACTGCCCACGAAATATTCTTGGTTAAAGTTATATTCCTTAGTGATTATTTAGGGTTGTTTCCAATGGCAACGTTTATGGAGTTTATCAACCAAGGAATCCCCTCATATGGGAATCCTAGTCCTTTTCCTTCGTTCAGGAATGTTGGTGCCCCGTATATGGAAACGTTGTCCCTCCCAGGATTAACCATTGGTCTGTCGGTTTGGTTGTTTTCAACCCCTGTGGTTTCGAACATCCAAACTGTTTCTCAACTAAGTTCTCCTCTGCCTGAACCATGTCAACCCCATGTTGATCCTAAGGTTGACCCCTCACCTCCTTCGCCTATTTCTTCACCTCGTTATTCATCTTCGCCTAGTGAAAGTCTGGATTCTAGTAACCAGGTGGCTAAGAAGAAGAAGCAGAAGTCGAAGAAGAATAAAGAAAATAGACTAGGGGGAAAAGTAGCAACTATTGCTACCCATGCAGCTAAGGTCAAGAAACCTCCCACTCCATCTCACATAGTCAAATTCCCTTGCACTCTATGTGAGGGTGACCACCTTCTTCGTGATTTCCCTGGTATTCCCAATGTGCTAGAAGTGTGGTCTGTTGGCCTGATTCATCCTTCATCATCAACCTCTGGGCATCATGTTGATGATGAGCCTTCAACTGAAGATAATGAGACTCGTAAGAAACAGGGTAAGATCAAATTTTTCTGTAGACTGTGTGAAGGGAACCATCTCATTCACCTCTATCCTCATATGGATGAAGCTTCTAAAGTGTTGGATAACCTTTCGGCTTCTGAGTCTTCCCGTCAGTTACTAGAAGTTTTCTTCGATTCCTCCCATATTTGATCAACCCATTGATTGGGATTCATCTCTGGTCAATTCTGCTCTCTCTGAAAGTTAGTCCCCCAAGTCCATTCCCAACCAATCATTGGTTGAGAAAAAGGTCGACCTAATTCCCTCTACAATTCATCAGGTCTTTTCCATCAAGAGTGGGCCTCATCCCAGTCAAGTTCTTTTTGTTTCCTCTGATTCCCCGGGATCGGAGGGTGATCCTCCCATTTCCATGATCCAGGAGGATGATCCTATGATTCATGTCGCCACAGTTCCAGAAAGTGATCCTCCTATTCTCGGTCCCAGATTCCAGGAGGATGGTCTTTCCACTCCCATAATGCAGGAGGATAATCATCTTATTCCTATGGCACCCCCTCCATGTATTTTGGTCACTTCCTTTGATCAGAGTCGATTCACGGGATACCGTCTTCCTTCTTACGTGCCCTTTGAGATCAATGTATAGGCCTGCAATATGGTTGTACCAGGCATGATTATTGATGAAGGTGCCTCAGTTAGTATTTTGTTTTCAACTACATGGAAATCTTTGGGTTCTCCACAACTTGTGCCTGTTACTTAGAATATGTTGGCTTTTAACAGAGGAACAATTCAGCCATTAGGGATCCTTCTGAAGTTTCCTATTACTCTTGGAGGGAAAAACGTCTATATAGATGTGATGGTGGTCCAAGGCCCCTTGGATTTTAATTTACTCCTGGGGCGCAACTATGCTTATGCCATGGGGGTGCTTGTCTCTTCCCTCTTTCGTGTGATATATTTTCCACATGAAGGTCAGATCGTGACCATTGATCAGCTTTCATTCTTTGGTCCTGATGTGACATCTGGTCTACCATAATCCCTTCCTGGTCCTTACCTTCTGGTGGTATCTTCCCTGCCACAAGTCAATTATGTGGCCACCTGTTCCATGTCTACATCCACTGATAATTCAGTCAGTGAGGTAGTACACCCTGTACTGTGGGCATTGGAACCTAATTTCCAGAGTGTTTTTCTCCCGTCGGATGAGAAACTGTTGGAAGCCATGACTTCTTATTCGTCATGATAAGCTCGTCGGAGCATAGTTCATTTTCTTGTGTCAAGCTCCTTAAAAAATGAAACAAGCTCGTTGGAGCATAGTTCCTTTTCTTGTGTCAAGCTCCTTAAAAAATGAAACAAGCTTGTCGGAGCAGAGTTCGTTTTCTTGTGTTAAGCTCCTTAAAAATTGAAACAAGCTCTTATGAGGATAGTTCATTTGCTATGTCAACCTCGTCAAAAAATGAATTAGGTCATGAGGATAGTTCTTTTACTGTGTCAACCTCGTTAAAAAATGAAGCAGGTTCCCTTTCATTTTCGAGTCTTTGATTAGATCTCGTAAAATCCAAGTCGAGTCTTTCGCCTGATCTCGTAATTGAACCTTCATTCCACCCACCTGTCAGTAACTAGAAGTCTACTCTGGTGAATGCGCTAAAGCTTGGGGGGCATGTACCTCGAATTGAGTCATCATGTTAGGGGCATGCAAACTTATCTCCGACATAGTTTGTTTCTGTTTCAAGCTTGTGTAAAAATGAAATTGGTTTCAAGCATAGTTTTCTAAAGAGTTTCAAGCTTGTGTAAAAATGAAACCAACTTCAAGCAGAGTTTCCTGGTTTCAAGCATAGTTTTCTAAAGAGTTTCAAGCTTGTGTAAAAATTAAACCAACTTCAAGCAGAGTTTCCTGATTTCAATCTTGTGTAAAAATGAAACCATTTTTATTTTACCTCTCGTGATTGCCAGTTTATCAGCCTATTTTTCCAGATGAGCCTTGGTTTTCTCATTCCATCGTTACCATCTTCTCGGCCGATCATATGCCCTCACTTGATTGTTTTACCCATTCCTGAGGAACCGCTGCAATGAGTGGTCTTGTTATCCAGCCTCTTTACCTTTACTTGTTCTAAGCAGTTCCACCATCACCGGAACCAGTTGCTACCCTTAATACCACTTTTTCCTCTAGGAGGAGTCAACTTTCAGCTCTTTTCTGACTCTCGAAAATTGAAAAGATTGTCGAGACTCTTGTCATTTTGAACTCATTAAAGGCTTCGAAACGACATCTGCCCAGTATATGTTTACCCCTTTTTCAGGCTGGGACAGATTATTTACAAAAAATGAATACCTTAGCCCATTGCAACTAAGAGGCTCTCTCATATTTTTTTTTCTACCTTTTCGGGTATGTGGGGCTATCTGCGAAAAGGGACCTACTGGAGTTTTCTTTTTGCCTCTTTTCAAACTCTCTAAATATGAAAAGACATCGAGTTCTTCCTCTGTCAGACTCGTTAAAACCTAATGATATCAGAAATCGTTATCATGACATTACTGAGTTCCTCATTCCTAGGGCTCGTAAAATGTAGTAGGATGTATTTGTCTGAAGGACAAATTTATATGACAAGCATATGCTATCCTCTTCAAGCTTGTGTAAAAGTAAAGAGGTACTCACCAGAAATGGTGGGGGAAAATGGAAGTTATTCATCAGTTGTGTCGGCAGTATGTCACTCTTGAACATGACACTTATCTGCAGTTCGTGTCGGGTTGGGATGTCTTCACTTTGTCACTTTGCCTCCATGGGTTTGGGAAATATGTTTACCTTTCATTCGATTACCAATCTTGCCAACATGACCTCTAATCCTATTTGAGTCAAAAGCTGCCAAATTCTAGAGTCGTGTCACCGATATGTTAAAGAGAAAATCCTTCTGCAGTTTGTACATTTCTTGATCCTCTGTTTCAGTATTGATTAACACTCATATTACATTCTTTGTTTCATGTCTATGATGTGGGATTCATTATGACCCTCCTTCGACGGATCGCTTCCTGTCGACTTCAACACATTATCTGGGAATCCGATCTAGAGACTCCTATCTAGTACCTTAAACCTTGCATGCCCTAATGGCAAGTTCTTTGCATTCGATGACATGTTCACATCATTGGCCTTTGATCGAGTGATTTCACGGGTGTTTGAATTCAGCTCACTGTTCATATTTCGTGGATTTTACTAGTAGTACCTTGAGGACCATTGTTATCATTAGTAGTTTCTCTCACGCATGTTAACGTTATACATCATTGACTGGTAATCAGGCGATTTTCCTGCGTGTCGACTTCAGCTCATTTATTTGCATGCTTGAAATTGTACTTAATCGGGTCGTGACGGAGCAAAAGACCCTGGATTTTATTCTCTAGAGTCTAGGTTGCGAGGCGATATGATTTTTCCATGATTGGATACATGTTTCTTTCAGATGGATGGCTGCGGCCATACCATGAGTCTATATGTGATCCTTCTCATATGGATGGCGGTAATCATACCATGGTCTCTTTTACGGATGGTTGCATCCATACCTTGATTCGTGTATTTTCATCAAATTTTCCAGTTATGTATATGTATCTATGCTTGATTTGCAAGTCTCCCAATGGCAACGTCTGGTTCCTTGCACGTACTTGTAAAGAATTTCACCTCTCACTCGTGTTTGGACTTCATACTTTAGGGGGTATCTGTTACACAACAATTTGTCACTGTCCCTGTACTCCCCGTTCCTTGATCTTGGAGGACCCATATAGTGACCCTTGTGTACTTTCCAAGCATGGAATACATACCCCTAAACCACACTTTGTCTGCCAATTCATCTCCCTTTACAACTTTTTTGGAAGATCCCTGTAAAAACCTAGTTTTCAAGGTCGATGCTTTGTCTCAGTGTCTGACCCGCGCTGATAGCAGATATTTGCACTGAGACCAGCGCTAATCGGTGCTCTGTCTTAATGTCAGACCCACTCTAATCCTATTTTGGAAAGTTTTAAAAATATAAACGAAGCTTCCGTGACTAAAAGCTTTGTGAGGCAGTAAGCTGGAAGTTTGTTTTGAGGATATGGCCAAGGAATTCCCCTTTGGGCTTCTTGTTCCAGAGAAATAGGAACTACTCCAAAGGATGAGCTCTTTTCCCATTATTTGAGGGCCCATAACCTCGTCCTCTATTTTTATATAAGGAGACCTCCTTCACCTCTGCTGCCTGAGTTAGAGTTAATATAGAGAGAAGAAGCAATCATAACTTCAAGAGAATAGAGCAGAGTGTGATTGTTTTTGTGTGTTAGGAACATAGTGAGATCTTGAACCTCTGTGTATGAGGGTGTCACAAACGTGCTTGGATACCGACCTGCCGAAGGAGAGCCTCAACATCAAGGCTTGGTTGTAAACTCCCCTTGTCTTTATCATAATAAAATGCAACTGATGTTTATCTTCCACTCTTGTTTACATTTATAATGAGATTTCTAGCATTCCTTTATCAGTTAGATAAGTTGTAATTGTTTTATGTTTGTCATGATTTACGCTTATGGTGGTGTCTTGACTGTCTGTACAGGTAATCGAACATTGCCAACAGCGTGTATCGAGCTTTAGGAGAGCGACGAATCAAGAATCTTTGACAGAAGACGACAACATAGCATCAGGACAAGGTAGGTCATCTTCCTTACTCTGAAGTTCATTTACAATCTAGGAAGGTAGATGTTAATATGTTCCTATAGTTGCTAGACCCACCCTAGGGATAGAGGGATCGCCTCTATCCGTAGAGGGGATTTACCTAGACAACAGTTGGTTACTTTGGTAGATGTGAGAAGAGGGTGTTATAGATAGTATTAGAGCATGGTTCACCCCTTGGATTGGATGGACGATGGGTGTTAATCATTCTTTGCACGTGTGTTAATCATCCTTGTGGTCTATATGCTTGTTGCATATGCATGGTTGTAGTGATGTTGACTTGTGAAATAGGATGTTGTTGTTGAGAAGTGTATCATCGTGAGTGTATGATTGGTATGTTTGTCGTGCATACATGTCAGTTGCATATGTGTTTTGTATGTTGGTGGACTATGTGCTTGTTGTGTATGCATGGTGGTGGTCATTGTTGTAGTTGTGTCGCCATGTGGAAGTTGCTGGTGTTTGTATTTGGATGTGATCATCATGAGTGCATGTCGGTATGCATTTTTTATGCATGTTAGTGTCAATATGTTGTTATGCATGCATTGCCATGGTTAAGGTTGTTTTCCATGAGGTCATTGTAGGCATTTTAGGTCATCATGATGTTTTTTGATATGTTATTATGTTGATGTGTTGGTTGAGATAGAGCAGGAGATGCATATCATCAAATTGAAGTTGCAGCATTAGACTTCGGGGTAAGAGTAGACCATCATACATGTATTGTATGTTTGGCATGAAAGTATGTTGGTTAATGGTTTTTATAAGCATTGGGGTTATATGAATGGTTGTCATCGCTGTTGTGGTTACATGTATGACAAATGCTATTTGATCACTTTAGTTATATGGATTATGGTTATGTACATTTCTTTCATTCTATTGATGTTATGGTCACATACATGATAGATGTTAGTCAAATAGTGTGATCATATGTACATGGGTTGGTTAGTCATGCATGGTATTAACTTGATGACTATGTTATATGTTGTTGATGATTATGTTATACGATTAACTTGTTGTTGTCATATGTTAGTTAACTTGATGATTAGGGTTATTACATTAAGATCTTGATGTTATATGTACCATACTTATTTGAATTGACCTATGCAAATGGTTAGGGTTATGACAATCAGGTATGAGTTAATATGTTGTGTTGTTGTGTCATATTAATATAGACTAACTCTAAATATGTGATTGTTATGCGTGAACGACAATTGTTTATGAGTTTACGATATAAACATGTTAACTAGTTGTTATTATGGATATCATGGCCTTATTTATGTTTGATTTGATATGTTGTGAAGTTATATCATGCTAATCTAGATTGATTGTGTAGACAAGGTAACCTCCCCTGAGATACATTAAGGTATGATTTTTCTTATGTCGTCTACTTGGTGCTTGACTATTTGTTTATGTCGTCTATTTGGTGTTTGAGTGTTTGGTGTCTATCATGTCGTCTAGTTGATTTATCTACATTGGTATGTTTATAGTTTGTTTGAATGTTTGACTAATTACATGGTATGAGTATGTATCTGTAAGATTACATGAAGAGATTATTTTTCTTTTAACACTAATACATATGTGTTGAGACAGTTGATATGTACTTGAGTGTAAGTAGGTGATAGTTGTATCACTATGTATTATGAATGAAGAATGTGAATTAATTATTGACTATGACATGGTTGTTATACTTGGTAAAGGTTGGTTTCAAATTAATAGATACGTGGACTTGATCTTTGGAACATGTGGTTGACATGTGAATTCAATTACAAGGCAATGCGTTTGGCATAACAAGGTAAGATAACTTGTATATTGTTATATTTACTTATGCGTTGATAGTTATGTGGTTATGGCAGTATGATGCAAAGGATTGCATGACAAGGGACTGCCATGAAATCTTGGAGAAGGACCAGGTTGATTTTTACTTCGGAAGCACTCGGGACCCATGGGGATTGAGTCATGGTCATGTTGTTGCCAGTCTTGTGGTTTGTTGCGCTTGATTTGTGGTTTTGTTTATGTCTGGTGTAAGGCCTTTCCATTTTGTCATTGTGTCATATTGCTCTTGGTTTTTCATGGTATTCTTCTTGTTTTTTCTTGTTCTTTCCTTTTATGTTTTAGGAGTCTTGGGAATTGGTTTGGGAAAAAGGAAGTTGATGGAGCTCTGGAAGAGCTGAATGAAACCTAGTAGGTAATGTAAGACTTGGATGAAGCTAGGTGCATGTATAATGGCGAAGAAAGGTAAGAATATGACAGTCAGTTGGACTGGTTGGGTCCATTGTGGTAAATGGATGGTGGAAGTACATGCATGAGAAAGGTTACCAGAAAGGTAAGTAAATGGATTTGAAGCATTAAATGTCTTGGCTATGTTGGGAACTGTTGTTCTCAATGTTGTGCATGTTGTGCATGAATAAAAGGTGTTCTCTTAACCTCGACCTTATGTTATCTGGTAATTATGTTGTGATCATGATTATGCTGATGTTTATATATTTATGTATGTATGTATGTATGTCGTGTCTGACAGGGTCGTCATGGATCATGGTTGTTTGATGCTAAATGTTTATATGTATATATGTGTGTATGTATGTCGTTGTCTGACAAGATCATGATTGTTTTATGCTAATGATTATATATGTATGTATGCATGTATCTATGTCACTAGCTGACAAGATTTTCAAGGATCGTTCTTGTGGAGGAATGATTGCTTATGCAAGTGAATGGCATGAAGAGGTTCTTGGTCTTATGAAGAATTAAGTGGGAAGGGTAACCCTAATAGACCTATGAGGTCAATATCACGTGGACATGAATTGATATTATATCCTTGTACTATGCCTATGTTTATGTTATGGAAAGGTACTACTGAGGGGTACATTAGCGAAGTGAAAGTAGTGTGATCCGTGTCATTCTAGGATAGGCATGGATAGTAAAAATACACTAGAAGCAAGGTTTCTTGTGGGGTCAGTGTGTGATCTATGGATGTGCAATACTACTATTGTGTATATCTTTTGCAAGTTGCACAGTCAGTGATTATACCCATGGTGATGTGTACATGTAATATATGTAGTATTTTGTAAATATGATGTTATATGTTTGTTGTATATATGGTGTTGTGTGTACATTGCATATGCAGTGCTAGGAATAAATGGTGCTATGTACATGTTGGATGTGCGGTGTTGTGTACATACCGTACTATGCGCATGTTGGATATGCGGTGTCATGTGCATATGGTGTTGTGTGTGTTATCACTCCAATAATTCTTAAAAGTTGTGAGACTTTTTATTTTGTGTTAAAGAATATTAGAGGTAGCCACAAACCTACTTTTAAGCCTTAGGATCTAGCCTTCCTAATGCTCAGAGAGGGCTCTCTCTATATGATTTATCTTTGTTGATTGTATTTTATTTTAGGCTAGTTATGCAGGGAAAATTGGTTTTTGGTTTTGATTTGATTTGGTGGTGAAATCACTTACTTAGATGGATAGATGTAGATCTGTATCCCATTGGGAAAATGGAGTCAATGTGTCAAGCAGTCAGATCAGGATCAAGTTCTAAAGGGAAATGTTTACAAGGCAAGATAGCTGAATCACTTCAGATCTTCAAGGCTGATGGCGAAAATCGTTTTGATCGGGATAAAAGAGAAATTAAGGGTTCTTAAATCCGGATTATGTGAAAAGACATAGGTCAATCGAAACCATGGAGCAATTAAGGGTTCCCTAATCTTGATATCAGTGGAAAACATATAAATTATATTCAGTCAAAACAGAGTGCTATTAACATATTTTGAAATAACAATTCCTGATTTATCATTTAGATTTAGAACACATTCAAGTATTGATGGAAAACATAAGAAAATGACAAAGTAACAAGTGAAAATACTTCACTGTAGTAGCCCAACACATGAATCCTGTAATGTGATGCTTTATTTCCTTAATCCAGTCTATTGACTTGAAATTGGTACAAAAAACCCTTAGGTTCAGAATAGTACAACTACAAAAATGTTCAGCAATTCATCCACACTCAATACTTCCAAATGAGAAGTATTTATACAAAAACTCATACAAAATATCCTAGAATAAACTTAGGAATTTATTTATGGAAAAGAAATACCTTCATGCAAGAAGATAGTGACAAATTCCTAACTAATGCTAGTTGTCCCTTTTTAATTGAAATAAATGTTTTGTTGTCTTGATTTAGTCACTACTTTATCTCTTTGTTGTTCAATGAAAGCTGCAGCTGGACAATGAGGTGTCTCTCACGTTGGCAGCTTCATTTTTGTTATGATTTTGATTTTAACCTTTCAACTGATACACTTTCATCTGATTCTCTTTATCCTGATACTCTTTTCATCAGTCATTTTTTCCCAGAATTATGTCTCTGGTAGTTTTATCTTCATCATATTTTTTAATTTTTCATCAGCTTCAGTATACTTTGATCATGTTGTTTATTCATAAATAAGTGTTTTACTTATGCTATAAGTAAAAAAAAATCTCGACATGTTTGTAGAGCACCTTCCCTGTTGGGATTCCATGCAAGGCTGAGTTGTTTACGTGCTCTTTGGAAAACTCTCTTATCTTTTTGTCATAATCATCTTGCTTCATTAATTTATCATTAATCACTAGAGGATTGGGAAGGCATTTTTTCCTTAGAACATCAAATTTAATCATGAACCTAGTGATAACAATCTCCATGTTCTGGCACTTCTCTTCTAACCGTGTCATCAGATTATTCTTAGAGAATACCTTCCTAACTTCTAGGATGGTCTATGTTCTATCATTAATTCCAATCTATTCCAGCTCTTGTCTATTTTTGGAATTAAGAAACTTGATGATTTCTAGCGCTTCTTCAGGTTTCTTGCTAAGCTCTTCTTCCGTCTTCTGGATTGCTTCTCTTGCTGATTTCAATAGATCTTTCTGCTCATATATCACCTGTATGCATGGCTAAATATCATTGAATGCTTCAATGATATTTGACCATAATTGCTGCTTAACATCTGCCATTGGTTCCTTCAGTGTGAGTTCTTTTTCCAACTTGTTTAGTTGCTCATTCAATCTGTTGGTTTTTTGTTCTTCATTCTTGGCATTTATTTGAGCAATTTTCTTAGCATCTTCAATATTTTTGATCTGTTCTTTTAGTCTATTTATCTCATTGGTTTGAATAGAAATATATTTCATTGCCTTTACTAATTTTCTTGCTTCATCTGAGTGTTGTGCTGTTGTTGTTGAAGATATTGTGGCTGAAGTTGTAGATGAAGTAACTAGAAGTGGTGTGGCCATTGGAACATTAGGAGCCAGTGATTCTACCAAAGTAGAAGGTACAGTTGTTGTAACAACAGGGATAACAGTGGCAGAAACTTCTTCTACTTTGTTGGCTTCTTTCTCCTAGACCAATATGTCCATTTCAATTTCCATTTCCTTTATCTGAGCTATTAACTATAAAATGAGACTCATCATCTCATCTTTCTGATTGGTTTCCTATAAGACCTCCTTGGCTTGAGGATGCTCCGTAGGGGGCAATTTCAATTGTTTCTTAAGTGCAGCAATGTCTGCATTTTTCTTTTTTGATCAATTCCTCTGCAAATTTCATATTTTGAGGATCATATCCTACTTCAATCACTAGCTCTTCCAAGGATTTCATTCTAGTTTCCTTTGCATATGAAGATTATTTCTCCAACTTGAGCTGATCTCTTACATTTACCAGAGTGTTTTGAAGTTTTTGTGAACTCTTGGCCTTGGTGGTCATTGTAGAATAAATCATCTCTCATGCCTGCTTATGAAATTCAATTTGATCCAGAGGATGAATATCCTGGACTGGAACTTCAAAATCTATTTTTTTGTAATCTGAGGATGATTTAGGAGTTTGAATTGTGGGTTGAAGAACTATCATCAACATCTTTTTTTTCTTGTAGTCAAAGGCTTAAAGTAGCCTATTCTGAATGTTAGGAGTTTGCTTCAGATACTGTGAATATATTTCATGTTTTATTTCTTCATTTTTTGCCTTAATTTCCTTGTATCTTTCCTTTATATCCATGTCCTTTTCTGTTGTTTTCTTGGATGAAGAAACTTCTATACTGTGTTGTTATTGAATCAACTGTGTCTTAGAAGTAGTGGGCTATTATTCCTCTTCAATTCTTGTAGTAGGTGCATTATTTTTTTTTTCTGCAATTTCAGTGTCAATCACCGCTACTGTTTCCTTTTCTTTATTGGCACGATTAATCTTTGGCTTTTTACTGTATCTTAATTTGAATTTAGTCTCTGTTGTATAAGATCCTTCCTCCCTATTTCTTTTCACATTTCTGTCTTCTTGGGCTGGAGTTTGCAAAGTTAGACTAGTATCACTTTGCTTCTCGGCCTCTACCAATGTATTCTCTAACCATTCAGATTGGTTTGAAAATTTCTCAATCTCTAACTTCTTTTCATGTATATATGGAGTTAATTTGCATTTAACTCTCATTTTTCTAATAACACCAAGGGAATCATAATACCAAAGGAAACTAGGACTGAATTTGAACCCTTGCAACTGTTTTTCTGCTTTTGGACCTACTTCTCTATTATTACAGATAAATGGGCCAACCCGGTTCTTCAACTTGAACTATTTTTTCTTCTTTGCAATTAAGAAATTGACAGCATATGAATTTAGAATCCGCCTTATATACTCCAGGGAAAATATCCTCATAGGGAGGTATTTTGGCAGTTTATAAGGGATAACACTGGATCCGTAAACTCTTATTTATGTGTGATTTTGGTACAAGTACTAATCACCTGTCTTGTTGTGCTCAGAAAATTGTAAAACCTTCTTGATTTCATTGCAAATTCTGGGTTGTACACTGTTGTTTAGAAAATTTACCAAAGTATGGATGAAGAAATCTGTAAACTCTGAATAGGTGAACTCATTGGAATCTTTCCTTATCAAGGAAGTCCAAAATATGACTGATTGTGGATTTCCTTCCACATCAAGCTTCTGAAGATTTATAGGAAACTTCTCAGACTGAAAATATAGAAACATGTGAAATAGGAATGAAGAGTATTTGAATACACCTTCAGAAGGCATTTTGACTAATTTCTCATAGATATTATCAGCAATATATTGGGCAAAGTTAAAGATGGTATCAGGAGGCTGACCAGGGGTAAAATTAGACAAGAAACCAATTACTACAACATCAGCATGTTAATCTGTAAAATAGACAAGAATGAAAGATAACATGGAAATAATATGTCTTGTCCTTTCACAGAATTAGCAGAAGAGTATGGAGGATTTAGCTTAGGAATCTCTACATAAGAAGGCATGAAGGTCTGAAAAATCTAGAACCTTTTGGGGAAGTCCAGATCCAAGTATAATTTAGTGAGGGCTTCAATAAACAAAGGAACTTCATTTGGCCCAAGTTGTATCTGAAGCATTTGATTGATAGAATCTGCTATAATAGTAAACAAGACTTCTTTTTCAGGGTTCACTATGGTTCTTTGATCAGAAGAGTAGCATGATTGGCAAAGTCTAATTACTTCTGGGCATTGGTAAGTATGAGGGACCACATATTTTGGCAAGTTTGACTCCCAGATAAACACTTCATCAGCCTAATCTAGGGATTTTTCTTGGTTCTAGTAGTGGAGCTCAAGAAGGTTGAACTTTGTCAATGTATCAATAATCTTGAAGTCTACATCAATAAGGGGAATATGCTCTATATCTACAACACGGGGTTGTAGGATTTACTATTAGGATGTTTTTGGAAGACATTGATTTGTTTAATTTATCAATTCCAATACTCTTTTGACCTTAAAAACACTGATTTAGGCCTAAAAAACACCTCTGGAAGTTATGATAGTTTTACAGAAGGATTTACATACAACGAGGGTTCTATATTCTGTCTGCAAAGGAATAATTCTGGTCAATTAACTTAAACTGAAATCTCTGTATCAAAAGAGCAACTTCAAGACCTTAGAGCTTCTGCAAATAATATCTAGGGCTTGTAGTGCATTTTCTATGATAAAACAATCTTAAGACATCAATTTTATGCAAAAAGGATGCCTAAACACTGTAGGAAAGGGTTTGAAGGTCATAGAAGGCTTTCTCGGGTCTGTAAATGGCTTAAAATTCTTCAGTTTACTCAATTTGTGGTTTTAATAGTCCAGGGTTTCAAAATTAAGGGTTTTAGGAAGAAAATGGGGTTTTCTTTAGGTTCAGAGGCTCCTAAATGATTTAATTCAATGTATTATTCTTTTAGAACGATTAATGGGTCTGTTCTTCTGAAGAATACCTGGTAAAATGAAGTGTTGCTTTGCAGGAGGGTTTCTAAGGTTGTAGAAAGCTTTCAGAAGCTTTTACTAGTCTTTATATGAAGTCGGATGATTTCTGCACTGTTTGTAGCTGTCAATTTGTTGAATTCTGTTTCTTTTAGGCTAGAAAACAGAGTTGGCGTTGATCTTCTTGGTTTGCAATGCTTCTTTTTCATGAAAATGGTAACAGAAAGTGAAAAGAATGCATTTGGGAAGTTTATAAACTTTTTTGAGTAAACAATGAATGCATTGATTGCAGGGTCATTTCAAACAGACGGGTGGTTTGGGCGTGGGAAGGGAAAAATCGTTAAGTGGTTTTCGCATGGTTCAAAGGTGGTAAGCAGGATCAATTTGATCGGTGTGATCTAATAAAATTAAGACACTTAGCGGGGAGAGAAAGTCTGCAAACCAATTTTATCGCAAGGTTTGGGGTTGGTTAACCATCGCATTAAGAAATGTGCGACAAGGGATAACTACCGTCGGATCTGGGGGATGTAGATCGGACAAAGAGGATCGTGCAATAGAGATGCAAGCTCAGGATTTCAATGCAGCGAGAGATTAAATATGTATTTAAACCAAGGTTTAATACATAGTTTTGAATGTAATATGATAGGCAGAGGATAATGTATTTTAACAAATGAAATGCAGGCAGATGTAACTTTAGAATTTGCGGAGATTAAATATAGTGGGACTAGGATTAATAAACATAGTTTATTATTTAACCTATGGGAAGTGGGTTATATAACATGTGGGGAAATTTAATCATAGGTTAAAATAAAGATATGGGTGGGGAATAATATATAGGGATTTAATTTAATACAGGGCTAAGGGTAAATACAAGAATTAATATCTAAATTAATGAGGAATTAATATCTAAATTAATGTGTTAGTAATGAAATGGGATGAGGGAGATGGAATACAATAAGCCTAGTGTAAAACATGATATAGGATAAATTTCATTGTTGTTGGTCCCGACATAATATTTTTTCATTTGCATTTAGGATAAAGTATTTTTGGGTTTTTTGGGTATTTTTGAATAAAAGGGGAATTAGTTAAAGGATTTTACTTTTCTCAAGTATAATGTGTTTTAAACTTAGGAAAACGGGATTTTTGCAAAGGAAAATGGATGATAATGGGAAAAAAGAGAAAAATGAAGGGGAAAGAATGAAAATGGAGGGGATGAAGCATTTTTACAAGGGGATGATTTTTTGAAGGGAGTTAGTGACTGAAATGACCAATTTTCTGCTTATCCATGATTGTAAAAATTGGTTTCTGCCTACCCATATGCTACCCTAACATTTTTACTTCATTTTCATGGGTGCATTTCAACTTGCAAACCCTTGTTCATTTTTCTTTTAAAACAACAAACTAACTAATTCTATCCTTATTTCTTCCAAGGGCTCAGATTAAGTTGTTGAGCTCCTTATTATTCTCTATCTAACTACTAATCTGCCAAGATTAAACTGTTTGGCTAGATATTTATTCTCTATCTAACAACATGAAATTTAAAGCATGAGAGGTTAAGATTAAGCTGTTTAACCTTCATGGATTGTGGCATTTTAACAAGCTGCACACAATCTTTATTTTGCAGTAAAAGTAAATAGTAGTGGCATTTGGATTTGCATCACTTTCATGTATTATTTTTATTTATTTTTTGTTTGGGGTCCATTTTCACATTCTTTATGATATTTTTTCTTTCAAGTCCTCTGATTTTTCTTTTAGGACTTTTCTTTTCTTTTCTTTTTTCCTGATATGGGAAAACAATTTGCAGAAAGAAAAGCATGTACATATTACAAGACTAATCAAATTCAATTCAAAAATTATGAATCCTATTTTTATAGGACCCTAACAGTGGCTCCACATGGGGATGACATTTGCTAGTGAAATGTCAAGAACTTTGAGACTAGTAGCCTTTGAATTTTGACTGTGCTGGCCTTGAAACTATTTTCTGAGCTCTGCATTATTCATACTTATGATATTTTATCTTTCAAAGCTTAGGGCCTTCTCTCCAGGCTTAAAATTTGCTAAAAACATCCAATCCAATCTAAAATCTACAATGTTATGTACAATGAGTAAATTAAACAAAGTGAACTACTGTTATTATGAGGAATAGTAACGCTTCAACATTCTACCATTGATAGGTCCACCTGGCAGATATGATCCATCCAACTCCTTCAAAATGAAAGCATTGTTACCTCTGTAACCATAAATGACATAAGGGCCTTTCCATAAGAAATAAAATTTCCCATGTTTACCTTTCTCTTCTCTCCTGGAATCCCACTTAAGAACTTTGCCACCTATATAAAAATCATCTTCCTTAGTCTTTTTGTTAAATATCTTTTTAATATTCTCTTGAACAACTTGAGACTTGAGATAGACTTCTTCCCTAGTTTGTTGCAAGTGTATGGTTTGGTTTATTCTTCTTTGGATATCATTGGTTTCAACTTTCAGTTCTTAGATTATCTTCATTACTGGTACTCCTAAAGAAGATGGAAAAACAACATCCATCCCATAAACAAGCTGGTAAGGGGATGTACCAATAGATTTCTTTGTGGTAAGTCTATCTGCCCATAAGGCATTCACTAACCTTTTATTCTAGGTTTTCTTATTGTCTTCTAATAGTTTCTTGATGACATTCATAAGGCTTTTATTGGAGGATTCAACAAGGCCATTACCTTGAGGGTAATAAGCAGTAGAATGGCCAAGAGCAATGTGGTATTTATTACAGAAGTCAATCATCTTTTTGGATTTGAATGCAGCTGCATTATCAGTTATGATCTTTTGGGGGCATCCAAATCTTGAGAGTATGTTTTTTTCTAAAAATGAGATTATGACAGTATTAGTGGCTTGCCTGGAAGGTATGTCTTCTATCCACTTAGTGAAATAGTCTGTGGCTATCAAAATCCACTTGTGTTGGGCTGAGGATGGATGGTGAATTTCACCAATGAAGTCAAGACCCCATTGCTGAAAAGGAATTTCTGTGGAGATGGGTTTTAGGGGTAAAGGTAGCAGTTTTTTCTTTCCCTAAAAAATTTGGCACTTGTGACAGGAGGTCACATACTTTTTCACATCTGCAAACAATGTAGGCCAGTAAAAACCAGCTCTCAAGATTTTATCTGCAGTAGTCTTCCAGTAAAGATGTCCTCCACAATCACCTACATGAAACTCTTCCAAAACTTTATCAGCTTCTTCTTTAAGCAAACACTTTAATAAAATACCACCATGATCTTTCCAAAACAGTGCATTGTCTATGATACAAAACTTCATTGCCTTTAAATTTAAAAATATAGCTCTAGTTCTTGTTAATCCAGGAGGAGATTGTAAATTTAGTATTAAAAATATAATATCTGCATACCATGGTGAGTCTGAAAAGGCTTCACTGATCTCTGGAGTCGCCATCTCTTCCTAATCATCTATTTGGGCAATAAAATTAATATATAAAGTATGACAATTTGATTCAACCATGAGTTTAGCTAAACCTTGACCTTTAATGAGTTTGGTGGGCTTAATTTCTATGTCATATTCCAAAATGGTGGCAGTCCATTTGCCTCTTTTACCATCAGGCCCATTCTGTGTTAGAATTTCCTTTACAACTGAATTTGGAACATAAGCAATGATATGTGAATAAAGGATGTACACTCTAAAGTCTTTGATAGCCTTCACTAAAGCTAGTGCTTGTGTTTCCATTATGTTATACTTTAAAGTGGCATCTCTAAGTGATTTGCTGAAAAAAGCAATGGGCTGCTCATAGCCCTCATCATTTTTCTGCAATAAGACTGCAACAATAGTATGTTCTGAAGCAAAGGAAAAAATAATGAAATCTTTTTTTAAATCAGGACTTATAAGGATTGGTGTTTTTTTCAAGGCTTGTTTGATTGATTCAAATGATTTTTTGGCCTGCACAGTCCATTTAAGTACTGAGTCTTTCTTCAACATGTTATTGAGTTCTCTAATTATTTCTGCTAGGTTTGAGATGAATCTTCTAAGAAAGTTGACTTTACCTAAGAAAGCTTGAATTCTCTAATATTCCTAGGATGGCTAATGTTTAGAATGGCCTCTATTCTAGCTGGGTTTATCATAATTCCCTCTCTAGATATGATATGTCCTAAAAATTTACCTTCTTCCAGTCCAAATAAGGTCTTTTTAGGGTTTAAATAAATGCCAAATTTCCTGCATTTGATAAATACTTGTCTGAGGTGATCTAGATGTTCATTTTCAGTCTTTGAAAATAT
Source organism: Pinus albicaulis (assembly GCA_034641835.2). Taxonomy (NCBI): domain Eukaryota; kingdom Viridiplantae; phylum Streptophyta; class Pinopsida; order Pinales; family Pinaceae; genus Pinus; species Pinus albicaulis. Next base: position 674,991,630 of record CM076583.1, read on the forward strand.
AGTAATATCATCTAGATAGATCACAAGGAATTCATGAATTTCTTTAGCAAAAGCTATATCCATAGCTCTTCGAAAAGTGGGTCCTGCATTCATTAATCCAAAAGGCATTTTCACATACATGAAAGTACACCAAGGAGTAGTAAAAGCAATTTTAGGTTGGTCTTCTGGGTGAACTAAAATCTGGTTATATCCAGAGAATCCATCAAGTAATGAAATTCTGGAAGAACCAACCACCCTCTATAAAATGTGATCCATCTTAGGGAGAGGGTAGTTGTCTTTTAAGTACACTTCATTTAAATTTCGGAAATCAACACACAGTTTGATTTCCCCTGTTTTCTTCCTAGTGGCAACTAGGTTTGAAACCCAATCAGAATATCTGATTGGTGCAATTATCTGGGCTTCATACATTCTCTTAACCTCTTTCTTAATTAAAGGGATCAAGGCTGGATTGATTCTTCTAAGATTCTGTTTGAATGGTTTCTGATCTTCTTTTATGGTTATTTTATGTTGTATTATGCTAGTGTCATAAGATTTTAAGTCCTCATAACTCCATGCAAATACATCTTGAAATTCCTAAAACAGAGTTATGTATTTCACTTTTTCTTCTTGAGGTAAGGCTTTTGAAATTTTTATCATCTTAGGCTTTAATTATGTTCCTCTATTACACTCTTCAATATCAGATCTTAATGGTTCCATCTTAGGTTTCTTTGCAACATCATTAGAATAAAAAATATCTTCTAAAGGGGATAATCCCTTAAGTAAATAGTTATTCTTAAGGTTTAAAATGTTAGAATCATCATCTTCTAATTCTTTAATCACTACTTTCTCTAAATTATCTATTTCTGTTTGAGTAAATTTAGTGGGTGTTACACAACATTTTGTCACTGTCCCTGCAATCCCCATCCCGCACATTGGAGGATCATTTCTATGACTAATAAGAAGTGTCATGCCTTGCAAAGACCATCATTGCATCCCTTGCCATGAGGAAAACATTCCTTATGTTGACAATTCCTTGAGAAGATCATCGAAAACACATGTTTTTGCCTTGGTGCTAGTAGACCGTTATGCCCTCGTGTCAATGAGGAAGATTAACATAGGGCCCCGCGTCCATTGGCACTCTGTCCCAGTGGGCTACCCGCACCAACCTGTTTATGGAATGTTTTTTTAATATAGAGGTGAAGTTTCTATCCTAACAACTTCGTCGGTGAGTCAGTTGGAGTGGTTCGACTGAATAACCATGGACCCCCTCCTTTGGCCTCTTGTTTCCACCTTTTGGGAAACCTATCAAGGGATAAGGCCTCCCTTCCACCATTGTAGGGATCCCAACCTCCTCCTCCCCCTCTATAAATAAAGCTATCTCCCATTGATACACTAGCTGAACAATTATAGATAAAAGGCTTAAGATAATTCCTGAACATTTCGCTAGAAAGATAGAACAGGGAAAGAGACCTTTGTCGAGAGAGCTTAGGCTTGTGTCCTCACCTCGTCCAAATTCCCCCACGATCCTTTGAGACGCGCTTCATCTGAACCCACTAGAGGAGGCTGCAATGTCAAGGCTCCAGTTGTAACTCTTCCTTCTATTTATATATATACATGACTATTGTCTGGTTCCCATCTTTGCTAATATGGTTTATTTGATGCAATATGCTTAACCTTCCTTGACTGGTTAGTTGATTATGATTGCAATCATTGTCTTGTATGCTGCTCTTGTTTGTTGATATTCATGCAGGTATCTGAGAACTATTGTAGAAGGACTGTGACCCATCGAAACAGAGATCAAGAGGCCACCACTACTACAGCGACAACAACGTTGGACTCCAAGTAGGTCAATCTATCCCGTCCTTTTGATTAATTAATTAGGAACCTACACTTTAGCTTATCCCCTTGTTGCTAGACCCACTGTAGGGCTATAGAGGGATCGTCTCTGTCCGCAGAGAGGATTTACCTTTCCAACAAATTGGCGACTCCGTTGGGGATCAATGTGATTTTGTCGTTTCATTGCCCATTAGGAATTTGCCTTGTCACGTCGACTTCAGTCGTTTGCTTGCTTGTCTATTTTTTTGGCTTGCTTGATTGTCCGGAATACTCCTGTTCAGCTCCAAAGTGTCAAGATTGACCTCTTCTCACTGGTTTTCTCCTCTTCCCATAGTTATTCGGCTTGGCGCGGGTTTTCTTTGAACAGTCACGCCAATTGGAGCTTGTTGCTTTTGCTGCAGTAGCACCAACCCCTGTTTGGCACGGATTACCGCCTCATAGTCGCGTCAAATCCTGTAGGATTTGGTTTGACCTTCTTGCTAAGTTTTTGGTCAGTTGTGCTTAACTCTAGATTGTTTCTTTGATTTGCAATTGATCTTTTGGGACTATTTTAACTGTTGTAGGCTTGCTCTTCTCAGTTGTTTGTCTATTCTCTCATCAGTGCAGTTCACAGCCCTAGGGTTTCTAGGCGCCTTTTGCTCACTGAGCCTTCTGATTGAAGTTTGGGTCTGTTTGATCTTTGTCAGTTCGATCCCTTGATCGATTAATTTAATCTTTCTTGGTCTTTTGAGTTTTTGTTTTGTTGAATGATCACTTCAGTTTTCATTTGATTCTCCTTCTCATCACTTCGAGCATAGATCACATTGCTTGTTTGGGTCAGTTTGAAAGCTTTCTCTTTGTTTGAAAGAGTGCATCATTGTTTTGAGTGTGTTTATGTTTGTATTGCCTTTGAATCATTCAGTTTAGATCTCTACATTCGCAGTACTCAAAACTAGTGTTCGCTTTGTTTTTAATTTAATTAGTGCATTGTGTGCTTCATTCATTAAAAAATAAAAAAAATTGCATTTTTTCATTTGCATCGAAAATGAAAAGTTCTTTTGCATAACTAGAGCTTGATGAACTAGGAAAGAGTTTTTCGTTTTTCGTTTAGGTTGTATTAGATGGATTAGGGGACTTCTTCATATGATTTCATTGTTTGCTGCTTTCTGAAAGATCTCTATCCTTCTCTTAGTTAGCATTCATCGAACGGAAACTGATGTTCTTTTGCATGTAGCTTGCAGTTAGGAAATTTGAGATCAAATTCGGTAGGGCCTTGAAACTAAAACATTAATTCAAGATCAATTGTAAAATCAATTCAATTCATATAAGGAAGCATTGGAACCTAACGCAAACATTTTTAGAGGTCTAGGCTAGTGACGTGTTCCAGCGTCATTAATCCTAGTAGTTGTCGTTTGCCATATGGCCTTAGACAGCACTAGTACGGACTTGTGCTCCCCGTACCGTCGTGTATATAAAGGGAGACCCTCATAGGTTCAAATCCTTTATCTATAGGAAACCGAGTCTGCCGCCCTGTAACCGTGATACACGGAACACATCATTCAGGGAGACCACCTGCACATACGTTAAGTCCTTGGTCATTTCTCTTTAATTTGATCACCAAGGTGTATATGGAAGTTCACGGAAACTTGGTACACCCTCTTCCTTAGATTACCTAAGTAGTCATTTCGATCTTTTCGTGACTCCTTAAAATTAGGAGATCATCGAGCACTTATCCTTTCACGCTCGTTTAAAATTGAAAGTGACTAGAGTCATCTTTGTCTGTTTCTCAACTCCTAAAACATGAAAAATAGTGTTACCAATCAAATAGGTAACCTGACCTCAAAACGGGAACTCTAGCCCAAAAAGACTCAAAAAACATGAAAAAACACCCCAAAAACAAAAAGTGTGTATTCCAGAACGCACTTCGTTTTTTTTTAAGGTCAAATTTCAACATTTTATAAAATTATGGTAAAAACAAAATTGTTTCTTGAAAAAAGGATTGAAAAAACACCTTCAAAACAAAACAAGTTGATGCTGGAATAACAAAAAAAAAAATTGTGTCATACTTTTCGCATTTTTAAAAATAGAAATAACATTTTTTAATTTTTAAAATTCAAACATTAAAAAAAAACCTAAAATTTAAGAAAAAAATAAATTTAAAAAATAAAAACATTTAAAAGCTTAAAATTTAAAAATATATGAAGATAAAAAATAATAATAATAAATAAAAACAAAATAAAAATTTTAATTCAAACATTAAAAAAAACTTAAAATTTAAGGGAAAAAAAAATTTAAAAATAACAATAAAAAAAATTAAGATTAAAATTTAAAAAATATAGAAATTAAAAAATAAAAAATAAAAACAAAATAAAAATATTAAATTAAAAAAAAAAAAAGTTAAAAAAAAGAAAATTATAAAAAGCAAAATATAGAAATTAAATTTAAAAAAGAAAAAGAAAATGCTTATTAAATTTATTTAAAAAAAAAAAAAAAAAATTTAAGGAAATATATTAAATTTTAATAAATTTAAAAATTTTAAAAAAAAAAAAACATTATTTAAATTAAAAAGTAAAAAAATGAAAAATTAATTAAAAATAAAAAATAAAAAATAAAATACAATAAAAATATTAAATTTAAAACCATACATATTAAAAAAACAAATAAACTATAAAAAATAAATTAAATTTAAATTATAAAAAATAAAATATATATATGAACTTAAATTAAAATTGGTATATATATCAGATTTTATTAAATTTAAAAAAAAAAGAGGTTAATATTAAATTAACAAATTAAGTTTAAAAACAAAAATATTAAATTTTAATAAATAAATGAATAAACAAATAAATTTTGAAAGAAAAAATAAATTTTAAATATAAAAAGAAAAAAAAAATGTTAAAAGAAAAACTTTAAAAATCATTTAAAAATGGAAAATTGAATATATATATATATATATATATATATATATATATATATATATATATATATATTAAATTTAAAAAAAAAAAAAAAAAAAAAAAAATTTAAAAACAAATTAATTTAAAAAAATTAAGTTTATTTAAAAAAAAAAAAAATCTAATTTTAAATACACAATTTTAATTGAAATAAAAAAATATAAAAATTTTATGTAATTAACAAAAAAAAAATTAATAAAAAGGTAAAACATTTAAAAAACAATATTAAATCAAAATAAATTTTTTAAAAAAATACAAAATTTATTAAATTTTATAAAATTATATTAAAAAACTAAACGTAAAACTTAATAATAAAGAAAAATTATGAAATTAAAAAAAAAAAAAAAAAATCAATTAAATAAAAAAAAGAAGCAAAATTTAATAAAAATTATTAACCAAAAAAAAAAAACAAAGAAATTAAAACAAAAGAAATAATAATAAAATTAAAAAAAAAAAAAACAAAACAAATTTTATTTAAAAAATTAAAATTAAAATTAAATTTTTTTTTAAAAAAAAAATTATTTATTTATTTATTTTTTTTTATTTTTTTTTTTTTTATTTTTTATTTTTAAATCAATTTTAAAAAATAATAATAATAATAATAATAAATACAACGGGGTGGTGGTGGTGGTGGGGGCGGCAGGCGGCCGTGAGCGCGCGCAACCCGCCCGCCGGGTGCCGGGGGCCGGCCAGGCGGCGACCAAGCTGGCCTCACGGCCGCCTGCTCGGAATCGACCCTCCGCCCAGCGGGCGCCGTGAGGCCGACTGGGCCGCCTCCGTGGCGCCGCCCGGCCAGCCCCCGGTGCCCAGCGGGCGGGCTGCGCGCACACAGCCCGCCCGCTGGGCGCCAAGGGCCGGCCGGGCGACGCCACGGCAGCGGCCAAGCCGGCCTCACGGCGGCTTTCCGCCCCCACCACCATTACCCTGTTGTATTTTTTTTTAATTTTATTTATTTTTTTTATTTTTTTTTTCAAATTTTTTTATTTTTTTTTTAATTTAATTTTTTTATTTTATATATATATTGGGGGTTAATAATTTTTATTAAATTTTGTTTTTGTTTTTTTTTTTTATTGATTTTTTTTTAATTTCATAATTTTTCTTTATTATTAAGTTTTACGTTTAGTTTTTTAATATAATTTTATAAAATTTAATAAATTTTGTATTTTTTTTTAAATTTATTTGGATTTAATATTGTTTTTTAAATGTTTTTTTTTTTTTTTTTAAATCTAAATTTTATTTTTGTAATTCTAATTTTATATATATATTATTATATGGTTTTTTTTAATAAGTTAGAAAAATATGTTTTTGATGTTTTTTTTTTATTTTTTGGTCAATTTTTGTTTTTTTTCTTTAAATTATGTGTTTTTTTTTTTCAAATTTTGTCATTTTCTTTGATATAATTTTCAAATATTTTTGTTTTTTTTTTAAATTTATTTTTGTTTAAATTTTTTATTTTTACCAGCTATTTTTGTTTTTTTTTGCATTTTTATTGGTTTTTTTATTGTTTATATATATATATATTTATCTATGTTTTGTGTTTTATTACCAACATGAAAATCACCACTCTAAAAAAAAAGGTTGATGTAGCATCAATACGTTTCAAAATTAGCATGAAAATCACCACTCTAAAAAAAAAGGGTTGATGTTGCATCAATACATTTCAAAATTAGCATGAAAATCACTAACATTTTAAAACAAATATTCATACTTCATAAATAAAAATATTAAAGTGTCAAAAATGTGCACAAAAAAAAAAATGGTGATTCTGCATCACCACTTTTCAAAATCGGGTGCTTTTTATGCTACCAAAAAAAAGTAGGTAACATTGCGGTTACCTATTTCATCGGTAACATTGTTGAAACAACAAAGCCCGATTTCAATGTCGTAAAATTAATTACCCACGATCACATGCCAGTTAAAATTTTTTTACTTGGCTTGTTTTTATACTTCCTTAGACTTTGATCTTGAAGCCTTGAATTGGTTATCTCATTTTCCTTCCTGTGTTGAAATATTGTCACAGTGGCGGAACCACCAGTTTCATCGTCTTCTTCACTGCCTCCTAGTGGCAGTTATTTTCCTGATGTTTCTTTCAAAACACCTTAGTCCACTAGGTATGCCGACTTTTCGCAGCCTATCCTCCCGACTGTCTTGCCTCTTGCTACCCGACCTCCTCCTGAAGAGTCAGTTGAATTGAATTGGCCTCCTCAGGGTGCTTGGTCTGGTTTTGGGAGCGAGGAATAATTCCCTCCTCTTACTTCGGGATCACCATTTTTAGCCTCTGCATTACCTCCTAGTCCTTGTCGTCTTTTCGAATATCTTACGGCTTCATCAGAAATGAATTCTTCAAGTCATGTCGTCAGTGAAGAAATGCCTATTTCTACAGGAGAATATCAGCTTTTCCCAAAAGATCTCCCACGTGTTTCTAGTCAATCTTCTCCTCCATCGGTGTCACTTCCACTAGGTTATTGGACTTTGAGTCAGATTATTTCTGGTGTTGCGTCCATTTCTGGTGTGGCTACGACTTCCTCAACTATTCCTTGCAACCTTACTTTCGAAGAGTATCTGTTCGCTGTTCAGTAGTAGAACTCTCAGGGTTCTTAGAAGCCCCAAGCTCCTGTCAATCCTTCCGCATCACTATGATGTCTATGGTAACCCTGTTTATTTTCCCCCTATCGATCCAAATAAGGCTATTTATCTGCCTCGGGTTTATCCCTATCAGACTGTCCCTCATCGAGGGCCAGTAATACAAGGAAAACCCTTGCAGGGACAACCTTTGATCCAGCAGGGACAACCTTATGGTCTGTAAGGACAACCCTTATAGGGTCAACCTTCAGTCTAGCAACCCTGCGTTCCTTCCGGTCAACCTAAATACAATATCAACCAGGAGCATCTTATGTTCCTGGGGGGCAAATGTATCCACCACAGGAACAACCTTTTGTGGAACAACAACAACCTTACGTCCAGCAAGGCCAAAATTTTTTACAACAAGGACAACCCTACGGTCTTACTCCGGGTCAACCTGGTTATCGAGTACAACCTGGTCCATCGCAACCATCAGGCCAACCACTTCCACAAGGGCGACCCGGTGGCCCTCAGTATCCAGGCCAACCTGCTCAGCAAGGACAACCTACCCAGCCTCAGTAGTCGGTTCAACCTGCTCAGACCGCTCAGAATCCGGTTCAACCTGTTCAACCAGCACAACAGCCAATTCAACCTGTTCAACCTACTCAACCCCAAGGCGCTACTTACCCTCCTCAAGGTCAATATCAGGTGGTATATAGTGCGCCCCAAGGTTTCACTTATTACCATCAAAATCAATCCCATATGGTGTATAATCCACCTCAATGTCAATGCTTACATTCTATAACAGAATCCATACATTGCTCAACAAGGACCTCAATGGTATGCTCAGAATCAGTATCCCAGTCCTTAACCCCAGTATGGGAAAAACTATCAGGTTTATAACCCCTATGGTCAGAATCCTCCGGGACAAAACACATGGGGGTAGAATTTCTCCCAGATTGGGTGGAATGCTAACATGGGTCCTTATCAAAGACCTCTGATGCCTTTTAATCCTCAATTACCATTTCTTGCTTCGTTGGAACTGCCAGATGTGTCAAAGTTAATGAACGATCTGATTCTTCATAACCCGTATTGGCCTCCAGTTCCAACCAAGATTCCTGGTGATTGTCCTAAGTTTGAGGGCAAGTCTGGAGAAGACCCCCAAGCATGTTATGACCTACCACTTGTGGTGTTCCTCTAACTCTTGGGTTGACGATTCCATCCGACTATCTTCCCAACGAACTCTTACTGGTGCTGCTGCAAAGCGGTACATTGAATTATCTCGTGGCATCTTTCAATATTTCAACTCTTTAGCCATGGCATTTATTACACATTTTAAGGTACCGATTCATTATGAGACCAGGATGCACCTCCTCACATCCTTGAAACAGGATCAAGCTACTCATATCTCGAATCATATTCATGAATGGAGTTGTCGTCATCGCTTGATCAAGTTTGATATTCCTGATCAACTTCTAACTGATTGGTTCACTACCTCATTTGTTAATCAAATTGCTAAATACATAGCTATGGGGGCATGTGTAACCGAAGAAAAAACCATTGCTCGTGCCCAATACCTTGATCTTGTGTACTCTCAATCTGGCACGTTGTATGATATCTTGCTTAATGCTCCTCGACCTCGAACTTCCAAAGCACCGGTGACGCCATTTGTCGACGTTATCATCGGTTCCATGTCTCAGACTTCTCGGAAGTCTTATCCTGCAAACCCTGGGAAGCAAAAGTCTAATATTTCCAATGATACTGCTTCTCAGCCTACCCAAAATTCTGGTAACACCACGGAAGTCAATGTCGTTCAGGCCAATCTAGTGGATAAGACTTCCAAGGGAAAAAAAGAAGGGTAAAGGTAAGGCCAAAGCTGATAGCCCAGAACAGGATTTGTCTAAACCTCGTGCTGATGATGGTTCATAGCATAAGCCGAATTACCCTTGTTTGGTTTTTGACGAAGAGCACTACACCAAGGACTGTCCTCGACGGGCCAAAGTAAGTAGATTTCTCAAAGCCACCCAGGGAACTATGGCTATTCTCAAAGAACCTTTTCCATCACAGCAGACCCAGATGGTAGAGCAACCTCAGTCATATGCCCCATTTGGCTCTCAGGTTTTCATGATGAATGGTTCTGCATCCGTTTCTATCGCTACTCGGTTGAAAGATTATGCTGGATCGTTTCAGGCAATTGGGAAAGAGATCATTGGTGGTCCTCCTCCTTCGTCTTCTTCTAGCCCTCTTCAGATTGAAAGGCCCAGTACTGAGCCCGTTGTACCACCACCTTCCAAAGGTGTACTCCGTAAGTCTTCTTACAATCCCAACGCCCATGCCGCTCAACATTACAGTATTGTTGAGGATCTGGCTTAGGCGCCATCTGCAATGTCTGCATTAGAAGTAATTTAGAGTTGTCCGTCTCAACGGAAATCTTTGTTATCTGTGATCAGTAGGGTTGATCGTGCTAATTCTAGCCTTCTCGCTTTCGACTTGGAGAATTTCGTCCCACGACTCTCGCACCAAATTGCGCTCATCATACAAGTTGGTATTAGTCGTCTGAATATCCATCGGGCAGTTGTGGATGAGGGTGCGTCTACGTGTGTCATGTCATCTGCTTGATGGAAAGGCATTGGTTCTCCAGCTCTTAATTCATCGCCAAATTCTCTTGAAGCGTTTGATGGAAGAGAATCTAAACCTCTTGGTGTTCTCACTAGTTTACCGATTACTCTATAAGGGAAGACGGTCAACGTCGAGGTTGAAGTAGTTAACGCCAAGCTCAATTACAATCTCCTCCTTGGTCGCAGTTGGACTCATGCCATGTTGTGCGTTTTGTCCACTCTCTTTCGTGTTTTGAAATTCTCGCATGAAGGAAATATCGTTACTGTTGATCAGTTGTCATTCTTCACTTCTTCTTCCGAGAAAAATGTTTCGTATGTGGATCAAATTCCTACTCCTTAAGAGAGTGTAGGGCCAGGTCTCTTCAAAGATCCTGCCCTCATGGGTATTTTTCCTCTTCCTCCACCCAACACTGTTCAGATTAATATTATCTCTTGGTCTGACAACCCGTGGATCATCCCTTCGCCTGAGCAGATTGATTCCTTTGGAGATTCGATGTCGTTGAGTCCAATCAAGATTGACTATTGTGAACTTATTTCGGCTTCGGAACCTCCGCCTCCTGATCATTCTCCTTTGAGCATGTCTCTTGACACTTATTCTCAATCCCCTTGCCTCAGTGATTCAGATTCACCCGATCCCTTGAAAGAGATATTTCCCTCCAAAGAATCCATCGTGGAAAATATGTCTCTCGAGGATCCTCTGTGGGACGATAGTCATCATCGTTCCTCGTTCATGCCTACCCTCAGGGCCATGTTTATGTGTCTTGAGAGGTTTGCATCTTAGGTTCCTTCTCCTCCTCTTCAAACACCTATTCTGACACACGAATTTTTTACAGAGGGTAACTTGAGTAATATCAAGCAAATGATGCCTATCAGCATTTCCATGAATCCGGGAATCGTCGAGAACATCCATATCAGGGTCACCTGTTCTTCAGATGAATTTCAGGTTTATACTAGCCTTTTCCGCGAGTTCCGCGACGTCTTTGCATAGTCCTACAAAGAGATGTCAGGCATCGATCCTAGTATAGTGGTGCATGAGATTCATACCTACCCTGGTTCAAAGCCTGTTCGTCAGTGCCTTCGTCCTGTGCACCCTAGAAAGGCTACCACCATTAAGGGTGAAGTTGAAAAAATTCTCAAATCTGGTTTTATCTATCTGATTCCCTTGACAGAATGGGTGTCCAACATTGTCCCTATAGATAAGAAACATGGTACCATTCGGGTCTGTGTTGATTATCATGACATAAATCGGGCATGTCCTAAGGATAATTATCTTACTCCCTTTATTGATCAAATCATTGATGACTGCGCTGGGAGTGAGATCTTTTCCCTCATGGACAGATTTTCTGGCTATAACCAGATTAACATTCTCCCCACCGATCAACATAAAACTGCCTTTATCTGTTCCTGAGGTACTTTCGCATATAAAAAGCTCCCTTTTGGCCTGAAGAATGTTGGGGCCACATTTCAGCGAGCGATGTCATATGCTTTTCATGATATTAAACACATTGTTCAGCCTTATCTGGATGATATTACAGCTCATTTAGTTAAATGTAAGGACCACCCTGACCATCTCCGTCAGATATTTCCTTATTGTCAACGCTATAACATCTAGTTAAATCCACATAAGTGCGCCTTCTACGTCGATTCTGGTAGACTCTTGAGGTTTATCATTTCCAAAGACGGGATTCGCCTCGATCCACTCAAAGTTGAGGCTATCATTAATATCCCCTCTCCATCCTCATTACATCAGCTGCAGAGTCTGCAGGGGAAGGCTAATTTTTTGCGTCGTTTTATATCTAACTATGCCGAAGTGGCTAAAGGATTCATGCGATTACTAAAGCAGGGTGTCTCGTTCCTTTGGGATGAAATCACCCAGAAGTCTTTCGATGCACTGAAGACATTGCTTGTCAACGCTCCTCTGTTGCGTCCTTTGAACTATCATCGCGATTTTTCCCTATATTTATCCGCCGATTGCCATGGTTTTGGTGCAAGACGATGATGAAAGTGACGAGCATTTTATTTGCTACCTTTCTTGTAACATTCTCGATCTTGAAACATGCTATGCACATGTCGAGAAGTTAGTGTTAGCTTCGATTCAAGTAGTTCAATGTTTTTGTCATTACATTTTGTTGCGTACTGTGACTGTGATTTCTGACTACAACCCTATGACCTATATATTTTCTCGACAATTGTTGGGGGGCAAGTACTCGAAGGGGATTTCATCCTCCAAGAGTTTGATTTGGAATTTACTACTTCTAAGTTGAAGAAATCATTAGTCTTTTCCGATATGATCTGCTCTCTCCCCTCTAACTTCGCTCCATCTGGTTCTAAGGAATGCATTCCAGACGATTTGCTTTTTCTGATTAGCACCCTTGATCCTTGGTTCCATGATATCACTGTATATATTCAAACTTCTACCTTTAGACTGAGTTGATGAAGGATGCTCACCGATAATCGCAGCCTTATCGTATAGTCGGAGATACACTCTACCGCATCGGAGTTGATTCCATTCTTCTTTGGTGTTTGACTCTCAAGGAGGCTGAGAAAGACCTGAATGATTGTCATAGTGGCACCTATGGTGGTCACATGTCTGGTTATGCTACTGCACAAAAAATTCTTCGTGTCGGGTATTTCTATCCCACAATCTTCAAGGATTGCATTGTTGCTGTTCGTAAATGTCATGATTGCTAGATTTTTCAGCGCAAGATGTGCGCGCCACCTTCCCATCTCCACCCTGTCACTACCATTGGTCCCTTTGCGCAGTGGGGCATCTATTTTATGACATGTAACCCTCACTCGGTGGGGGGGGATGCTTATATCATCATAGTAGTTGACTACTTCAACAAATGGGTCAAAGCAATGCCTACACTTATGGCTAACGGTAAGATACCAGCTCATTTCATATTCAATCACATCATTTCTAGGTTTGGTGTCCCTCAAGCCATCGTTACCGATCATGGTTCCCATTTTCGACATTATATGGTGGCAAAGTTGACTTCCAAGTTGGGTCTACGTCACAACAGCTCAACTCCATGCTATCCTCAGGCCAATGGCTAGGTTGAAGCCGTGAATAAAGTTCTTGTCACCATGCTTCAACGTACGATTGTGATGCACAAATCAAACTGGCATCTCATGTTATTTTTGGCTCTTTGGGCATACCGAACCTCAGTTAAGGATGCGACTGGATTCACTCTATTTCATCTTATTTACGGTCTGGAAGCTACCCTTCCGATTGAGTGTGAAATACCTTCACTCAAGTTGGCCATTGAATTTCTGCCAAACACTTTGCCAGAAGAAGAGTTTCTTCTCTACTTAAAAAGGCTGGATGAAACTTTTCACTTTGCTGCTTTGGTTATCAAGGCACAGAAGAAGCGGGTCAAAGCTCATTTTGACCAATCGGTTTCCCCTCACTCCTTCGTAGAAGGAGACCTCATTCTCCTGTACGACCAAGCTCATGATAAGCTGGGGGCAAGAAAATTTCAACCCATGTGGCGTAGGCCCTACATTATTAAACATGTCTTGCGGAATGGGGCCTATGAGCTCATTGATTACGAAGGTCATCCACTAGATCAACCCAGAAATGGGTTGTATCTTAAAAAATATTATGCATGAGTCATTCGTGCATGTTTTGTGTACATAGGTGTTCTTTTCATTTTTGTACATTTTTGACTTGGTGTCCTTTGTGAGTGTTTTCCTGCTTATTGGGTCGTTTCTTATTGTGCAGATGTCTATTACCCCTTATGTCGGTTTCGCAGATGATGCTTCCCGCAGTACACAGAATTTGTCTTCAACAGCTTGGGTGATTTATGATCCTACTGGTGAGTTGATATATCTTCAAGGTATTTGTCTAGGATGAACTACAAACAATGTCGTTGAGTATAATGCTGTCATTGAGCTAATAACCGAGGCAATTTCCCTCGGCATTCGTGCATTGGCTATAAATCTAGACTCACAACTTGTTGTTCTTCAACTTAATGGACATTATTCAATTAGAAACCCTCAAATTTTTAAGGTTTTATTTACATGTTTGTTTGCTGGAAAGACATTTTGATTACATTACATATCAACATATTCCTAGGCATATGAATGCATTGACAGATACAGTGGCTAACATTGTATTAGATAGATATTTGCGTAATTTGTAAAATCATCATCACATGAAAAATATCCATACAGGAAAATAGATGTATATATATATATATATATATTTATCAAATGTTTGCATCAGTGTGCATCATAAGTTCAAAAAATATGTGTGTTTCTGTTACATCCTGAGACATCATGTCTCTCAAAAATGCAGGAAAAAACCTAGGTGTCTACTCGGTGTGACGCTCATGGTAGCATGTCACTGCCCGTACAAGTCGCCTCAGCAAGTGGTGAACTCGGTTGACACCCCTACAGTGTGTCTCTGGTATGCACGAGGAACATTGTCGAATCATGCCTAGTTCAGGATCCCACAAGAGATTCCCTCTAGGTTGTGCACGATTTCCTCCTCCTCACCTCCCTCACCATGAGGGTCAATATCAAAGTCGCGAGGGAATCACCTCGCTATTGGAGACATACCTATAGGTCTCTTTGGGCCAACATCTGCAAACACGTGGATTTAATGTCATAACATACATAACAAAAAAATCATAATAATCGTGAAAATAAAAAATGAGTCTTACCAAGTGCTTCATCCCAATCCTCTCCTTCTGGGAGTGGGAGGTCCGAATCACCAGTGAAATCTGTGCCAGAGTAGGGCCAATGCTCCACAACAATCAGCTGTCGGTGGAGCCAATTGAACAACTCTGGTCTCCGGGACATTTGTTGATCACCCACTGACCTTGGCATCAAAGCTGCCCAACGGGCCAGTGGCTCCTGTGTTGGTGGTGTCATAACTATCACCTCCTGTCGCTGAAAGATTGGTAGTCGTTCCAGGAAGAACGATACCAGAATGGACCCATATCCAAACTGCTTCAATTTGGTTTTCTTGCACTTTATTAGTCGACGCTTCATGTTGATTGTCACTGCCTCTGCCCAACTATAGAGGGTCGGTGTCAAAAAATCTACATCAAGAAGTAGCTGTTTCTTTTTTGCTTCGTTCGGTGCCTGCGATCCCGCAGCTCGTGTGATGGTGTGTAGCACTACATTTAGTGCCAAGTCCGAGATAGTCTAGATATCCACTTTCCCACTTTCTGATCCTTTCTGTGCCCCTCGACATGCCCTGTCGATCACCATGCTCACGTTCTCCATGGTGGGACAGGTGTCGGTCAGGACTGGTGTTGCCCCCCTCCGCGACAGTCCTGTTATGAAATAAATGTCTAAAACATCAATCTCGAGTTCCTGATCACGAAGAACGAATTTTTCTTAATCCTCATCCCAGATATTGATTAAGTATTGCAGCAACTCTGGTTGAGCTCTGAGGCAGGGTGTCATGAAGAATTTTTTCAATCCACAATCTCTAAGAGCTTCCATGCATCTTTCATTTTCCATGGCAAGCTCGTCTTCTTTACTATGTTCTCGTTCCTTCCATTCGATCACCATTTTTCCACTTCACACCTACAAACATGTTCATATGAACCTCATTAGCCGAATTAAGAGCTTTTGATTTTTGAAATTGGGCTTACTTGCTTGCATTCATAAGCTTAAAAGGTCTGCGCGGTTGGCACGACTGTTTTAGAAATAGTCGCGCCAATGGGCATGCCCCAGTTCAGAAATTTGGGCGATTGGCGCGAGTCCGTGCCCGATAATCGCGCCAACCGCCGTGCCCTATTTTTTACAAATTGTCCCACAGAATTCCAAATTTTGGGTTGTCGTAAATGAAAGAGGAATCAAAATGCAGGGAAGGATGTCGAATCTTACCCGGAACTGACGGATTCAAGATTAGTCTGCCGGATTTCCTGCTATCGCCATCGTAAAATCACAGTGTAAAAAGGGTAACTATTGCTCCACAAGAGGTAAAAGTGAAAAGTAATTATTTTTTACCATTTTTGGCATTTTATAAATTTTCAAAACCCTAATTAGGTTTTAAGACATATTTTTCGATTATTTCACTATGTTATTTCGATAAATGGGTTTTATGTTTGTCTCTTGTGAAACGACATGTCTTTAATGAGATAGCGATGAAGTAACGAGTTGTATTTTATACTTTTTCGAACTCGGTAAAAATACGAAAAATTCACTACTAGAGTCATCTTTCAGCTCTTTAATGACTCTTTGAAACTGAAAAGATTGTTGAGACTCTTGTCGTTTTGAACTTGTTAAATGGCTGCGAAACAATATCTACCCAGTATACGTTTACTCCTTTTTCGGGTTGGGATAGATTATTTACGAAAAAGGAATACCTTAGCCTATCGCGACTAAGAGGTTCTTTCAGATATTTTTTTCTACCTTTTCAGATCTGAGGGAATATATACAAAAAGGGACATGCTAGAGTTTTATTTTCCACTTCTTTTCAAACTCTCTAAACATGAAAAGATGCCAATTTCTTCCTTTGTCAGACTCATTAAACCCTGATGACATTGGAAATCGTCACCATGACGTTACCCAAGTTCCTCCTTCCTATGGCTTGTAAAATGTACTAGGATGGATTTTTCCAAAGGACAAACTTACATTAAAAGCATATGTTATCCCTTTCAAGCTTTTTTTTCAAAAATAATTTGGGTACTCACCAGAAATGGTGGGGGAAAATGGAACCAATTCTTAGTTGTGTCGGCAGTATGTCACTCCTGAACATGACACTCATCTGCATTCGTGTCGGGTTGGGAACATCTAATTTCGTCATTTTTGCCTCCATGGGTTTGGGTAATCTATTTTGACCCCTCATTTTCTCTTTACCACGTCATCATGACCTCAGATCCCTTGATGTCAAATGCTGCCAAATTCAGAGTCATGTCGCTGATATGTTCAAGAGAAGTTTGCCTCTGTAGTTTTCAACCTCCTTCTGATTCTCTACTGGTCTCGATTCATTATCATCATGTTCCTTTGTCTCATGTCAATGATGTGGGAAACATTATAGCCCTCCTTTGACCGGGTCACTTCCTATCGACTTCAACTCATTATCTAGGAAATTGATCTAGAGACTCCCTTCCGGTACCTTGGAGCTTACATGCCTCAATAGCAAGTTCTTCACATTCGACGACAGGTCCACATCATTGGCCTTCGATCGAGTGATTCTACAGGTGTTTGACGCCAGATCATTGTTCACATTCTGTGGATTGTACCTGTTGTACCTTGAGAGCCATTGTCATTATTGGTGGTTTTTCTCGTGCATGTTAACAACTTTCATCATTGGTTGATAATCAGGTGACTTTCTTGCATGTTTGACTTCAGATCACATATTTGCATGCTTGAATTTGTACTTGTTCAGGTCGAGATGGAGCGCAAGACCCTGGGTTTTGTCTGATAAGATCCAGGCTGTGGGATATTATGGTTTATCATGACTTTATGCATGACTCTTTTGACTGGATGGTTGCAACCATACCTAAGTCTATTTTTTGATCCCTACTGCTGGATGGCTGCGTCCATACCTCGGATCTCAGTTTATATATGTACTCTATTATGCTCTCAATGCCAATTTCAGAATTACATAAAATGAATGAGTCCATATCAATAGGTGTATAGTAAATAGGATAGTTTCGAGGTCTTTCTACACTACTAACCATGTACTTCATTAATGTCTCTCTGTAAATTTTCTTGGGTTGGAAAAAAATTGATATTGTTGCATAAGACATATCTAGCTGTAGAGGTCCCTGCAGTTTAGCTCCCCATGAGTGAGATAACAACATTCCATACCTAGGAGGGATGTCAGCTACTACAATATCCATGATTGCTTTTTCCAGGGTATTGAACTAAAGTAACACATAAATCTTTTATTAAGCCCAAACATTTCACTTTACTGGAGTCAAATGAGAAGAGGTCTTTATAAGGTCTAGTGATGTCTAAATTCAAGGTTTCCATTATTGCTTTTGGCATCAAATTATGTGAAGCCCCTGAATCTAGCATTGCATTATGTAAAATCTGATCATGAACCGTTAAACTAATGTAAAAGGGAGGAATTGCTCCATCTTGGTGTTTCCCATTAACATCAGGACCAAAGATTAATTCTGGTTGATCATCACTCAAGTTTACTGAATCTTCTCCATCATTCATATTTAAAGTCTCAGTGATATGTGTTCTGTATAGGTCATGTATTACCAACTCTGTCAAAGGAATTGGTATCTTTAATTTGGCAATTTCAGCTTGGATGTTAAATGGTGCTTGTGATTTTCCTAGCTGAATTATTTCTTCTTTTGCAATTGTAGTTTGGGTGGGATTATCTTCTTTTTCTACAGTTGGTTTTTCATTTTCAGTTTGTATTTCCACTTATTTACTTCTTTTAATTTTCTTTTTAGGTACAGTTTGAGATGCAGTGGAAGTTTTGGTAGATTTTGTGGTTTCAGCAGCTATTTTAGCAGTGGCTATTTTAGGATCAACTGATTTTGGATCAACAGTAGATGTTTTTTAATCTAAAATTTATGTTTTAGCATAAATTGTTGTCTTGGCAGCAACATATTTTTGAGGATCTGTTGATGGTTGTACAACAACATCTGTGATGTCAACAATTTTAGGACTAGGTGAAATTTTGGGACTTGAAGTTTTCTGAGTTGAACTAGAGTTTTGTTGAGTTTCCCTTGGGAGGATTTGCAGAACTTTAGTGGTAGGATCCTTTACTGTCTTCTTTGTTTAATTTTGGGCTTATTTCCTAATAGAAGGCTCTACATTTTCTTTCTCCTAAGGTTATATTGCTTATGAACTTCATTAATTGCAAACTCATAACCTTGATTGTAATCAAAAGAATCACTAGAATCTAATTGTAGTTGTTGTAATTCAAATAAATCTTATTCTTCTTGTGTAAGAAAAATGGTGTTATCATCATTAATGCCCATTAGATTGATTTGAGTGTCTTCATAATTTTCATTTTCATTAGAAATTTCAGCGTAATTCTCTTGGAAAGGTGGTCTTATTGTTTGGTCAGGTGTTGATTCTCTAGATTTTCCAGTGTTGGTTTTTTTCTTGAAATTGGGATTTCTAATTTGAGGTCCTTGTTGTTGGTTATCCCATTGTGGCTTCCTTTCCATATTATCTAACCTATCCATCATTCTCTCTAATGTTTTTTCTAAGTGATCTATTTTCAAATCTGAAGTTGATGTTTCCTCTTTTATTGTCACTCTCCTTTCATTTCTTAATCTAGCTTTCTTTACTAACAAGTTTGCCTCTACACTAACAACATTACTTTGCATCTGCTCTAAGGTCTTTGGATTTCTCTCTCTCAGTTGATAAGCTATATCTGTATCAAATCCATTAGGGAATTTGATAAGGACAGAGTCTAGAGGAGGTTTAAGATTAGCAGGAATTGCATTATAAATACTGTTATATCTAGTACAATAATCTTGGACTGTTTCATTTGGTGCTTTTTTTATGCTTTCAAATTCAGATAAAATTTGTAGTGGATTTTTCTTCTTCTCTCATCTATTTAGAAACATTCTATGAAAAACTGCTAAATCAGCAATACTACCAGCATTCAAACCTTTAAACCATTTTCTCACCTCACCAGTTAAAGTTTGAGCAAAAATTCTCATTTGGACATCATCATCATCAATTTCATGAAGTTCAAAATAGTATGTCATCTTATTAACATGTTGTTGTGCAATGCAATGAGTGGTTCCATCAAATTGAGGGATTTTTCTTTGATAATCCTGGGGCATGTTATGTAACTGTGCTAGTATGACCAAGGGAGCATATCTGACAGCCATGGCTTGGATTCTAGCTTAGCTAGGAGGTAAGTTTGAAGTACTTTCTGATGTAGTTAAAGCACTTGCAGATGATATTGGGATATAAGAAGATGTAGTTGCAAATGTGGTTGATATACTAGAAGATGAAGGGATGTTATAAGATGTGCTTGGAAATGAGAATGATGTATTGGGAAATATAGCCGAAATACTAGGAGATGAACTTGAGGTGGTGGAATATGGAAATAAAATTCTAGGTTGAAATGGTTGCTTGGGAAAAAATGAATCTGTGGAAGGAAGTGTAGTGAAAATAATTGATGAAGTGGTAGTGAATAAAGATGAACCTACAGATTCTAAAAGACTAGTACCTAAATGACTAGTAGAAGGCTTAGGGGTATAGGCTGATAAAGCGGTGAATTCAACTGAATGTTGTAAATAAGCTTCCACAATTTCTTTAATCAAAGTTGCAGTTATGGCATCAAGTTTATCATAAACTTTAAAAATATTTTGATCAGAATCAACTGAAACAGTTTCCTTTTTAGTTTCAATAGATGAAATGAAAACATGATCTATTATAGTATTATGTAAGTCACTTTCTGATTTAGTTCTGAAAAAAGATTGTTCAAAATTTAAATCAAATTCTATGTCTTGTAAACTTGATAGTTTATTTGGAAGAGAATTTGCTTTGACCAATGAAACCTTATTACCTAAACTCTCTACTCTTTTATTTTTCTTTCCAATTTTGTTAGGATTATCTACTATGACAGTAGGTTGTGGATTTGGATTGAACCTGGTATAGTAGACTCTTCTGGAAGCCAGAATTACAGTTTTTTATGAAAATATACTCACAACTTGTTTAAAACAATCTTAAGGTGAAAATATAATTGAAAATATTTCCTTTAAGATCTATTTAAAAACTGAGGATTGGTTAGTTCCCCAGTATGGTCGCCAATATGTTATCACTCCAATAATTCTTAAAAGTTGTGAGATTTTTTATTTTGTGTTAAAGAATATTAGAGGTAACCACAACCTACTTTTAAGCCTTAGGATCTAGCCCTCCTAATGCTCAGAGAGGGCTCCCTTTATATGATTTATCTTTGTTGATTGTATTTGATTTTAGGCTAGTTATGTAGGGAAAATTGGTTTTGGGTTTTGATTTGATATGGTGGTGAAATCACTTACTTAGATGGATATATGTAGAGTTGTATCCCATTGGGAAAATGGAGTCAATGTGTCAAGCAGTCAGATCAGGATCAAGTTCTAAAGGGAAATGTTTATAGGGCAAGATAGTTGAATCACTTCAAATCTTCAAGGCTGATGGTGAAATTGGTTTTGATCGGTATAAAAGAGCAATTAAGGGTTCTTACATCCGTATTATGAGTGAAAAGGCAGAGGTCAATCGAAACCAGGGAGAAATTAAGGGTTCCCTAATCTAGATATCAATGGAAAACATATAAATGATATTCAGTCAAAACAGAGAGCTATTAACATATTCTGAAATAACAATTCCCGATTTATCATTTAGATTTAGAACACATTCAAGTATTGATGGAAAACATAAGAAATTGACAAAGTAACAAATGAAAATACTTCACTGTAGTAGCCCAACACATGAATCCAGTAATATGATGCTTTATTTCCTTAATCCAGTATGCTGACTTGAAATTTATACAAAAAAGCCTTAGGTTCGTAATAGTACAACTACAGAAATGTTCAACAATTCATCCACACTCAATACTTCGAAATGAGAAGTATTTATACACAAAATCATACTAAATATCCTAGAATAAACTTAGGAATTTATTTATGGAAAAGAAATATATTTATGCAAGAAGATAGTGATAGCTTCCTAACTAATGCTAGCTGTCCATTTTTTATTTAAATAAATGTTTTGTTGTCTTGATTTAGTCAATGTTTTATCTCTTTGTTGTTCAATTAATGTTGCAGCTGGACAATGAGGTGTCTCTCATGCTGGCAGCTTCATTTTTGTTCTGATTTTGATTTTAACCTTTCAACTGATACACTTTCATATGTTTCTCTTTATCCTGATACTCTTTTCATCTGCAAAACTGTAAATGCTAATGTAAAAATAACAGACTCTGTTTTTCACTTTCACTACTCTGTGTTTACTGCAATTTGATTTTATAGTGTATCAGTCAATTTTTCCCATAATTTTGTCTCTCATAGTTTTATCTTCATCATCTTTCTGAAGTTTTCATTAGCTTCAGTATACTTTAAGAATGTTGGTTTATTCATAAATAAGTGTTTTACTTCATGTTGTAAGTAAAACAAATTCTCAACATGTTTGTAGAGCACCTTCCCTATTGGGATTCCATGCAAGGCTGAATTGTTTACCTTCTCTTTGGAAAACTCTCTTATCTTTTTGTCATAATCATCTTGCTCCATTAATCTATCATTAATCACTAAAGGATTGGGAAGGCCTTTTTGCCTTAGAACATCAAATTTAGTCACGAACCTAGTGATAGCAATGTCCATGTTCTGGAACTTCTCTTCTAACTGTGTCATCAGATTCTTCTTAGACATTACCTTCCTAACTTCTAGGATGGTCTATGTTCTATCATTAATTCCAATCTCTTCCCACTCTTGTATATTTTTGGAATTAAGAAACTTGATGTTTTCTAGAGCTTCTTCAGGTTTCTTGCTAAGCTCTTCTTTTGTCTTATGGATTGCTTCTCTTGCTGATTTCACTAGATCTTTCTGCTCATATATCACCTATATGCATGGCCAAATATCATTGACTGCTTCAATGATATTGGATCATAATTTTTTCTTAACATGTGCCATTGTTTCCTTTAGTGTGAGTTCTTTTTCCAAATTTTTCAGTTGCTCATTCAATCTGTTGGATTTTTGTTCTTCATTCTTAACATTTATTTGAGCAATTTTCTTAGCATCTTCAAGATTTTTGATCTGTTCTTTTAGTCTATTTATCTCATTGGTCTGAATAGACATATATTTCATTTCCTTTACTAATTTTCTTGCTTCATCTGAGTGTTATGCTGCTGTTGTTGAAGATTATGTGGCTGAAGTTGTAAATGAAGTAACTGGAAGTGCTATGGCCATTGGAACATTAGGAGCCAGTGATTCTTCCAAAGTAGAAGGTACAACTGTTGTAACTATAGGGATGGCAGTGGCAAGAAATTCTTCTTCTTTGTTGCCTTCTTTCTCCTGGACCAATTTGTCCATTTCAATTTCCATTTCCTTTATATAAGCTGTTAACTGTAAAATGAGACTCATCATCTCATATTTCTGATTGGTTTCCTGTAAGACCTCCTTGGCCTGAGGATGCTCTGTAGGAGGTAGTTTCAATTGTTTCTTAAGTGCAGCAATGTCTGCATTTTTATTTTTTGATCAATTCCTCTGCAGCTTTTATATTTTGAGGATCATATCCTACTTCAATCACTAGCTCTTCCAAGGATTTGATTCTAGTGTCCTTTTCATATGAAGATGCTTTCTCCAACTTGAGCTGATCTCTTACATTTACCAGAGTGTTTTGAAGTTTCTATACACTCATGGCCTTGGTGGTCACTGTAGAATAAATCATCTCTCCTGCCTGCTTATGAAATTCAATTTTATCCAGAGGATGAATATCCTGGACTGGAACTTCAAAATCCATTTTTTTGTAATCAGAGGATGATTTAGGGGTTTGAATTGTGGGTTGAAGAACTATCATTAGCATCTTTTTGTTCTTGTAGTCAAAGGCTGAAAGTAGCCTAATCTGAATGCTAGGAGTTTGCTTCAGATACTGAGAATATATTTCATTTTTTATTTCTTCATTTTTGTCCTTAATTTCCTTGTGTCTTTCCTTTATATCCATGTCCTTTTCTGTTGTTTTCTTGGATTAAGAAACTTCTATACTATGTTGTTTCTGAATCGGTTGTGTCTTAGAAGTAGTGGGTTGATGTTCCTCTTCAATTCTTGTAGTAGGTGAATTATATTTTTCTGCAATTTCAGTGTCAATCACCTCTACTGTTTCCTTTTCTTTATTGGCAGGATTAATCTTTGGATTTTTACTGTATCTTAATTTGAATTTAGTCTCTATTGTAGTCTCTGTTGTATAAGATCCTTCCTCCCTATTTCTCTTCACGTTTCTATCTTCTTGGGCTGGAGTTTGCAAAGTTTGACTAGTATCACTTTGCTTCTCGGCCTCTACCAATGTATTCTCTAACCATTCAGATTGGTTTGAAAATTTCTCAATCTCTAGCTTCTTTTCATGTATATATGGAGTTAATTTGCATATAACTCTTGCTAATAACACCAAGGGGATCATAATACCAAAGGAAAATAGGACTGAATTTGAACTCCTACAATTTTTTTTCTACTTCTGGACCTGCTTCTCTATTATCACAGATAAATGGGCCAACCTGGTTCTTCAACTTGAACTGTGTTTTCTTCTTTGCAATTAAGAAATTGACAGCATCTAAATTTAGAATCTGTCTTATAGACTCCAGGGAAAATATCCTCACAGGGAGGTATTTTGGAAATTTATAAGGGATAATACTGGATCCATAAACTCTTATTTCTATGTGATTTTGGTACAAGTACCAATCACCTATCCTGTTTTGCTCAGAAAATTGTAAAACCTTCTTGATTTCATTGCTAATTCTGGGTTGTACACTGTTGTTTAGCAAATTTACCAAAGGATGGATAAAGGTATCTATAAACTCTGAATAGGTGAACTCATTGGAATCTTTCCTTATCAAGGAAGTCCAAAATATGACTGATTGTGGATTTCCTTCCACATCAAGCTTCTGAAGGTTTATAGGAAACTTCTCAGACTAAAAATATAGGAACATGTGAAATAGGAATGAAGAGTATTTGAATACACCTTCAGAAGGCATTTTGACTAATTTCTCATGGATACTATCAGCAATATATTGGGAAAAGTTAAAGATGGTATCAAGAGGCTGACCAGGTGTAAAGTAGACAAGAAACCAAGTACTACAAACATCAACATGTTCATATATAAAATAGCCAAGAATGAAAGATAACGTGGAAATAATATGTCTTGTCCTTTCATATAATTTAGCAGAAGAGTATGGAGGATTTAACTTAGGAATCTCTACATAAGAAGGCATGAAGGTATGAAAAATATAGAACCTTTTGGGGAAGTCCAGATCCAAGTATAATTTAGAGAGGGCTTCAATAGAAAAAGGAAATTCATTTGGCCCAGGTTGTATCTGAAGCATTTGATTGATAGAATCTGTTGTAATAGTAAATAAGACTTATTTTTCAAGGTTCGCTGTGGCTCTTTGATTAGAAGAGTAGCATGATTGGCAGAGTATGATTACTTCTAGGTATTGGTAAGTATGAGGGACCACATATTCGGCAAGTCTGACTCATAGATAAACACTTCATCAGCCTGATCTAGGGATTTTTCTTGGCTCTAGCAGTGGAGCTCAAGAAGGTTGAACTCTATCAATGTATCAATAATCTTGAAGTCTACATCAGCAAGGGGAATATGACCTATATCTACAACACAGAGTTGTAGAGGATTTACCGTTAGGATGTTTTTGGAAGCCATTAATTTGTTTAATTTATCAATTCCAATACTCTTTTGACCTTAAAAACACTGATTAGGCCTGAAAAACACCTATGGAAGTTACGACAGTTTTGCAGAAGGATTTGGATACAACAAGGATTCTTTCTTTTGTCTGCAAAGGAATAATTCTAATCAATTAACTTAAACTAAAATCTCTGTATCAAAAGAGAAACTTCAAGACCTTAGAGCTTCTGCAAATAATATCTAGGGTCTGTAGTGCATTTTCTGTGATAAAACAATCTGAAGACATCAATTTTATGCAAAAAGGATGCCTAAATGTTGTAGGAAAGGTTTGAAGGTCACAAAAGGCTTTCTCGAGTCTTTAAATGGCTTAAACTTCTTTAGTTTAATCAATTTGTGGTTTTAATAGTCTAAGGTTTCAAAATTAAGGATTTTAGGAAGAAAATGGTGTTTTATTTAGGTTCAGAGGCTCCTAAATGATTTAATTCACTGTATTATTCTTTTAGAACGATGAATGGGTCTATTCTTCTGAAGAATACCTAGTAAAATGAAGTGTTGCTTTGCAAGAGGGTTTCTAAGGGTGTAGAAAGCTTTCAAAAGCTTTTATTGATATTTATAGGTAGTCAGATGACTTCTGCACTGTTTTTAGCAGTCAATTTGGTGAATTCCGTTTCTTTTAGGCTAGAAAATAGAGTCGTCAGCAGTCTTCTTGGTATGCAATGCTTCTTTTTCATGAAAATGGTAAAAGAAAGTGAAAAGAATGCATTTGGGCAGTTTATAAACGTTTTTTATTAAACAGTGAATGCATTGATTGCGGGGTCATTTCAAATAGACGGGTGGTTTGGGCGCGGGAAGGGAAAAATCGTCAAGTGGTTTTCGCATGGTTCAAAGGTGGTAAGCGAGATCAGTTTGATCGATGCGATCCAATAAAATTAAGACACGTAGCGGGGAGAGAAAGTCCACAAACCACATTTATCGGAAGGTTTGGGGTTGGTTAAACATCACATTAAGAATTGTGCGACATGGGATAACTATCGTCGGATCTGGGGGATGTAGATCGGACGGAGCGGATCGTGTGATAGAGATGCAAGGTCGTATGGCATGGGGCCCGGGATTTCAATGCAACGGGAGGTTAAATATGTATTTAAACCAAGGTTTAATACATAGTTTGGAATGTAATATGATAGGCGGATGATAATGTAATTTAACAAATGAAATGCGGGCAGATGTAACTTTAGAACTGGTGGAGATTAAAAAATATAGTGGGACTGGGATTAATAAACATGGTTTATTATTTAACCTATGGGATGTGGGTTATATAACATGTGGGGAAATTTAATCATAGGTTAAAATAAATATATGGGTGGGGAATAATATATAGGGATTTAATTTAACACGGGGCTAAGGGTAAATGCAGGAATTAATATCTAAATTAATGAGGAATTAACATCTAAATTACCGTGTTAGTAATGAAATGTGACGAGGGAGATGGAATACAATAAGCCTAGTGTAAAACATGATATAGGGATAAATTTCATTGTTGTGGGTCCCGACATAATATTTTTGCATTTACATTTAGGATAAAGTATTTTTTGGGTTTTTTGGGTATTTTTGAATAAAAGGTGAATTAGTTAAAGGGTTTTACCTTTCTTAAGTTTAATGTGTTTTAAACTTAGGAAAAGAGGATTTTTTCAAAGGAAAATGGATGATGATGGGAAAAAAGAGAAAAATGAAGGGGAAAGAATGAAAATGGAGGGGATGAAGTATTTTTACGAGGGGATGATTTTTTGAAGGAAGTTAGTGACTGAAATGACCAATTTTCTGCTTATCCATGATTGTAAAAACTGCTTTCTGCCTACCCATATGCTACCCTAAAAATTTTACTTCATTTTCATGGATGCATTTGAGCTTGCAAACCCTTGTTCATTTTTCTTTTAAAACAACAAACTAACTAATTCTATCCTTATTTCTTCCAAGGGCTCAGATTAAGTTGTTGAGCTCCTTATTATTCTCTAACTAACTACTGATCTGCCAAGATTAAACTGTTTGGCTAGATCTTTATTCTCTATCTAGCAACATGAAATTTAAAGCATGAGAGGTTAAGATTAAGTTCTTTAGCCTTCATGGATTGTGGCATTTTAACAAGTTGCACACAAGCTTTATTTTGCAGTAAAAGTAAATAGTAGTGGCATTTGGATTTGCATCACTTTCATGTTTTATTTTTATTTCTTTTTTGTTTGGGGTCCATTTTCATATTCTGTTTGATATTTTTTCTTTCAAGTCCTTTGATTTTTCTTTTAGGACTTTCACCCTTTTTTTTTTTTTTTTTAATTTTTCTGATATGGGAAAACAATTTGCAGAAAGCAAAGTATGTACATATTGCAAGACTAATCAAAGTCAATTCAAAAATTATGAATCCTATTATTATGAGACCCTAACAGTGTGCATGTTGGATATGCAGTGTTGTGTACGTATGGTGCTATGTACATGTTGTATATGCAGTGCTATGTACATATGGTGTTGTGTGCGTGTTGTACACACGGTGTTATGTACATATGGTGTTGGGTGCATGATTGTACATGTGGTGTTGTGTACATGTTGTACATGTGGTGTTGTGTGCATGTGGTGTCGTCTACATGTCATGCATGTGGCACTATGTAGATATGGTGTCATGTACATGTCGTACATGTGATGCTATGTACATGTGGTATTGTGTACACATTGTACAGGTGGTTCGATGTACATTTGGCATTATATACACATTGTGCAGGTGGTGTCATGTACATGTGATGTTGTGTAGGTAGTGTTGTGTACATGTTGCGCATATGGTAATGGTGTACATGTGGTATTGTGTGCATGTCGTACATGTTGTGTTGCGGGTATGCGATACTATGTATGTGCATGGTGTAGTCGTGGTATCATGACATGTGTATTCGTTGTGTTGTACTCTTTATATGTATATGTATTGTGTAGTGTTGTACACTAGATGTAGGTGTATGTGTTGTGTTTTATTGTACACCGGGTGTGTGTATATGTGGCATATGTCGATGTGAGTGCATGTATTCTATGGTGTTGTATTTCGTATGTGGGTGTATGTGTTGTGATGTACATTGTGTGTATGTGTACGTGATTGAAGAGAAGGCATTGGGTGCTTGTCGGGTATGACAACCGATCCGGTGTATGTATAGAAAGAACAAGGGCAAAAGTAAGGATCGATGAAGGATAAGTATTGATATTTTATTTCAGTTCTATTATGCATGTGATCTACGACTTTGACCTATGATGGTTGTGTTTTGAGCTAACCAAATGTGATATGTTTATACATGATGATTTGATCAAACAACTAGTTTAACTTGTGTGACAGGAAGTAAACGGAAGTGCAAGTGTACCTGTTGACGAGCTACCAATGAGGTATTATTTGAGTTTATTTCAATTCATTTTGAGTTTAATGGGAATTATGTGCTTGTATAGGAAAGAAAGGAAATTCCCGGTTGGGTGGTTGAAACGGATTGCAAGCATTAGCAGCAACAACAAAAGGAATTGAAACAAGAAACAATATGTTGGTAGAGCACTTCAGGAGTAGGGCCATTGTGGGACACTAGTACCCAATAGTGTCCATTGATTTCCATGAGCATGCTATGACTGGTATGATGGTTTTGAGGCAGGGATATGCCTTGGTTTTTGTGTCTTATGATGCGAGGAATCCTTGCCAAGGGATGGACTGCCTGAGATGGGGGTGTCAGCGGAACTTGGAAGGTGTGTGACTGCACGGAAGGGGGTGACCGAATTTCCCAAGGGACTATGTAGCAGGGAAGGGAAGGTTAGGGATGGATTTGGTTTGGTCATTAGAATTTCCATATGGAATCAGATGCACGTTGGGAGAGTGCCCTGGAACAATGAGTCGGTAACTTTTTACTGAGAGGACAATAACGCGGGATTGTAGCGTTGGACATTAGATGCAAACTTTGACGTTGGTAGTGGATTCTAGACTTCCTAGCAAGGAAGTGAATCCTAGTATTACTTTGAGGGTGGAGGTGCAAGCCTTTCGATTCCCTTGTTGTAGAGACAAATATCATATCCTTTTATTTGCTGGTTGAGAAAATGTGCATATATGTATATGTGTATATCATTGTAAATATTGTATTGAGTTGGATTTATAAAGCTCCTTAAACATTATGATTATTTGTTGGTTGAATCAAATGTGTTTAAGAGTATATGTGGTTGTTATTGTAAATATCGTAATGATTTTTTTTATAAAGCTCTAGTAAACGGTATGTTTGTCATGTTTTCAGCAGTGGTCATTATAAATACTGCAATGAGTTGTGTTGTAAAGGTCCATGGGAAATATGTTTTATTTTCAGCAGTTCGTTGGTTTGTAGGTGTCATTGAACACTGAGGACAGTGTTCCCCCAAGGGGGAGGGTTCTGTAACAGCCATGGTTAAAAATATATGTAAAAATATATAAGACCAAGGTCACGGGACACTTATTCCAAGCTAAATGTTGGACAAATCAAAACATCCTAGTGGGTGTTCATTTGATTCATTATGGCTAAAGGAAATTGACAAAGGCAATGACAAAGGATTTGGAAAGGAATGAGGCATTAATTGGCATTTTATTCATTAAAATAATGGAAAATAGGAGAAAAGGAAAGTGAAAGGTCACATGTTGCATGTGAGGAGGAAAATGAAGGAAAATAATGGAAATTGAAGAAAATAGAGGCCTCATTGATAAAAATATTTTTGAGGATCAGTTGGAAAGCTTTTGATTATGCTTATGGATCTCATTCTATTCTCTCTCTCTCTCATACTCTTGGACACTTATATTTTTCTTGGAGCACGTTGGCATTGTAGCAAGAAAGGGAAGAAAGCACGAAGAAGGAGGAACCAAGCACGGAAGAGTAGGAATCGAGCAGCTACCGCGGGATTCTTTGCAGGTATTGATTTGCATGTGTGATTGCCTTGCTAGATCTGGAATGCATGGTATTGGATGTGGTTCTTTTCTGTCTTGGCATGGGTTTTTCCAGATGTGATAGTGTTTTCATCCTAGCCTTTTCATTTCCGGATAGCCATGGTTTTGTGGAGTTCTCATGTTTTGGTTTAGCTGAATTATTGGATGGATTTGAAGCTGAGTGAGGTGGCTCTCCGAATTGATATAACACATGGCCTAGTAACCCCTGAACTGGACTATGGGTTTCGATAAAGCTAGATAGTGTGTTGCCTCGGTGGGCCTAAGAATCCTTGACCTGTGAATGGCACGATATGCGGTAAATCCTAGAGGTGGTTTGCCTCGGTTTAGGGCCTAGTGATTTGGGTTTGGATTGAGGTAAAGCCTGAGAGGTGGGTGCTCTCCATTGGGCCTAGTAGTCCCAAGATGGGATGCACGGTAAATCCTGAAGGGTACGTCTCAGTTTAGGGCCTAGTGATCCTTGATTGAGACTGTGGATTGCAGTAAAACTTAAGAGACTAGGAGACAGGAATATCCCTCACAGTGTAGGTAGAGAACTCTGGTAGCATTCATGCTTGTTTGGTTATTTCTGTTTGGTTATGAGCCCCAATTTCATGCTTGGAATCTGGCACAAGGGTGATTGGATGAAGAGAGAAGTGGCTCAGCCAATCTATGGTCAGGTAGAACGTGGAAGTCCCATCTCCGATTGGTTTTTACATTCATTAATGAGAAGCTCATTCCTTTGGTATTTGATGTATAAATGCACTAGTTTATATGTGGATTCCATTGTTGTTGTATCCATGGTATTTTTGTTGTTATTATGTTAGTTATAAGCCTTTAGTTCAACAGTGATGATGTATGGCTCTCCCCATGTTTTAACTTGTAAATTAATGCACAATGTATCTTTGGTCAAATAGATGGTATTGCAGCTGATGATTTAGGGGAGAAATGCTTCTTAGCAATTCTTAGATAAGTATGAGACCCCTTTGATTTGTTTTGTTGTTTATAACTGTAGCTTTTATGTTTGCGACATTTTTGACGAAATTCCTTTCATGGCTAGTAGGATTCTAATTTATTCCTCATGGATATTTTTGTAAATGTATCATTTTTTGGTCATTTTAATTCATCTCTTAACTTGTCATGAATTTTTGGGCAGAGCACTGGATTCAGGGCCTGAAAAAGTGGCTCAAATCTCCGGGATGCTAGCATAACACTGGGTAATTTAGTCCCTGGACGTTGGCATGTGATCTAATGCATGCATCCAGAGCCTCATAGATGCTGGCTTGTAGGCATGTGTATGCGTCCAAAGTTTCAGAAGCTAAAATGGTCAGTGGGACCCAGGGGCAGGATGCTTGAATGGTTGAGTTGGCTCCTGGGGGTGTTATTGTTGATGTACAAGGTTTGTGAAATGTGTTTCCATCGATTCCACTGCCTTAAGGTCGTCTAGGAGGTTGAGTCTAATCATAGTAGCCTCTCGTCACATGTTTACCTCGGTTGGCCAATTACTTGGGTAGATGTGGGAAGATGTTCATTTTTGACAAATGGAATAATATCAACTTGTTATGTTGTGTGGAACAATTTCCAAAAGTTAGTATTATTTGTTTAATTTGAAATCATTGTGAGGGAATACATGCCGAGAAGGGTTGTCATGAAGCAATTTTATGTATTTTAGCTTTATGGATAGAGATACAACATTATGGGTTTCAATGGAAAGAGGACATGAAACAAGGATAAAGCCCATAGTGAATTGGGTTTATCTTGGGTGGTTGGGAAAAATAATTGTTATCTTCCCCACCCAAGTTAAATTCTCACAAGTGACATGATGGAATTTGTTGTAATGGATTCAAGCCTTGTTGTTGGGTCTGAGCAATTCCTCAAGGATCGGAACATGTATATTACTCATATGGATTATAAAGATAATTTTCATGGAAGAAAGCATACTCCACAAATATATGAAATTGAGGTTTAGGGTAACGAAGGAGTATTAAAACCCAATAAAAAACCAACACAATGAATTGCTGGTGTTAGCCCTCAAATTTACATCTAGGTGATCCATTTTCTTTGCATGGCTGTCCCATCATTAGACTCCATCATGTTGCACATTTTTTAAGAAGATATTTGAGCACGGTGTTCCATGATCAATTTTAACTTTATTATTTCATGAGGATATTGTGGTGTACCATGATGAGCCAAATGATAGATGTTTAAGTATGATCACACTAGCATTAATGAGTAAAATTACATTGTTTGAGGAAAAGGAAAAAATAAGATATGTAGAAAAGAAGGAATTCACACCTATTGAATGAAGGGTAATCACAATGATGGAGGTGAAAGTAACCTATAGTTGTTTAAATAAGGATTTCACCGTTAGAAGAAAGGGATCATTGTCACTTCAACAAAGTGAATCACGTCTATTGAAGTGAATGATAGATCACTACGAGGAATGTGATCGAGGAAGTCAACCCTCTTTAATCTAGGAGTTATGATTTAATTCAATGAACCCTTATTCGCCCATGTTGAAATGATTGGGTGATAGAGGGTTTTACAAAACGATGTGATTTAGTGAGAATATGAACAACCACCAATTTGGGTGAATGAAATATTTGGAATGTGGGAGGCCAAACAAATTGGCAATTGAAGAGTGTAAAGGGGATTAGAATAATAATTTTTTTTAAAGAAACAGGTAACATTTTATATATATCAAAATTGGAAACATGCTAGGTCCTTTACATTCACATATTTCTCGAGTTCAATGATTTCCCAAATGGTTCAGAGGAGTACTTATAACTACCCTGGCTAGTTACTACTATCCTTCTTACTACATTAAAACTATATTTCCTCCAAAAAACTAAACAGAGTTTGACAAAACAACATAACATAACACAAATATAAAAAAAACCAACTACCCACTACCGCCAACCCCTCTGGTGGACTGTCCTCCTGGATCTCGTGTTCACTAAGTCCAACAGAGATATACAATCCCACCCCACAACGTTCATGTCCCTCTTCCTCGCCATCCTAAGAACCGGATGGTGTCATTTCTCTGACCCCTAAGACTTCTTTCAACACACCAACTGTTGTCGTTTCTACCTTTACTTCCATGATGTCAACTTTGAAATTCAGATTGATCATTTTTGTATTCAGATGGTCCACAAAATTCTACAACAACTCCAAATCCTTCCTTATTCCAGTGAGATGAGATATCACAATTGTGAATTGGTCACGTACTTAATGGCCGATTTGTTCCCCAATTTTCTTCACCATCGCCAATATGTCCTCCTTAAACAGTGACCCCTGCTCCTCCATACTATCTCCACTTCCATTGGTTCTAGAGGATCCCATTTTAAGTGTAATCCATCCCTTTATGCAAATATACTTTAAGTTTAATTGTTTCATCCAACTCCTTATATTACTATACTTATCCTTGTCAAATTCAGAGAAAATCCTATCACATTGAATGTAATTCCCAGTCATTGATTAGTCTCGGCACGAGCCTCCATCACTGAAATCGCCATTTCGCTCTCAGAGTTTTTTGCGAATGAATGATGCAACTAGAAATATGCATTGCCTTTCCATTCACTGGATTCGATAATTGACAGTATTTCCCTCCTTCTCCACTTATCCAGCATCATAACACTTGGTCCATCCTGCCTCCATCTAGAAACGCGAAGTCCCAGCTACCTGTCTCGACTCCCGAACGAGTCCTGCCAAACCTCGATAAGAGCGATAGGAGGTAGTGGAATGTCATCATTAAAATATTTATTATTCCATTCCATGTATATGGTAATGCTTTGAATTTTTTCAATCATGGAACATGGCATATTTGAGAGTTTATTTGATATAATACCAATATCCCTTGTTCTAGAGTGATTCCCTTGTTGCCTTGTTCATTTTCCACCCGATTGTTCTCTCTTTTGACATGGTAAAATTTATAATCTTCCAGTTTATTTAGGAGAATCCCTATTCATTGAAGAGTGGGGGATTGTTTTGCTTTTTTTTGTTGCTTGATCTTGATGCACCTTTGAATAATGATCATTGAATCTCCAACTATACTTATTTGACACATTCCCTCTGAGATAGTTATCTTTAATCCTTGCCAAAGAGATAAGGCTTCAGATTGATTATTTGAGGAATTTCCCAATCCCCAAGAATACCTTGTCTCTATTTTTTCATGTTTATATTCAACAAGATGATGAGCTTAGTGAAAAGTAAGCACCTTCACTAAGTGGGGCCCGCAGGCTATTTTTAGGTGTATGTCTATTTTTAGACATGGTTAGCATATTCTATAAGTTGCAAGATGCTATTTGTAGATGGTTGGTCAAATGTGGAAAATAGATGAAATTATATTTTTATAATATTGGGAAAATTCTATTTATAGATCGTCAATATAAAAATAGGTGCATGTCGATTATTATTAACCCTTAAAAATAATCCGACAATAAACATCAAATTATTCTCTTGAAACACTTTATTTCAATGAAAAGATTTGGAAAATTAGTGGGCTGAAGGAATTACACAGTTCCTAGGTTTATTTGTGGCTCATGCATGGAGGACTCAGTTAGAACTGAAGTGGCAAAGTTATGACAAAGTTGGAAGAGTAGTTACAGGAGTTGTTATTTAATTTAACTCAGTTAAGTGAGTTAAACTTAGTTGAGCTAGTTGTATCTAGACTAACTGAAAGATACACTAGTGAGAGTTATGTGAATTAATTAGTTAATTAATTCACAACTAATAACTCACTAGCAATTGAACAAATACAACAATTAACTACAGTGCATGTCAGTTCTAGTGGAGACCTAGTGGAGAGATAGGTGAAAGGGTGAGATGAACTATCTGTTGTGACTATAGTGATGCATTCAATGCATCTAACACACATTGGAGTTGCCAATGAGGATTGTGCAGTCAAGGAAAGACCAATTAGAATTCATTCAGGGGTCTTCTTCATAAGGGATTGCGCAATGGAGGCAGGTTGTCAGGAGGCAAGAAATTGGTGCATAGATATGCAAATTTCTGCATGACAGTGTGTAATGATTGTTGATTGTACTGAGAGCTTGATGTACTAAGATTTGTATGAGATTATTACATGATTCCATTGATATACATAATATATTATAGTTGGGGTATTTAGATTTAAGCTTTCCCATTAACCAACTGTGATATGTGCGATTGAATTTATTCATATGTGTTTGAAATTGAGTTTTTAAAATTTTCGCAAGTTTAACAGTGGAAGGATTCTGTATTTAGCAAGAATATAAATATTTTTAGATCAGGAGAATCCAGTAATACATCAGTATTAATAAATTTCTACATGGTATCGAAGCAATATTGATTATTGGAGATTGCAATTGTGAATAATTGTTGAGTTTTGTGCTGGTGGACAATTCGAATTTGCTGCAGAAATTTCTTGGTGCGACAATTGAGTATTCATTGAAATTTCTTTCAATGGGTTGCGATTGGAGTATGCCCTTGAGGGTAGCTCGAATTACATAGCCTGGAAGGATAGGATGGAGACGGTGCTTAAAGGTAATGGACTGAAGGAGTTCATCAACAGCAATGTTCATAAGCCTACTTCTAGCGATGCTGCAGTACTTGACGCATGGCAAAAGAAGGTAGAAAAGACAAGAATAATTTTGTTGGAAGGTGTGAAGGACCATATTGTGACAAGCCTTCACAGGAAAGCCACTCCATTTTCAAGGTGGAAGGATTTGACAGATCTTGTCCAAAGTAACAGTGACCAGAGGAAGTTGGCATTGAAAGATAAGCTCAGAAAAATAAAAATGGAGAAGGGCGACAATATTCCAAAATATCTCACGAAGCTTGTCCATTGTAGGGATGAACTGGGAAGTGTGGGAATTACAGTTGGTGATGATGACTTGGTGAGCTTGGCTCTCCTTAGGCTTCCGAAGAGTTGGCATAGCTACGAAGACTCTGTCAATGGACGGGAGAAACTGTCGAGTTGGGAGCGACTTTGGTCGGATCTTGTGCAGGAGGAGATAAGGCGAAGTACCAGGGATGGCTCTTCATCAAAGAATGATGATGAAGAGAATTGCACTTTGGCTGCCAAAGCAAGGAAAGGAAAGGGGAAGAAATCCCATCCAAAATCCGAGGCTAAAGGCAAGAAGCTGGATTTTTCCAAAGTGAAGTGTTTTCACTGTCATGAACATGGGCATCTCGCCACTAATTGCCCACAGAAAAAGAAGAACAAGAAGGTTGCTGGAGCTTCAGTTGGAGAGGCCTTAGCCTTGCAATTTTAACTTGATTTCTCTTTGATCGCATGCTTGGTTTCAAGCTCAATGGGATCGGTGTGGTATCTCGATAGTGGTGCGTATTTCCATATGACAGGAGACAAGGAGTTGTTTAGTGACTTGGAGGAGAAGGATCTCCAAATGCATATAGAGATGGGTGACGATGGTAGATACAGTGCGACCAGCATTGGAACCATTACCTTTGAGAGGGATTCAAGTAAACCATTTATGTTGAAATATTTTATGCATGTCCCAGGTCTGAAGAAGAACTTGGTCTCAGTCGCAATGTTGGAAGAAAGAGGTTATGACGTTGTTTTCAGTGAGGGAAAAGCTATCTTGTGACATAAAGAAACGAGTCAAACTAAAAGGATAGGGATTCGAGTTAAGAATATCTACAAGCTGGAGGTAGATGGTTGCGCTGCAATGATGGGCAAAGCAGAAGAAGTGGTGAGCCGGGATGAGGGCGAATTATGGCACAGGAGATTGGGCCATCTTCACCATGGCACCTTGAATATTTTGCAGTAGATTTCTACTGGACTTCCCAAGGGTACTCTTGCACAGTCAGATCAGTGCAAGGGATGTACTATGGGTAAGTTTGTGAAGACCACCTTTCATGAGAAGGAGAACTGTGCTTCGATGATCCTGGAGATAATTCACACATACGTGTGTGGACCTTTCTCGGTTGCTTCAACAAGAAAACAAAAGTATTATGTTATATTTGTTGATGACTATTCTAGTAGATGCTGGATCTTCTTCATGCAAAATAAGAGCGAAAAATTCTCAATGTTTTGTGATTTTAAAGCATTGGTGGAGAAGGAGTCAGGGAAGCAAGTGAAGGCTTTACAGAGTGATAATGGTGGTTAATATATCTCGAACGAATTCAAAGACTTATGCAGCAAATACGGAATTCAAAGAGAACTCATAGTGCCTCATAACCCACAACAGAATAGGGTCACGAAGAGGAAGAACAGAACAATCGTGGGTGTTGCACGAGCTATGTTGCATGACCAGGGCCTACCGATGCATTTGTGGACGAAAGCATGCAACACTGTGGTTTATGTGCAAAACCGTTGTCCTCATAGAGTACTTGACATGAGTACACCTGAAGAAGCTTTTACTGGTAAGAAGCCCAATATTTCTCATTTGAAGATTTTTGGCTCATCTTTTGACATTCATGTTACAAAGGACGCTAGGAAGAAGCTGGAGCCGACTACAAAAGTTGGGATATTTTTGGGGTACACAGGAACGCCCATAATTATCATGTGTATTTTCCAAACAGTCGAATGAATGTGGTGCGATGGGATATAAAATTCAATGAGGTGAAAACCATGAAGTTGTCGCTTTAGAGGGAGCTACATTTGCATGCGGAGGAGGAACTTCTTATTCCAAAAGATAAGCCTCTAGATGTGGATCAGCCATAGGAGGAGATTCATGGATTGGAGGAGCCCACTCATGCAGAACCAAAAATCAGATCTGGAAGAAGGCGTACCACAGAAGCTGAGAGACTGAAGCTTGATGCGGCAAAGAATGTAGGAGTCCCTACATCACAGGGCAGAGAGAGACAGTCACCTGACCGATTTATTGGATACATGGCTCTTATGAGAAAGTGTGTCGTGACAAAGCCATATTCTTTTGAAGAAGCAGCGTAGGAGCCCACATGGGTAGATGCCATGGTGGAGGATTATGACTCCATTGTCATAAACAATGCTTGGGAGATTGTTCCAAGGCCGGTGGGAAAGTCAGTGGTAGATTTGAAATGGATCTACAAGGTAAAGCAAGTTTTTGATGGGAGCATCAAGAAGTATAAGTCAAGATTTGTTGCCCGAAGCTTCTCACAGATCGAGGGGATTGATTATGAAGAAACCTTTGCACTTGTCGCACGATATTCTTCCATAAGGACCATCCTTGCTCTCTCAGCGCGGATGGGTTGGCACATTCATCATATGGATGTGAAGATTGTCTTCCTTAATGGGATCATTGAGGAAGAGGTGTACATTGAGCAGCCTAAAGGATTTGAGATCTTCAGCGGCGAGTCGCATGTGTGCAGACTCAAAAGAGCGTTGTATGGGCTAAAGCAAGCATCACGTGCTTGGTACACACGGATCGACAGCTATTTCACTGGACTTGGCTTCACCAAGAGTGAGGCGGATGCAAACCTGTACCAAATTGTGGTGGAGGGTAAGCTTTTAATCATTATTCTTTATGTTGATGATTTAATACTAATAGGTGATGAGCAGTTGATACACTCATGCAAGGCGGATCTTGCAAACGAGTTCGACATGAAGGATTTGGGCCTCCTTCATTATTTCCTTGGATTGGAAATATGGCAGCGAGAAGGTGAACTGTTTGTGTCTCAAGGCAAGTATGCTCAGGAGATACTTAGTAAGTTTCACATGGAGGAATGCAAGCCCATGGATACCCCTCTTCCAGGAAGTTGGAGGAAAGAGGATGCTACATCGGCAGAAGTAGTGGATGCCATTGTTTATCGACAGTTGGTGGGTTCGCTCATGTATTTAGTTAATACAAGACCAGACTTATGCTATGCGGTGAACCAGCTTTGTCAAACGATGGTTAAGCTTACCACGCTCTTTTGGAAGGCAGGCAAGCATGTCTTGAGATATCTCAGGGGCACATCTGAGTATGGCTTATGGTACAGACAGACATATGAAGTGAAGTTGCATGGCTTCATGGATGCAGATTGGGAAGGCAGCCCAACAGACAGAAAGAGCACATTAGGAGGGGTTTTCAATATCAAATCTACAGCAGTTTCTTGGTACAATAGGAAGCAAAGATCCGTGGCACTAAGTTCAATGGAAGCATAATACATGGCAACAAGACAAGTTGCATGTGAGGCTATCTGGATGAGGAAGATCCTGGTCAGTTTGTTCGGTTCATATTTAGATCCTACAGTGATACATTGTGATAATCAGAGTTGCATTAAACTCTTGATTAATCTTGTGTTTCATGATAGATCTAAACATATTGATATCTGGTATCATCATATCAAATATTGTGTGCAGCAGAAGATCATGTTGCTCCAGTACATTCCTACAGAAGATCAGGATGTAGATATTCTGACAAAGGCGCTCGACAGGAGCAAATTCGAATACCATAGAGGCAAGATCAGGGTGAAGGATAATCCCTATCTTGTTGAGAGGGAGTGTTGAGATTCAACAAGATGATGAGCTTAGTGAAAAATAAGCACCTTCACTAATTGGGGCCCACAGGCTATTTTTAGGTGTATGTCTATTTTTAGACATGGTGAGCATATTCTATAACTTGCAGGATGCTATTTGTAAATGATTGGTCAAATGTGGAAAATAGATGAAATTCTATTTTTAGAATATTGGGCGAAGTCTATTTATAGATCGTCAATCTAAAAATAGGTGCATGTCGATTATTATTAACCCTTAATAATCATTAGGGGAATTTTGAGGTCTAAAATGGGCCTCTTAAGGAAATAATTAAAAATAGCTAAACCAATAAAATAATATTTATGAATTTGCAATTCACTTTTTACACCACAATCCATGTAACCATAGTTAAATTCAATTCAAAAGTTGTACCAAAATAAAATTAATCAAAAAATTGTATTGATGTGACTATAAATAAGAATGATATTTTCAAGAAAAAATCATTATCATTGAACAACTAATGCATTTGTCTTTTGTACTTAAATAACTTAAAATAAAATATAAATATAAATTTATAAATTCTTAATTATATTATATGTTATTAATTAAAATTTACATTATTTAAAATGTATAATAACATGTAATTAATATACTATATAAAAATAATATACTATAATATAATATAATATAATAAATGTATAGGGATATGCATTGTTTCTTTCAATAAATATGAAATGACAATAATATATTTTTATTCAAAAAGTATGAAATGAAATTTATTATGAGTATTTTACTTTGACTTTAAAAGTACTTAGAGCACTACAATGGTTAACCATGAGTTTTTATCCACCATTGGGAATGTGACAAGTACCTTTAACTCAAACAATGCCACCTCAACCATTAGGGATGATGTCATCCCCTAAAATGTGATTGGTTCTCATAAAGTGAATTTTGATTGTAAATTTTCCTTAGGAGGCCCATTTTAGACCTCAAAATTCCCCCAATGAATCTGACAATAAACATCAACTTATTCTCTTGAAACACTTTATTTTAGTGAACAGATTTGGAAAATCAGTGGGATGAAGGAATTACACAATTCCTAGGGTTATTGGTGGCTCATGCATGGAGGACTCAGTTAGAACTGAAGTGGAAAACTTATGACAGAGTTGGAAGAGTAGTTACAGGAGTTGTTATTTAGTTTAACTCAGTTGAGCTAGTTGTATCTAGTCTAACTAAAAGATACACTAGTGAGATTTAAGTGAATTAATTAGTTAATTAATTCACAACTAATAACTCACTAACAAATGAACAAATACAATAGTTAACTACAGTGCATGTCAGTTCTAGTGGAGACCTAGTCGAGAGATAGGTGAAAGGGTAAGATGGACTATCTATTGTGACTATAGTGATGCATTCAATGCATCTGACACACATTGGAGTTGCCAATGAGGATTGCGCATTCAAGGCAAGACCAATTCGAATTCATTTAGGGGTCTTCTTCAACAGGGATTGCGCAGTGGAGGCAGGTTGTCAGGAGGCAAGAAATTGGTGCATGGATATGCAAATTTTTGCATGACAGTGTGTAATGATTGTTGATTGTATTGAGAGCTTGATGTACTAATCTTTGTATGACATTATTACATGATTCCATTGATATACATAATATATGATAGTTGGGGTTTTTAGCTTTAATCTTTCCCATTAAACAATTGTGTTATGTGCAATTGAATTTATTCACATGTATTTGCAATTGAGTTTTTTAAATTTCCCCAAGTTTAACAGTGGAAGGATTTTGTATTTAGTAAGAAGATAAATATTGTTAGATCAGGAGAATCCGATAATACATCAGTATTAATAAATTTCTACATTTCATTGGGGTTATACAACACACCTCCCGCTCTTTCCTCCCTCGGATTGCCTTTCAAGGCCCCATCGAAAAATAGTTGTGATCTGCCCAGGTTTTGTTGCCATTCTTTGAATCTTTCCCTATACAACCTTATACATAAGGAAGGGGTAGTATAGGATATGAAGCTAACATCATGATATAAAGCTTTATTTATCTTGAGATACTATTTTTCTTCTTCCTTGAGATTAATCAGTTCAGATTCACCATACCCCGTAGAATAGATCACTTTGAAAAGAAACTACATTCCTTTTATAGTTGTTGATTCAAGAGCTGATATATTATCTTTAAATATGGCTTGATTTCAGCTTAACCATACCAACCAACATAAGTATTTGGGAACTTCCATCCAACATCTCATAATTACTGAATCTTTACTTCTGTTGAAAGGCTACTGGGACCTCTAATGATTAAGCATATCATACCACTCCATGGGAATGTTTTGTATTTGTACTAATGGTTGTAAGGCGATTTTCCAAGTTTCCAAAGTGAAGGAGCATTGGCAGAATTTATGCTTGATATCTTCCTCTACCTTGCCACAAAGGACACAATGAGAGGGACAATGGGTGTTTTGCTTTCTGAGATTTTCTGTCGTTGGGATTTTCCCATGCACCATTTCCCAACATAAGGTGTTGACCTTTGGTAATCCATCCCTATTCAAAATCTTATCCCAAACCTGAGAAGGAGGCATGGAAGATAGATTTTGAAGGAGGTAAGCATATCCATCTTTCACAGTACAATGTGGATATTTTCCTCCCAACCATATACATCTAACCAATTTGTGTATTTCTACTGGAACAAAACCTTTCAACGCTTTTATCATTTCTCGCTAGTGATGTTGAATTGAATCAGACAAGCCATATTACACCACCCACATCACATCCCATTCTCGTCCCAGATGGAAATGTCTACTAAATGGTTTATTCCCTGCGCTTACATACACCAAGATAGCTCCCCAACACCTTGATTTTTCTGTGGACAAGGTAGCAGAATGGGTGTGATCTTTCCACAGATGAATGTGCTTTCCATTTCCCAACTCCCATCCAAGTTTCTCAATTAAGAAAGGGGCCACAAATTTGCAAAGCTTCCATATTTTGGTTCCCTTCACTTCCCATGTTTCACCTTCTATCCTAAGCGACATGTTCTTATGTAAATACTTCCTTATGAAGTTATTTTTCCACCATTCATTGGTGTCTAATAATAGACTCCATACCAATTTAGTTCCTAATGCCAGATTCATATATTCAGGGTCTTTACTGGCTAGACCACCCAATAGCTTTGGCAATATAACAATGTTCCAATTCACAAGTGAAATTTATGCTCTTTATTCCTACCTCCCTGCCATACTAACTTTCTAATCAAACTATTGATATTATGAATGACATTCTTCAATTATAAAAGACATGACCCAATATATATTGGTAAGGAGGATAACACCGATTTTATGAGGATCACTCTCCCTGCTACATTCAACCATATTTCTCCCCAAGATTGGATTTTTTTTTTTTTTTTTTTTTGTATAACTGTGTCCCAATCCTCCCTAGTCGCATGCTTGAAAGGAATAAGAATACTAAGATAAGAAAATGAATTTCAATTGAAGCCCATGATTCGGGAAATTTCCTGCAAGGTGGAATATGAACAATTCCAGCTTATCAGTCAGATCTTCATTTTTATTAATAAATCCTCCAAACAAGTGTAGATAGAAGTCTAAAACTTTTTTAAATCTAGAAGCTATGATCCTTGAGGCTCCTCCCAAAAGAAGAGTGTCATCCACAAATCGGGAGTGATTAACTTCTCTAACATTTTTTCCCTATACTCAATCCAGGTCGACTCTTGTCCATCTTGGCTACTTCCAAATTCCTTCTAAGAGATTCTTCCATAATAATATAGAGAAGAGGCGAAAGAGGGTAACCTTGTCGTAGTCCTCTTGAAGTCACAAAGAAGGATGTCGGTCTACCATTAACTAGAGGGGATATCCAATGGGATCCAATGCAAGCCTTGACCCATTGAATGAATTCATAAAAAAACCCATTTTTTCTAAAATAAGGAAAATAAAGGAGTGATATACCTGATCGAACACATTAGCCATATCTAGTTTGATGACCTTTCCTGCTTGTCCCTCTTCCTTTCTTGAGTTTATTGCTTCCTTGACCAAAATGATGTTATCAAGAATATTTCTTTGTTGCATGAAACCACCTTTATTCTCAGAGATAAAGGATGAGAGCATAGGCTTTAATCGATTCGCTATGATTTTTTTCAAGATCTTAGATGAGGGGTTGCAAAGAGAGATAGGCCAAAATCTTGAGAAATTAACAGGATTTTCTTGTTCTGTACTACTTTCTCCACACGAAAACGACTGCACAACTTCTTTCATACAAGCTATTTCTGGACACATAACTCTATTGTGTGGAGAGATATGCATTTCGTCCACTAAATTTTTTTATTGCTAATGTTTTAGTAAGAAATTGACGTATACAATATTATTGGTGATATTTGTATTTCCAATATGTTTTTGTACTTGTGCGGAGAGGACTATATTTCAACTACATTTGTGTCTCATCCCATGCTTGTTTCATACACCGATGACTACATAGATTCTTCCGTACATGCTATATCTGGATACATAACTCTATTATGCGGAGAGGTCTGCATTTCGTTCACATTTTTGTCTCATCTATTTCGTCCACTAAAGGCTTTTATTGCTAATATTTTAGTAAGTAATTAACATATAGGATATTATTGGTGATATTTGTGTTTATGAATATATTTTTGTA
Source organism: Pinus albicaulis (assembly GCA_034641835.2). Taxonomy (NCBI): domain Eukaryota; kingdom Viridiplantae; phylum Streptophyta; class Pinopsida; order Pinales; family Pinaceae; genus Pinus; species Pinus albicaulis. The sequence continues at coordinate 675,035,832 of CM076583.1, forward strand.
TTTGTGCAGAGAGGTTTGTATTTAATCCACATTGCTTTTTTCGCACTGCTTCCTCTGAACAAGTACAACTGAACAACTTCTCATGTGTGTGTTATAGCTGGATACATAACTCTATTGTGCAGAGAGGTACACATTTCATTCACTAATACACAACTTCTCTTTTTCACATAGTAAAAGCTCTGCCAAACGAAAGATAATAATATTCTTGGTTCTCTCACACATATTTAGTTATATGTAAACATTCAGACAATATACGATCTGGAAATTTATAAAAGTATTCCCGCATTTTTTCTTTGCATAGGTTGTGCACATGCATAACCACCTCCACACAGTTACTTCCATACTCAATAACGTCATTCGATTAGTAATTGACATTTGAAAGTGTTATTAATTGAATTAATATAATTATCCTAACTACATACTTACTTTATTGTTCGCTTAGTAGGCAGGTATGTATTTCTATGTTTCTAGTTCCATACAACCATCCCTGTCACATGTTCCGCAGATTGTCTATTCGCACAAGAAATGCTCTATAAACTGTTTTTTTCTATTCAACAAACTTAACAATTACAATAAAGGTACTTGAATTTGTTTATAATTATGTACTAAGAAATTAAATTCATACTGTCAACAACGTTTCACTGGAAATTCAATTCAATATCTACGAATTATTACTTCACAATGTTATCCTACTTTGCATTATTTCAAAGCATTAAAATATTATACATAAAATCATGATTTTGAAAACATTGAAATATTAAAATTAATGTGTATTCTCAAAATTAGTACAAAATATAAAGCTTTGAAGCTTTGGTTATGATTTTGAAAGCATTAAAATATTAATCTTAACGTATAAACTATTATTAGTTGAGTTAACCAACAAAATGAGAAGGTCTATTCAAATTCGAAACTACAACACATCTAATGTTCATTCTTATTAATAGTCTAATGTTCACATTTGTTTGCAAATAGTATAATGTCAATACGATTCTTGTGGATTTTAATAGGTAAATATTGTATAGTGGTGGTTGTGTGAATGTAGCATGTGGTTGTACAAAGGAAGTGTGTACGGAAGAAGTGTATGTGGAGGAAGTTGTGCAGAGACTATTGTTAATCAATTAATTTAGTATTGTATATGGCTTTTATGCAAAAATGTGAGGTCTTTAATTATGCAAGAGAACAACCTTTAAGCATAAGCACAAATGTCATTGAACAATTTTTGCAGACTGACTACGATTTCCGCACTTCAGCAAAATAGAATTGTGCATTATGTTGTTCTTTGTTCTACTAAACAATAAAAGCTAGCAATACAACAACAAACTACCACATGCCAACTGGATGTTTTTCCTTTTCAGAATTATTTTCCACATTTATTTTACCTGCAATATTCCTACGGAAGAAGCTATGTAGAGGCGGCTATGTAGAGAAAGTGTGTGTGGAGAACAAACGCTCACTGTGTGGAAATATTTGTGCGCGGAGAATCAATTAATAAGCAGTAGGGGTTGGGACTATGTTGCATCATATCTCATCATTTAATTTATTATCTTAGTAAAATCCTTATCAGTATTGTGTGTAAACTCGAATGTTAATGACTGATCAAAGGGTGTTATTGAGTGTGGTTGTCATTGTTGTTTTGATAGTGTGAAGTGTGACGAAATTCGAACCCGACTTAATTATCTGCATAGACAGGGGGATATGCATTATTTATCGCTATGTCTAACAGTTTCCTCGGTCTTATTGCGAGCATAAAATAATGCAGAGATTCTGGGTTAAATCAGAATCCTAGCATATAAACATAGATTTCTTCACCCAGCATGAAAATTCTCAATTCTTCATTAAACATAACAACGGATGCTGCTCAAAATATGCATAAAGAGTAAGAGAGCCATACAGTAAAAAAATACTGATATTAAAACAGAAAAAATCTTAGGCCAAATACTGCATTAGGCGGCCTCTTGGCTCTCAGCCCTTCAACCCATCTTTCTAATTCTCTGCACTCCTCACTTCACACTCTCTCTGCTCAGTTTTATTCTTTACAAAACTCTCCTATTTATACACAAATATGGATTTACTCCATTCCAAAAATATCTCCCCACAAATGTCAACTAAATCTCATTTAGATTCATTCTAGGTGTGGACTCAACAAAGTCCCGTACATAGAATTCCTACTCCCTAAATTTTCTACCTAATTCTATTTCACTCATATCCTTTTAATTATTAAAAGAATATATACAAAAATCCTCACCTTTTCTCTTAATTTATTAAAATAAACAATTTAATTAATAAAATAATTAAAATGTCTCATTCCCCTATTACATAATTAAATATTGAAAATTGAGCTTGATGCTCCTGCATCAGACTCCCAAGGTTGAAATTAACCATGATCGCCTGATCATGTGTTTCGAATCTTTGTCTTCCTGGATCCCATATCTTGTGTTGCAATTCTCCATTTGTTGCTGCTTTTTTGTTGTTGTTTTTCTCCAGGTCTCCACACTTTATGTTGCATTGCCCCACTGGCTATGCTTTCATAGTCTTCTGTTGTCTTCCTCTTGCTGCTTCTTCTTTGTTTTACTGGCATTGTCTGCTTCTGGGATACTTTCATCATTATCCTCCTTATCAGTCTAATTTCTCTATCCAATAGAGCTTCTCCAACATCTGCAGTAAAACCTGTACTCACAAAACAATTATTAAAATAAAAAACATAAGGCCTCAGTGCCTCTTTCTCCTCTGGAAACATTTCAGTATGTTGCTCAGAAATTTCTTCTTCCATCAACACATCAGTATGCTGATTTAAATCCTCCATGAGACAATCAGCGAGTCCCTCCTCCATATCATATGTTTCAAGAATGTCTCCTTGTTCTGGTTCACAAAAATGAACTTCTTCGATTTGTTGAATCATTTCTACATCCTTATCCTCTGTGTCCTAATTATTATTCAAGACAATTTCTTTGTCTTTCTCTTTCAGCAACTCACCCTAAGTATAGATCCTCTGTTTTTCCAACTCTCTTCTCTGAAGATCTAACTTTCTATATAACTTAACAATCTCAATTGGAGTAGAACTTGGAAATTTTACACAACTTTCCATACCTTCATTTGTTGTTGACCAATCATCAGATGGCCCTTCTTCCTCTGCTTCAATATTCTACTGAATATTTCCATGAGACCCCTTTGTCTTCATTTCTTTCTGATATCTTGCTATCTCAGGATCATTTTGAACAAATTCTAGATTCAACTTCTTCTCCTTAACAAAATTCATAGTTTGTTCAACATCCTATGATGTACCTGCAATCACACACAAATCATTAGTCTTAAAAACATAAGACCTTGTGGTCCCACTTGATGTTTCAGTTATTATTTTCCCTTGCTGCTCTGAATCCTTCATTTGATTCAGTTCCTTTGTAGATTTCTCTTCTGTCATATCATTAATTTCAAAAATAAATGGACCATACGCTGGCTCACATATCAAATCTTTCTTTAAATTGAGCAACTCATCCTTCAATTGAACATTCACTCTATGTTCCCACTTCACTTGCAATTTCTACCATGTGACTTTCCTCTTTATACTCCATGCACATCTTTGGTCTAGTTTACTCCTCCGTAACATTTCCATCAACAACTCAAGATGGGAATTTATCTCAGCTCTCTCTCTGTCAATCTGCTCTTGACACATTCTCATGCCATTTGACTTGGCATATTCCTTTTCATTTCCCCTGCTGTGGTCTTCTTCAAAAACTCTGCAATGACCTTCAGTAGTCATCTTTGTCTCTATTTTCATGAGTTCCTCGCTCATTCATCATGAGCTACACTAAAGCCTCTGCAACAACAAGTCCTCCCTGCTGCCACTTACCTCACCAATCCTCTCTCCAGACTTGGTCTTTTGGGAAGCACTAGTTCTCTATTCTCTGGAACCTTTTGAGCATCCTCTTTGCTCCCTCTAGGCTTCAACTCATCTGCACTTTTTAGGAACACAACTGTCCCTTTTATCCAATCTCTGTTGAAATTCTTCAAGGTTGTTCTCCACACTTTTCTTTCATTCAGAAACTATTACTAGTCTCTTTCATCAGTACTTTTAAAATTGTGATCTTTGTTTGCTGAGATTTCCTTCAACTGTCTGTAACCTGTATTTTGAAAATATCATCTTCAAGCCAGAGTTAAAATAAAACATATCAACTCACCTTCAAGATCTTTGTGTGATCTTGTTCCATCTCTCATCTGCACTGTATCTCTATGTGCTATCATCTTTCAGACTCAAAGTCCGATCTCCTTTTAATTTCCATCAAACATGCATTCTCTGCAATTCTCATTTAATTAATTTAAAAAAAAAAAAACTATCCCAACTTCACACAAATGCCATTCACGCAAATGTCAAAACCCAAATATTATGCATAAAAATGTGTTTTCAATTAAAGACCCCAATTACCTTTTATACGGAAGCTAAGTTGTTCTTTTGTTTTTTTCCAATTCTCAAAAAAATACCACCTTATAACATTTTCAAAAATCTGAATTGACATTGGTTTAAAACCCAAAATATCAATCATATGAATATATTCATTCGGGCCCATGCTTCACCATTTCAATCTTTATATGATTTTTAAACAAACACATCAACAGAATGTATTTGGCCCATACTTATCATTAACGCATCTTTGCCGATGATCTGTCCATACCCATCAAATCAATGAAATGGGTCGTTTCTTTATACTACGTGTTACCATTTACCTCTTTGAACCTGTGCAAACTTGGCTATTTGGGTTGCAAAACCATTTACGGTTCTGTTGTTCCTCATTTATCTGTCTCCTCCAATTCCCTTTCTATTTTCCCCATTTTGATGTTTGCTTCCATGACCTGCTCGTTCTCCCATGCATCGATGATGGCTTCATCTTTCTTGAATCTGTTATCAACGTTGGTCATTTTGGCCTCTTTCCCAAGCGACTGCCTTGGCTTCTCTCTCTTCTCAATCTAAATTACATATCCACTTTTTTTATAGGATAATAATGGCATTGGTATTAAAACCAAAAAGAACGAACATCACTGGTAACAGTAGTCATAACCACAAAATTATTTGAAATATAACTTCATAGGAATATTCTATGATCTTACAACCACATCATTTTATATATAACGCAAATTCCAATTCATCACCACCGTTTGACCAACGATTTCCAACTAATACTTATGCAAACCTTCAACACTGCTGCGTTATAATTGCACTGGTGTGATACAACGTAACTACTGTGGCTTTAACATTGTGGTTCAACCCTTGTTCAACGCAACTGTTGTGATCGCTTTAGTGCTGTATGATATCACCCAGGTCCGAACGCAAGCCATTGTTAACTCCTCAGAACGGCACCGTTGCGGCTCAATCCCTTGCAAACACCTATGCAAATGTATTAACAACTTACGTTATGATTCCGGCACGGTATGGTATGTTAGAATCGGCTTCAAAGCTGCTATTTGATACGAGTATGACACAACGCAACCTCTGCAATGGCTTCATGCTATTGTATATTGACCATGCACACAGTGAAGCCTCCACGCAATCTAACAGTGATCACAAACTTATGACGCCCTATATATCATGACGAATCTCATGCCTCAACCTTCTCGTCCTTGTGCAATGATGGATCTCACACAGACTTGTCTCGACGCTCAGCTTGTTCCACAAAAATAAATAAATAAAAACGTTGTTCTCGCATGCAGTATAATCTCAGAGTGATGCAATGCCAATACATCTGCACTACGAGAATTGTTCCCAGTCGGAGAATCCCTGAATGCTCCATAAATTCATTCACACACACTGGCTCCTCCACGGCTAACACAGAGAGGAGTCTCTTGCGATGGATATCATGCCCTTCTCTGATGCACGTTATTATTGCATCCACAACTTGTACACACAGTATATGTATATCCAAACTTGCAGATTCAAAATAGGTATCTTTCCCTGCTCTGATACCATATAATGTAGAGATTCTGGGTTAAATAAGAATCCTAGCATATAAACACAGATTTCTTCACCTAGCATGAAAATCCTCGATTGTTCATTAAACATAATAATGGATGCTGCTCAAAATATGCATAAAGAGTAAGAGAGCCATACAGTAAAATAATAATAATATTAAAACAGAAAAAATCTTAGGCCAAATATTACATTGGGCGGCCTCTTGGCTCTCAACCCTTCAACCCATCTTTATAATTCTATGCACTCCTCACTTCACACTCTCTCTGCTATTTTTTCTTCTTTACACAACTCTCCTATTTATACACAAATATGGATTTACTCCATTCCAAAAATCTCTCCCCACAAATCTCAACTAAATCTAATTTAGATTCATTCCAGGTGTGGACTCAACAAAGTCCCGTACATAGAATTCCTACTCCCTAAATTTGCTACCTAATTCTATTTCACTCATATCCTTTTAATTATTAAAAGAATATATACAAAAATCCTCACCTTTTTTCTTAATTTATTAAAATAAACAATTTAATTAATAAAATAATTAAAATGTCTCACCCCCTATTACATAATTAAATAATGAAAATTGAGCTTGATGCTCCTGCATCAAATATGCATTATTTAATAATAAAATATTAGCAATAAAAAACTTTAGTGCAAAGTGCGGCATTTTGCACACTGAAAGCTTCCTTTGCACAATGGACTTCTTATGCACTTTCGAACAAATGCCTTATTTGAAAAATATTTGGATATACGAACATAAACATAAAGACTTGTTTCTAGTTATGTTTGCATAAATAGGCATATAAGCGGAACTACGGATTAAGTGCACTGTCCGAAGGAAGCTTCGAAGCTTTCATCGTTGGAATCTTTGTACTCCACACAAAAAGTTATTTGCAAAAATATCCACCCCTACTCTAGATAAATCTAAAAATATGATGACAGTGAAATTTTTTTATATTTCATAGAAAAAATGAACTATTCTTACGTTTCATGTTATTAGCATATATGTATCAATAACATGATACAAATTCTCAAAGCATAAGTTTGTAACATTAAGAAATACAATCATAGTAACAATAACAATATCGAATTTCAAATTTCAATCATCATAGCTATAGTTGAAATAAATAAATAGAATACAAAGGCATAGAAGATCAGATGCTAAGCATTAAGAACTCTAATTATCAGTGTGAATTGCTAGTGTCAGTATTAATGAAAATGCTTAATGGCCCATTTCATTAGCTAATTCACTCTGCTATAGTGGCAGCTTCTATTTACTATACTTGCTTCTTCATCTGCCAAAAGTAAAAGCGTGAACTGCAATATGCAAAAGGAGAGTTGTAAAAGAAAGCAAGAAATTGCATTCAAAAAATACATTATGTGACATCAGTAAAATTAATAAATCACGATGATTAAATACTAGTAAACATAAAAAAATATGCAAAGATTTAAGGACACTTACAATTTGTGAAAGCATGTAGGCTAATTGTTTGACTATCAACTAACTCCCAAATGCATGGACTCTTGAACCAATGTCCTCAACTTAGCTTGGATGAATTCTTTCATTGGTGCCATTGTAATCTCTAGCCTCGCAAGTTGATCAAATTATTTTTTTCCCGATTTCCATTGCATCCTCTTGTATTTGAGTGGTTAACACAGATTTCCTATCATTGATACTAACAAAGTCAAGTACCCAGTTGTGAATTTCTTCTGTAGTAAAATTAGTTATAACATCAAATTGCTCTTCCATTAACTATTTTCTCTTGTCCAGTTCCAATGTTAGTGTATCTTTTGTAATCAATTCAAAATTTCGTATACTACATGAACCATCTAGATCTTTAACAATTTGCATGGTATTTAAAAACACATCACTTATTCTATTGTCTATTCTCTTACATTCATAAATAATGTTTTTCATTGTACTGATTCTTTTGGACCATCCAACTTTATTTGCCTCATTCAATTAACATTTGGCAGTTCTTTTTTTTTCTTGTCCAAATCAGAAAAAGAAAAATTCAAGCTTTTGACCAAAAGCAAGCAAGTCATTGTTGACGAAATGCTTGTCTTCGGTAACATTATTTGTGAGAAAATCAACAAATGAGTTGATTTTTCATGCTAACCATAGTAGAACAGAAACCATTTTCCATACATGCTCAATGATTTCTAATCCCTGGCATATATTAGTGACTATATGACATTTGACTGCATTAACCAATTGCAGTGCCCCAATAGATCCATGAGATTTGCTAATAGTAGGAATTGAGGATTGTTGAGTCCATATTTTGATTGGATTCATCAACAAAGGACCCAGATTTAAAGCATTTTCCAGCATCTTTATTGTTTTTTTAAGTACCAGGTTCTCTGTGTTTTGTTCCTTAATAGACACTACAAGCACATTCTCATTAGCTTCATGTAATGTCAAAACATCTATGACTGCAATTACAGACATATGAAGATTTGTTTATGTCGTATCATTAATATTTTTACTATGCATCTTTAATTTTTCATTTTCAATATTTTTCTCTCTTTGCTATAGTTTTCATCTTGAAAAGCGACAAATTGATCATTGAAAATAGAAAATTATTTGGCAATTTGCTTTGTTATTTTCTTTGTTTCATTCAAAGCACTACTGACCCAATCAGGTAGTGGAGTTTTAATCTGCTTGTTGATAGCTTCTTGATTGCTTCTTGTTTGCTTAGGACTTTTGCATTTTTCTAATTGAGGCTTCTTGCCATCTCCAATATCTGATAGCTGACCATGAATCAACTATGTAACTTAGGTATCTTTTCATTTTCTTTCTGTTGAAGACGAAGATAAAGCAGTTTCAAGTATGCAAACAGAAGTTTTCACAAGTTTTATGCTTCTTTGTTTATGCCTTGTTTCACAGCTAATACTTGCTTCTTCAACAATTTCTCTCATATTCATTGCTATGTTTTCATTATTGCTTGCAGTATTGTCACTCTTTTTCGCTCTCAATTGCAACTTTTTTCAACAATCTCTCGCATTTTATCACAGTTAGATGTCTGACAAATATACCTTTTGGATCAATGACTCATGAGCCTTCAACTTATTTTAAATTAAAATAATGCAAATACCTCACACACTCTGCAAGCTAGCTTCCAGTCTTCACAATTACTGGGCCAACTGTAAATGGCAAAGAAATAAATTATTTCTTCTTTTTCTATTCAAATTTAACCTGCCAATCATAATATTTTATGTATATTTTGACAATAAAATACCTATCCATAACAATTTTCGGAAGAAATAGTGGTTTATCTCGAAACCCATAAACTCAAATAATCATATTATTTTCTCTTTCCTCATGGATTCCTTTTCCATAGAGGAAAACTTGTGCTTTGTCAAATATTCGACATGGTTATCGTCTAGTTATCATGAAAATAACTTGTTTTACAAAAATATCTTAAATAAGACAAAAAATTGAAATATCTTATTGCTTCCACAATATGGGATAAAAGAACTGCATCGGTTCTTTGTCAATACTGAAATTAGGATTATGTGGCAACTCATCAAAACTGTGACTTGAAACGAGGGTTGTTATCAGATACACCATCATGAAAAACCTATTGATCTTCTACAAATATACTAAATAAAAACACAGTCCATTTGAAATAAGATCATCCTAGTCAAATACAAAATCTTTTCTATGAGTAATAGAGCACATAAAATTGCGCTAGGTTAGGTCGCCTCTTACTACCTCCTATGCCTCCCTCCCTCCTGCGCGCGCCTCCTTCCCATGTCCCCTCTGGAGCCATCGCTGGGATGGGAGCAAGGTTATCCTCTCTCAGCTTCAATCAATGACTCTACTTATGTTGTCCCTGATGCTGTAGCCTCAACTTTTGCTTCCCTCATTTCCTCTCTGGCACCTCTGCTTCCCCAACCTGCCGTCTCAAAATTCGTCAATAATTTGGATGATATGCTAGAAATCATCATCCCGCCAGCTCTTCCTCACAGAGTTTTTATTTCTTTAGCTAAAAAGGGGCAGGCTGGCCAATTCACTGGATTTTGGCCTTCCTCTAAGACTGTGCAAAAATTGGTGGAGCATAACTAGTCCCAGTCCATCCCAGGAAAAATATCCATAAGGTTCCATGGAATAGGATTCTTTACATTTCATTTTGAATCCAAGGAGGACATAGACTTGATTTTCCAAAATGGTCCTTACTTCATGGACACTAGAGGATTGTATCTAAATCGATGGACTCCAGATTTTGATCTGGAGTTGGACGTGCCAAGTGTTTGTTCCTGTCTGGGTTCGACTTCCCCATCTTCCTTTTCACTGTTGGGGTGGTGAATCTGTTAAAGCCATTGGGAATGCAGTAGTAAAATACATTGATAGTAGTGAAACAAAAGAAAACTTGCATATTTGTGCTCGAATCTACATTGAAGTAGACCTCAACAAAGGTCTTCCAGAAGCATTCGAACTCAAAGTGGATAGTTGGACTCATGTGTAGCAACTGGATTATGAGAAAATCCAATTTAAATGCAATACATGCCATGAATACTGTCATTTTACAAATAGATGTACTAAGAATGAAACAGAGGAAACCAAAGCTCCAAAAGAACCCCAATGGGAATAAGTTAAAAGAAAAAATCTGGAAACAAAATCACCAAACCGTTGTCTCAATCACTTTATTCCATTTTTGTTCCTCCTCTTCCCCCTCTCTCCTCTCCCCCAAGAGTGCATGAGAAGTCTTCCTCTTCTTCTCTTCCTTCCCATCCTTTAGATTCAAATCATTTTATTGTATTATCCCCTCCCTCCCCATATTTAGACTCTATTTACCTCCCCTTCTACCCTCAGACTCCTTCCTGTCTCCTCATGTCTCCCCCTCCGCCCCCTCCAATCCTCCCCTGCTCCCTTTTCCCCCTTCTCCTCCTCATTCCTCAAGCCTTGTCATTCCTTCTTTCGATCGAGTTCTCACTCGAACTCAATCTAAAGACTCCTTATTATCATCGTACTTCCACAAGAAACCCAGAAGAAAAATCCAACAAAGAATTGAGAGATGAAGAAGCAATAAAAAAAAATGGCATTAAGCATGCAACAAGCCTTGGACACCTTCATGGGAAAAAATGTCGGAGTAAAAGGAAAGCAGCAACGTAACCCAAGAGGGAAAGGTCTCTCAAATACAACCAACAACAAATAATGAATATAATCTCTTAGAATTGCATAGGACTTGGTCACTTCTTGAAGATTAATGTTGTAAAGGATTTAATCAAAATAGAAATGTTGGTCCTTCTCATGTTTTAGGAGACCAAAATTTCAGAGCAAGACATGTTCCAAAACATCCATAAAACAAAAAATTATGAAGGAATATCTATTTCATCCATAGGAGCATCAAGAAGTATCAGTACATGGTGGGACAAAGCCTCTTGGGTGTTAATCTCTCACACCAAAAGGTTGCACTAGATAAGAACAGATCTACAAAACACAACTTTTAGAATTAATATAAGCTTATTCAACATATATGCTCCAACACACTATAGGGACAAAGAGAAATGTTGGAATTCATTAGTGGAACACCTCAACTCCTCCTCTCCATTTCCCATTATTTTAGGTGGGGATTTGAACTTGATTTTGCATGCAAAAGAAAAGAAGGGTGGTTTCTTTCTTGCAGACCCGTATAGACAGAAATTAGAAGATATAATGGAAGAAAATAATCTTATGGACATTGCTACTACAAACAGAAATTTCATAGGATTATAAAATAAAGACTTGATAGAATTTTATTGCAAGATTGTCTCATTGAAAATTTTAACACAATAACCTCGAGGATAATTGCTTCAACAACATCGAATCATAATCAGATTGCTCCTTTTTTGGGGGAGGGTGAGAACCTTGGACCCATTCCTTTTAAATACAATCCACTATGGAGCAATCATGAGGAAGTTCATACTCTCTTGATGGACATATGGAAAAACAATATCAATGGATCCCCGGGATATAGATTGGAAACAAAAATTAGAGAAACCAGAACTCAGCTAAAAGAATGGGAAAAAGTTGATTACAAAGAGCCACTAAAAAAGAAATTCGAGTTACAACAATAATTAGATACCCTCCAAAAAACAATAGAAGATGAGGAAGACACAAAATAATATCTCTAGCAAGAGAAATTTCTTCATCGGGACATATATAAAAACAATAGAGCATAAGAGGAATCATGGAGACTAAAATCGAGAAGTTTATGGGTTCATGCAGTGGATCAACATACATCCTTCTTTCATAACTCAACAAAGGAAAAAAAGATGAAAAATCATATAGCAAAAATAATAGGATTAGATGGAAAAGAAATTAGAGGATTGGAGGAATTAAAAAGGGAAGCTTATCAACACTTTAAAAGCTTGTTGTCCGTTGATCTTGAACAATCAAATAGTGCAAATTTTACAAGGCACATACCGAACAAGGTCACCATAGAAGAAAATAAGGAAAAAATGAAAGAAATAGAAGAAGAGGAGCTTAGAAATGTGATTTGGTCCTTTCAACCAGACAAGGCGCAGGGGCCAGATGGATTTTCCTTCTCCTTCTACAGATCCTTTTGGAATATTATTAAAAAAATATCTCCTAAAAATGATTCGGTGGACCTTCAAGAAAAATAAATTTGGAGGGTTCACTAATTCCACTTTTTTCGCCTCAGTTCCGAATGATTTGAAACTGACCTCCTTCCAACGCTTCAGGCCTATCTCTCTATACAACTCTTCTTAAAAAGTAATTTCAAAAATTTTGGCCAACAAGATTAAGCCACTTCTGCAGGGGTTGATTTCAGAAAATCAAGGGGGATTCATACCAGGGAGAAAAATAATTGACAACATATTAGTGTTACAAGAGGCTTTGCACTCAAGCCTATTAAAGGGAGATCAAGGATTCATTCTTAAGTTAGACATGGAAAATGCCTTTGACCGAGTGAACCTAGAATTTTTCATCAGTTTAAAAAAAAAAAATTGGCTTCTCTAAATACCTCATCGATATGATTCAGGCATGCATTAAAGGCCCATGGATTGCTCCTCTAATAAATGGAATACCAAGCCAATTCTTCCAAAGCAATAGATGTATGAGGCAAGGATGTCCTCTTTCCCTGTTTCTTTACATCTTGATGGCAGAATCTTTTAGCAACAATTTAGATCACTGTAGAAGATATGGATCCATTACTGGTATATCTATTAAAGATGGAATAAAAAACATCAAAAAATCTCTTTTTGTTGATGACACTACGCTGCTTGGGGGTGCCTCATGCATAGTTTCACGAAGATTTAAAAACATCTTGGATGACTTCCTGGAGGTGTCATGATGTCTAATAAACCACGCAAAGTTAGAATTTATGGTTGGAATGTTCCAATTAGAACACTTCAGTGGATCTCCCAAATTTTCACCGTACCCTTTCAAAGAAATTGGACTCATTTTAAACATCTAGGATTGCCAATTATGAAGAATAATATGAAAACTGAAATATGGAACAACATTATAGAAAAAATGAAGAAAAAAATTCTTGGGTGGGGAATCCTGTGGCTCAATTTAGCCGGGAGAGTTATATTAATTAAGGTTGTTTTATCAACTCTTCCATCCTATCAGTTTTCTATAGTAAAAGCTCCAACAAGCATCCATAACCAGATTGAGCTTGTCATCAAAGGCTTCCTTTGGCATGGAGGAAAAACAAAAATTAAAAAATTCAATTTAGTTGATTGGAAGCAAGTTATTGCACCTTATGAGCAGGGAAGAATTTCTATAAGGCTCCCTGGTTTGATGAACCTTGCTCTCAAAGAAAGAATAATGTGGAGAATGATCACTGGTAACCCGAGTTGGTGGAAGCAAATCCTATAGGCTAAATATTTAAATTTCTCCTACTTCTTTCTTCTAAGAAAAGGGGTTCCTTTAAGACCATGTTCACAGTTGTGGAAACTTGTTAAAAAATGAATTCCAATAATATATTAGAACGCTTCAAGAATTACAAAAGGAGGTAAATATAAACACATATGGAAGGACAATATAATGGGACAACCACCAATATCACAGCACAAATAAATTCAGCCTTTGATGGATTGGTTGAATAAAAATGTAATAATGCAACTGGAGCAGATCTCTAATTGGAGTCAAGAAAATGGAATTTGGACAAGTTGGAAATCTCCTCCTATTCCTCTGGCCCTATTTCTCCAATGTGAAACTTTAACTTGTCTTTTAAAAAATGTTGCCCCAATCAAAAAAGGTCAACATGAAACCTTTAGATGGAATCTAGCAACAGGAGCATTTATTGTTAAATCATGCTACATCAAGCTCTAGATCAAGGGAACAACCTGCCTTGGCCCCTCTAGAAAGTAGTGAGGAAAACAAAGTCTCTTCCAAAAATAAGAATCGTCATATTGACTGTCCTAAAAGGTAAGATATGAACAACTAATAATTTAAAATAGAGAGGCATAGTTGGACCTTCGAGATGCCCCATGTGAAATAGTGAGGAAGAAATCATAAATCACCTTATATCAGTTGTAATTTTGCAAAGGCTTGTTGGAATCTCCTCATCGGAGCTATGGAAATTGACTTAAATTTCACCCAAAACATTGAGGACTTCTATTCAAATTGGAGGAGCTTATTTCCTTACTCTATTTAAAAATAAGAATACTATTAAGAGATTTTAGCTAAGCTTACCTTCTTTTCTCATCTGGAAACTATGGCTCGCTATAAATAAGCAAATCTTTCAAGATATAAAATCAAATCCAAAGAAAGTAATTGCCATGGCTTGGGCACTAGCAATTGAATTTATTTTTTCAAAAAGAGTTAATAAAATCTATAATTCTCTCCTCCAAAATGAGGATATAACCTAGATATATTTAGTTGCTGAAAGACAGATATATCCCCAAGCAAAAATCAGAAAAGTAACCCCCAACAACAAGTCTTGGAAGGTGAGACTAAAGGAAGAAGAATTTCTTAAGTGGATCGACACTCTTAAGCGTTCCTATATGTTTTTTGACGGGACATCTAAATCCAACCCGGGTAGAGCTGATGCAGGAGGCTATATTCTGAACAATGAGAAAAATTCAAGTTTGGAATTCGAATGGGGTCTTGGCACTGAAACAAATAACAAAGTAGAAGCCTATGGAACTTTAATAGGATCTCACGTTATGAGGAGGGAAAATATAATGAACCTAGTCACTTTTGGAGACTCCTCCATAATCATCCAGTAAAGGGTGAATAATACCATTCCAAAGAATTCAGAGTTGGCAGAAATAATTTTTCAGATTAGAGAAAATCTAGTTAATCTAGGAAAAGTCTCTTATTATCATATTTTGAGAGAAAACAACAAAAATTCATATTCCTTGGCAAACAGAGCAGTCTTAAGGATCAAGGTGAAGTCATAATAGGTAGCAATGTCACATTTAAAAATCATCCCATAATTATACTCCATATATCAGCATCAAATCTCTGAAATTTTGGAAATGCATCACTCAGAATCTGGTCATGGATTATATCCAATTATTTTATTAAACATCTCCTTGTTTTATCCCCTCTATGTTTCCCTCTAATATCATACTTTCCATTTCCTATATTCTCCTGCCTCGTCCTATTTCCCTCTTGAGTCTCCAACATGTTTTTCCTCTTCCCATCATCCCTCCCCTACCTGCTCTTTTTATACCTTCTTCTGCATTAACCTCTCTAAAATGCTCCATTTCTCCATGGCTCCCATTTTCTGCGCACTGGATCATTGTGTGCATCCTCTCTGCTCTGATTGTTGTTCCCTCCTCTATGATTGTTGTTCCCTCCACTCTGATTATTGTTCCCTCTGCTCTAAATCTTGTTCCCTCCACTCTGATTATTCTTCCCTCTGTTATGATTGGTTTTCCCTCCGCTCTAATTGATGTTCCCTCTACTTTGATTGTTGTTCCCTTTAATCTACTCAAGCTTTTATATCCGTGTTTGTTTCCTCTGCGATATTTTATTGCTTCCTTTGCCTGTGTTGCAATGGATCAAGCTTCTTCAATAGCGTGCCCACAGTGCATGGGAATCAAATTCAAGATTGAACACATGAAGGAACTCCTTAATCAGCTGAAGGAATATAGTCAAATTATGTATTAGTAATGGTTTAGAACAAATAAATTCGTAGGATAAGTATCAATTTTTTCAGTAATCAGTTCCAACTATGAAATGTAAGTTTATTTGTGTTTTGAAGAAGTTTTTTAGGATCTACAAATCCAATGTTATTGGAGGAATTCTTTGCCCTGATGTAAAAGCACTGGAATATGATCCCATTTGTTTGTTCTCCTCCTCCATTTTTCCTCTTTCATCAATATTGTAAGCGGGAGCTTGCTTCCTTTTCGAAGAGTAATACAAATATCTGACATTGTTTATATATATATATAGATATATATATATAGCACATAGAGAATGGAACTTGACACAGTGGCAGTAGTTTCTAGGCCCATTAAACGTCCATACAACCAACAAAAATCTCTGAACGATTCTCTAAATAAAGTGATATCTAGAGAGGAAAGATCAGAAGGAACCTCAAAATTTGGCAAAGTGAACTCTTGTAATATTTTCAAGCCATTTGTCTCTGATACTAGAAATATATTTGCATTTGAAAAATCTAATAGTATATTCAGAACCAGTAGCTTCAATATCTTCCCAAGTGTCTTCGCCCTCAAATAAATACCAATATCTTTGGCTAACAGTATAATTTCTTTTGTTGTCAAATCAAACTTTTTTTCCCAAAGAAAAAATCAGCAACTTTTTATTAAAGAAATGAAAAGTTACATTTAGTATATGCAATTAAGCATTCAGAAAATCCCATAGGGCTCTTGAGCTCATGCCCACAATGCATTGTAGCGAGGCTACCAAAGCATTACATAAGAAGTAAAAAAATAAAAATGAAGTGCCATAAGAAAAAGAATAAAGGGAGAGAAGGAAAAGAATGACAACCCCGAAATATCCTTAGCCACCAGAGTGGGCGTAAAAACCCCAAAAATCAAGTTTTCCTCCCTTTCTTCTTCTCGACCTTGTGCCATTCGCCCTGAGATGGCACGCATGTGGCAAGGACAATATGATTATCTGCCACCTGAGTTCCATTGTCCTTGTCTGAATCTGAATTATCTAATGAAGGTTGTCGTTTAATCCCTCCATTTCCTATGTCCTCTGGATTCGTATCTGATTTGTTCGAATGGGTTTGTGGATCAATGTGTATTGTTGTATCATTCCTTTGTACCTCCGGTTCCTTTGGAGGTTTATTATTTTCCATAGGAACTGTATCATCCTCTTCTTCTAACTAATCCTCCTCTGACTCAGGTGGGGGATATTGCCAAACTTTTTTTTGTTTCCCATTCTTTTTCTTTTTTTTGTTTTCTTTTTTGGCATCAGGAAATGTGTTTTGTAAATGTCATGTCATCCTATTTTCAAATCAAACTTATCTGTGCATAAATAAATTATTTCACTAAAATAAAATACCTCTAAAACGCATGCAGCATTTGTTATTCCGGTAGACCATATCTTATTGATATTCTTCTCCTGTACAAACATATTCACATATCACTCATACGTAGTCGACCACTGAAAGATATGATCGATAAACGCAAGTGAATTAATAATATCAATGCAAATAGCTTCTTTCCTTCCCTTTAAAGCCATTTCTGCAATAAACTTTGAAATTTTTTTGTCAACCAACAATGCTTTCAATGCACTATAGGCATTGATCAATGATATGCTAAACAAGCACCACTTGTTACTACTATATCTGTGAAATCCCTTCTACATGAAATTTCCAATATATAACAACTTAGTATAAAAAAATCTACATTTACGACAAATATAAGAAATAAATAATCTAAACTTGCCACAATTATGGCAAGAAAATAGAAGCAATTTCAACATGATTTTTAGAAAACCAGGCATAGTTTCTTTTTTTGGAAATTAGATTACAATTGTTAAACTGCAAAAAAAATCGCTATTTTTTAATAGTGCTTAATTCTTTACCTTTATCTGTTTCCAATACATGTTACTATTTTGCATGTGAAATGTGTCTTGCGAAATGAAAAGCAATTAAAAAATAACAAAACAAACATTGCTGAGAAATAACACAAATAGTTTTAAAATAAAATATCAAAATTCAGAAAACAATTAATTCATGTATGAAACAAATTAAATGTTAATATTTTCTAATAATGACAGCTAGCTTACAAGTTATCAACAATTGCATCCAATACTATATCGATTTTAATGTATAGGTAATATCATCTACGTTTATGATTATGTGTCGATTCATCCATTTCGGAAAATGGGTATCGAAGCATTAATGTCATTATATCGTCTACGAAAATGGAAAAACCACACTATGCATAATGAAAGTGTTTTGTTTTATGAGTTTCTTGTTCTTCTCCTTTCTTCTACTTCTACATAACGCAAGTTTGCAATTCTGCCTCTTTTCCATATGTAGTATGTGCCTCCCACATTAATTACAATTACCAGCAAAACTTCAACTATAAATATTTTTTTTTTTTGCAATTGGTAAAATTTATTATAAAATAATGTCATTTAATAAATAAATCTCACAGTGAAATAGGTTTTTGTATATAGCATGATTTATATAAATACTTAATTTTGCAGATGCATTTATTCCTTACGAAACCTCTGCATGCGCACGACCACTTCTGCATGGCTAGTTTTGTATCTAGTAACTTTTAACAAATACTCATTTCCAATTGACGATTGTAACTTTTACGACTTGCAACATAAGCTTTAATGTGGGTTTAGCACAACAAAAAGATTCCAACAATCAAACAAGTTTCTATGTTCATTAGGTATTATTTAAAAACGTATTTTATTTAAGCAAGCAAATTGTATATGTTTATAAGTAAATCACTTACAGAAATTGGTTTATAATTAACCATTGAAAAATGAAGATCTCATAGTTCAATGTATAATTATTATTATTTATTATTATAATCATATGTTATTGTGCAAAGCTTTCACACCAAGCAGTTTCCCCTGCATTATTGAAGCTTTTATCCTAATTCCAGTTGAATGAAAACTGCATAAAATAAACACTGATGTGTGTCACTTTTGCTTTTCTACATGCGTTCATAAATAAAGACGACTGCAATATAATAGTAACAATTTCTAGAACAAAAACCCTCAACAGTTATCAACATAGTGAATTGTATCCAGATTCAAATACTAGTGACAATATATGCAATAAATACAACTTCTCATGTAAAACATAATCTAACAATTATTGAAATAACTGGTAAAAAGTTTGAGTATTAGAACAGAGTAAACATAAATGCATTTTAATTATTATTCATTATAGAACACTAGATAATATATAAAATCACAAAGAAAATACTAGTAAATAGTTCTTCAATTATTGTTTTCTGTATAACATTCGAGGACTCAGGTCTATACAACATCCCATGTCAAACGTTATCTCACAATTGTTTACATAATTAGCAAACATAGAAAAAACAGTAATCAGAATTCAAATAAGTTATGATCACAAAGCCATCGTCCATGAAATAGGCTCTATTACATAAAGCACTTATGACAATTTCTATAGTTCAATTGCAAAAGTGTCTTGATGACAGCTATGATTGCAATCCCGTCAACTGCAATCTCCAAAATTCATCTGCAACAGATAACAAGGAACTACATTCAGGAATTATAATATTCCATCATAACGCATACATAAGATCTAAATAGTTAAATAATTTGATGGCAAAAACAAATGTTCTAATGCATTAAAACACTTACAACATGCAAAAGTAGAGTCTGATATTCTTCAGCTCTCATCTATCTCTCACAATCAAGCTCCCTACAACGAATTCCTTCACTTTAGTTTTGATGAATTCTTTCATCATAGAAACGATAATGTCTTGCTTAACACTTTTATTGAATATCTCCTCCTCAATTTATTTATTTTCTTGTTGTAATTGCAAAACCAAGGCTGAGTACTCTTCGTTAACAACAACAACAGTAATTATCAATTTGTTAATTTCCTCTGCACTAAAATCAATTATATCATGGAACTCTATTGCTTGTGATAGTTTCAACTTCTCTAAATCAACCATTAGCTTCTCCTTTGCAATTAATCTAGATTTATATATCATATACAAACTGTTTAAATTTTGAATAATTGCTACCGCCTTGACATACGTGTCTGCTCTTCGATTTTCTATGTTTCCACACTAAAAAAAATCTCTTCTAATGTTCTGATTTTCCCAGACCATGCAACCTTGATCTGCCTCATTTGATCAACATCAGGAAATCCTTGTTTATCTCTTTCTATTTCAGACAATGAATCAAGCTTATGACCAAAATTTAATAGGTCATTGTCCACGAATTCACTGTCTCCCTCCAACTCACTTTTGAC
Source organism: Pinus albicaulis (assembly GCA_034641835.2). Lineage (NCBI taxonomy): Eukaryota > Viridiplantae > Streptophyta > Pinopsida > Pinales > Pinaceae > Pinus > Pinus albicaulis. Next base: position 675,056,142 of record CM076583.1, read on the forward strand.
CAGTTCGACAAAAGACCTTATTCTCCACTTTAAATTTTGAATATCAAAAGAAACATGCATGCATATTCAATGATCCACAATATTTCGGATATATTATTAATGATATACGATTTCACCACACTTATAATATTGACAGGTTTATCAAACCTATTAGATCTGCTAAGTATCACAATGGAGCCTTCAACAAACGACCCACACTCAGAGCATTTTCTACCTCTTTTATTTTTGCCTTCAGCTTTTGAATTTTTGAGAATATAAACTTTTGTTATCAATATCTATTATTAATAATAAATCTTCTAGTAAATCACATAAGAAATCATAGAGCCGACACATCGGCTCTATGATTTCTCATTCAGATTTCCCAGAAGATTTTCTATTAATAATTTTGATTTTTTGTTTGTCGTCGATCAACAAAATCCACAAGCGCTTCACCGCCAACTTGATGCAATTTACTTAACCGAGGCATTGCAACCAAATACAAATAAACATTCAATTTTATATAATCAATAACCTTTCTATCAGAAATTTGTATTCTTTTAATATTCAATCTCTTACCGCCCCTATCATAATTTGCATCGTGCAATGTGACAAAACGCTCATTGAAACTAATATCCTCTTCAACAATTTCCTCCATTATTTTCTAATTTTATTGCAAAGAAGCACTAACCCAATCAATTAGTACAACACTATCAACTTCCATGTCCATCTTTTTCTTCAATACTCTCTGCTTCATGCGCACTCTTGGATCTAAATTATTCAACAATATGCACTCTTTTCGGAATTACTCTACGAGGATGCCGAGTCATCAACCCCACCACCTGATAGCCTATCGGCAACCAATTTTTCATTTCCAATATTTCTCTTTCTTTTTTTGCTAGTAGATGAAGTCGCACCAATAATGTGTGTGCAAGATTGAGATTTCACTACATAGTTTGTGCCTCTTTGCTAAGGCCTTTCTCCCGTCATGATGATCTCTTTTCAGCAACTTGTCCAACATCTACTAGCGTTTTTTTATCAACACTCTAATTTTTCTCGCCCTACTCTCTACTTCTCGGAAACAAGTTTCCATATCTCATAGACTCAAGGTGATCCATGAAAATTATTCCTCTATCAAATCCTTTAATAGTTTCAGCTTCACTTAAGTTGAAAGCATCCAAAGACTTTGCAACAACAAGAGCATGAGTCGTATTCTTCACATTCACTTTTCCAGCAGTAAACGGAAAAGAAATAAATTGTCTCTTATTTTTCTATTCAAATATAGATATCCAAAGAAGATATTTCCTACAAAATTAAGCAACAAAACACCTATCTAGAACAAATATTGGAAAAATCAATGGCATATCTTCAAAACCATAAATTCGTATAACGGTATTGTTTTCTCTTTCCTCAAATTCCCCCTTATGAAGTAAGAAAGCCTCGGCCTCTGCAAATATTCGAGGAGGCTCTTGTCCAGTTACCATGTTATACACTTGTCTCATAAACACACCTTGAATTAAGAAAAAATTTAAATAAACTTCATGCTTCCACAATATAGGATACAATAACTGCATTGGTTCCTCTGGAAACTTGAATATAGGAATACAAGGCAACCCGCCAAACACATTCCTTGACACGAGAAGGGTTATCAAATATGACATCATAAAGAATTCATTGTTCTTGGGTAATATATGTAACTGAAAATCTAATTCATTTTAAATGACAAAATCCCTTTCGAACATACAATTATTTGGGTATGTCTCATAAAGCACATAGAAAATCCATTTTGGAACATGTGATGTACATTTTAGCCCTGCGACATGGACAAACAGCCAACAAAAATCCCTAATCGGTTGCATAAACAAAGAAATATCTACAAGAGAAAGATCAGAAAGAAGCTCAAAACTTGTAGAAATGAATTCCTGCTCAACGTCAATTTTGCGCCCTTATGCCTCCAGAAAACTATCTGCAACCGAAAATTCTAAATGCTTGTTCGGTTCTAGTAACTTGAATAACAATCTGAATACATTAGGAATCAGAGAAATCTTTATTGCTCCTAGCTTAATTTCCCTCTTTATAATATCAAAATTATATGCATAGAGATAAACAGTTTCTTTGAAATTAAAGACCTTCAGAACACACCCAACATTCACCAATTCAATTCTCCAAATCTTGTCATCTATTTTTTCTTCCATTGATAGATTCACATATCGCTCATAAGTTCACCAGTCAAATCTATCATTCATATCAACAAGGGATTTAACTGTATCACTACAGACAAACTCTTTCCATCGTCTACTACCCATTATTCCTTTGCAGCAGAGGAGGAAAACAAAACAAAAACAAAAAACCTTTTCAATACATAATGTATTCAAATCTCATTCTAGTATACAATTCCCTGTTTTCTCCACAAACACTGAATGTTACTATTAATCGTGTGCAAAACCATTACATATGACCATCTAAGTAAATAGCAATTAAATATATCAAAACCAAGCTTTACAAACAGTAATAGGAAAAAATTTCGAAATTCCAAAACATCTTGTGCATTTACTACGCACTTTGCTCTCGCTTCAAGATCATTGATATACTCGCCCTAAGAAACAAAAAATTGTGATAGCTGGTAAGTTCATCTACACAGCTAAAAATTACCATTTCACCCGATCATTTTTCATAATAGTGGAAATGGATTCAGCACCATCAAAAACCCCATTGATAAATTTTCCAAGAGCACCAAAAATTAATGCAATTTTTTTTTGTTAACATATCTGAACGATGAAAATTGACAACTATAACCTTGAAATACAAATATTCACCGCCATATTTTTTCAGCAGCATGCCTGAACTTCCATTGTTTTTCCAGTCAATTTTCAAGAAACGAAAAACTATCGATAACATCACCCTCTAACCAGATTTTGTTTTAAGATTCTAGTAACATCTATCAAGATTTAAAAAAATCAATTGATCCAAGCACTTTTAGCATTTGATTTCTTCAAAATTTTCCCACCAAACCCTATAGAAATTTTTTTATCATGTAGAGTACTCTAAAGAGACCACAAATACGCCTGAAAAATAGTGGAAATTCAGCCATGATTTTTGCTAAATTCCCGCATAAATTTTGGGAAATCTGGGTTACAACTATTAGGCTTCAATATTTTGGGTATCCAGAGAGTTTTTTATGCTATTGAATCAAATCAATGGATTCTGGCAAAAAATAACTCTTCGGGCGAATTTGTAACCTATATTTAGCTACTCTCTATGACAATTCAAGTCGACAACTAGTCCCACTACTTTGTAAAATCAAACCAAATATGATTTAAGAATAACCTGACACATCTATTTTTCACAAAATTTGACATGCATTTGGGATACAATGCAAACCTTATTCCGCACATACACATTTAATTTTAAACTCTTTTTTTTTTAATATTATAATTATTGAAAGTTAAAACTCGTAAAACTATCAATAATACCACAAAAGTAGCAAAATTATCTTATATGGCGAATTGACTTCACAAATACTCCCCACTACTTTGTAAAACCGAACCAAATTTTATTTACTAATAACTTGACACGCTCATTTCTCACACTATCATAAAGCAAACTAAAGTTGACAAAATTCTACAAAGTATTATAGAGAGAAGCTTGACGAACCAAAAACTTGCACCATTGCCAAAAGCGAACAGGAAAATCGGTATAGAAGCTTGCAGTATTGTAAAATTTATGTATCCCACAAATAACAATATATATAAGACAACAGAAGCTCGGACAATACTCCAATCTCCTAAACTCAATTTGCAAAGAGCAAACATTACACGCCCCATTGTTTTTTCTATCACTGTATATAGTGTTTTCTCCTTACTATACTAGCTATTTCAAATATTTACAGTCTCATTTCCCTATAAATCACCACCTGCCACTATTTTGCATCTAAAACATGCTACAAAGATAAAACTTTCATCCATATTTTTCATTGCCTCGATGTTTTTCCTCTGATTAATAGAAAACAGAGCCATGAACAATTAAAAGTCATCTCAAAATTCAATTCACCGAGTACACATCTGCTCACGCATTCAGAAAACCACATAAGCACCAAAACATCAAATCTAGAAACATGATTTTCATACACTTTGAGTATAACACAAATGCATATATGCGAAAATGGAGCATTTCTTGTGCAAAAGGACAAGGTTTGGAACATGTGACAGGGATGGATGTATGGAAGTAGAAACATAGCAATACGTACTTGCCTAGTAAGTGATCAATAAAGCAAGTGTGTACTTAGGACAGGTTGTGAAATATGTCCCCATATAAGAATTAAAAAAGAGATTTATATATTTATTATCTTAGTAAACTTTGCACAAAATTTTTGCATAACATACGCACATGCACATCAACCTCCACACAACTAATTTCGCACCCAATAACGCCCTTAATTGACATTTGAAACTCCACACATGAAATCTCCGAACAACTAGCTTCGAAATTGATATTAATTAATGATTATACGTTGTGAAATACGTCCATAAATAACAATTAAAAAACAAGATTTGTATATTTATTATCTTAATAAACTTTGAACAAAAATTTAGCATAACATAAAAAACAACCTCTGCATAACTTCATCTGCACTCAATAACACCCTTAATTCACATTTCAAACTCTGCATGCAATAATTTCACAACTAGCTTAGCACAACTACTTCTGTATCTCCAAAAAATGTTGCTAAATAATAATTAAAAAAGACAAAGCATTCCACACATTCATTTTACAACACAACATTTTTTCTTCACAAGAATTGAAATTACAGTTTTTTAGCGCCCCCGTCTACGCAAAAGGCCTCGAATCCCTCAGCACACGATGCCTCTGAACAACTAGCTTCGCACAAACACCTTCGTACAACTACTTCCACACTTCTAAAAAATTTTGCTAAATAATAATTAAAAAAAAAAAAGACAAAGCCTTCCACACATTCCTTTTACCGTATAACATTTTTTTTACACAAGAATTGAAATTATATTTTTTTAGCACACAAACGTTGCTAAATAATAATTTAAAAAGACAAAGCCTTATGCACATTCGTTTTACCGCACAACAGTTTTTCTTCACGGGAATTGAAATTATATTTTTTTTGCACTCACATATACACAACAGACCTCAAATCTCCCGCACATACTCTATCCTTCGCACAGTAAACGCTCTGCACAATGACCCTAGTAATCACTATGCAAAGGACCTCAGCTCTCTCGCACATAATTTGCACTACCCACACACAAAAATAATATTATTTCAACATTTTTTCATCCCTACCCCCCCCCCCACCCAAATCAAAACAACCTGCAGCTGCATGAATTCTCGCATCATTAAACAATGCATTGGCATAATAGTGCCCTTCAACTGCATCAACAACTAACTTCGCACAACCACCTTTGTACAACTATTTTCATACTTGGGAAAAACCTTCCTAACTAATAATTTAAATATACAAAGTCTTTCTCGCATTCGTTACACAATGCAAAAGACCTCGGTTCTCCTGTTATCACACATAAATTTTCAATTTTTGATTGATAGGGTTACTAATCTAGGTTTCATTTTGTCTCATAAAGTTGGTTCATGAAATTGATGAAAAATCATGAAACATTCATTGTCCTAAGTCTAGAATAGTCCATGGGTCATGTCATTAGAGTCAAACCCACCAAAATCTCCCAAAGGTTCCCATGCATTGTTTTATATTGAGGTTGTGGCCACTTGTCTGCTTTTTCACGATTCTATAGTGAATATAACTGCAAACGGGCATATTTCGCTACGGAATCACCTGACTAGTCCGTAGCGAATCTGCTAGGATTATAATTGAATACGCTGCGGAATCATGTTTTTCTGCACCCAAAAAGGGGATGATGAGCTATCAAGTTTCTAGTGGTTTAGGGTGAAGGTGAGGTCATATGATCGGTTATTACTGTCATCCAAGCATGCAAAATCATAAGTACCATCCATCATTACCTGTCACTCCTTCCATTTGTCATTATTCCTTCCACATTCTAATTTCATTTTTTTTAACTCATCTCCAAAGCTCCTCTCTTTCATATTCCTTTCGATATTTACATGCAGCAATTAATTAGCATCCTTGAAGAGTCCAGCTCCATTGCAAGCAACTTGTTGTTCATTTGTTTCCTTGCAGGTGTCACTGTTTCAAGAAGGCGACATGGTATAAAGGAAGATGGCCATGAAGAATAAAACAAACAAAGGAGGCTCCAATGTGAGATATGAACCCATGGACCTCAAGCTACTAAATGAAGACCCTAGCTTTGTAGAAGCCTTCAACAACATTGGACGTATGAAAATTTTCCAAAAGCTTCAAGGTTTTCATGCTCAAATATCGAGGGATTTTGCGGTAAATTTCATAGGCACAACTTCGAAGGTGGGGGTCTAAGTTTTACAATGTCCCCTGAGACCATTTCTAAATCCACATAAATACCAAGGGAGGGTGAAGAGTGGTTCAAAGCCACTAAATTCAAGATACATAATTGTGATGAGTTTATAAAACCATAACACATAGAAGCAGACATGGCATCTAGAATTCCAAGGAGCTAAATTAAAGAAAACTATTCCAAATTGTTGTTTGTGATTCAGAAGTACTTTACTTGTGAGGGGAGATTTCATATGGTTTGCTTGTACCATTTCAGGCTTTTATTGCACTTCATTGGTAAGCAGTCTCTTGATCTTCCCTTTTTCTTGTTTAGGAGCTTAGGCAAGATGTCAAATAAGGTTCAGGCCAGGGCAGAAAGCAGTGAGACCTCAATCTTCAACCATGGTTTGATTAAACTCATGGTGTTGGAGGAGCTAAAGAAACTAAACAGAGACTAGGCTACCTTTCTTTTTCTAAGTGGTTATGAATTTGATTCAGTAACACCCAAGAATACTTTAAAATCAAAAGCCACTCCTTCAAACAAGAGTGACAAAACTGCAGTTGAGACAGAGGGTGTTAATGAGGAGGAGACAAAGCCCATGTTAGAGCCAATGGATATAGAAACAGAACCTACACAAGAGGAAGAAACTCCACAACCTTCACCTACAAGCAACAAACAAAAATCAGTAAACAAGGCCACATAAGGATAACCAGAAGTCAAACAAGTGGGAAGGGGAACCTTGAAGATATTCTTCAAGATATAGACATTGAGGACACTCCAGTGGTTAGAGTTGAAGACATCAAAGGTAAAAAGAAGAAAAAGAAAGGTAGGATTGCTAAAAAGCTTGATTTTGCAAGAGAAGATGCAGGTTTCATGTTTCAGCCAGGGAAACCACTTACTAGGTTGCAAATTGCTAAGGGTGTCATGGAAAATAAGAATACAGGGGATACTGACAAAGGAAAACAACCTATTACTGAAGATATCATTGATTTGTCTCCAGCTGCAGAGGAAATCATTGTGCAAAGGAAGGGTAAAGAGAAAATGGTTGAGAAAACTGAAGTGCAAGTGTTAAAAGAGCAGCTGAGAGAGGCTAGAGAAGAGGTCATTGATACCAAATTAGAGTTGCAGGAAGCCAAGATAGATAGAAATCTGATGGAATATTTCAAAGAAAAAGTAAATGAATAGCTAAATCGATATGATGAATCATTAACTAATGCCAAGAAACTGTTGAAAAGGACACTTCCTTTGAGAAGGGTAATGAAGCGCACCAGAAATAGAAATCTATGGTTACAAGTTGAAAGGAAGAAACTCAAAGGTCAAGTCAAAGAGCTAGAACATAAACTAGAGATGATACAGATAGAGCTAAAGAAAAAGGGCCTCAAAATCACAGCCATAAATGAACCTGAAGGTATCCAAGTTCCTATTGCCAAAGGAGAAGGTTCCAAAGCTTGAAAAGTAGACCTTATACCTTTTTGACATTTTGGCAGCATTCAGCAGTCAACATTTGTAGATCTAAAGGAAAAATTTTGAAGAAAAAGGGAAATTTTTGAGTTGTCTGCCAATTAAGTAATTTCGTAGCGAGTCCCAAGCTTCAAGCCTAGATTTCGCTACGAAATCGTTGTAGGTGAATTTTTGCTTAAAATCATGGATAAAGTCAAAATAAAGGTGGGAGAAAATTTGTATTTAGATCATTTGGTTCAACAAACATCTCCAAATCAAAAAAAGGGCTAACAGGAGGCATAGGTGAGTGAATTGAATTTGCTACAAAAACTCTCTACGAAATTGTCTTAATTCCCCTATTTCTGCAGCGAGCAACATTTCGTAGAAATTTGGTGTTTTGAAGGTTCATTGGAGGTCAGCTAGCCACATGGAGAGTTTAAAGAGTATCAGTGGAATATTCTTATGGAGTTTTAGTCTTCGACAAGGCTGTCTAGTTCACCAGCTCAACACGAAGACAGTCAACAAATATCATTACACCATTACCTAAAAAATAGGATGATCAATTTCTTAGTTTAGTGGGGGTATTTATGCCTTGATGGTGGTTAGTGCCAATTGAGCACTTAACTATTTATGATGTAATTATGTAGTCTTTTAATTTAGTGAATGTAATAAATAAGTGGAATATTCCTAGTAGGTCTCTAAGTCATAAAGTCAGTAGGTGTCACTTTCATTCCCATGTATTTTGTGTTTTGTTAAGATAGGTGTCAGCAAAAGTAGTTTGATGATCTAGCCATGTAAAAAGATCCAATGTTGTTAATATAGGTTGTCATTGATGATGTCAGTGACCGGGATGGTAAATATTCTTGAAGATTCCAGAGAACGATTACAAGTGATTACAACTCTTGTTTACGATGTCAAGACACAAATGAAGTCAATCATGTTTCTTGATGATCATAATGGAAGACTACAATATCACTGCACTTGATGAAGGACTATAAGACATACACATGATGATATTTCCTACCTCCAATGATCTTGATGATAACACTACATGATTACATGTTCTACCTCCGATAATTTGATGATGACATGACAAATCTCCAATGATGTGAAGTTTGATGTCCTTATGATGAAAAGTACATAATGATGTTGCATTTGGTTGATGCAATATCTCTGAATTATCTTAAGGACAACTGACCTAATGACCCTATGTTGAAGAAGGCAAGGACATGATGATGGTGACCCTATGTTGAAGAAGGCTAAGGCATGATTATGAAGACAATCAACAAAGAAATCAAACCATGAGGCCCTACACTCAAAGGCATTCTTCCCTGCCTCCATTTATGCACTCATAAATAATCAGTCACATTAAAAAAACATTTTTCTACCTTAGAGGAAAAATTCCTTAATTAATCCTACACCATATTGAAGAGCATAATTTTTCCTTTCCAACGAGCTATTACTCAGCCCGAAACTCCAAGCAGTTTGAAAGTTATTGATTTTTCAAGGTTAAGGTAAAATCCTGTTAAGTGAGCCGACCTAAGCCAACTTGTGTAGGCTCATGCCTCATGGCCAAGGGACATGTCCCTTCATCAAAATGAAAAATGAGTATAAATATAAAGTTGTACTCCTCATTCTGCCCATAAAATTTTGGTGATCAATTCAGAGAAAAGCAGAGAAATATGACAGGAGGCCGAGGAAGACTTTGAGATCATTGTTTGGGTGTTTTGGGCTAATTATTCTTACAGTGGTGCATTGTCACCTACAACAGCTCAGATTGTAGATTTTTGTGTAGCTCACTGAACCCTGATCAGTGACATATCTCTCTGCGTTTTCAGTGTGGCATCTCCCTGCAGATTGCAGAAGTAACAGAACTGACCTATGGAAGAAATCTATGAAGACTGAATTTCAGATCTAAGATTTGTGGAGATACGTTGTTAGACATCAGTAAAAACATGTAGAGGATTCCATTCGACTTGTGATTACAAGACTGTGAAAAAAAATATTTTTTGCAGACCTGTGAAGGATTCTCCTGATAACATACCTAAATTATGATCTGTGCTATTGTTGTGACTTGTGAGACAGTTATCTGCAAACTTAAGAAAAACTATAGTTTCGGACCTATGAAGATTATACTTCAGGCTTGTGTTAGATTGTTGCAGATCTTCATTGGAGTCACAGTTTTGGATTTTTCCTAAAATTATAAGCACAACATTTATGGAGACTGTTCTTGTACCCTTGATCTGTGAATAAGTGTTGAGAGTAATCTTGAAACAGACTTAAAGAAAATTTGAAGAGTTCTCTAAGAAAGTCTTGGTCAGCCATTAAAGAAGACTTGAAGATATTCTTGAAAGGGATTTGTTTGGACATAACTGATACACACATTGACCGCAACTTGGAGACCTTTTGAAAACTTGGTGCCATTGTTGAGGAACTTATTAAAGACCAGGAAGCAGCCTCTTTTAAGAACTTGTGTAGCAGCAATATTAAAGAATTTCCAAGGCATTTGTGTTGAGAACATCTTGTTGGAGCAAGCATTGTTGAGGTAGCTTGGCTGAAGTGAAGAACTTCTAAAGGAGTATAGGAGAACATCCTTTGAAGCCAACATCAAGAAGCTTGTTGAAGATATTGTGAAGACATCTTGGGAAAGTATTATTGGAGATATATTTGCAGAAGCTACTTGGAGTCATCTTGAAGACTTGGTGCAAACATCTTAAAGCTGATTTGGGAGGCATCCTTGGAGAGCATGATGCATTGGCCATCATGAGGTGGCCTTATAGATCCTTGATTGGGTATCATGAAGGACAGTGGAGACACCTTCATGTGAAAAGATCAATGTTGTCATTGATGACGTAATGTGGAGACTACAATGAAGACTAAGTGAAGATTGACAGGGCTCATTGAAGAATACATTGGGAGCCGTGAAGTATAACCAAATATATCTTGACGAATTGAAGCAGGAGGTTGGAGCCTCATAGAGACAAGGTCGGTGCCTTGGAAGATAGGGTTGGAGCCCTGGAGGATAAGAGCCCTCAAGAGACCAAGTTGGAGCCTGTACCATATATAGGGTTGGAGCCCAGTGACGTTGGTGCCTCAAAATTGACAATGTTGGAGCCTTGGAAGTCCAAGTCGGTGCTTGGCAAATACAGGTTGGAGCCTTGGAAGTCTGATTCTGTGCTTGGAAAATACAGGTTGGAGCCTGGGAGATTGAAGATCGGTGTCTTCATCTAGGATTGGAGCCCTACATATATTGTACTTGATTTATTGTAAAGAAGAAATTAATAAAAGAATTTATCCTTATTGTTCATTTTGTGTTCTAAATATAAGTGATATAACTGGTAAAAATAACAACTGAAAAGAAATACTGATTCACCCCCTCTCAGTATTTCCAACAATTGGTATCAGAGCCAATACCTTCATTCAAAGCCTAACAGCTTGAAGGTTTATCATTAGAACACAAATGGCAAAGCCAAGGAAGAAAGTCTCCAATCCTTCTAAAGAATTGTCTTCCTCAACCATCGAAATTGAAGTCAATCAATTTGCAAAGGCTCCATTTTTCAATGGAAATTTTGATATATGGGAGGCAAGAATGAGGAATTTCTTGAAGAATCAAGGAATTGAAGTTTGGAAATAAATGATTACTAATGACACGATGGATGAAGAATCCAATGAGTACAATACAAAAGCAATGAAGACAATTTTGAAAGGGTTACCAAATTCTGTGAAGGCCAATTTTGAAAAATGTTTGTCAGCCAAAGTCATATGGGGAAAACTTCATGATCTTCACTCAAAAGGAGTGTTGACAATGATCTCTAGTCAAGAATATGATGGAAAACAAGAAATAAGTCTCGAATCCATCAAGGAAGCTAAAGATAAGAGAGATGACAACAAGGCTAAAGAAGACCTAGAAGATGAAGAGAACAAAGAAGACTTTGAAGAATATCTCCTGAATAAACTTATGGCTTCCATGGAAGAGATTAACGGTTTGAAAAAGGAAAATGAGAAACTTAAGAAGAAAGCACAAGATGGTATCCAAGACAATACAAGGAAAGAAGTTGACTTTGTCAAGCTTCAAGTACAAGAAAGAGATGAGGAGCTCGCCAAACTTAAAGAGGAATTTCATCAAAACAAAAGAAAGCATCATGAAGAAGTCATATCTATGACAAATCAATTGGATAAGGCAAAGAAAAGGGAAGAAACTTTGTCAAGCCACCTTGAACAAAGACTTAAGAGCTTGAACAATCTTGAAGCAGAGATTGGTCAATACAAGGAAGAGGTTTCCTCTCTTAGATCTCAACTAGAAGAAGCAAGGAAACAAGCGCAAGAAGCCGAGAAGGTGATGGAAACTTTGGCATTCATAGAAGGACAATTTAATGAAGCAAAAAGGGAGAGAAACACCATTATATTCCAACTAGAAGAAAAGGATAAATAAATCTTGAAACTAAAATTAGACATCAATCTTCTCAAGGCTGAAACATGTGAAGCTACAAGAATAAAAGAAGAAATGGAGAGCAGTCTAGCAAAGGAGAATGAAGAAGTCTTCATAATGAAATCAAATATCATCTCCCTGAAAATCGAAGCACATGAAGCAACAAGGATGAAGAAATGAAGAAGCAACTAGTTATGAAAGATGAATATTGTGAAAAGTTGAAAGGAGAAATTGTCTTTCTTAAAAAGGAAGTTGACATGCTAAATAAGAACTTGAAAAGCTCTCAAACCCTAGATGAAATCCTAAGTCATCAAAGGTCTCCCCTTGATAAATCAGGTCTTTTCTATGCAGGTGAATCCCCAAGCAAGAATGATAATGCTTCAAACAATAAAGATGTGAGGAACCTAGAAAGAAATGTTGATGCTCCCAGTTCCAGCAAAGGCAAGGAGAAGAATCAAGACAACAATGGAAGAAATTCTACTCCAAGGAGACTTGCAGATGGTGTCAAGAATACGAAAGGCAATGAATATCATCAAATAATCCCAAGGGAAAAAGACTTCAGAAGTACATCAAGGAAAACTCCATTTTCGAGGTACCAAAGTATATTTTTTGGTTATTGTTATTCTTGTACAAATTTTGGGCATATGGCAAAGGAATGTAGGGCATACCACAAGAAAAAATATAATGGTCCCCGTCAGTTTCCTAGAAGAAACTTTGCAAGAATAAGTCATGATCTTTCATTCATGAATAAGATAGAGTGTTTCAATTGCCATAACATTAGACATATGGCACGTGATTGTAACTTGACTTGGGTTCCTAAACAAGCTAAAACCATGACAACCAACCCAGAGAAGAAAGTTACACAAGTATGGAGAAGGAAGCAATTTGAATCCGGAAGTCTCTTGAACACAACAGCCGACAACACATGTTGTTGACTTGATAAAGTCATCCTTGATATTCTAGGTATTTGATGACAAGAGTCTGCTTGAAAGGAGACCATGCATATAGTTAGGGGGAGCTTTGTGTTTCTTGAGTATTCTTGCATAAAGTGATCTGTGAGTGGGCCCTATGAAATCCTTAATGAGTCACACATGGACAATCATCTTTTGATATATCATCTCTTGGGAGCGACTCCATTGAAGAACATAATCCTTCACTCATCCAATGGACCATTATTGAATATGTCTTCCACTTAATCACAAGGCCAACAATCTGTCTTGAGCTAGAGGAGTTTATCCAGGCAAGGATGATTTGATTCATCAAATGGAGAAATATAAACACATCTATCATGGACACCATTGCTAGAAAAAAGATCACCATGGCAAGGTGAGGATCGTACTTATGAAGAACTATTATTGACAAAGAAAATATAATAACAGATAAAGAGAAGCAACTTGATAGGGGGAGTACTTGGGCACCATGTTTGCCATTGATGTCAAAGGGGGAGAGAATGTTGAAAGGGCAAGAATATTTCCATCAATGACAAAGGGGGAGATTGTTAATCTAGGTTGTCATTGATGATGTCAGTGACCGGGATGGAAAATATTCTTGAAGATTCCAGAGGATGATTACAAGTGATTACAACTCTTGTTTAAGATGTCAAGACACAAATGAAGTCAATCATGTATCTTGATGATCATAATGGAAGACTACCATATCACTACACTTGATGAAGGACTATAATACATACACACGATGATATGTCCTACCTCCAATGATCTCGATGATAACACTACATTATTACATGTTCTACCTCTGATAATTTTATGATGACATGACAAATCTCCAATGATGTGAAGCTTCATGTCCTTATGATAAAAAGTACATAATGATGTTGCATTTGGTTGATGCAATATCTCTGCACTATCTTAAGGACAGCTGACCTAATGACCCTATGTTGAAGAAGGCAAGGAAATTATTATGGTGACCCTATTTTGAATAAGGCTAAGGCATGATTAGGAAGACAATCAACGAAGAAATCAAACCATGAGGCCCTACACTCAAAGGCATTCTTCCCTGCCTCCATTTCTGCACTCATAAACAATCAGTCACATTTAAAAATATATTTTGCTACCTTAGAGGCAAAATTCCTTAATGAATCCTACACCATCTTGAAGAGCATAATTTTTCCTTTCCAACGAGCTATCACTCAGCCCGAAACTCCAAGCGGTTTGAAAGTTATTGATTTTTCAAGGTTAATGTAAATTTCTGTCAAGTGAGCCGGCCTAAGCCAACTTGTGTAGGCTCATGCCTCATGGCCAAGGGACGTGTCCCTTCGTCAAAATGAAAAATGAGTATAAATATAAATTCGTACTCCTCATTCTGCCCATAAATTTTGGTGATCAATTCAGAGAAAAGCAGAGAAATATGACAGGAGGCCAAGGAAGACTTTGAGATCACTGTTTGGGTGTTTTGGGCTAATTCTTCTTACAATGGTGCACTGTCACCTATAGTAGCTCGGATTGCAGATTTTGGTGTAGCTCACTGAACTCATCATTGACATATCTCTCTGTGTTTTCAGTGTGGCATCTCCCTGCGGATTGCAGAAGTAACAGAACTGACCTGTGGAAGAAATCTATGAAGACTGAATTTCAGATCTAATTTGTGGAGATACTTTGTTAGACATCAGTAAAAACATGTAGAGGATTCCATTCGACTTGTGATTACAAGACTGTGAAAAAAACTATTTTTTGCAGACCCGTGAAGGATTCTCTTGATAACATACCTAAATTCTAATCTGTGCTATTGTTGTGACCTGTGAGACAGTTTTGTGCAGACTTAAGAAACACTTATTTTCAGACCTGTGAAGATTATACTTCAGACTTGTGTTAGATTGTTACAGATCTTCATTGGAGTCATAGTTTTGGATTTGTCCTGCAATTATAAGCACAACATTTATGGAGACTGCTCTTGTACCCTCGATCTGTGAATAAGTGTTAAGAGTAATCTTGAAACAGACTTAAAGAAAATTTGAAGAGTTCTCTAAGAAAGTCTTGGTCAGCCATTAAAGAAGACTTGAAAATATTCTTGGAAGGGATTTGTTTGGACATAACTGATACACACACTGACTGCAACTTGGAGACCTTTTTAAAACTTGGTGACATTGTTGAGGAACTTATTAAAGACCAGGTTACAGCCTCTTTTAAGAACTTGTGTAGCAGCAGTATTAAAGCATTACAAGGCATTTGTGTTGAGAACAACTTATTGGAGCAAGAATTGTTGAAGTAGCCTTGTTGAAGTGAAGAAATATTGAAGGAGTATAGGAGAACATCCTTTGAAGCCAACATCAAGAAGCTTGTTGAAGATATTGTGAAGACATCTTGGGAAAGCATTATTGGAGATCTATTTGCAGAAGCTACTTGGAGACATCTTTAAGACTTGGTGTAAACATCTTAAAGTTGATTTGGGAGGCACCCTTGGGCTATGATGGTGGCGCCTTATCACGAGTATGGAAATATGTGATTGGGTATCATGAAGAATAATAATGAACACTTCATGAAAAGAATCAGGTTATCGTGATAATAATAATACGACCTCTAATGAAAACTATTCATATAAAAATGTGGAGGCTACATTAGAAAAACAACTGGGAACGTGAAATGTAACAAAATATCTTGGCAACAAAATTCAAGCAGAAAGTTAAACCTCAGAGGTGGAACCAAGTTGGTGTAGCCAAGAAAATGAGGGTTGGAAGCCTTAGGGATAAAGAAATCCTCAAGGGCAGTTTGAAACACCATGGAAGATATGAGTTGAGCTTCTTATACAGTTGGTACCTAATTTCTCAGTTCAGAGCCTGTGAAAAAGTCCAGAATTGGTGTTTAGAAAAATACGAGTTTGAAACACAGGAAATTGAAAATCAGTGTCTTGAAGTCTCGGGTTTGAATATATATATGTTAACATATGAATTTATTGTAAAGAATAAATTAATAAAAGCATTTATCCTTATTGTTCATTTTGTGTTCTAAATATAAGTGATCTAACTGGTAAAAATAACAATTGAAAATAAATATTGATTCACCCCCCTCTCAGTATTTCCAACAAACGTAAGGTGACTAAAGCCTATTAATAGGCATAATTTCGAATAATTCAGGGTTGGAGGATGCTATTTTACACTACTAGTATTGTAAACTTTTTCTGATCAGTAAT
The DNA here is from genome assembly GCA_034641835.2 of Pinus albicaulis. Lineage (NCBI taxonomy): Eukaryota > Viridiplantae > Streptophyta > Pinopsida > Pinales > Pinaceae > Pinus > Pinus albicaulis. The sequence goes on from CM076583.1 coordinate 675,072,540, forward strand.
ATACAGTGGTTGTGGGCTTTCTTCTTCACCCGAGATTCATTTGGTGTTTTCATGAACATTTGTACTATCTATCTTGCTATTTTCTTTCAGTATTTTAATGTTTAATTGCTCAGAATTCATGTACATCATGCTCTGACTTCCTTTAAGCATTAAGCTATTGAATATTTGTGTGTGTCGTCCTTCCATTAAAACATCTACATGCCTCAGCTTCCACAAGGACAACCATGTCACTGAGTTTCCTAGAACTGACTCCATAAGCCCAATGGTAGTAAACCCTATACATTTTTCATCTACATACAAACACATTCAAGACACTATTAAAGAGTTAGCCATCTTATTGAATTATATTTTAACAAATCATATTTAATTTTGAGAGAGCCCTCTCAGGCTGAAAAGGGTAATTCATTCATAAGTTGGTTTAAAAGAGTTTCCCTAGGTTTTTTGGTGGAGTAGCCCATCTGTACCAACTTATTGATAACATCTCCCACAAATACTCTTCCTCACAACGAATCCTTAGGAGGTGAATTTCGGGCAAGCCACACCATGGTTGATGAGTTCAATGATGAGCCTCATGAGCACCTCAAGGAGGGTATGAGTTGGATGATGAACCTCATGAGCACCTCAAGGAGGTTGATCCTATGTATTCCCCAAGAGTTGGCCAGGGCTTCTACATGCATAGTGGCCATGAAGTAATAGTTTAGTTTTGACAAAGTCTATCTAGAGCTCAAAGTCATGGTAAACAGACCTTGTTTATTATCATCTCATGATCCGTAAAATGTTATTCAGTGTACAACACGCATTAAACGTTGTTATGTTGGTTTGCCATTATTAATAAGTCAACATAGCCATCTCTGTGGGAACCTTGCCAACCCGGGATTCCCCTCATTTTTCACCTTACTAAGGTCACCTAGGCTTATATCTGTACCCTAGGCTCTTCAAACTAGTTTGTGACTTGATACATTTGGATCCTCCATTATTCCATTCTTTCACAGAGATTCAATAATTTCATGTATTATTCAGTCCCTATATTAATAGTATAGCCCCTTATTATGTTAGTGTAGGCACCCTTATTGTTATTATTATACACCTGTAACCCCCCATATTGTTATTATTGTGCCCTTAAATTATTATTGTTAGGTCGGCTAGGATTACATTGTGGCCCACTAGGATTACATTATGGCCCCATGGACTCCTATATATAGAAAGGAGGTTTTGTAAATTGCATCATCCAAGAATTGTTCATTTATGTAATGTATTGGAGGTTGCCCCCTCGAAGTGGCTCATTTCTAAGGCGTTGATATCTCTTTTCTTCTCTTTTTGGAGCTGGTTACACAACATTTGGTATCAGAGGTTTGGGATTCTAGGGTTTCGTTGCTCCAAACAGGTCATCGTGGCATTTTTGCTATAACTTTTTTTCTACGAAGTTTCAGAAGCTGAAATTTTAGGTCGCAATAACACCTAAAGAATATTTTCTAAAAATTTAAAACTTAGTTATATCATTGAAATCCTAGAATGTGGAAGTTAGGTCTTTTTTCAGGCTACTAAAAAGGTCATCGTGGCATTTGCGCTATAATTTTTTTTCTACAAAGGTTCAGAATCTGAAATTCGTATGGTGCAAATTTGAAATCCTGAGAAAAATTTTCAAAGAATTTCGGAGCTTGGTTCACAATATTTTGGGAGATATGATCTGTGGAAGGTAGTGCTTTTTCAGGCTCCTGAATTTCATCTCAAAGAGGTGATCGTGGGAAAATTTCAGTAACTCTCTCTCTGAGCATCAGATTGGAGTGCCGTAAAAAGTGGTAGAAATTACACATAATTTAGTTTCTTGGCTATCAATTTCAGAGACAAAGGACGAAACAGTGACATGTGACAAGTCGTACAAGTTCGCACTACTAAACCAATCCATAATTAGGTCATTGTGGGAGATTGGACACAACTTTGTCTTGGAGAATCCAAATCAGGTCATACCTTTGGCATTCGAAAGAGAATTCAGAGGGATATTTCATTACTAAATTTCAGATATTGAATAGTTGCAATCATATAGATAATCCAATTCCAATATCGAGCTCCTCAAAAGCAAGTAAAAGGTGTGTATTTTTTTTCCCGAATTGCATAAATCTTGTTTGAAAAATCAGTTTGAAGTGATTCCAAGGGTCTATTGAGCATATATTTCAGTATTGCGTTCTGAAATGCCTCCTAAAAAGAATTCAACACCCATTAATCCCTCAAAAAGCTATACTATGATTACAAAGTTGCAATAAATCCTCAAAGTGATACAATTTGCAATTTAATCAAAATCACATGAAAATTAAATAAATCGTTCCATATTCATTGGATGGTTTGAAGGATCAAATAATAGCAAATATGGATGATAAATTAGTGGAAGATCACATCGAGCATCAACAACAAGTTCTCCAACTCTCAAAGGATAACCCAACTTTGGTGCAGAATCTAATGAAACAACGGGAAGATCAACATCACATCGAAAGAAGTTATGAAGCAGTCATAGAAACAAGAACTCGACAAGTACGATCAATTTCAGAGTATCTCAGCAAGTGGAAGAACTTTCCTGTAAAAGATTCCACATGCCGAGATGAAATACAAAAGCATCGAGAAATATCAGCATTGGAATATACCATATGAAGAAGAGGGCATATTAGTCCCTAATGTAAATGTAGTCACTAACCAGCAGTAGTGTGTCCCCACTTATTGCTTCTTCTTTTATACCACCCATATTAACTAGCCTAATTATTGTTGAGTCGACTGAGACCCATTGTGGCCCACTAGGATTACATTATGGCCCCATGGACTCCTATATATAGAAAGGAGGTTTTGTAAATTGTATCATCCAAGAATTGTTCATTTATGTAATGTATTGGAGGTTTCCCCCTCGAAGTGGCTCATTTCTAAGGCGTTGACATCTCTTTTCTTCTATTTTTGGAGCTGGTTACACAACAAATATGGATTCATTCCCTTCATCCATCATTCCCTTCCATGATGTATGGCTCTTGTATATTCCCACCTCCCACCCATATGATTCATCACGCCAATCTTGCCAAGGGGGATGTAATATATGGGTGTCATATCTCTTGATCACTCATAGGGGAAGATGTTTTTATATTGATCTAATGATATGTTGGTTACATTAGCTATATGACTACACTTAGCTCATGCATAGTATGCTAGCATTGATGGTAGTGTAGGTGCATTGCATGTTTATTTTGCATAGATAACATCATCATATTATGCTCTCATGTTAGATTAAAATTGCATTTGTATAGATTTACTTTTCTATATGGATTTATTACTTGATGAAAAACATGGACGATAAAAGTACACCCAATGCACATGCTTCCAATAGTTGTGTTGTGATATGCAGGATACAGGTTTATGTTCTAGGAGATTGTTGGATTTCTCATGAACTCTTGTTCGAGTACATGGATTATGCGATCTATGGTGAGCTCATGTACCAATTGGAGCTAGATGTTACCCACTAAAAGTGGGTACCCCTAGGAAAACATTTTTCATATTCATATTCTTCCAACCAACAGCATGCATCCCCTGATAGCCACCTTGTAGCCGACGTGATGTACCACTTTATCTCTGCCACTGCATTATTCATATGTTTCCTCGCCCATTTTTCAAGAGTACATGTTAGAAGGTGGGAAACCCGATCCAAATGATATGTTATTCATTGTGAAATCAAGTGCTTATTTTTTTTCTTCATTTGGGCATTGGCAAGGATTATTGGGTGACTTAGAAGAAGGCTTTTGATCGGGTTTTTTTCCCTCACCTTAAATGGGTGGTTAATCTTCAATCACATTCCAGTGTAACCTCCCCTATTGGCCCATGGATTTAGGAAGGGCACTACTTGGGAAAATATGATTTTGATAGCGAAGTCCCATTTTCCCATTCCATATTTATCACTTTCCTCCCCACATTATAAGAAATGTTCACCATCTTACCTCTCTGGGTCCACATGACCATTAGGTCCATGGGGTGTTGACACATCCCCTCCCCTTGTCCACATATCTGGGTCGGGATTGGAAAATTTTCCCCGGAGGTTGATGCAGCTAAAAGAAAAGTAAAAGCATATCATGGCAACAAGCAAGAAACAAAAGAAATAAAATTATAAAATGTAAAAGATGGTCGGGACATTAATATTAGAATGTGGGAAAAACCCAATAATGAGATTTATCCTTATCATTATGGCCATCACCCAGTTATTTGGGCCAATGTTTCCCTATTGTTATACATCATACACAACATGTTATTATTTATTAAAGCTTTGAGCAGTAATACAAAAAAAAAGTAATAGAGGGGTGGAAAAATAAAGGTCGAGGTAACTCGTGCATCCACAATTAATCCATCCTCACATATATATGTCCAGAATGTCGACTTCCTCATTATTGCTACCCCTTTTACCATGGCATTTATCCATGAGCCCCCTTTATCCCCATTTAGTTCTATTATTATTCACATGCCACCTATTGATTGAAGGATGTACCAAGGCCTTTTCTTTCCCCTTATGGGATGGGAACACCTAAAAGGATCACCTATTAGCCACTCCTACCTAGGTAGGTAACACTATTACGATATCAAAGCCCTAAATTTGGAAGGGAACCCCAATATGAAGTGTCAATTTTCCCATGATTAAAAAGTGTAGTTCACTTAGATGCATTAATGATTATTGTACCTAATGGAGAAGATGTAACACTGGTCATTGTGTGTGATTGGCAAGCGGTTTTCATCATGGGTTGGACAACTTCATTAAGGCCCAAATCCACTAGACAATCATAATGACACCCTACAGGTGAAGTGTTAAGAGCAATGCACTAGCACATTTTCCCCAAATTCCGACAGCCAAAATTTCACTCTTGCGACACATAGGCGGCCCAAGAGCGACGTTTTTCGATGCACCAAAACGTGGTTTCTCCTCACATCGAACTTCTGACACTTTACTTAAATGTCGGTGTTACGACAGTATTTCCAATGTTTTTATGGAGTCGTCGCACTTCCGACATTTAAAATTGTCCGTCGCTCTTCTGACATTTCACCATCCGTCGCAATTCTGAAATTTCTCAACGTCGCTATTTCAACTCCAACGAACACTATTATCGATGTTTTTATCGTCGCTGTTCCGACGAACAAAAAAATATTTTATTAAAAAAATAACGTCGTAATACCAATGGAAGAAAATTTTTTATCATCGCTCTTTCGACGAACAAAAAAATAATTTTTTTTAAAATAACATCGTAATACCGATGGAAGAAAAGTTTTTATTGTTGCTCTTCCGACAAAAAAAAAAATATTAAAAAAAAAATAGCATCGTAATACTGACAGAAGAAAAGTTTATCGTCACTCTTTTGATGGAAAAAGAAAAAAATATAAATAAATAAAATAATAATAAATAAAATATAAAATATAAATAAATAAATAAAATAAAGTCGTAATACTAACGGAAGAAAATTTTATCGTCGCTCTTCCGACAACAATTTTTTTTTTTTTTAATTATTTAAGAAAAAATTATTTCCAAAAACTAGATGCATACCGAATTCTACTATAAAAACATCAACATATTGGAAATGTCTTTCACGGTGCAATCTTGAAAAGATCCCACGTTTTCACCCCTATGATTAGCATCAATTCCAGAATCAGTTGGTGCCTTCCACCAATGAAAATCATATGGTTCCAATCCCAGGCATACGTCTAAATTATCTTCTAACTCTGTACCAGAAATTGTATTGTCTCCTCCACTTGCACTACTCTTTCTTTCTTCGCCCTGCCCAATAAATTCCATATTCAACCATTCATTTTCATCTTCCAGAACATATGATCCTGCAAGGAATTCATTATTCAATTCTGAATGTAACACCGTGTTTTTCTGGCTAAGCAAATTAGTGCTACTCTCTACAATTTATTCTTCTTGTCCTTTTCCTCCAGCAACTGATATTCCATCAGCATATTTTTCTACAAAGGATTCTGACAACAACACACTAGCGTCCAGATCTCTTTCCTTGGATACCTCAAATTTCTCAATTGGCTCAATATTATAGAATGGTGGAATAGTATTGAGGCACTTGTTAATTCCTTGATTTCCCACCATCACATCTTCTTGAAAATTTTGTAGAAATGTCATAGGAATGAAATCAACTCCTGAGTGACAAGTTGTGCCATATATATGGGATGATCCATCATCATGTGGCCACCACATTCCCATGCTTCCATTGCAGCTTCCTGCATTAGTAATACTGCATGGATTCTCCCAACAACGATGGCATATATGTCTTCCTAAATACCCACAAAAATCTCTACCATGTGACTGCAACCTTAAGGTAGGTTGTCTCCCACAACATGCTTGCCTTTGACCTCTCTAAAATGTCTTGCAAGCTCCTGCCATAACTGTCCTATGCATGCAAAAACTATTTGAAGGAATCCCTACAAGCAATCTATTGAATGTGTAATTGTTGCATGAATTCATGAAAGAAGGAGAAGAAACAACCTCATTGCCTGGGCATGGCCTAATAGGAAATATTTTGGCTTTTGAAGGCGAGCATAAAGAAGTGTTGTACAATTTTCCACCTAGAGTGAAGTATTTATCACACCTCCTACAGATATATCTTGGTTGCAACCTTTATGCACAAAAAATTATTTTAAAAAAAAAGTATTTCCCGATATACATTTAGGATATACATTTAACTGCCATACTAAGATCCCCTGTTCTAAATTGCATTCCACATACTACTTAAGAGATATCATGCAATACCAGTTCACATTCATGTTCTACCTGTAATTAGTGCAACAATAAAAAAAATTACATGGAAAAAGCGAAAACTGAATTTAGCCACCACTTTTTGAGGGAATTCTGAAGTGCTAAAGAAAGTAGATTGCATGAACAAAGAAAATAAGGGAAAAAAGATCCTGCGTAGATTGGTAAAGGGGGGATGTTGATAAAATAAGGAACATTGAGCTTCATGAATACATAAGGAAGAAGACCATATTGATCATCAGATATTACAGATTGTTATCAAAGAGACTAGAAAATATAGCATAGATGAAAGCAAAGGATATATTGAGCAATGAATTACAGGTAGAACCTGTATTCTTGACACTTACTGAACTATGAAAATAATTATTTTGAAGCCAATAGGGTTAGTAAGATCAAGCACTACTTCCAAATTAATATAGTAAGTTCATACAATAATGCTGTAGCAACTGCTTCCCTACGATAAAATGGAAATGCTAGCTATCTATGCAAATTAAAAGAAGTCTTTAGGAACCTTTATGATAATTAATATTTCAATAAAAAAAAAAAAATCTTTGAAAACCTTTCAGCTCAGCACTAGTTTGCGATGACTTTTATTTCTTTAAACTAAATAGACACAATATTTTATGTGAGGAATCCAAACATTTATGGAAAACAAATCAGGAGGATTCACATTAGCGATTGTCTTTTGTACCTCAAATCAATCTTCCGAGGACTAGATATATCTGATTATAAATATGAACGAGATAGAAGTCCTTGAATTTTATTTTTATTTTTATGATGTGGATTACAATGCGTGCTAGCCACAACTGTTAAAGTAATTTTTTTGGACAATTGTGGATTTTACAGAAAAGAAAATATATACAAGCAAACATAGGTAAACATCGGTGTAGCTTATCATACCAAAGAGGAGCATAATGAGGGATAGTGAGAATCCAATTTATAACGTTCTAGGTCTACTCAACGATTTTTTCGTATAGCCAAAACCAAATCAACAATGAGAAAATTCTCTCGCTTCCGAAGAAATTGGGAAGATAATACACTAATAGACTCTCTATCATAAAATGGTCATATTGCATTAAAAATTGGCCCTTTTTCAGTCTGTAATATCATGCAAAAATGTTAGAAATGAAAGCAACCTATGCACAAGAATCAACAGCTGAAATTTAATCTAGTACTACTTTCAGCTATGTCTACCAAATTAGGATTTGACTCCATGTAAATTGCTAGCTGCCTACTAATATACACCTTGTCGGATAAATAAAATAAAGCAGAAAACTCTGGACACCAATTGATACATTAGTGAGTCAAATATCTCTCTATGGGTTGTTGAAAAGCGCAATGTTATTTTCCAGAAGCCCAAAACTTACCATGCCGTAAAATCTACCCACATGGACCGTCGAGGCAAAAGCTGCAACAAAGACATGGCGCTGAATATTACCCAACTGAACATATAGACAAATGATTAAAAACACATGGGAAGGGATAACTTCAATCCCATGCACTAGTATCGCGTCCATATCCACCACCACCATATCCTGCTGAAGCACAATAAGAATTTTTCGTGCTACCATATGCCCCTCCAGGACGATCCCCGCCATCCTTATTGACATGTCTACGATAATCACGAGCATCGAATCTTCCTCCACCAGATCGACGATTATAACCTCCACCACCATATGAAAACCTTGTAGCATAATTTTATAGCCATGATGGAACCTCTTGGTTTGCTTCTTGCATGAGTTCAATCAACGACCTTGTTAGAGAAATGTTACTTTCATTAAAGAAGGCAGTTTCCAACCCTGATTTACCAGCACGACCTGTACGCCCTATGCGGTGGACATATTCATCAATATCATTTGTAAAATCAAAATTAATTACATGCGCCACATGTGGAATATCAAGTCCACATGCAACCACATCTGTCACAACTAAAATAGGTGCAATCCCACTCTTGAAATATTTGAGAGCTTGCTCGCGCTCCTGCAACATTTGTGAAAATCAACACCTTCAGTATGTCAGGCACAACATTAAATACAAGCGATAGTAATTGAAAAAATGACCATTTTCCAGCTACTTTGACAGATAAATGCGTTCAAGGAACAAATACAAGATCGTGAAAACAAAGCACCATTTTTAGTCTACTAGATTTGTGTTCAAGGATCTCACATAAAATATGATGATAAATATTTCAAAGCACGATAACAAAAACCTGGAAATACCTCAGAAAAATGTCACACTACCTAGTAAAATGTAAATATTGCAATATTTAGTTAAAAGTGACCCCCAGTTCTATTGGACTAACTACAGAGGGGATATTAGGCCAAAAAATCTAGTCCCTAATAAAAAATATACTCCAAGCCACATAAGTTGGAATGAGCTCACTGGCATCAAGCATTTCACATGCAACCTAGCACCTCATAGAAGTTTACAGAGAATTGTTTGTGAAATATTGACATTTCCATCCTTGCTAGGTCTCTTCCACCTGAATGGCACATATCAAAAACATATGAGGCTGGGTACAAGACCCAGGTGATAGGTGATTTTGGTGGAAGAGTTACCCCTCAGACCTGACAGTTGAATCGAAGGAAATCTGTGTTATATGGTTCAACCATAGAACTCAAGATGTGTTTCTGAAAACAACATCAATAAGAAAATTCCATTTTCTTATGAATAAGGCAACACGGTCTACCTATTCAACTTTTTCTAGTTTGAAATCACAAGAATCCAGCTAGGCACTCTTTGCTAGATTTGAGGCTTCTATTTTTCCATAGATATTTTTCATATTAAGATACATAGAAACTTAATAAAGTAATGAGAAAAGTACACGGCAAGTAATTTTGTTTCATCCCTGTAATGACATCGGCTTTGGTATTGATTAGCTTAGTAAGAAAATGCATCAAACAGGTGGCAAGTGTAACCATCAATTGGGTCTAGCAGAAGCAGTTGTGGAATGGAGTGTTATCCTACCCATCCAGGGTCTATTTCTATTTCTATTTCTGTAAGTGAAAAATTGAGCCTATAAAGAGCATTATTGTAATGTCTTTGACCTGGCGTTCTGCTCTGAAATTTCTGGGGTTTACCCTAGGTACCATCTTCAAAATTATGGGAAATGCCCATAGGCTTTCCCTCAAATATGTTAACCAGAGAACAAAACAAAACAAAAAGTGTAACTATTCATGATGAATATTTCAAAAAAAGCAAAGGATGCCTAGAGATTATGTATTGATAGGAGGAAAACAGTTACTGGGACAAGAAAAAGTGCCCAAGATTCAAAACCTCAAAAGAATCACACCAATTCTGGATATAGTTGTGTAATAATTTACAGACACTACAAGTATAGAAAAAAATTGTAATTAGATTATACATGAAGCCAAATCAACCAGACCATCACCACCTCATGGAGAACAGGAAAATAAAACAAAATTGATAACACAGCTGAATTCAAAATAACATGAGAATAACTCCTAAATATAGTGTGAATCACAGAATTTGAAAACATAAATTATGAAATATCATCCTACCTGTTGAGATTTATCTCCATGAATACTTGTTGCAGGAAACCCATTTGACGATAGCAAATATTCCAATCCATCAGGTCCCCTCTTCGTCTCCACAAAGATTGAGGTCAAAGATTGTTGCAGTGCTTATATACAGTACTTTAGCTATAATTACACTATCATGTAACAATTATTACGTGCATGGAATTTAAATTTAAAGTAATTATTGCTTTAGACTAAACTGCTCCCACAAAAAAATTAAATTAAATTAAAAAATAAATAAATAAAAATAAAAAACTCAAACTTCAATAATTTTAAAATTCAAGCTCTGACTTTCAGCAAGGCAGATGTAATCATGTAAGTGAAGCTCTTTATTACTGTAATTGCTACAATTTTCACCACACTCACCTTTCCATGAGTACCTTCAGCTTTCTGAGCATGAATGAGATCCATTAAATGGCTATGTTTATCAGCATCAAGAACAAAGTCTACTCTTTGTACAATTAGATTTGTGCTAGAACCAACCCTTCGAACTGCCAGAAATATTTAATTTGAAAGAAAATCCATAGCCAACCTCTGCAGGAAAATAGATTGTGATGTTTATAAATTCTCAGATGAATCTCGTAATATTTGTTATGACATATGAGGGTTAATAAAATAGATGATTCAACCATAGTATTGATGAAGGGGGATCTGACAAAGTGCAAACAGGTTGAGTTGGAATACCACGGCATACTCTATAATATCTCAATATCTGTCATAGCAAATGGTGGATTACCATATGTCGAAATAGTATATACTATATATGCATGACAAATCAAAACACCAATTTAATTGATTTCATCAAACCACTGGATAATAATTCTCAACATTACCTGTATCTCCTTCGGAAAAGTAGCACTGAAGAGCATGGTCTTGGACAATTTTACAAATTTGGGGTTAAAAACCCATGTCAAGCACGCGATCAGCCTCTTCTAAGGCCAAATATTGTATCATAGATAATGACAACCTACCCCTTTCAAGGAGGTCCCAAGTTGATAATGATGTGTGAGTGCCAAGGCAAATCCTAAAGTGACAAAAGAAAACGAAATACAAGTGAAAAATAAAATTCATGGCTAAGAAATGGTACATCCTAGAAGGAGAGAGGCAATAATCAACACTAAAAGTAAAGAATACAGGAGCAATTGAGAGCACATCAAAGGATGCTCATAGACCTAGAAAGCTTAATGCTACAAAGTGCCAAAAATAAGCTAGTATGCATGATCTAGAGGTATGAAACAAACTACCAGTCCATCATTTACATATTTTAATAAAATACATGAACGTAAGTCATCATATGCCTTCCACGAATTAAAAAACGTGAAAGCCTCCTGCCATTGATGGAAACATTACAGATTATTCAGCCAAAACTAAGCTCCTCATTTAGAAAGGTAGTTTAGTCTGCACAACTTCTCTAATGATATAAAAGCATTTGATAGATAGTGCATCACTATAGAGGGAGCATCAGAAGCTATTATAGATTGTTAATGCATGACTCTCAGCATCAATTAATGTTAATGCATTCCATATCTTAAAGTAAGGATCCATGTCTGTAGAAAAATATAAGCATACATTTATGTTGCTTGTGAAATATATGGACTATATCAAAGATGAAAAGTTTAAAGTCAGTCACTTTAAGAGTGGTTTTCATGCATCTAATATAGATTAGCTGTGTGTATTAGTTTTTTAGGGCTTTCAGGCAAGGACCATAGTTTCTTAGTCCATAGTTATGTAGGATTGAAAGTAAAAATTTCAATTGTTAAGTGCCCCACCCTGTTGATGGATCTATAGAGGAGGCCAAGTACACCACAAAGTGGTATCAGAGCCTCCAGTTTTAATTCATTGGACCTTTGGGATACTGGTAAATGGTTTGACAAAAAATGTGGAATGAGAATCTAGCACACGCTGCTTACCAATTGGTTGTTAAAACACGTGAACTGAATTGGTGTCTAAACCAGCCAGTTGTGGAGAATCATAAACAATGGTGTTGTATTGAAACCCTTTGCTGCTACATATGGTTCCATGCTCCCTAATTATAAAATTGTCTACTTGGAATAACTTACAAGGAGATATTGTTGAATGGTGTAATTGTAAATAGACTGAACAAATGTGCATATTCGTGTTATGAACTTAAGACTCTGTGACTAAAGAACAGAAAGAGGATGATCTATTATGTCACCATTTTCAATCATGGATAGAAGCTTTGATTGACTCCACTTGGCGGTAAATTAGGATATCTCATTAACATGTATACCTAGTGCCAAAACCTGGTTGATACACACACCCTACTTGACAAAATGTGTTAAAGGAGAAATGTTACGTAGTGGGTTTTGAATGCACATAGAACAGATCACAGTGCACGTGAGTGTTCTTGTTGTGTTTCTTATGCGCTTGAAGAGAGCTCAATAGCGGCATTAATCCTGTCTTATCCTGTACACACAATAGTTTTTATCAAAAATTCTCCTTGTGAGTTTTGGATACTTGTAGATTAAGAAAATAATTGCACTAATCAAACAATGCAAATGAATTGACAGTCTATAGTTGTGATTTTGGCATATAAAAACATGCTCTCTGACAACAAATGTAGTGAACATAAACCATTGTAATAAAACTCGTCTCTCCACAAGGTAACAAGATAGATGGCTTGCCGATGAAGGGAGTTATGCATATGCTTGGCTATATGCCAAATCCTCAACCTAGCAGGCGGAAAAACTGGCACTGCGAGTAAGCCCTTCTATTTTTTTGCCAGATTCAGGGACACAAAGCAAGCCTGACAGTCTCTTCTTCATCTCCATAGTAAAGGAATCCATGAACTAATCAACTCTTTATGAGGGCATGAGAACTGGACTTGAGTTGGGTATTGTAGGGACTAAACTCTATAAATGATATCTGAGTCTATCCATGTAGATGTCAGGGACAGGGTTATTATAAGTCATTGTCAAATTATATGCCTATAGATTGGAGCATGTCCAAGGCTAGAATGAAATTAAACTACATCTGTGACATCGTATATTATTATGATATCACGAATTCCTTCAAGTGTCAGGCACCACTATTTCAAGTATGGTGACCTAGTCTTAAGAGGAACTAATTCCTTACTTCAAGTCTGATGTCTTCTGTGTAGGTCATTCAACCTATGGAGGCACCTTTAATATATATATATATATATATATATATATATATATATATATATATATATATATATATATATATATATATATATATATATATATATATATGGGATCTAGATGTACAACAACATTGAAGATCACAAACCCATACCTAAATGTACAACATTGTCGCGACTGCAATTTCTGCCACAATGGTGAAATATACAACATAATCCATGCTTGCCTATGGCTTCAATATGTCCTAAATTTTAGGCAATGATTTCCATTTTGTAACCCTATTTTGTAGTGTTGTATTGAATAAGTTATGGGTATCATAGTTATTGAATAGGTTATGCCCTGAAATGAAGAAAAAGGTTGTTAGTCAAACAACAACCTTCCTTAATATCATAGTTACTCCTTCGACTACAACATTGTCACGACTGCAATTTCTACCACAATGGTGAAATATACAACATAATCCATGCTTTCCTATGGCTTCAATATGTCCTAAATTTTAGGCAATGATTTCCATTTTGTAACCCTATTTTGCATAGTGTTGTATTGAATAAGTTATGGGTATCATATTTATTTAATAAGTTATGCCCTAAAATGAAGAAAAGGGTTGTTAGTCAAACAAAAACCTTCCTGAATATCATAGTTACTCCTTCGACTACAGTGAAATCAAGAAACTTAGTGTACTCAATTTAAATTAGGGAGATCATGGAACAAAGTCTCTCAAATGAGGGAGAACAAGGAACTTATAAGCTACTTAATTGACCATAGGGAGATCAAGGGTATTTAAAAACATACTTGTCTGACAAAAGAGGAATAAAATATGAAGAGGATATAACGAAGCATGAACAAAAGATCCAGAAATTAGAAAGAAGAAACAATAGTTCTTACATGACCATAGGACTTGGTTATCAGGTAGCAGATCCAGGGCCAGCAACAAGAAACGATAAACTGAGTGGATGAAGGATGAATAAAGAAACAAAAATTGAGTGGGAGTAAGTTGTAACTTGTCCCAAAATGCTGGTTGTGGACCTATTTCAAATTTGACTAAAATAATTTTAATCAAGAAAAATTTAGCAGAAAAACATGAAGAACACAAAACCAAGCACAGGCTAGATGAAGTTATATTGACCCAGTATAGGGAAAACTCAGTTTTAATTTAGAAGGAAATATATCGTACTTTCATGTGACAAACAATTACCTGGATCCACAATGCTAAGAAAAGACACATGGTAATACTTGCCACACGTTTTTCCCAGATATGCTCTTAAATATCATGGTTGAAAGTGTTGTTCTAGGTAGACCAAGCTCAATTGACGACAACCAATAGTTTTTGGAAGGCTGAGATGGGGCTTCTTTCCTTATCTTGTACAGGTATTATAGTCCTTTGGAATATAAGCATTGTATTAATTTGGTGGAAAACTTGTAGACATATCCACCACCTATAAATGGGTTCTTTCCAAGGATGACTTGCTTTCCATCTCCCACTTTTCAAACTAGCCATTTGTAGAGAAAGGGGAAAGTGACCATGAGCGCTTTCCATACTATGGAGCCCATTTTGGAAGGTTTAAAGGCATGTACTCTAATCCATTCCACCACCGTCGAGATTATTAAATATTTTTCCTTGATAATTTGACTCCAAGGTCCCTCTCCAAATAGACTTCTCCAAATATTTTTTAAGGATAAATCTTTGAAAAACAAGATCAGATTTTTAAATCCCCAGCCTCCTAGACTTTTTGGAATAGATAGAGAGTACCGGTTTGTAGGTTGTACTCCTTCTTTACTATATTTTCCAGCCCATGGGAAATTGAATATCATCTATCTTATGGTATTGAGGATAGCAGAGGGTATTTTAGCTAGAGACAACTAGTTGACTACAATGTTTTCCAAAACAAATTTCACCATGATCATTTTTTCCCCAAGTGACATCCAATTGTTACACCATAAATTAATTTTATGCTCCACTTTTCTTATCATCCACTTCTAGTCCTCTTTATCATAGTTGTTTGGTTTGAGAAATAAGTTGAGATACTCGATACCATTTTCGAGTGAGGTCTATATCTGCAATGGAAAGATATAATGAATCTCCAAAAGTGTGTTTGGGTTGACTATCGATTGATGAAAGGAGGATTTATTAAGATTGATCTCCATTCTAGTGGCATTGCAAAATAGGTTTATTATTCTGTGGAATGCATGCCATTCAACTATGATTACTAAACCCAAAAGAATTACATTGTCCATAAAAATAATATGAGTAATGAATTTTTTTTTGAAAATTTTAATGCCCTTTATATTTCCATCCTATTTTTCTTTCAATAGAAGGCGACTTAGACCCTCCATCACAATTGAAAACAACAATAGAGACAAGTGGAATCCCTTCCTCAGACCCCAAGAGTCGATGGATTTTTTGGAAGGAGAACCATTGATAAGGATGGAGAAGTTGGCTAAGCATACACAACCCATGCTCCAGTTTCTAACCTCCGAGCTCAATTTGAAGGAGAAAAAGTATGAGGAAAGTCTAGTTGAATTTATGAAATCTTTATGAAGACCCATTTTAAGTACAAGAGCTTTCATTTTTTTGGAATTAATAGAATTGATGGCTTCTTGGGAAAGGGAAGTGGCATCATGAATCTGACTATCAGCAAGGAAACCGAATTGATTTAGTGGAAAATTTTCTTCTATCATCCTCTTGATCTTGTTTGAGATTATCTTGGAGATTATTTTATATACTAGGTTGCATAGGGAAATGGGCTTGAAGTCCAAAAATTTCCTGGGCTTTGAGAATTTTGGAATCAAGGCTATGTACGAACCATTGATGTCTATCAACACTTTCCCTGATCTTCTATATTCCTCTACCATCATGCAGAAAATTGATCCTATGATATCAAAAAAGGTGAGGAATAGTTCCACTATCCACTTATCCAATCCTTGACATTTTTCTTTAGAGAAATTTTTCAAAAATCCTTCAATTTCCTCTAGGGAGACTGGGATATCGATCATATTCAATTCCTTTTGAGTGAATAAGCATGGATAATGTTTGATTAATTGCAGCTATGAGCTAATGTTTGAGGACCCTATATCTTTGAAGAGAGATGAAAAGTAGGATGATGATACAATTTTTAAATCCTTAGTGGAAGAGACTATTTTTCCATACTCTACCTCAAGCTCCCATATGGCATTTATGTTCCTCCTATTATTTTCATAGCTATGGAAAAATATAGTTTTGACATCTCCCATTTTTATCCAAGTAACCCTGCTTTTTAGTCTTCATGTTTATTCTTCCATATTTAGGATCTAGGTTTTCTTAACTTACATAAAGCTGAATTTCTAGGTTATTTCTATCGAGAAATATGAGGAGAATATATGAGAAAGGTGTTCATATTTATATTATATTTCTGTGAGATATTTTTTTTGTTTTGTTTTCCTTTTTCTCTCGAAGAACAAACCTGCCTTCTTTAGCTCCATGAGATTTCTAGCCAAGATAACCATTGTCGATGAGTAGTTTGAGACCAGATTTTTCTATCAAATTTCCTTTACCAACAATATGAAAGATCATTCTTCCAACCATGAAGGGTTGAATTTAAAAGGATATGTATTTTTTATAGGATCCAAGTACATCTCTAGAAAAATGGGCATGTGATCTTAGAACTTATCTTGAGTTGTCCAAGATCTAAGCCTCCTGACTCTTTCTTCTCTTTCTTCCAACTGATTTGCCATTAAGAACCTATCCATTCTTTTGGCTATCCCTTCCACACATATCGTAGAATTTATATAGGTAGTGATTAATGGGAAGGGATCCATGTCACAGATTTAAACGTTCTACAACATTGATGAAAAGTAGGAGGTCAAAGGATCTGGTATAGCTCAAAGACCCCAAGTCTCTCCTACATATATAGTAAATTTAAAATCTCCTATCATGATGAGAGCTTGATCTAAGATAAGGTCATTGGCTTCTATCGAGTCTCACAAATCTTGTATGTCATTGTATGGTCCATAAGAATTGATTAATTTTATCGGCAACAGAATCCTCTTATTGATCCTTCTAGAATGATACCCAATGAGGAGGAGAAAGTCTAGAGTGATGCATATTTTGGGTCCCATATAGTGATTAGTCCACCTGACAAGCCATTTGATTCTAGAGCACATGAATACTAGCCTGAAAAAATATTTTGGAAGCATACTCTGGCTTTTCCTCCCGATACCATGGTTTCTTGAAGATAAATGATAGAGGGGCCATGGGTGTTGATAAATATTTTGAGGGAGGAAAATTTGGAGGAACCCCCAACCCCTCGAATGTCGAGAGAAAAAATTATCATTATTTAGGAGAGACAATGGGTGTTTTTTCTCTAATCTACATTGAATTAAGATCTAAATCATCAAGTAGAGAGAGGTTGATTCCACCCTCGATAGGCTAAGGATGATTTCCTTCTCTTTCCATTTATTTTTTGTTGTTATTTTTCTTTATGATAGTGAGTTTTTGAAAGGAGTAACTAGGTTATGTTTGAGAGTTATCAACTGGATTAGTCCCTATGAATGTGGAAATAGGGGAAATATCAGTTTCATATTTATATGAGAGCATTGGTGCATAGGTTATAGGGGTGTTCGAGTTCGTAAGGGAGATTGATGAACTAGAGTGCTCTTCTTTTGAATCTATAAACCAAATTCTAATAGGGAAGTCGAAAAGAATCCAATATTTTTTAGAGGCAGATTGATACATGAGAAATTTTTATTTGTCTTTTCAAGGTTGTCTAGAAATTTGGAGGATGTTATAGGTTTCAAGGAATTTACTATTGAGTTTTGTGGAAAATAGTGTCTGCTAGAATGCAAAAGAGAGAAAATGGTTATAGAATTAAGTGAATTCAATTATATCTGATCCATAAGTAAGGAATGTTCAACAGAAATATTTTGAATAAAAGAGTTTGGATTTGAAGAGATACATACCGGTTTGAACCATATCGCGAGAGTGTTCGGGCCCAATAGAACCTTCAGGTGATCAACTGGACGAGATGTATTCCATCAATTTATCATCAACCTTTTCAGTGACAACATCAACCTTATCCTTCAATATTGATCCTTTAGTATAGCCTTGAGTAGGGTCATCTGCCAAAAGTTCCCTTTCCCTTGAAAACTTAGAGCTCATATGTTGGTTTTTCAACTTGCTGAAACTAACTCCTTTACCTCCTTCAAGGAATAATTTTTCGTTTATTTCGAAACTCGCAAAATTGTATCGGGAATCAGCGGTTAAGCTAGACTTGTCAGGTTTTTTGATGGTTATGGATACCAAGACCTCAATGCAAAGGAGCCTCACAAGTATTTTCTAGATGGCCTAGATTCCTACAATTTATACATCTGAAGAGAGTCTTTCGGTAGTCTAGTGGATATATGTTCTCCATCTTATCCTAAAGAATATTTAGAAACCCTGGTAATCCTTCAGCAGTCTCCATCTAAACCAAAACCCATTCCATACATTTATCTTCCATAAAAATAAAATCTTCATCTAGGTAAATGAACCTACCCAATGAATTTTATCTCTTGATAAGTACCTCCTTTGACCATAGCTCGAGAGGGAATCCTGGAAACAAAACCCAAATATTATTACGTTTATGGAAACCTCGGAGCATCGATCCCCTAACTTCTCAAGCTCTCCTCTCGAGAGACAAAGTGACCACGCCGACTAACACAAGCTTGGCGAGAGTTACACCAAGTGAAGTCTCGCCCAACATCTCAACTGTCGATTGCCAAGTACCAACGGTGGAGATCTACAAACTGTCGCACTACCGAAACATATCTCGTAATGTCGCAATACCAATAGTATTACGACCGTCGCAATACCAACGTTTATCCCCAATACCATCGCACTTGTCTTAGAAACGTCGCATTTCCGACGTTGTGTCCCAACATCGCAATACCGACAGTATTATGACCATCGCAATACCGACATTTATCCCTAATACACTTGTCTTAGAAATGTCGCATTTCCGACGTTATGTCCCAAAACGTCTCTCTTCCAACGGAGTTACTAAACATCGCAATACTGAAGATGTCGCTATAGCGACGGTTGTTGGCGGGATTTAAAAAATTGAGAAAAATTGGGGAAATTTCCAACAATACGACAAAAGTGTCAAAACTAAAGTGTCGTAATTTTGACCAAATGTACTAGTGATGGAACTCCTAATACTTGCATAGTGTCATTCCACTCCATGGGCACCTACAACACCCCTAATAGTTTTCACTTTTCCCCAAATTATTTGTGAAATGATGTAGTTGGACTAGCATACCCCAGTCAGCTTAGTAGTGATCACATGGTTTGGTCATTGATTCAAGGCCCATATGAGGTTTGTCTCACCCCTTGAGACATGGGAGGGCTAGCACCATCCTCAGAGCCCTCAACGTTGTAGCAGAATTAGAATATTCTATCACCAGGAACCCCATGAGACCCATTTTGTATCCCAAACATAAAATTGGGGTATGCATGAAGATTTAAGGGCCAACCCTTAGATTATGATTTATGGAGCCCTTTACACTTGATTTGGTAGTGGAGGAGCCCAACACATGCCCTTGAAGGGACTTACACTTGAAGGGCCTACACATGCATGAAGTCAATAATTCAACCTATTTTGTGGGTTAATTCTTATGTTTTCCATTGGCTATGAGGTTAGCTTGTAACCTCCCCCAGTATCAATCCCATTACTTTACAACTTGAGGGTATTTTAGTCTAAATTAAATATAAATGGACATCTATATATTTGAGAGAGATCATTTGATCTTCTCATCATCATCACTTGGATAATTCAGACCTCTAAAATAATTCACACTTGTTTCCTTCTTGGATATTGGATTACCTTGGATGCATTTTGATCCATGGAAGCTATTTTGGATTGTCTTTGGAGCTATTTCTTTGATGAATGGGTGGATACACTACATGTTATCTTGTAAGTGCCTATTATTGAATAATTTCATTTTGAAATTTTCTAATGTGTGGAAATTTTGCTTCTAGATTATGCTAATTTGTGTCCTAATTTGTTGAAAATTAATTTTAAAGGCTATCTAGTTGAGAATTACATGTTACTCATTGTATAATATGTAATGAATGTTCCTAGTGGAGGAATTCTTATAACTCTCCATCAAACTCCATTTATCATTAGGTGGGTAAATGTTGGAATTTTGATACCTAGGGCATCAAATTTTGGCCTCCTTAGCAAAAAAATAGGCTTATCTAGAGCATCCTTGACTCCATCTTCCCAAAGGATAAGGCACTAGTCCAAGTCTTTGGTGATCACTTAAACTTGCTCCACAATTTTCTCCTCTCAAGTTCGGTCCTTTTAAGGATTGAGAGAAAATTAGGTCTTCGAGCGAAATTATGGGGAGGAATATTTTTGGTGATTTGAGAGCCTAAACATTAAGAAATAGGTCTAGGCTACCTAACCTATCGATTTGGTGGGAATCCACTCAAATTTTATCCACAAAATCTCTTGCCCTAGGTGTTACTCTAAGAAGGAAACCCTAGTTTCTTCTCTTAAACTTGAAGACCTTCTTGAGGGTTTCATAGCCTTGGATTAGTTGAATACCATTGTAAGAAACCCTTTCCCTTGGGCCTTAACCTTGTGAATACCTATTACCATCGAAAAACCTCACAATCCTAGGTTTTGAGCCTTCCTTTTCTAGGGCTTTTCTTTGAGAGTGATTTGCTACTTTGAAGCCTTGTACCATTTTTGTATATTTCTAGAATGAGCTCTAGTGGGGTCACTACGTACCTTATCATTAGCATATCCATTTTAAGTGATTCTTCCTTTATTGAGACTCCTCCCATTCATGAAAATCCAGAAAGAGCAGCGGACTTTGGCATAGGTGACATTCGGCCTCTACCCCATTGTTAGTGTTTTGTCTAGCTTTTGTCTTGTAGGGTTTCCCTCCTCAAGGTTTGCTAGATTTTGTGGTGACAAGCTAGATGTGCAACATAGGATATGAGATCACATTTAGGGCTCAAAAATGTGACATAAAGTCAGCTACAATAGGAAAGATATTGTCTAAGGGAATCTAAACCGAAAACAATGTATATGTTCTAAAGGAAGACAGTGAAGAATGTCATTTGAGTAACAAAGATGAGTGATGGTTGTGATATAGAAGGATATGGCATATGAACTTCAATCATATCATCATACTCAATAAAAGGGAGCTATACGAGACCTTCCCAAAATTACCAAGCCACAAAATCCTATCTGCAAGTCATGTCAAATGGGGAAACAAGTTTGTGTTCCTTTCAAGACTAAAGAGAAATTATAATCTAGCACTCAACTCCAATTAGTACACATGGAAATATGTGGACCTTCTAGAACTAAATCACCTGGAGGTGAGTGTTACTTTGTGTTAGTAATTGATGATTTTTCCAGACTAAAATGGATATCATTTTTGAGAGATAAGTCAAATGCATTTGAGAAATTCATGGTGTTCAAAGCACTAGCAGAAAATCAAACATGTTGGGATATAAAGTGCAATGGTCAGAGAGGGGAGGAGAATTTAAACCATATGACTTTAAATATTTTTGTGATGGAATAAAGAGACATCATATCATTGCATACACCCCCTGGTAGAATGGAGTAAAGGTGAAATAGGTCAGTACAACAACTGGCTAGGGATATGATGTAAGAAAGAAACATACCACAGACTTATTGGGAAAAAACCATTCACACAAAATTTCACATACTAAATAAATCACATGTCAGACCTAATTGTGATAAGACACCCTATGAGTTAAGCCATGGAAAAACAACATCTCCAACACTTCAAAGTGTTCAAGAGTAAGTGTTATATTAAAAACAATGATGAGAAATTGAGAAAGTTCGATGCTAGGGAAAATGAAGGAATATTCTTAGGGTATTAGACTAAAATAAAATGGTACAAGTGTTATAATAAAAGGTTTCACAAGATATTTGACTGCATAGATGTGAAAGTTGATGAGGAACTACATATAAAGAGCAAGCAGACATGATTCATCAATCCCTCTGATTGACCAATAAATGAAGAAGAGGAAGAACAAGTTAAATATTTAGAGAACGCAGAAACCCATTTGAAAACACCTTCGAGGTAGGTATAAAAACACCATCATGAAAATAAAATCATTGGTGATAAGAATGTGAGGGTGCAAACAAAAATAAAATGTGTTGATACATTAGATCTCAAATTTCCATGTTCTCAATGATTGAACCCGAGACCTTTTTTGAAGCAAGCAAAGCTGAACATTGGATAGATGCCATGAATGAGGAACTCGATGAAATAGAATAGAATAAGAGTTGGGCGATCACACAAAGACCTATAGACAAAAACATCATAGGCAAAAAGTAGGTCTTTAAAAGAAAATTGAATGAACAAGGGGAGATTATCAGAAATAAAGCAAGATTGGTATGCAAGGGTTACGCATAGGTAGAAGGAATATAATTTGAAGAAAATTTTGCTCTGGTGGTAAGACTAGAAGCAATTGTGATGTTTATTACACTTGCATATTAAAATTCTTCAAAGTATGTCAAATGGATGTGAATTTTTTTTCCTTAATGGAGAGCTTGAAGAAGAAGTATATATAGAATAGCCTTAAGGCTTCCAACTATTGGATAATCCTAATGATGTTTGCAAGCTAAATAATAAACTCTATGGTCTCAAACAAGCACCATGAGTATGGTATTCTCATTTGGACAAATATCTTCAAAATCAAGGATTCAAGAGAGTGGCAGATGACAACAACTTGTACATAAAATCATATAATAAAGAACTCTTGATTTTAGTTGTATATATTGACAACATCATATTTGGAAGCAACAAAATTCCCTATTTCAATTATTTGCTAACGAAATGAATTCATAGTTTGAAATGTCAATGATTAGAGAATTTCCTTTCTTCCTTGGTTTGCAAATCATACAAAACTCAAAAGGTATGCTCATCTCTGAAGGGAAAGACTTGAGAGAAATGTTGACAAAGTTCAAAATGGAGGATTGTAAACATGTCACCATTCCCATTAGAGAAATTTTGAGGTAAAAAATGAGCCTCAAAACAAAAAATGTACAACCAAAATCAACTTTATAAGAACCAATAAGTTTCAAGATGATGATGTCAACCATGAGGGATGATTCCCCATTTTTTGAGTAAAAAAGTAAAAATATTATAAAAAAATTACTTTTTCGACTCGTATTTTCAACTTATTTCCCTACATTTTTACTCAAATTTTGAGCAAGGGCATTCGTTGGATGTAGAATTTAATTCTTCATCCAAGGAGTACCCATGTTACACACTTTTGATGGAAATCACTTTTTTCATGTATTTCTCATTTTGCATGTAGTAAGGTCCTTCGAAAGTGTGCAACATGGGTACTCCTTGGATGAGGAATTAAATTTCGCATCCAACGAGTGCCTCCACTCGAAATTTGAGTAAAATCGTAGGGAGTAAAGTTGAAAATACGAGTTGGAAAAATAGTTTTTTTTTTTCGTTTTTCCCCCTAAAATTTGATGATGTAAATTAATATTATTTTATTATTTCCACTATTATTTTATAATATTCCTTAGGAGGCCCATTTTGGACCTCAAAAATTCTTTAATGCATCATTGTTGGATGCAAGCTAAGCAAGGATGATGAATCCCCAAAGATTAATCAAAATATATATAGATCTATGATTGACAACTTATTCTATCTTACAACTTCAAGGTTGGACATAATGCTAGAAACTGGGTTAGTACCAAGATATCAATCAAGTCCAAAGAAAAACCATCTCTTAACACCAAAAATAATCTTCAAATATTTAAAAGGCGCGCCGAATTATGGAGTGTGGTGCCCAAAAGGAAAATACTATTCATTAACAGCTTACACATATGCAGATTAGGCCAGGTGCATAGATGATAGAAAAAGTATAAATGGTGATGCATTTTTCTTAGGAGAATCATTGGTTGCTTGACTGAGCAAGAAGAAAACCTTGGTCTCATTATCTATTATCGAACATAAATACACAACAACAACAGCTTGTTGCACACAAGTACTTTGGATGAAGCAAACTATACAAGACATGAAGGTAACATACAATGAACCTATCTCTATCAAATGTGATAATACAAGTGCAATAAGCATATCAAAGAATCTAGTCTTTCACTCTAAAGCTAAACACATTCCCATCAAGTATCATTTCCTCAGAGAGAACGTTGTTGAGCAAATAGTAAAGGTGGAGTCTATATCAACTAAAGAACAAATAGTTAATATATTCACCAAGCCTATGGCTAAGGAACCCTTTGAATGTTTGAAGAAAAAGTTGGAAATAGTATTTTCAGCTTTTGTCATTAATTTAACTCTAAAGAGTATCATCTAAGGATTGTTAAATATTTGAAAAAGATGAATAACGAGAATAACAACAATCATTTCTATATAATTACACAAAAGCATATTATTAACAAAAAGAAGGAATTATCTATATATATTTACACATAAGAAGTATTTAGTCATAGTGGGAGCATGAAAAAAAAGAAAAGGAGAAAAGCCTTCATAGATTGATGGGTATAGCTAAGGAAACCAAGAATATGTAGTGCAATGACTTCCCTTTTTCTCAATACTTGTAATCATTTCCACTAGGAAACATGTGTTGGTCATGGTTTCCAATATGTATTGGCCATGCTTTTAAAACATGCAGTAAACAAAGTACTGGAAAAGCTTCAAGTCTTAAATAATCATAGATTGGACAAACACAAATTGTAGAATCCAAACCTTATGTTCTATTATGAACATAGTCATTGTAAAAGAAAACAAAAGAGCATCTATTATGAGTATTCAACAAGAGATGGAGCATAGTAGCTCTGAGTATAGGCTTTTGAAATCAAATACATTTATGGGAATTTTCATATCAATATATCTTTGAACCTGTAAATGGTGGGGATCATTAGCATTTGTCTATTATTCAGGTGGATGGAGCATTACAACCAATTTGAGAAATAATATTCATTCCTTCAGATCAATTTCCTAAAACACAAATGATTTTTGCATTAGTTAGAATTATTAAACTTTTTACAAGAGTAAATTCTCTGGTTATTATTTCTCATGAGTGTGTCATATCTTATGGGGACCATCTCATTTACAGGATTGTATCAATGTGATTCCTGTTGTGCAATCCTTCTTTAAAGAAATCTAGTCCTTAGGAGAAGAAAGCTAAGGGTAATTTTGCTCACGCTTTTAGTGAACTTGCACACAAAAAATCCACATTGTTGAAGCTAAAGACATTGTAACAAAGATGAGAAACTAAAAGACAAATCAAAAGAAGCATTATAAGTATATTATAAACATGAAAAATCCAAAGAAGATGATCACTGAGTAATTAACAATAACAAACAACATAGTATTGCATATATCCATACTAAGGAACATGTATCAAACATAGTCGACCCAATCCTATAAAAAAAATAAGCAAATGAACATGGTGTCTCCAAATAGGGGGTTCAGAATGAATGAGTCGCATGAAGAAGAACCAAGGAAGAGGTGTTGCCTCCACACGAAATGAAAAGATACAAATTACAAAAGTCATATGTAGGAATATTGAGCAAAGAAATTGAGATGTTGTGGAAATAAGTGATGTTTAAAGGGATATTGAGTGTATGTCAACCTTGCAAGATTTGTTACATAGTCTACCAGTTGTGGCAGTGTTATGACAGGTAGACCTGAGTGTTAGGAAAAACCAAACGTTATGAGTCAGTACACAAGATTAACAGGTTTGATGGGGCAATTACGAGTTAGGGAATCCAAATGTTATGATAAGTGTGGACCTGTGGCATGAGACATGGAGTAATAGACCTAAGATATTACATGGTATATGGACCCGAGAGTAGAACTATTATGTGTCAGAGGAATCAAGTCAGGGATGTCAAAGCAGTTACAAAGACAAAAAAGAGCCAAATGTTGGACTTGAGTGTATAGGTTAAAGAGTGAGAAGAAAAACAACCTTGAAAACGAACCCCTTGCCATCAATGTCGAAGGGGGAGAAAATATAGAAAAGCATTGTGAATAGAAATCAGGACACATAAGCAACGAGGATAAATAATTCAGAAGGACTAAAGAGAGAGATAAGATATTTTTTTAATGAAATATTGATATTTTCCATCCAATGAAGTTCATGAAGAAGCAATGCTTAGTGTTTCCATGAATGCCAAAGGGGGGTATTGTTGGTAATGTTTTCATTGATGTCAAAGAAGTCCTCATTATATGGAAGATATGAGAAAGGGCTAAGCTAAGTAGCAGAATCTTTGAGGGAAATTTATGAATATAATACTAGCTCATATGGCCTTGCAAGTAGCACAAATGGGTAGGTCTCAAAAAGACCTTTCCAAGGGTATATAAAAGTTTGAAAAACACCTAAGCATTGAGAAAGTTATGGTCAATCAAAGTTCCCCATATCTTTTGTCAAACATGCAAGGTCTTGACTTCAAAATTCCACATCAACCTATGAAGGGATACCTTAGTTGTATATCAATGCAGGCTCAACATCAAGCTCAAGAGGGATAACTTAGTTATATATTAGCATGGCTTCGACATCAATCTCGGGAGGAATATTTAAGTGTTAAAGACTCGGCCCCTTTGTTCCTTACAACAGTGCCTCGCCCCAAAGCCATTTTGTTTTAATAGAAAATTATAGCAGTGGCCCGAGGTCCTCGCCCCAATGTCATTTTTTTAATAGAAAAGTATAGCAGCGGCCCGATGTCCCTAGAGATAGAAAATATTTCAGTCGTCTATGGGAAATATCACCATCACCTATAGTTTGTCTCACCCCGGTCGAAGTTGGTATTATAATGTAACCTGTCGAAGTCCCAAGCTCCCACATGATGATGGACCCATGATGAAGACGGAAGAATTTACGGCTTTTAACAGAACCTTGCCCCTTTCCCCTCACTTCAAGTGGTTCCATGGTGGACTTCGAGGTCCCGAGACTGATATGGCATTTGACGAAAATTGAAGATGGATCTTCGCCTTCACCAATCAAATGACGAAAATCGCAGATCTTTCCCCTTGCCTTCGCTTCATCGTGTCATTGTTCCACAAGGTATGCACCCGAGAACTAAGGTACAAGGTGTTAGGTAACGAACATATTCACGTACTTTTATAGTAATGGACGCAAAATATGTTAGATGGTTGAAAATTGATCAAGTATCAAAGCACGAGTTGTGTGTTAAGTCTGCAATCATCATGCATGTGATTAAGTGTTTGGGCCTTCGAGATAAGTCATAGGTTATTTGATAACATTATTAGACAGAGTGAAAGCCTTCAGGGATTACAGTCATGATTTAAATAAGGGAGCCTTCGGTTTGAGTGCATATAATGAGGGCACAAGCGTGGGCATGAGGTCTATAAACAAAATATCTACAATCTTGATTTGAACAACAATTCTAGGCGTATGCATTAGAGAACTTTTGAGATCTAAAATGGGCCTCCTAAGAAAATGTACAACCAAAATAAAATTTGTAAGAACCAATAAGATTCAAGATGATGATGTCAACCATTTGAGATGATTCACCATTTTTGGGGTAAAGAAGTAAAATTATTAAAAAATAATAAAATAATAAAATAATAAAACTACTATTTCAACTTGTATCTTCAACTTATCTCTATAAGGTTTTATTCAAATTTCGAGCGAGAGTATGTTAGGTCCCTATATTACTAGTATAGTCCCTTATTGTTGTTAGTGTAACCACCTTATTGTTATTATTGTACCCCTGTAACCCCCATATTGTTATTATTGTGCCCTTAAATTATTTTTGTTAGATCGGCTATGATTACATTGTGGCCCCATGGACTCCTATATATAGAAAGGAGGTTTTTTAATTTGTATCATCCAAAAAATTTCCATTCATGTAATATATTGGAGGTTTCCCCCTCGAAATGGCTTACTTCTAAGGTGTTGATATCTCCTTTCTTCTATTTTTGGAGCTGGTTTCACAACATTTGGTATCAGAGCTTTGGATTCTAGGGTTTCGCTGCTCCAAACAGGTCATCGTGGAATTTTCGCTATAACTTTTTTCCTTACGTAGTTTCAGAAGCTAAAATTTTTAAAGTGCAAATCCAACATCCTAAGAAACATCGTTGCAAAATTTCAGATCTTGGTTCGTAATATTTTCGGCGTTATGATATGTGGAAGTTAGGTATTTTTGCAGGCTCCTGAATTTAACCTAAACAGGTCATCGTGGAATTTTTGCTATAGTTTTTTTTCTACGAAGTTTCAGAAGCTGAAATATTTAGAGTGTGAAGCCAAAATCTTGAGGAACATCATCGCAAAATTTCAGAGCTTGGTTCGCAATATTTTCGGAGATATGGTCTGTGGAAGTTAGGGCTTTTTCAGGCTCCTGAATTTCATCTCAAAGAGGTGATCGTTGGAAAATTTTCATAGCTCTCTCTCTGAGCATCGGATTGGAATGCTGTAAAAAGTGGCTGCAAGTACACGGACTATAGTTTTCTGTCTATCAATTTCAGAGCCAAAGGAGGAAACATTGACATGTGGCAAGTCATACAAGTTTTCTCTACTGAACCAGTCCATAATTGGGTCATTGTGGGAGATTGGACATAACTTTGCCTTGAAGAATCCAAATCAATTCAGACCTGTGGAATTTGAAAGAAGCTTTAGAGGGATACTACATGGCCAAATTTCAAATATTGAGGATCCGCAATTATAGATATAATTCAATTTCAATATCGAGCTCTTCAAAAGAAAGTAAAAGGTGTGTATTTTTCTTTTCCGAATTGCATAAGTCTTGTTTGAAGAATCAAGTTGAATCGATTCCAAGGGCATATTGTAGAAAAGATATCAGTATTGGATTCTAAAATGGCCCCTAAAAAGAATTCAACACCCATTAAGCCTTTAGAAGGATCTACTATGAATCATGAAGATGAAGAATGGCAACATGACATATCAAAATTATAAGAGCAAGTACAACAAATTTCGCTCTCGCAAAGAGCAACAAAAAATGACATGGAAGTTTTAAATGAAAGCATGGAAACTAAGATGGATGGTTTGAAGAAAGGTGTGTAATCTAGGATGGATGGTTTGAAGAATGGCATGGAAGCTAAGATGGATGGCATGGAATCTAAGATGGAAAACATGAAAAATGATCTAAAAGCGGACATGGAAGGTTTGACAAAGTTGATACAAGAAATGTTTCCTAATAGTGAAAATATAGTAGAGGAAACTCATGATGAGAACAAAATAAATGTTAATCGTGATTTCATAAACTCTAATTTTTTAGGGAAGAACCACCATATTCCAAAAATGGATATGAGGAAGTTTGATGGAAAGGATCCTGTAACATGGATACTACAGATGGAGCAATATTTTGATCTCCATAACGTGCAAAACACACAAAAGGTACACATTGTAACTTTACATTTAGAACAAAATACATTTGTATGGTATCGATGGCTTTGCTCCCGTAAAAAAATTGTCACTTGGTCAATTTTTACGGAGGAAATGATAGCACATTATGAGGATACAAAGAGCAACACTTTCTTTAGCCAATTGATAAATCTCAAACAAAAAGTTTCAGCGGGGGAGCACATTGAGGACTTTCAAAAATTTAATATAAGGGTAACTGATATTTTAGAGGAACACAAGATTGATCTCTTCATAGGTACTTTAAAGGATAACATCTAACATGAAGTTCGCATTTTGGAGCCTGATTCATTGGAGAAGGCATTCAGGTTGGACAGAAAAATTGAATGTAAAATTATGGGGACAAGGAAGCCTACCAATCACTTCTATAAAGAGGGAAGTGTTGCTACTCCTAGATTTGCACAACCTACAAGGTTGACACCACAAAAATTGGAAGAAAAAAGAGAAAAATGGATTTGCTACAATTGTGATAGCAAATACACTAAAGGTCATAAGTGTGCTGAGAAGAAATTATTTTACATATATTGTGAAGAGGAAGAAGAAAATGAATACGAATCTTCAAAAGAAGAGGGTATACACCATGAACCAACCCTAGAAGAGGAAGAAATGAGTCTGACCATATCGTGTAATGCATTGGCAGGAATTACCACTCCTCAAACTCTCAAGATAGAAGGACACATCAAGAAGAAAAAGGTAATAGTGTTGATTGATTCAGGTAGTACCCATAATTTTATTCATTGTAAGGTAGCCAAGGAATTGAATTGTTTCCTATACCCAACACCAGAATGTCAAGTGATGGTTGCAAATGGAGGAACTATAAATTGCTCTGGAAAATGCCATAATATCAAGCTAACCATGGGGAATATGTATTGAATAGTCAAATGCTTTCCATTCCTATGGGAGGTGTTGATGTTGTACTAGGAGTACAATGGTTACAATCTTTGGGGACGGTAGCTTTTAATTTTCAAGAATTTTTCTTGAATTTTTTTTTCAGAAGGAAAGGAAGTCGAATTACGGGGTATTGTAGGGAATCCGGGAAAGATAATAAGCTCTAATGTCATGACAAATCTTATAGAGAAATAACAATGAGGCATAATTGCACAATTATGCTCACTAGAAGTTCCAACATCAAAATCATCTATTTCTTCAGATCTCCAAAAAATCTTGGACAATCATTCCAAGGTGTTTGAAACTCCCAAAGGACTCCCACCTATTCGTGATCATGATCATGTTATTCATTTTATTCCAGGAAGTGTTCCTCCAAATATCAGGCCTTATAGATATCCTTATGTCCATAAGAGCGAAATTGAACGTATGATTGCAGAAATGTTAGAGGCTGGTATAATTCAACCTAGTCAAAGTTCTTTCTCTGCTCCTGTAGTATTGGTACACATGAAGGATGGATCATGGCGCATGTGTCCAGATTATAGGGAGCTCAATAAGCTCACCATTAAAGATAAATTTCCCATTCCTGTGATTGATGAATTATTGGATGAATTACATGGAGAAATTTATTTTACCAAATTGGATCTTCATTCAGGATATCATCAAATTAGAATGAAGATTGAAGATATTCCGAAAACAACATTTCGAACTCATGAGGGTCATTATGAATTTTTGGTCATGCCTTTTGGCCTCACCAATGCACCTTCTACATTTCAAGGGTTGATGAATTCCATTTTCAAACCCTTCCTTAGAAAATTTGTGCTAGTATTTTTTGATGATATACTAATCTACAAAAGGTCTTGGGAGGATCATGTTGAACATGTTGACAGGGTGCTCAAACTATTGCAGGAGAAACAATTATATGCAAAAACATCCAAATGCTTCTTTGGAGTACAAGAGGTGGAATATCTGGGTCATATTGTATCTCACGAGGGTGTTAAGGTAGACCCTAACAAAATTAAAGCCATTAAGGAATGGAAAGTCCCCACAACCATAAAGCAGTTGTGAGGATTTCTCAAGTTAACAGGGTATTATCACAAGTTTGTTAAGAATTATGGGAGAATAGCAGCACCTCTAACAACATTATTGAAGAAAGATGCATTTTCATGGACTCCTGAATCAACTAAGGCCTTTGAACATCTTAAAGAGGCAATGTGCCTAGCACCGGTCTTAGCTACGCCAGACTTCACAAAAACCTTTATTGTGGAATGTGATGCCTCAGAAAATGGAATTGGTGTTGTTTTAATGCAGGAAGGAAGACCCATTGCTTTTGAAAGTCGTCCAATCAAAGGAAAGTATTTACAAAAACCTATTTATGAGAAGGAAATGTTAGCAATACCGCATGCACTAAAGAAATGGCGAACTTACCTAATGGGAAGACACTTCAAGGTAAAAACTGATCATGATAGTCTTAAACACTTTTTGGAACAAAGACTATCTTTAGAAGAGTAACAAAAATGGGTCACAAAGATGTTGGGTTATGACTTTGAAATAATCTACAAAAAAGGGAAGCTTAATGTTGTTGCAGATGCACTCTCAAGAAAGAATGAAGAAGTGGAAGCATTGCTTTGTGCCATTTCTATTATCCAACCAGATTGGATAACCGAAGCAAGAGATGAATGGAAGAAGGACAAAGATGTATGGACACTCATTCAAAAGTTGTAGCAAGATCCTATTACATCTGATACATTTAGTTGGAAAAATGATTCCTTATGGTACAAAGATCGCTTATATCTTTGTAAGAATTCCCAACTAAAACAAAAGATTCTTCTGGAATTGCACACTTCTCCTTTAGGAGGACACTCAGGATTTTTAAAAACTTACCACAGGGTGAAGAAAGAACTTTTTTGGGATGGCCTTAAATCTGATATTCAAAAGTTTGTGGCGGAATGTTTGGTTTGCCAGCAGAATAAAGTGGAAACAATTAAGACCCCGGGACTTCTACAACTTTTATCCATTCCAAGTCAACGTTGGGAGGAGATTTCAATGGATTTTATCACAGGTTTACCTAAGTCCGAAGGAAAGAGTGTCATCGTGGTGGTAGTTGATAGACTTACCAAGTATGCACACTTTTGTGCATTATCTCATCCATTTAAAGCAAGTACAGTTGCTACTACATTTATGGACAGAATTCAAAAGCTACATGGAAGCCCAAGGGTTATTGTGAGCGACAGAGATCCCATTTTTACTGGAAATTTTTGGACGGAGTTATTTTCTTGCTTGGGTACTCAATTAGCTCATAGCTCATCTTATCATCCTCAATCTGATGGTCAAACTGAGATCGTAAATAAATGTTTGGAAGGATATCTTCGTTTTTTTGTATCCGATAAACAAACACAATGGGTCAAGTGGTTACCTCTTGCTGAATGGTGGTATAACACTTCCTTCCATACTGCAGCAAAAATGACCCCATTTATGGCACTTTATGAATATCATCCACCATCCATCACATCATCTTTAAGAGAAAATTCGAAGGTTCAAGCAGTGGAAGATCACATCGAGCATCAACAAGAAGTTCTCCAACTCTTAAAGGATAACCCGAATTTGGCACAAAATCGAATGAAACAACAGGCAGATCAACATCGCAGCGAGAGAAGTTTTGATGTAGGAGATTGGGTATTTTTACGGCTACAACCATACAAACAAATGTCCCTCAAGCAAGCTAAGAAGGATAATAAATTATCGACAAAG
The DNA here is from genome assembly GCA_034641835.2 of Pinus albicaulis. Lineage (NCBI taxonomy): Eukaryota > Viridiplantae > Streptophyta > Pinopsida > Pinales > Pinaceae > Pinus > Pinus albicaulis. The sequence goes on from CM076583.1 coordinate 675,105,993, forward strand.
TACTATGGTCCTTACAAGGTGTTGCAAAAGATTGGTACTATGGCATACAAATTGGAGCTTCCTGCTTCTTCGCGAGTACATCCAGTTTTCCATGTTTCATGCTTAAAGAAGGTTATAGGTGAAAATCTTCCAGTTCAAACAATATTTCCAGAACTTGATGAGGAAGGAAAAATAATATTGGAACCTGAAGTGGTCATGGAAACAAGAACTCGACAGCTACGGAATCGATCAATTTCAGAGTATCTCATCAAGTGGAAGAACTTACCCACTGAAGATTCTACATGGGAGGATGAGAATTTTATACATAAGCACCCAAAGCTACTCAAGCGTTGAGGACAACACTTTTTTGAAGGAGAGGGGCATGTTAGGTCCCTATATTACTAGTATAGTCCCTTATTGTTGTTAGTGTAACCCCCTTATTGTTATTATTGTACCCTTGTAACCCCCATATTGTTTTTATTGTGCCCTTAAATTATTATTGTTAGGTCGGCTAGGATTACATTGTGGCCCCACTAGGATTACATTGTGGCCCCATGGACTCCTATATATAGAAAGGAGGTTTTTTAATTTGTATCATCCAAGAATTGTCCATTCATGTAATGTATTGGAGGTTGCCCCCTTGAAGTGGCTTATTTCCGAGGCATTGATATCTCTTTTCTTCTATTTTTGGAGATGGTTTCACAACATACCCGAGAACTAAGGTACAAGGTGTCAGGTAACGAAAATATTCACGTACTTTTATAATAATGGACATAAAATATGTTAGATGGTTGAAAATTGATCAAGTATAAAATCACGAGTTGTGTGTTAAGTCTGCAATCATCATGCATGTGATTAAGTGTTTGGGCCTTCGGGATAAGTCATAGGTTATTTGATAACAGTATTAGACAAAGTGAAAGCCTTCAAGGATTACAGTCACAATGTTGAGGTCACGATTTAAATAAGGGAGCCTTCGGTCTGAGTGCATATAATGAGGGCACAAGTGTGGGTGTGAGGTCTATAAACAAAAGATCTACAATCTTGATTTGAACAACAATTCTAGGCGTATGCATTAGAGAACTTTTGAGATCTAAAATGGACCTCCTAAGAAAAATGTACAACCAAAATAAAATTTGTAAGAACCAATAAGATTCAATATGATGATGTCAACCATTTGGGATGATTCACCATTTTTGGGGTACAGAAATAAAAATATTAAAAAATAATAAAATAATAAAACTACTATTTCAACTTGTATTTTCAACTTATCTCTATAAGGTAATACTCAAATTTCGAGCGGGAGTACTAGTTGGATGCAAAATTTAATTCCTCATCTAAAGAGTACCCATGTTGCATACTTTCGATGGACCCTACTACATGAAAAAACGTGATTGCAATCATGTTTTTCATGTATTTCTCATTTGTCATGTAGGACGGTTCATCGAAAGTATGCATATGGGTACTCCTTGGATGAGGAATCAAATTTTGGATCCAACGAGTGTTCCCACTCGAAATTTGAGTAAACCCATAGGGAGATAAGTTGAAAATATGAGTTGAATAAGTAGTTTTTTTCTTTTTTCCCTCTAAAATGTGATGATGTCAGCTAATATTATTTTATAATTTCCTTAGGAGGCCCATTTTAGACCTCAAAATTCCCCTAATGGAAAAATGGGCGTGGGAGTATAAACATAATATGATCTATAGTCTTGATTTCGAACATAATGCAAATACATAACACAAAAATATTGATCATTTATCCATGGCATGGCTTATGCACTTATTGGAGTTGCTTGGCTTATGTTACACTATTTTTTTAATTTGTTTTTGTCTTGATCTTCAAATTTGGAAGAAGGTACCCCAACTAGGGTGTGATCAAGTGGAGGATCCCAGTGAGGATCATGATTAGATTAATTAATATGAATATGGTAGGCCTGCAAGCCTGACAGTATGACGACAAGTAGAGCGGGAGAAGACACGGTGGTGGTTGTGTGGAAGAAGGGGAATTTGACAGCGAAGCGTGCCACCATCAACGAGCATTGAAATTCATACGGAAGAAGTGGATATTTGATGTAGCGAGATGGACCTAGCTAGTTCTTGGCAATATCCAGTTCATTCCGAACTGCAAACTAGAGCATTCCGAAGGGAGACTCTGACGACATCTGCAAGGTGAAGGTTAAGGGGTATGTGTTGTTTCTTTTATTTTCCCTAAGACCAAAAAATATGGATATATTTCGTTGTCGTATTTTTATAAAACCCAATGGTATCATCTCATGGTGAGGTTGTTTCTCTTTTCGTGAATTTTGGGGGGATTTCATTGTTATCTGGATTATGGCTCTTGACGTCGGTCTTGGTCATGTATGAAATTAAGCCTTAGAGATTTTTATTATTGGGTTTGGAGGGTTGGACATGTAACTGGGTCGACATTGCATGGATTTTCGTAAAACCTCTAAGGAAGAGGCGTATTCTCTGTCTTAATGATATTTTTATGTTCTGCATTTTGGTTCCATGATCAGGTGCTCAAAATTATGCTCAAAAATGAAAGTTGTTGGAATAGTGTGGAACCTGAACAATCGCGTGGATCTTGTCGTTATGAATCTGGCACAACTTGTTTCGCAGAAAACCGACATCGTATGCTCCCGAAAACGTGTTCTGTTATTTTTCCCAAATAAGAAATATTTTCAAAAATGACCGCTGATTAGGAAAAAATTTGTTCCAATAGCAGGCTGCCATGTGGCCTCTTCTGGTTGGTCAAAAGGTATTTTTTTGGGCCTACCACTCCCTAACAAGTGGCAGGCCCTGATTGGTTCTAGTTTGGAAAATTATTATTAGTTGTTTGATGGCCAACCTCATGCTGCCACATGGCCCAACCGGAGGCTGCAGTGTAGCAGGGTGAGGGCACCAAAATTTGGTTGGTTAAGTCTGAACTGCACCTCTACAGGAGTCGACACCAAGACCTCTTCACAAAAAACGCACGCCCTAACCAGTGGGGCTACCGAAGTACTTGTTAAACCTTACGTTTAAAACATTATATAAATGTTATGGTGGCAGATTATGGGGTACCCCCCAACAAACTCACCATACGGCCAAATGCTTGGAACCAGGGGCACGACCCGGTTATAACGAAATTTTTAATTAAAAAAATTAATTCAACCATTGTTTAATATAATTATTTTTACGGACTTTGGTCCTTGGTGCACATATTAACGGTCCGACAATTTCGCCAGAAATTACACAAATATGTTGCTCGATTAGCCGAAATCAGGGCGAATTTGTAGTACGGTTCCGGATTTTTGGGAATTTGTGGTGCAGTTAGCAGCAAAGTTAGGGAGGCTCATAACTTCTTCATTTTTTGCCCAATTTTGGAGCAGAAAGAGGCTATACATACATTTTGATAGTTCTGGAGCTAATGGAACAAGTTTTTAAGCCATTTGATCATTGTAAACATATGTAATCACCATTTTTAGCATAATGAAAGAGGATTGAGCCTTCGAAAGCTAGACCAAGGAGACGTAGCCCAGGAGGGGTGAACTTCTTCATCATTTATTGTGTTGTGGTTATTTTTATGGTGTATTTGTCTGTTATTTATGTTATTTCAAAGTTTTAAATTTATGCTTTATGTGTTTAAAATTTTAACATAAAGGCTCATAAAACTCAGTTTTTAATACTTGCAATTTACAAACCCTCAAGCACATTTTCATTTAGATCTCATACAGATCAAGTTTGGTATCATAGATTTGGTTTTCTTGTTGTTGTGAGGATTTAATTGTTTGCAAGTGTATGTGATGCTTACAAGGTTGAAGCTCAAGAGAGGAGAAGGAAAGCTTGTGGTTGCAAGTCCTCAAGTTAGGTCAAGGACAAGGAGAGAAAATTTGCCACAATCTCCACCAAAAATTCTTCCTCAAATTGCAGTTGAAGCTTTAGCAAGTATGTCACATGAAGGAGAGCTAGAAAATATGTCAGAGGATGAAAAAACCTTCAGGAAAGCATTCTTTGATATGACAAGAATGGTGAAAGTTCTCTATGGTGAGAGAAGCACAAGGATGCAAGGTGAGAGCTCCAATATTCCAAAGGGAGATAAAAATTCAAAAGGAGAAGAAGGAGATAGAGACAATCCTCCAAAAGGTAATGGGAATGGTGAGAAACCACCTTTGACACCACCATTATCCTCACCACCATCTTCGCCATCATCTTCTTCTGCAACAAGCCCTTCACAAACACCTCCAGATTCTCCAAAAATTCATTGTAAAACTCCATTTTTGAAGCTTGACATTAAGTTTAGTTGCCTATGTATGATGGATAGGTAGATGCTTAAATATTAGACAATTTCGTATGTCAACTTGAAGTGTATTGCAGGATACAAAGAATCAAGGATGATGACACAAAGATTCAGCTTGCTTCCCTAAGATTGGAAAATGCAGCTACTATTTGGTGGGAAGCAAAAACTCAAGAGGACATGAAGAAACATGGTAAGGTATTAACCTATTGGAATGATTATGTTTCTGCCTTAAGGAGACAATTTTATCCATTAGCATACATGCAAAAGGCTATAATGGACTAGAAAAAATTTAGGCAAGTTAAAGGACAAAGTGCGCAAAGCTATACTCAAGAGTTTAGGAGAAGAACACTAATTTTGGGTGTAGATTTTGCATCTCAAGAAACTTTGTTAAATTACATTGGAGGTTTGCATAGTTACCTAAGACATACTATTTTCATGTTTAATCCTTCAAATTTAGATGAAATATGTGTACAGGCCACACATCTAGAGGCAAGAGGGAAACATGTTTTAGAGGAGACAAGTGAGGATACCTTTGAGGCTGAAGAGAAAGGAAAGGTTAATTTCAAGGGTAAAGGTAAGAATAATGCATCCACCAAGATGAAAAAAGAAAAACTCACATGCAAACATTGTTCCAAAGATGGACATGATGAAGATCATTGCTGGAAACTTCATCCAAAGATGAGACCCAACAAGCTTAAAAACGAGGAGGAGAAGACAACTGCAACAATAACTCATGATTTAGGTTCTGATTCCGAAGATGAAACAAATATCACCACAATGGGTTTGAAAGGTAAGGACATTGCAAGTACTAGTTCTTCAAGTTGTCTCAATAATACTCAAGATGATGAAACAAGAATTGAACTTTTCCATGTTAGAGTTATTTCAAAGCATACCAAGATTGACACCCTATTTGATAGTGGTTCACAAGCAAACCTTATTTTTGAAGACTTATTCAAGAAGTTGAATTTAGAAACCATTCATCATCCAATACCTTATCCTTTAGGTTGGATATGTAAGACTTCAAACTTGCATGTGACGAGGAAGTGCATACTTAGATTTTCAATCACTGCAAACTTTCTTGATGAAGTTGAACTTGATGTTGTTCTGCTTGATATTTCTGGTATTGTTTTTGCTAGCCCATATCTTTATGATAGGAAAGAAATATTTCATCGCCATGAGAATAAGTATCACTTGTTCAAGAATTGGATTGAGTACATTGTTAGAGCACATAATAAGAAGACGATTTTGTCTCTTATGCATGCTAGAAAAACGAAGAGAATTATGAATTCTAGTCAAAATTTTGATTCGTTAATGTTCAATCATGAAAATGTTGTGAATGAGGCCTTTCAAGGAGATGCGTCATATGAAAATTCTGATTTCATTGAGGTTTTTAATAGTTGTGATAAGATGTTTCAAGAGTCTAACCTGTTGCCTTCAAAAAGAGGTCAACAAGATGAGAAAAAACTGCCGCAGCATGCATCATTGTTGAGCAGTGATGTGAACAATATGCCAGTGCAATAGAGTGCAAATATCAAAGAGAAAGTGCCAAAGAAAATTGAAAAAGAGGGATTTTGGTTCAAAAATTCTTCTTGTGGGTTTCATAAAGTGTTGTATTTGAAATGGGATGTTGCATGGTGATTGTGATCACATTTGATCAAGATTCGAGCCAAGCACAAGGCAAGACAAGCTAAACATCGTCATGTCGACAATGTTCGAGGTGAGAAGAATTCCAAGTTGTTTGAGTTTCCTTTAATTGACGATCGAGGAGGGAAAATGTTTGTTTCTTCGAAGACAAATTATTGTTCTGAAAATTTTGGGAAATTGCAGCAAGATGGTATCTACAATAGCAAGACAGGGTCTCCAGAATCAAGGAAAAAGATCAATTTTCATGAAAAGTTCAAATTGTTGAGTTCAAGAAAATTTCAATGGATTGAGACTAGAAGGGTGAGGGGGGTGTACCATCATCAACATGTCCAGTAATAAAAGAGATTTTGGGGTCGAAAAGCTTCGAGTGGGAAGGTGTGATTAGGTGCTCAAAACTATGCTCAAAAATGAAAGTTTTCATAATGGTGTGGGTCTAAACAATCGCATAGATATCGTCATTTGGAATCTGGTGCAACTCGTTTCGCAGAAAACCGGCACCGTATGCTCCCGGAAACACGTTCTGTTCGTTTTCCCAAACAGGAAATTTTTCAAAAATGATAGCTTATTAGGCAAAAATTTGGTCAAGTGGCACGCTGCGACGTGGCCTCTTCTAGCTGGTTGAAAGCTATTTTTTTAGGCCTACCATTTCCTGACAAAGTGGCAGGCCCTGATTGGTTTTGGTTTGGCAAATTTTTATTGGTTGATTGATGGCCAAACACATGCTACCACGTGGACCAACCAGAGGCTGCCACGTGGCAGCATGGGGGCCACCAAAATTTGGTTAGTTAAGTTCGAATAGCATCTCCGTAGGATTCGACACCAAGACATCTTCACAAACATCTCACGCCCTAACTAATCAGGCTACCGAATTACTTGTTAAACCTTACGTTTAAAACATTATATAAATTAGATAAATGTCTTGCAGATTAATCACATCATTAGGATTTGGTCGACGTTTCGAACCAACTAATGTGCAACTATAAATGTTATGGTGGCGGACTATGGGGTAAGGAGCCAGGGCTTAGCCTTTAATTCAACCATTGTTTAATATAATTAATTTTGTGGACTTTAGGCCTTGGTGCGCACATTAACATTCCAACAATTTCACCCGAAATTGCACAAATTTGTTACTCGGTTAGCCGAAATCAAGGTGAATTTGTAAGATGGTTCCATATTTTGGGGAATTTATGGTGCAGTTAGCAGTAAAGCTAAGGAGGCTCATAATTTCTTCAGTTTTTGACCAAATTTGGAGGAGAAAGAGGCTAGACAGACATTTTTGACAGTTTTGGAGTTGATGGAACAGGTTTTGAAGCCATTTGAGCACTGTAAATGTATGTAAACACCATTTTGAGAATAATGAAAGAGGGGCAAGCCATTGGGATCTGGACCAAGGAGACGTAGCCCAGGAGGGGTGAAATCCATCATTTGTGGTGTTGTGGTAATTTTTATGGTGTATTTATCTGTTGTTTCTGCTATTTCAGAGTTTTAAATTTATGCTTTATGTGTTTAAAATTTTAACATAAAGGCTCATAAAACTCAATTTTTAACACTTGCAATTTACAAACCCTCAAGCACATTTTCATCAAGATCTCATACAGATTAGTCCAACCCAATTTGGAAGGCTCCCTTCTGTAGGGAGCAAGGATTTTTCATTTGTTTTAGCTAAAACCTGTCTCCAAACCTATCCTCTGTATGCATTGGTTTGGGAGGAGAGTCTAAAGAATAAGAATCATCAAGCGAGAATGGCATGTCTATTTGATATTATTTGTTATCTCTGGAACACTAATGTCTCCTCGATATTGTGCCTACCACTACTTGTTGTTATAGGTATAAGTTACGTGCATGGCAGACATTTCACCTCTATGTGGGTAGCTGCCTGGACATGGTTGGGGCACAATATCTTATAGTTTCTCAGGTGCAAGTGCTCAGGATGGCGCGCGTGAAAAAACAGTAAAAGAAGAAGCAGTAGTGGAGGGTCACAGAAGAAATTGGAAAAGAAGCTCTTGGGTGGAGAAAGGAGAGCCCTCATCTTAGCAATTGAAGAGAGCAGGCAAGAAGCCCTAGGCCCAACATAACAAGGATGTTGTGCATGCATATGTGAGAGATATTATGAAGCAAGTTAGAAGGGTTATTTTTGGGTGGGAAGCGGACCTCACCCACCAAGTTGAGGAAGAAGATCACATAATGGATTGTGAACTTCTGGTTCCAAACCCAAGCAATTCTCGTGGTCAGGTCACCCAATACAAACAGACCATACACCTTTATTAGATGATGAAAAATCTGGTTGCCAAGGCCATCATGCACACTTTTGACTACATGCAGATCGATCCAACTTTGCAGGAAATTTAAAAGGACTTCTAGATGCTCCAATTCCAGGTCCAACTTCAGAATGTTTGTCTAGGTAGAATTGAGTTGTCTAGGTAGAATTAAGCAGCACCTTAGGTGCCCCCTTTATTCTGAAATTCCATGGTCTAGTACAAAATACTCTGCGCCTATAGAGTCCTCTGAGGACTAGTTTATGTTAATGGTTATGTGAGTTTTCAATTTCAGTTTTTTATTAAGTTTTGATGATGTTCATAGTGATACTTAGGAGGCAGAACTCGTTATGGTTTTCATACAGTAAGGCCTATTTGGCCTAATTTGATAGACTTAAAACCGTTCGATTTTGGTTGGCTTATAATGCCTTCTAATGGCCAAAAGACCTTGTTTCCCAATGGACAGGTTGAGGTCATGGAATTTCTATCTTGATGTAACCTACTCTTTTTATGAATGAATGAAAGGTCCTACTCAACTTACAAAAAAAAAAAATGGAAGAAGGTGAAACAAATGGGTGGACCACCAAATCAATTCAAATACTTGCATTGGGATACCAATAGACAGCGAGAGGCATATATTCATCAGTGTTTTTGAAAAGAAAGCTAGCTAATTAAATAGTGGAGAGACTTGATTCAAAAATGGCCCTGCAAAGAAAGAGAAATGCATAGAGGAAGAAACGTAGAAGAGAAGTTGACTTGAGATAGAGGAGCAAAGATAAGTACATAACAAGGACAAAGAGAATGAAGAATTCAGAATTAGAGACCATGTAATCCAACAATATAAAACTTTCATATATCAGGGGATTGTTGCATCCTTCTAGGTAGTAGCCTGAAAAAGAACGACTTGGAGCCTGTAAGAAGGAGTAGATTCTCCCAACAAGTTGTAGCTTGCAAAAGAAAAGAGATTTTGATGACTCCTATAGGTAGAAGTCGACAAAAATTGATGTAAAAGGTGGAGTGGGTGCTTACCTTTACATCATAACAAAACTTTGTGGTTTTAACTTTTTGGGTTTCCATTTATATTTTGGTGTCTACATGTGTTACTTGTGTGGTTAACTATTGAACACCTATATAAATTTGCAAGTTGTTTAAGAAAATAAAAGATTAAAAGTTTGTAAAAATAATTTGAAATTGGTCATTGTTAAAAGACACAATTACTGATCATCCCCCTCTCAATAATTGCCTAGTTTCCAACAAAAAATGTCTCTACATGGAAAACCTGTAAATTTTTGTAGATGTTCTATGCTTGATGCAACTTTACTTTTTATCCCAATATCAATGAGCAATCACATAAACAATAAAGTAAAATGTTGATAGAACATACCAGTGGATTGACAGAAGACAAGCCAGAAATATATAAGTGTGTTGGTGCGTTACGGCGGTCAACAGGATGCTTCAACCAACAAAGTCGCAATATGGTCAGCCAACCAGAAATGTCACACAACCCTCTAGGACAGCCAAAATGGTCAACTCAAAAGTCAACATTGTCAATCAACGGTAAACGCAAACAACAACAGCAGCTAGGTCAACGCAGCAAAGTCAAAGCCAACGTCTAGCCTTGGGAATAGTGCCAAAAAATGCAGATTTGAAATATCAAAACTTAGGGAGAGTTTCAGGTCTGTTTGACCTTGCGTTGACCAAAGTCAACGCTGGTCAAAGTTGCTGCAGAAACTCTAGACCGAAAACAGAAAAGAGTTGTTGCTAAAATTTCCCACGTGTGGAGAGAAGAGCCTCCAAGGTCATCGAACCAATTAGATGAGGAGAGAGAAATGTGTGAGGATGAGATGAGTGAAAATTTCCTCCAACATTGACCAATTTATATCCATCAGTGAAGGTGTGTGACACAACTGCTAGGGCACAAAACCTTAAGGCTGACCTACACATATTTTGAATAAATTCGAAATAAATGTTCTGCTCATCAAATCAAGATGATCTTTAGATCGATCTTGCACCTCTCTGAAAGAAGAATCCAATAAAAATATTGGCATCTTCATATGAGCATCACAACATGGAGTTTGGACCTAGTTGTCCAAAATTAACACTCCCTCTCAACTAGGGAGAACTCCATCCACCTGTGCAATCCAAACATCGTGCGTCATCCTGTTGTAACTTACTTTGCTGGCTTCTTTATTTCAGAACAGATTGGGTCAGTCACAAAGACATCATTCCCGGCTGATAGATTCAGCCCAGAGGTCTGAAACCTCTATAGGACTCACAAAGAGTCTCATAGCAACCCGAAGTTGGTTTATCTGACCCAAAGTCGGTTGGAGGTCCGAAACCTCACTATACTTGATCCTAGATCAAGTGGTTGGGCCATGACATCCTAGATAGAGAGTAAGGCGGTCTCTGATGTGTCCATCAATCTTTGCTACTATTCTCTAGCTTTTCCCACCTCACTGGCCAAATGGGAGGTACTTCCCATGAGCCCTGAACTCAATGGGTAGGATGCATACGGGGCACAGATAATGAGAGGTGAACCAACTCAATCATCACAATGGTGGGGCAGAAGCACACCAAAAAGGTTAGACAAGCCTAGCCCTGTGGTTGCTTATAGCCCGAGAAGCTATCCCCAAAGCCCCCCAGAGCTCCAAGAGCTCATCGTCCAACAGGACCCTCAGCATAGGGTCGTTCCATGATACCAATATTCTCACAGAAGGTTAGGAAATTGACCTTCCCCAGGGACTTTGTGAGAATATCCGCCACCTGCTTATCAGTTCCTATATGATCAAGCCTTACAGCGCCTCGCAGTACCATATCTCGGATAAAGTGGTACCTGATATCAATATGCTTGGATCGATCGTGGAACATGGGATTCTCGGACAACCGAATCCCACTCTAGTTATCACAAAGTATCACGGTGGTATCTAGCACATGCCCAACAGATCACAAAAGATATTTTGCAACCAAACTGCTTCACAACATGCCATACTCATTGCAATGTATTCGGCCTCCACAGTGCTCAAATCCACCGACTTCTGCATCCTGCTCATCCATGATATCGAAGCAAAACCAAGTGTAAAGCAGCATCCTGATGTGCTCTTACGATCCACCATACTGCCAGCCCAATCAACATCAGTATATCCATCAAGTGTCACGCTCCTGGTAGTGTACTTTAGCCCATGATTTATCATGCCCCGAAGATATCTCAATAGATTCTTGGCACCAACCTAGTGAATGTGATGAGGTTCAACCATATGTTGACTCAAAGTGTTCACTGCAAAACATACGTATGGATGAGTGTTCACTCAAAACATCAAGGCCCCTACGAGTTGACGATACTCAGTAGGATTTGCTAGTACGGGCCCAGCAGCGCTGCCACTCAACTTCTTAAATTTAAGCTCCATCGGTGTCAACACGGACTTACAGTCCACCATTCCAAATCTTTCCAGAAGCTTCACAATGTATTTTCCTTGAGAAAAGAAAATCTCGCTAGGTCTCTGCCAGACCTCCAGGCCTAGGAAGTAATGCATCAGTCCTAGGTCCTCCATCTCAAACTCAACAACGAGCTCCCTCTTGCATTGATTAATGAGAGGGTCAGCACCTCTTAGGAAGAGGTCGTCCACATACAGCACCAGAATGAGAGGCTTTTCTCTATCAACCTCGAAGTAAAGGTTCGGATCAACATTACTACGAGTGAAGCCCAACTTCATCAGGTAGCTATCTATTTTCTCATACCAAGCTTTGGGTGCTTGCTTCAACCCATAGACGGCTTTCTTCAACCTGGAAACATGGGTGTCCCGATCCTAGACTTCGAACCCCAGAGGTTGCTCCACATACACCTCTTCCTTTATCGCACCATGTAGAAATGCGGTCTTCACATCCATCTGATGAAGACTCCATCCTTTCTTAGCAACAAGGGCTATGATAGATCCACAAGTGAAAATATGTCGGGCCACAAGTGAAAATATGTCATCATAGTCTATGCCTTCTTTTTTAGAGAAGCCATAGGCAACGAATCTTGCCTTGAACTTTTCAGCACTTCCATCAGATCCATGCTTGATCTTGTAGAGCCATTTTGAGGTGACAACTGCTTTGTCCTCCGGTCTTGGAACCACATCCCAAACATCATTCTTCATTATGGATTTATACTCTTCGTGCATAGCATCCTTCCAGACTTAATGCTTTATGGCTTCCTCAAAATATCTAGGCTCAGATTGTACAATAGTGCTCATGGCTGCTAGATACCCTTGGTATCTATTCAGCTTCTTGCTTTCACGAAATTTCCCCCTTGGGGCCATATGTCCCTCGGCATCCTCGAGAGTGTCCCGGAGCCATGATGGTCTCTTCCCCATCGAAGGAGGTGGATCAATCAGGTCCATCGGTCCTACAACATCGGGCATCATCTCATCCTTCGGTCCTTCTTGATTTCCAGGCCTTCCTTCATGATCTTCCTCAGATCTCAGAAGATTGACTACTTTCCTAAGGGAACCATCTTCGTCAAAGGTAACATCATGGCATATCTCCACTTCCCTTTGACCAGGCACATAGACTCTATAGGCCTTCGAAGTTTCGTTGTAGCCCACAAACATTCCCTTATTTCCAGAAGCATCTAGCTTGCTCCTCTTCTCCTTTGGCACATGAAAACAAACAGGACATCCAAAAACTCTGAAATGTGAGACGTCGGGTTTCTTACCAAAGAAAACCTCTTCAGGAGTTTTGGAATCCATAGCGAAATGTAAGCATCAGTTTTGTATGTACACGGCAGTGTTCGCAGCTTCTCCCCACAGAAACTTCGGTAGACCTTGGTCACATAGCATAGCACGGGAAACTTCCACAATGTTCCTATTCTTTTGTTCAACAACGCCATTCTGCTCAGGAGTATAGATAGTTGTGGTCTCCCTCTTGATGTCAGCTTCTCTGCAAATGTTCTTGAATTCGTTCGTCTCATATTCAGTGCCATTATCAATCCTCAATATCTTGATCTTCTTCCCTGTCAGATTTTCCACCAAGGCTTTGAAGGTACGAAACCACATGAAAGCCTCATCCTTCTTCTTCAAGAAGTATATCCAGGTTTTGCGAGAGAATTCATGTATGAACATCATATAATAAGAACATCCTCCCAAGGATGTCACAGGCAGCGTACCAGACAGATCAGAATGTATCAATTGCAAGACATCAGATGTCTTTGTGACGCTTGAGCGGAAATGTCCCCTTGTATGCTTTCCTTCGGCACAACCCTGACATACACCTTCATGATTATTTGAGAACTAGGGCATCCCCATCACCACCTTCCTTGCTTCGGGAAGGGCTTTGTAGTGAAGGTGTCCAAGCCTCCAGTGCCATAGTTCAGTCTGTCGGATAGTATCACAAGTCATCACTCCCAATGGACTTCCTCCAACCTGGTAGAGTGTATCAACTCTAAACCCAATCGTGATAGCTTCCTTGAAACTCTTCTTCCAGATACGCACCTTCCCATCAATGAATGCCACATTGAAACCTTTGTCTTCCATGGTCGATATAGACACAAGGTTCTTCTTCAAATCAGGTACATAGAGTACATCCTGTAAGCGAAGGACTTGACCTTGAGACAAGTGGAGGGTCACATTCCCTGTCCCTTTCACGGGATATGTGGCATTATCTCCAAGGATAATTTCCAGATTTGTATCCTTCTCAACCATATCAAAAAATGCTTCCTTGAACCCAGTGATGTGCCTTGAGGCACCACTATCTATCGACCAGACATCCATAGTGTTGGATGGAGATGCAGCAGAGAGGGTAGATACAAGAATGAATTCTTTTCTTTTATCAACAACATTTGATTCCTCATACCTGGAATTTCTCGACCTTTTGAAAGGTTGACCATTTCCGCCGGAGAGAGACTTCCTCTTCCCCTTGAACCTGTTGTTCCTTTGATTGCCATTCCTCCAATTTTTGTTGTTGTCATCATCATCGGGAGAATCCTTCTTGAAAGGGCATTCTCTAGCATAGTGACCTAGCTTATGACAAGTGTAGCACTTGCCTTTCTTTCCTTGGGCCCCTGCTCTTCCTTTGTTCCTTGGACCACCAAAGTTCTTCTTTCTAGAATGAGCAATGAAGGCAACATTTCCTTCATTTTCATATTCCTTCATTCTTGTCTCTTCTTGTATGCATCTCGATAGTACTTCATCAAAATCAGGTATCACATTGTTATTGAGAATGGTAGTGTAGAACACATGCCATTCGGATGAGAGACCTCCATGTGCAGTAAGTACCATCTCTCAATCAGCTATTGTCTCCCCAATAGCCAGCAGATTATTCCTGAACTCAGTCAGCTTCAGAAAATATGATTGAACAGACTCATCCCTATCTTTCTTCAGATTCTTCAATTGATTCTTGAAGAATAGGACTTGATTCGCATTGTTGGCCTTGAACATGTGGACCAACTTATCATACATCTCCTTGGATTTGCCCAGCTCAGAGATGTAGGCAACTAGACACTTATGAATTGAGTCCATGATCATTAGCTTTGCTTTGATTTCCCCCTTCTTATACTTTGTTTTGGCAGCAGCAGTTGCAGTGGATGGAGGCTCTTGGATTTTACCCTGCACATAATCCATGACATCTTGGTTTTCCAAGTTAAGTTCCAATGTCATCTTCCAAGCATGGAAGTCATCCTTCCCAGTCAATTTGTCATCAGCCTTAAAGCCATTGTAGTTTGAGGAACCCATCCTCTTCTTCGGTGGTTGCTACAAATTAGGGTCGTCTTCACCTCCGCTCTGATACCCTGTAAATTTTTGTAGATGTTCTATGCTTGATGCAACTTCACTTTTTATCCCAATATCAGTCAGCAATCACATAAATAATAAAGTAAAATGTTGATAGAACATACCAGTAGATCGACAGAAGACAAGCCAGAAATATATGTGTGTTGGTGCGTTACAGTGGTCAACGAGATGTTTCAACCAGCAAAGTCTCAATATGGTTAGCCAACCAGCAATGTCACACAACCCTCTAGGATAGCCAAAACGGCCAACTCAAAAGTCAACCCAAAAGTCAATGTTATCAATCAACGGTCAACGCAAACAACAGCAGCAGTTACTTCAACGCAGCAAAGTCAAAGTCAACGTCCAGCCTCGAGAATAGTGCCAAAAAATGCGGATTTGAAATATCAAAATTTAGGGAGAGTTTCAGGTCCGTTTGACCTTGCGTTGACCAAAGTCAACACTAGTCAAAGTTGCTGCAGAAACCCTAGGCCGAAAACAGCAAAGAGTTGCTACTGAAATTTCCCACATGTGGAGAGAAGAGCCTCCAAGGTCATCGAACCAATCAGATGAGGAGAGAGAAATGTGTGAGGATGAGATGAGTGAAAATGTCCTCCAACGTTGACCAATTTATATCCATCAGTGAGGGTGTGTGACACAACTGCTGGGGCACAAAACCTTAAGGCCAACCTGCACATATTTTGAATAAATTCAAAATAAATGTTATGCTCATCAGATCAAGATGATCTTTAGATCGATCTTGCACCTCTCCGAAAGAGGAATCCAACAAAAATATTGGCATCTTCATCTGAGCATCACAACATGGAGTTTGGACCTAGTTGTACAAAATTAACAAAACCTTATTGAGTGGTTAAGGAAGTAGTTGGATGAAAATTACAATCACTTAGTGTTTGGTTGAGATATTTTCTCAACTAGTCATGACTATAATAGGTAACATATCTATCTATCTATCGAGAAAGTCTTCATATATCTATGTGTGTAAAATTACATTAGTGAATAGAAAAATCAGTGACAACACTCCTCTTATTTATGATTTTGGTATTATTTGTTTTTAAATGTTATTAATTATTGGTTTAAAGATTAGAAAAGAGATATTTTGTTGCATAACCTTCACGAGTGTATGAATACGACAATGCCTAGGAACCATGAATAGAAAATGTGACAATGACCAAAAACCATAAATAGAAGCATAGATTTGGAAGCATTACAATTACCAATTTATGAAGATAAAGGGTGAATATAAACTATGGTTAGCCTTGGATATTTTGATCTACTTGAAAAAACCCTAATATACCTAGCTTCAATTTTACACAATTTGGTTAATGGTAGCAACACAAAACAATGTTTCCAAAAGCTTTATTTTACCAAATATCATACTTGAGTGTACAAAATATTTTTGAGAGACATGTTAAAAGTGAAACAGTGATACTTTACTAAAATTGTTGTACCTAAATTGTACAGGGGAAGGATAATCGCTTCTTTTTATCAAAATTATATACTAATATTACCAAATAATAGTTTGTGTTTATAAATATATTCTCATTCATTACAGCAATAAAGGCACAATAAAGGCACTCTAGTAGGCACTGGTATAAAATAAAATGCAAAGAAAACAGTTTGGCTTTATAAACCAAGGAGGAAATGTATTCAAAAAAGAATAAAACTGTTAGAAACAAATTAAAAAGAATAGGTTCTTAATATCGAGAATCAGAAAGAAAGTTAGAAACTATAAAAAGAATATGTATTCTTAATATCAAGAATCAGAACGAAAGTTAGAAACTAGAAGAAATGAGTATTGAAATCAATAAAATTGTTACTAAAGGTGATGATACATGCATGAAATGTAATGCAGCCACCAAACTTGAATAACATTCAAGTCCCTATATAGGATTTACTGGATTCACTGCATTGGGATATATATGGTATGGTATATAATGAATTGCATTATGTCATGTTATCTTATGATTTGGACATATAGCTTAGAAATATTTTGACAATGCAAAGCTTTTCTAGAAAGTATTATAATAAAATAAGTACCAAATAAAATTGAAAATAGATTTCAGTTTGTATACACACAACTTTTTGGCCATATTTCAAAAGACAGTAATAATACAAAACTACTTATTTGAGATTTTTATGGATTAAAAATGAAAATTAGACACCAAATGAATATTGCTAAATGAGCATTATCTTTAAAAAAACCACCAAATTGCTTGTGGGGTAGTCAATTGGCAAGTTAGTGAAAATGAAGTATTATGATCGAAGTGATTTGAGTTCAAATCTAATCTCTCTTCGATTGACCTATGTCTAGGAAAAGACACCCTTAAATACTTTAGGATCATAATGTTTATAGTGTTAGCCATTAAAACAGACCATGTATTACAAGAATAAGAAACCAACCCAATTGCCAATTCCATGATTAAAAAAAAAAAAACTATTACATAAGTCAAATGGATATTAAACGGATATTATTATAGATATTATTGAGCAAGTTAGGAAATCATACCCGACTTGGTGCACTTCCAATGGAGTTTCCTCGTAAGAAATCTTAAGGTAAGGCAATTTTGATGGCATTACCTAAATCAAGCTTTATTATGAGCTGGAAACACTTCATCTCTGTTAATCGTCTACCTTCTTCCAACAAAAATATGAGTTCATTTTATTTGAGTGAAAATGATGTTATCATCAACTGTTAATTGTTTACCTTCTTCCAACAAAAATATAAGTTCATTTTATTTGAGTGAAAAGGATGTTATCATCAACAAGTGTTAGGACAGTTATTATTATTGAAAGCGTAATTGTGGAACTATTTCCAAATAATCAAGTGTTGTAGAAATACCTTGGCTTAGTTATGTCGATTTTCAATTGGCTAGGCAACGCAGAGCACTAGAGAGGGTGTCACTGTAGATTTTACATCTTTTCAAACATGCATTCCCTTTAATTTGTTATATTGCACCAACTGTACATTGAAGAATTTGTTAGATGCTTTAATTTATATATGCAAGGTCTGCAATTCCATTCCAAAATTCACAAGTTAAAATAATCAATGATATTGACTAATTCACCATATTAATAAGATGGAGAATTCACCTTATTAATAAGAGAATTCAATTTATATAGGCAAGGCCTGCAATTCCATTCCAAAATTCACAAGTTAAAATAATCAATGATATTGACTAATTCACCATATTAATAAGATGGAGAATTCAGCTTATTAATAAGAGAACTCACACATTAATTAATAAGACTGTTAATAAATTAGAGTGTTTTATTAAAATTAAATAAAATTTGTTCATGAGATGTAGTTTAATTGGTGATCACTTTGTTTGGAAATCATATGTGAAATAAGAAATTTAATGTTCAATTACGGATAAGTTAGATAAATAAATAAAAATAAAAAATAAAATAAAAATTCAAAAACTTATAGCTCAATATAATTTAGCCACTATTTAATTTAGACACAAATAATGTGTTCCGAAACAATAAAGGTCACAAATATCGAATACTACTTTTAATGGAAGAAGATATTGAATACAACATTGTAACTTTTAGAATTAGAACATGATAGGTTAGAAGAATTTAGAACATGATATGTTAGAAGAATTAGAAGAATTTAGAACATGATATGTTAGAAGAATTTGTGGGCTAGCACATACTACTTATGATTCTCTATGATTCTCTTAGCAATGTACTTGTCGACGTTTGAAATTCAAAGGAAAATTTTCAAAATAAATATGTCATTCCCAAATTTGTCATTCAAATTACAAAACTTACTTGGAGCAAACTCAAATATGGAGGTGTTGGCCCATGATCGTTGCGTTTGGAAAGCATGTTAAAATCGGAGTCCATAACTGAGAATTTGCTTCCACCTTATTAAACTACTAGTGGAATAATGGAATCAAGAATAAAAAACTGGGTCATTAAATTCCCCAAAAAAAACACACAGAAACCTGTTAAATCAGTGGAAACAAGAATTGATAAACTAAGGTCATCAAAACCAGAGAGGGACAAGATTATAGTCTTACAATCTCAACCTAGATCGTAAGCGAACAACTTGAGCTGGCTTGAGGTTTCGGAATAAGAAAGATGATGGTTTGGCCTGGATCCATTGGCGTGTACTGTAAATAATCACTTTACCTTCAACCAGAAAGGGCAGGGTATTATTGTACTATTGTTCATTGAACATGTTCAAAAAATGTAATAAAGAAATATAAAGGACAACCAAGTGGAAATTTGATATGCAGAGTGTAAAAAAAACATTTTGCATTATGTATAATATTGTTTCTATCAATACATATTATTTTCCCATATCTCTTTGCTTGTATATCGTCAAATTACATCCTCAAAATACAATATCTCTTTACAATGTAATATCATAAAAATACAATATAGTATATGTTGTTCCCCATCATCTTTACATATATATCCTCAAACTGCAATCTAGTTCGTTTTGCTCTATATTTAAATCTTTATATATATCGACAAAATACAATCTATGTTGTTCTGCCCTAAATCAGAATCCCATATACTTAGTACTAACCTTCAATACATTCAATCCATGTTGTTTTACCCTATTTTGATATGGTGTATTTATGTCTTTACATATATATTGTCAAAATACAAACTATGTTCTTTTTGACAATCTATGTTGTTCTGCACATTGCTAACATTGCTAAAATACAATCTATGTTGTTCTGCCCCAAATTAGAATCCCATATACCATTCAATATGTTGTTCATACCATATATTTATGTCTTTACATATATATTGTCAAAATACAAACTATGTTCTTTTTGACAATCTATGTTGTTCTGCCCCAAATCAGAATCCCATATACCATTCAATACATTCAATCCATGTTGTTCTACCCTATTCTGATACCATATATTTATGTCTTTACATATATATTGTCAAAATACAAACTATGTTCTTTTTGACAATCTATGTTGTTCTGCCCCAAATCAGAATCCCATATACCATTCAATACATTCAATCCATGTTGTTCTACCCTATTATGATACCATATATTTATGTCTTTACATATATATTGTCAAAATACAAACTATGTTCTTTTTGACAATCTATGTTGTTCTGCAGATTGCTACTGTAGAATAAATATTGGCATCTACACCTTACATATAATCATCTTCAATCTATGTTGTTCTACCCCATAGTTCTAATCCCTATATATTAACATTGCTTTCTACCCCATAGTTTTGATCCTATATATTAACATTGCTACTCAGTTCTGATGCCATATATTAACATTGCTACGTAATCTTCAATCTAGATTGTTCTACCCCATAGTTCTGATCCCATATATTAACATTGCTACGGTAGAATAAATATTTGCATTTACCCAAACAAATATTAGCATTTAAAAAACATGTTAAATATTGGTATCTACCCGTGTGGGCAGTGCTAGCATAATTGAAAGAAAGAAAAAAAAACACATGTTTGGCACTTCGTGAAATATTTGCATTTACCCAAACAAACATTAGCATTTAAAAAATATGTTAAATTTTGGTATCTACCGGTGGTCAATGCTAGCATAATTGAAAAAAAAAACAACACCAACATGTTTAGCACTTTGTTTGGCACTTTGTGAAGTTCAATCCTCGCATTTCATACCAGCCTAACCAAAAATATCTAAGTTTTATCCTATACATTGACATTGCTGCTGTAGAATAATATTTTAATGTTCTGCCCTCAATTCTGATCCATACATTGTCATTTTAGTTCTGATTCCATATATTAACATTTTTGCACATGTTTGGCACTTTGTGAGGTTCAAACCCCAGCCTAACCCAAAAGAAAATCTAAGTTTTTATCCTATACATTGACATTGCTGCTGTAGAATAAATATTAAATGTTTTGCCCTAAATTCTGAACGCATACATTGTCATCTTAGTTTCTAATCCCATATATTAACATTTTTGCATGGCATCTACCTGAATAAATATTAGAACCCAAGTGTCATGCCGTAAAGTTCTAATCCCATACATTGGCATTGCTGCTGTAAATATAAATATTAGCATCTTTCTGCCCTAAATTCTGAACGCATACATTGTCATCTTAGTTTCTAATCCCATATATTAACATTTTTGCAACTGTAAAATAAATATTGGCATCTACCTGAATAAATATTAGAACCCAAGTGTCATGCCGTAAAGTTCTAATCCCATACATTAGCATTGCTACTGTAAAAATAAATATTAAAGTCCTTCTGCCTAACTCCTGATCACATACAGGAGCATTGCTACTGTAGAACCTACTGCAGATAAAAAAATTGGCATCTGCCCATATCTAGCAGAATAAATATCTGGCATCTGCCCTAATTCTCTATGAGATATGGGTCGTGGCTGAAAACAATGTGAAACAAATGAACATAAACAATCAACGTTAACCCTACCTCTGAACAATAACACTTCGTTTTTCTGAGACCTGAGACTAAACCCTACCTTTGAGCAATTACCCTTCGTATTTCTGAGACCAAAGAGCTAAAAATAGAATCTGTCGTCCACAGGTACGCGAATGAGCATCGAATAACAACTCCGTACAAGGTAAAAAATTACAGTAAACGAAATCGACCTACCTAAAATAAGACCGGACGTGAACCCGAGATTTAATTTGGTTTTGTATTGGTGGGGTGCGCCTGGCTTGTGCAGTAGTGCAACGCACAAGCGACGCTCGAGAACCCCAGTAGCAAGCTACTGTATGTGGCCCCTCCCCCTAGAAAAATTCATTTAATATCATGTGGTTCTATGAACCACGTATCAGATATTAAACTGATAAGAACAGATACTACACTTGATCTTAGCCAAAAGGCCGAGAAAGGTATGAATTTCCCATTCCCTCTCTTTTCGTTTTATAGTATTCCTCCCCTCTTGTGCATTTTCCACTCACGCGTGTGGTATAATACAATACAACACACCACTGCACATAAATTAATTTTAACAAAACAATCATAACAGATGACCTTGTAGTTCAAATAACTGACATCTCCAATTACAATCACAAGCATACTTCAAAGTGGAGAGAGGAAAAGCTGAAGTGAATTTGGATCGTGTTGTTCACAAGCATATCACAAAGCGGGGAAAGGGAATGCTGAAGTGATTTTGGATGGTATGGTGTTCAAAGAAAGGGTGGGGATTCATTCAATAAGCTTTGGGTAGTTTTTATTATTTCTATTATGATGATATTTACATGTTCAATGTAAATAAAAAATGTTTAATGGTCAATGTAGGGCAAAGATGTGATTGAGAGGTATATGTTTAGTATGTAGATATTTATAAGTAGTAATCATGGAGAAGAATGTTTTTGGAATATTGTGTGATTTTTTGGAGTTTTACTTTTAGGGTGAACGCTTCACCCATCATCAAAGACATAAAGCTCTAATGATTAAGAAGAGAGCAAGAACATAAATATATAAAGAAAGATTGATTAAGTAATTGAGGAGATATGATTGTTAGATGAATACTAAGCAAGAAGGGATAATTAAGGCTAAAATTAATGGTTAGAAATGTTTAAAAAGGTTAACAAGATCTTGGTAAAAAAATCAAAAAATTGAAGAAATTAAGGACTTTTGAAGATAAAAATAAGGATTTTAAATAAGAACTCAAAAATAAATTACGAATTATAATAAAAATGTAAGGAACTAATTAATCAAAAGATTAATGGGAGAAAGATAAATTGAGGTAAGAATAAATAAATTTAAGGATTTGATTCATATTATTAATTTAATTAACAAAAACCACATGGTGGCATGTTATTACAATTGTGTGCATATAGTTTTTAGTTTATTTGGTCGAAATGATGTGTGAAGATGAAATTATTTGAAATAAGAAAACTTTATTGAAAATTTATATATTTAAATATTGTCAATTTCTTTGTAGCAGCAGCACAGGTTCACCCTCCCACTAAAAATATTCAACTAAATGGAGGTTTTGCAAATGGCGTAGCAAGTTAAGTGGGCTTGATTTGGGGAAAACTCCATAGTTAAGCGGGCTTGAGCCAGAGGCGATCTGAGATGGGTGACCTCCCAGGAAGTCCTGGTTACGGGTGCAAGTCCCGGAAGTGATGATTGACATTATGTGATTCATTTCACTAGTTTCAATCCCACTTCTTCACCCCTGTGATCATCACCCGATGAAATGAGTGCTATGTGGACTATTCAAAAATCATGAGAAATTAGTCACTTACGACTACCTCTCATGGAAATTGTCATAGATGAATGACTTACTTAACGTAGTTGAATCCCAAAAATATGATATCTAATATAATGCACTGCGGAAACCCCTCAATATTTAAATACAAAGAGTAAAGGAAGCTCCACTTGAATGGTTCATGAGGCACAATACTTGCTAAGGTTTTGCAAATGAGGTAGCAAGCTAAGTGGCCTTGATTGTGGGGAAAACTCCATAGTTAAACGTGCTTGAGCCAGAGGCGATCTGGGATGGGTGACCTCCCAGGAAGTCCTGGTTACCGGGTGGAAGTCCTGAAAGTGATGATTGACGCTATGTGATTCATTTCACTAGTTTCAATCTTAGGTATGGTCGCAACCATTCAATCAAAAGAGTCATGGAATAAGTCATGATAGTCCACAAGAACCCGCAGCCTATATTTTATCAGACAAAACTCAGGGTCTTGCGCTCCATCTCGACCCGAACAAGTACAAATTCAAGCATGTGAATATATGAGCTGAAGTCGAACATGCAAGAAAATCGTCTGATTACCAGCCAATGATGAAAGTTGTTAACAGACGCGAGAGAAACCACCAATAATGACAATGGACATCAAGGTACGAGAGGTACAATCCACGAAATGTGAGCAGTGATTTGATGTTGAACACCCACAAAATCACTCGATCGAAGGCCAATGATGTGGACCTTGCGTCGAATGTGAAGAACCTACCATTGAAGCATGCAAGCTCCAAGGTACCAGAAGGGAGTCTCTAGATCAGATTCCTGGATAATGAGTTGAAGTCGACAGGAAGTGACCTGGTCGAAGGAGGGCCATAATGTTTCCCACATCATCGACACAAGATAAACGAATATGATGATAGTGAATTAGGACCAACAGAGAATCGGAGGGATGTTGAAAAATGCAGAGGCAAACTTCTCTTGAACATATCAGCGACACGACACTGGATTTGGCAGTATCTAACATCAAGGGATCTGAGGTCATGATGACGTGGCAAAGAGAAAATGAGAGGTCAAAAGAGGTTACCCAAACCCATGGAGGTAAAAATGACGAAATGAGATGTCCCCAAAGCGACACGACTACATACAAGTGCCATGTTCAAGAGCGACACACTGCCAACATAACTAAAAACTGGTTCCATTTTCCCCCACCATTTCTGGTGAGTACCCCAGTTATTTTTTAAAACAAGTTTGAAGGGGATAGCATATGCTTGTAATGTAAGTTTTTCCTTCAGACAAATCCAACCTAATACATTTTACCAGTCCTAGTACTCGAGTAACATCATGGAAACGAAGTCCGATGTCATCAGGTTTTAACGAGTCTGACAAAGGGAGAACTCGACATCTTTTCATGTTTAGAGAGTTTGAAAAGAAGGCGGAAAAGAAAACTCCAGCATGGCCCTTTTCATAAATATTCTCTCAGATCCAAAAAGGTAGAAAACAATATCTGAAAGAACCTCTTAGTCGTGATAGGCTAAGGTATTCATTTTTCGTAAATAATCCATCCCAGCCTGAAAAAGGGGTAAACATATATTGGGTAGATATCGTTTCACAACCATTTAACGAGTTCAAAACGACAAGAATTTCGGCAATATTTTCAATTTTAGAGAGTCAGAAAAGAGCTGAAAGATGACTCCAGTAGTGACTTTTTCGTGTTTTTACGAAGTCCGAAAAAAGTGTAAAATACAACTCGTTACTTCATCACTATCGCGTGAAAACCTGTCGCTGCACAAGAGATATGTGTAAAACCCATTTCTCGAACTAATATAATAAAATAATTGAAATTTATGTCTTAAAACCTAATTAGGGTTGTGAAAAGTTATAAAATGTCAAAAATGGTAAAAATAATTACTTTTCACTTTTTACCCCTTGTGAAGCAATAGTTACTCATTTTACATTGTGATTTTGCAGCGACGATAGTGGACGATCCAACAGACCAATCTTGAATCCGTCAGTTCCAGGTAAGAGCTGACATCCTTCCCTTCAATTTAAGTCCTCTTGTATTGCCTGCAACCCTCAATTTTGATTTTTGAGGAGGAAAATGCAAATTTTAGGGCACGGCAGTTGGCGCAAGTTTCAGGCACGGACTCGTGCCAATCGCCCATTTTTCTGAATTGGGGCACACCAACTGCGCAGACCATGTTAGCTTTTGAAAATGCAAGTTAAGGGCCCAATTTTTCACAAATTAAAGCTTCTAAATCAACTAATACCATTCATACGAACATGTTTACAGGTATAAAGCGGCAGAATTGTGATCGAATGGAAAGAATGGGAACACAGCAAAGAAGATGAGCTTGCCATGGAAAATGAGAGATGCATGGAAGCTCTTAGAGACTGTGGACTGGAAAAGTTCTTCTTGACACCGTGTCTTCGAGCTCAACTGGAGCTGCTACAGTATTTGATCAGCATATGGGACGAGGATCAGGAAAAGTTCATCCTTCGAGATCAGGAACTTGAGATTGATGTTTCTAATGTCTACTTCATAACAGGACTATCACAGAGGGGAGGAGCACCAATCCTAACCGGCACCCGGCCCTGCATGGATAATATGTCCATGGTGATTAACAGGGTATGTCCAAGGGCACGGAAGGGATCAGGAAGTGGGAAAGTGGATATCCAGACTATCCTAGACTTGGCACTAAAAGTAGTGCTACACACCATCACACGAGCTGCGGGATCACAAGCACCGCACGAAGCAACAAAGACACAATTACTTCTTGTTGTAGACTGCTTGACACTGACCATCTACAACTGGGTAGAGGTCATGACAATCAACATGAAACGCTAGCTGATAAAGTGCAAGAAGACCAAAAGGAAGCAAATTGGTTACGGGTCTATCCTGGTATCATTCTTCCTTGAACGACTACCAATCTTTCACCGTCAGGAGGCCATAGTCCTGACAGCACCAGTGAGGGAACCACGGATGACCCGATGGGCAGCTCTAATGCCAAGGGCAGGGGATGATCAATAGATGTCCTGGAGACTAGAGTTCTTTGATTGGCTCCGCCGACAGTTGATTGTCGTGGAGGACTGGCCCTATTCTGGTACAGATTTTACTGGTGATCCAGACCTCCCACTCCTAGAGGGAGAGGATTGGGATGAAGATTTGGGTAAGACTCATTTTTAATTTTCATGAGTGTTATGATTTTTTTTAATTATGTATGTATTGACGTTAAACCCATGCACTTGCAGATGTTGGCCTAGAGAGACTCGCAGGCATTTCTCTAATGGCGAGGTGAATCCCTCGCGATTTTGACCCTCATGGTGAGGGAGGCGAGGAGGAAGAGACCGTGCGCAACTTGGAGGGAATCACGCGTGGAGTCCCGGACTATGCACAATTTGATGATGTTCCTCGTGCCTACCAGAGACATACCGTAGGGGTGCCAAACCGAATTCACCGCTTGCTGAGGTAGCTCGTACAGGCAGTGACATGCTACCATGAGCATCACACTGATTAGACACCTAGGTTTTATGTCTGCATATTTTGAGAGACATGATGTCTTAGAATGTAACAGAAACACACATATTTTTTGAATTTATGATGCACACTAATTCAAACATTCAATATATATATATCTATTTTCCTACATGGATCTTTTACATATGATGATGATTTTATAGATTATGCAAATGTCTATCTAATACAATGTTAGCCACTGTATCAGTTAATACATTCATTCTCCTGGGAATATGTTGATATGTAATAAAATCAAAATGTCTTTCCAGCAAACGAACATGTAAATACAATCTCAGAATGTACGGGTTTCTGACCGAATAATTACTATTGAGCTGAAGAACGACAAGTTGTGAATCTATATTTACAAGCAATGCACGTATGCCAAGGTTGATTGCCTCAGTTAATAGTTCAAGGACAGCACTATACTCAACGACATTGTTTGTAGTCCGTCCTAGAAAAATACCTTGCAGATCTATCAACTCACCAGTAGGATCATAAATTATCCAGGCTGCTGAAGACAAATTCCTGGTACTGCTGGAAGCACCATTCGTGAAACTGACATAGGGGGTAATAGACATCTACACAATAAGTAAGACCCAATAAGCAGGCAAAACACTCGCAAAGCACACCAAACCAAAACATGTACAAAAATAAAAATAACACATATGTACATAAGTCATGCATGAATGACTCATGCATAATATTTTTTTAGATACAACCCATTTCTGGGTTGTTCTAGAGGATGACCTTCATAATCAATGAGCTCATAGGCCCCATTTTGCAACACACGTTTAATAATGTAGGGCCCATGCCACATGGGTTGAAATTTGCCTACCCCAAGCTTATCATGAGCTTGGTCATACAGGAGGATGAGGTCTCCTTCAATGAAGGAACGAGGGGAAATCGATTGGTCAAAATGAGCTTTGACCCGCTTCTTTTGTGCTTCGATAACCAGAGCAGCAAAGCGGCGAGTTTCATCCAGCCTTTCTAAGTAGAGGAGATGCTCTTATTTTGGCGAAGTGTTCGATAGTAATTCAACAGCCAACTTGAGTGAAGGTATTTCACACTCAATTGGAAGAGTATCTTCCAGACCATCAACCAACTAAAAAGGAGTGAATTCGGTCACATTCTTAACTGAAGTCCGGTATGCCCAAAGATCCAAAAATAACATGAGATGCTAATTGGATTTGTGGGTCCCAATCATATGTTGAAGCATGGTGACAAGAACTTTGTTCACGGCTTCAACCTGGCCATTGGCCTGAGGATAGTACGACGTTGAGCTGTCGTGATGCAGACCTAACTTAGAAGTCAACTCTGCCACCATATAATGCCAAAAATGGGAACCATGATCAGTAACAATGGCTTGAGGGACGCCAAACCTAGCAATGATGTGATTGAATATGAATTGAGCAGCTATCTTATCGTCAGAGGCAAGTGTAGGCATTGCTTCGGCCCATTTGATGAAGTAGTCAACGGCTACGATAATATAAGCATGCCTCCCGGCCAAGTGAGGGTTACACATGAACAATCCACTTCGAGTAAATTTCAAATCAAACTCTTGGAGGATGACAATCCACTTCGAGTATTTCCCCCCCAACAATTGTCGAGACAATATATAGGTCATAGGGTTGCAATCAGAAATCACGATCATAGTACGCAAAAGAATATAATGAGGAAAACGTTGAACTTCCTGAACTGCAGCTAACGCTAACTTCTCGACATATGCATAGTGTGTCTTAGGATCGAGAAGGTTACGTGATAAGTAATAGATAACATGCTTGTCACTGTCATCATCGTCTTGTACAACCATGGCAATCGTGCTGAAAGAGGTGACTAAATAGAGGGAAAAATCACGATGATAGTTTGGAGGACGCAATAGAGGAGCGTTGACAAAAAACGTCTTAAGTGCATTAAAGGACTTCTGAGCAATCTCATCCCAACAGAATGGGACGTCCTACTTTAATAATCGTGTGAATCCTTTAGCCACTTCTACATAGTTAGGTATGAAACAGCGTAGAAAATTAGCCTTCCCTTGCAAACTTTGCAACTAATGCAATGAGGAGGGAGAGGGGAGATTGATAATAGCCTCAACCTTGAGCGGATTGAGGCGAATTCCTTCTTTGGACACGATAAACCCCAAGAGTCTATCGGAATAAACACACTTGTGCGGATAAAGCCGAATGTTGTATCGTCGACAACGAAGAAAAATCTGACGAAGATGGTCAAGATTGTCCATACACTTAGCTGAATGAGCCGGAAGGTCATCCAGATAAGGCTGAATGATGTGACAAATATCGTGAAAAACATACGACATCGCTCGATAAAATGTGGCCCCAACATTCTTTAAGCCAAAAGGGAGCTTCTTATATGCGAAAGTACCCCAAGGACATATGAAGGCAATCTTATGTTGATCAGTCGAGAGAATGTTAATTTGATTATAACTAGAAAATCCATCCATGAGGGAAAAAATCTCACTCCCAGCACAGTTGTCAATGATTTGATCGATAAAGGGAGTAGGATAATTATCCTTGGGACAAGCCCGATTAATATCACGATAATCAACGTAGACCCGAATGGTTCCCTGCTTCTTATCTATAGGGACAATATTAAAAACCCATTATGTCAAAGAAATCGGATAAATGAAACCAGCTCTAAGAATCTTTTTTGACTTCACCTTTAATGGCAGTAGCTTTTCTAGGGTGTAAAGGATGAAGACGTTGGTGAACAGGTTTCGAACCAGGGTAAGTAGGAATTTCATGCACTACTATACTAGGATCAATGTCAGGCATTTCTTCATAGGATCATGCAAAGACATCACGAAATTCGCGGAAAAGGCTAGTGTAAACTTGTACTTCATCTGAAGAACAAGTGACCCTGATATGGATGTTCTCAACGATTCCCGGTTTAACGGAAATGTCAATAGGCATCGTCTGTGTAATATTACTCAAGTTACCTTCCGTAAAAACGTCACGTGTCAGAACAGGCATTTGAAGCGGAGGAGAAGGAACCTGAGATGCAAATCGCTCAAGACACATAGACATGGCCCCGAGGCCAGGCATGAATGAGGAATGATGATGACCATCGTCCCATGGTAGATCTTCGAGAGACATAGTTTCCACGATGGCTTCATCGGAGGGAAACACTTCTTTCAAAGGATCAAGGGAATCCAAATTGCCAAGCCAGGGGGATTGAGAATAAATTTCAAGAGACATGCTCAAAGGTGCGTGATCAGAGGACGGAGGTTCCAAAGCCGCAACAAGTTCACACTAGTCAATTTCAATTGGACTCAATGGCATCGAATCTCCGAAAGAATCGATCTGTCTAGGTGAAGATATAATCCATGGGTCATCAGACCAAGAGATCATATTGATTTGAACAGTGTTTAGTGGAGGAAGGAGAAAAATACCCTTGAGGGTAGGATCCTTGAAAATACCCGGCCCTATGCTCTCATAGGGAGTAGGAATATGATCCACATACAAAACATTGTTCTCGGAAGAAGAGGTGAAGAAGAACAATTGATCAACAGTAACAATCCTTCCTTTGTGCGGAAATTTTAGAACACGAAAGGGAGTGGACAGAACACACAGCATGGCGTGAGTCAAACTGCGACCGAGGAGAAGATTACAACTGAGTTTGGCATAAACTACCTCTACCTCGACATTGACTACCTTCCCTTTCAAAGTAATTGGTAAACTAGTGAGAACACTTAAAGGTTTTGATTCCCTTCAATCAAATGCTTCAAGGGCATTTGGCGACGAATTCAGGGTTGGAGAACCAATAGCTTTCCAGCAAGAAGATGACAAGGCACAGGTTGATGCACCCTCGTCCACAACTGCTCGATGGATGTCAAGACCATTAATAATAACTTGGATAATTAGTGCAATCTGATGTGGAAGTCGTGGAACGAAATTATCTAAATCGAAAGCGAGAAGGCTAGTATCAGTAGGATCAACCCCACCAAACACAAACAACAAAGCCTTCCGTTGAGACAGACAACTCTGAAGTACTTCTAATGCGGACATCAGAGATGGTGCCAAAGCCAAATCCTCAACAATATTGTAATGGTGAGCGGCACGGGCATTGGGATTGTAAGAAGACTTGTAGAGTACACCTTTGGAAGGTGGTCGTACAACGGATTCAGCGTTGGGTCTTTCAATCTCAAGAGGGCTAGAAACAGGCGAAGGAGGACCATCAACGATATCCTTCCTCACTTCCTGATGCGATCCAGTATAATATTTTGATCGAGTATCAATAGAAACGGCTGCAAAACTGTTCATCATGAACACCTGAGAGCCAAATGGGGCAGAGGACTAAGGTTGTTCTACCATCGGGGTCTGCTGAGATGGGAAAGGTTCTTTAAGAACGACCATAGTTCCCTAGGTGCCTTTGAGCAACCGACTCACTTCAGACCATCGAGGACAGTCCTTGGTGAAGTGCTCTTCATCACAAATCAAACAAGGGTACTTCAGCTTGCATTGAGAACCATCACCAGCACGAGGTTTTTGAGAATCATGTTTCTGGGTATCGGATTTGGCCTTACCTTTACCCTTCTTTTTACCTTTAGAAGTGTTATCCACCGGATTGGCCTAAATGACATTAACTTCCGCGGGCTTACCAGAATTCGAGGTGTACTGAGAAGCAACATTGTTGAAAGAAGTAGACTTCGGCTTCCCAAAGTTTGAAGAAGAAAACTTTTGAGAAGTCTGAGATACGGAACCAATAATACCATCGACGGATGGTCATTGGTGGTTTAGAAGTTCCAGGTCGAGGAGCATCAGGCAAGATATCATACAATGCGCCAGACTGAGAGTACACAAGATCAAGGTACTAGGCGTAAGCAATGACTTGTTCCTCGGTTACACATGCCCCCATAGCTATGTCTTTTGCAATATGATAGACAAAGGAGGTGGTGAACCAATGAGTCAGAAGCTGACCAAGAATCTCAAATTTGATCATGCGACGAAGACGTCGCCACTCATGAATATGATCCGAGATATGAGTAGCTTGGTCTTGTTTCAATGAAGTGAGGAGGTGTGTCCCGGTCTCATAGCGGACCAGTAACTGAAAATGCGTAAGGAATGTTATGGCTAAATAATTGAAGTCTTGGAAGATGCCACGAGATATCTCAATGTACCACTTTGCAGTGGCACCAGTAAGAGTTCGCTGGAAAAGATGGAGCCAGATAGAATCGTCAACCCAAGAGTTAGAGGAACACCAAAAGTGGTAAGTCATAACATGCGCTTGGGGGTCTTCGCCAGACTTGCCCTCAAACTTAGGACAATCACCAGGAATCTTGGTCGGAACCAAAGGCCAATATGGGTTATGAAGAATGGGATCGTTCGTTAACTTTGACACATCTGGTAACTCCAATGTAGCAAGAAATGGTAATTGAGTATTAAAAGTCATTCAAGGTCTCTGATAAGTGTAGGTTTTAACCCTGAACATAAATTATCTACAGACGAATCTTATAACAGAAAATAAACAATAGCGAGAGCATAAAACATAAAACAGATAAACACAGAGATTTTCCCCTAGATCCCAAATCGGGACGACCAGCTTGATTTTTCATTATATTCCTTTTAGTGTTACAACACATATATATACATGCCGAAGAATACATAAACCCCAATCCATTAACCCTGGATTAGAACATAACCGTAGTTCCCTTGACTGGATCTACAAAAATACCAGGGGCCGAAAACCATCGTACCCCAAAACCATGTGCAAAACCATGCACAAAACCATGGACGCAAACTACCCGTGCTTAGTCGTGGAAAGAATATAACACATACCCAACATTCTCCCACTTGTTGTTTTCTTTCCACAAGGGGCCACAAGAGAGCTTAGTCATTGGCCCAATTCTTCAACACCCATTGTTTCTCTACACCAAGAGAACTTCTGAGTGCTCACAGACTTCGTCAATGCATCTGTAACATTCTTCAAAGTGTCCACCTTTACCAGCAACACCCTTTTAGCCTCAACCATATCTCTAACAAAGTGATATTGAACATCAATGTGCTTTGTCTTTGAATGATAAGCGGGGTTCTTAGCCAAGAAAATTGCACTTTGGCTATCACAGTCTATCCTTATAGCTTGTTGTACCAACCCCATACTTGAACACAATCTCTTCAACCAAACTGCTTCCTTGCTTGCATGAGTGGCTGCTATGTATTCTGCCTCTGTAGTTGAAAGCGCCACTACAGACTGTCTTTTACTCATCCAACTGACTGCACCTCCAAATAGGCTAAACACATACCCACTTGTAG
Source organism: Pinus albicaulis (assembly GCA_034641835.2). Classification (NCBI taxonomy): domain Eukaryota; kingdom Viridiplantae; phylum Streptophyta; class Pinopsida; order Pinales; family Pinaceae; genus Pinus; species Pinus albicaulis. The sequence goes on from CM076583.1 coordinate 675,138,832, forward strand.
ATCTTCTTTGGTCCGGATCTCCAGCCCAGTCTGCATCAACAAAACCACGAATGTCCAACATTCTTTCCAATCCTGGTCTTCCCTGGTAGCACAAGCCATAATCACTAGTGCCACGTAAATATCTGAAAACCCGCTTCACTACTGTCCAATGCTCCTTTCCTGGGTTTGACATAAACCTGCTCAATACTCCCACTGCATGTGCAATGTCTGGTCTAGTACAGACCATTGCATACATCAGGCTACCCACTGCACTTGCATATGGAACACGGGACATATACTCATCTTCTTCTTGTGTCTTGGGACACTGTTCAGCAGACAGCTTTACACCTACAGGAATAGGAACATTCACCGGTTTACTATCCTGCATATTGAACCTCTGCAATATAGTCTCGACATACTTCCTCTGGTTTAACCAGAGCTTCCTCTTTGCCCGGTCTCTCTTAATTTCCATGCCCAAAATATAGTTTGCAGCACCAAGATCCTTCATGTCGAATTTGGAGAACAGTTGGGTCTTCAAATCTTGGATAATTCTTTGTCATTTCCAATCAACAACATATCATCCACATACAAGACCAAATAAATAACACGGTCACCAATTAATTTAAAATAAACACAGTGATCCTCCTTGCTTCTGGTGAAGCCAAGTCCCCGTATATAGGTATCAAATTTCTGATACCACATCCTTGGTGACTGTTTTAGTCCATACAGAGACTTCTTCAACCTGAATACCAGTTCTTTCTTACCCTTCACCATAAAGCCTTCAGGTTGCTTCATGTAGATCTCCTCTTCTAGATCCCCGTGAATAAATGTTGTCTTCACATCCATCTATTCTATCTCAAAATCAAATGCAGCAGCAACAGATAAAAGTAATCTAATAGAAGTAACCTTGGCAATAGGAGAAAAATATCACCAAAATCAATTCTTGGCACCTGGGAATAACCTTTTTCTGCCAACTAAGCTTTGTATTTCTCCACCTTGCCTTCTACATTCATCTTCTTCTTAAACATCCATTTGCTCCCGATGGGCTTCCTTCCAGCTGGCAACTCCACCAGATCCCATGCCTCATTTTTGTGCAAGGATGCCATTTCATCAACCATGGCCTCCTTCCAGAGTTTTCCATCCTCTGAATCTACTGCCTCCCTTACAGTTCTGGGATCATCATCAGTTATAGTTAAGGAAAAACCTGAACATAAAGCAGATGGACTATACCTTTCTGGTGCCTTCTTTCTCGAACTGATCTTCTCAAAGCTGGAGTTTGTGGCTCTTCCTCTTCTAAATCTTCTCCTGCTGTAGAGTCTGATTCATACTCCTTTAGCTAAAACTCTATCTTCTCAGGTTCCTTTGGTATGATTTCATGTTTAACAACATCTTTCTCCTCTCTAAACACCACATCTCGGTTGTACACAACCTTCCTTGTTTCCGGGTTCCAAATCTTGTAACCTTTTAAACCATCCTTATACCCAATAAAGATGCACCTTTCAGATTTATTATCCAACTTGGTCCTTTTCTCCTTTGGAACATGTACATATGCATCACATCCAAATACCCTTAGATGTGAGAGAGAGGGTTTCTTACCAGTCCATACCTCATGTGGGGTCTTATCCTCCAACGTTGATGAAGGTGATCTGTTAACTAAGTAACATGCAGTCTCCACTGCCTCTGCCCAGAATTCTTGTCCTAACCCGGTACCACTGAGCATGCTTCTTGCCTTTTCCATCAGTGTTCTATTCATTCTTTTTGCAACTCCATTTTGTTGAGGTGTGTATGGAGTAGTCTTCTGTCGTGCTATACCACACTTCTTACAGAACTCTTCAAATTCCTTCTTGCAGAACTCCCCACCATTATCTGTCCTCAACGCCTTTATCTTCTTCTCTTTCTGGTTTTCCACCAGAGCCTTAAATTCTTTAAATTTGTCAAAGACTTCAGATTTCTTCCTCAAGAAATATATCCATGTATTCCTTGAGAAGTCATCTATAAATGAAACATAGTACACAGACTTTCCCAGTGATGGAACTGACACAGGTCCAAACACATCACTGTGCACAAGTTCTAATATCTTGTTCGCCCTCTTAGCACCAGAAGGAAAACTCACCCGATTATGCTTCCCATATATACAATGTTCACAGAAATCGAAATCCAGAGAGCAATTAGACATACCTTCTACCATACCATTTCTATGCAGTATCTGAAGGCCCTTCTCAGGAGCTTTAGATCTGCAGTCCTTTTTGTAGTGCCCTTCCTTCCCGCATTTCCAGCACACCTTTACAAACTTTCCAAGAGATTTAGATCTCCCTCTAGATTTAGATCTCCCACTCGAAACCTTATTCTTGTTTCTATTCTGGGACCTTCCTCGTACAAATAAGGCATCTCCATTCTGACCCTCCATATTTCTCCGTCTCATTTCCTCCGACAGCAAGGCTGAGACAATGTCATCAAAATTCAAGGTAGTTGTATTGCTACCTATTGCAATACAACTTGTTGTCCCACGAATGCAGTGAGAACATAAGGCGGTCGCATCTTCATCTAAGATTTTGTATCTAGCGGACGATATTTGAAACACCACAGTATTGAAGGCATTTAAATGCTCTGTCATCGAGTCTCCATCCTTCATTCTCAGGTTATACAGCTTTTTCCGCAGGAAATATTTATTCACCAGAGACTTAGATTGGTACAAAGTCCCTAGCTTGTCCCACAAAGTCTTCACTGTAGCTTCCCCAGATAAATTCAACAATATTGAATCTGAGGCACACAATTGTATTGTGCTCTTTGCCTTTCGATCCCGACTTCTTCCGGTCTTCATCGACATTGTACGTTGGTTGATACCCTGGATCTCTGCGATCCTTTGATCTTTATCCACCGGTGGATCCTCCATCTTGAGCTTCCACAACTCCATCGTAGCTAAATTTCTGATCTTCTCCACCTGCTTCTTGTCTTTTTTCCCCCCCGTGAGTCATGCAGATCTCCCGCTGAACAGGGTCTACCTCAGGCCCGAGCAAAAAACCCTCAGTAGCAAAGGCGTCGCCTTGAAGCCGAAACAACTCTAATACCAAATGTAGGTTTTAACCCTGAACAGAAATATCTACACACGATTCTTATAACAGAAAATAAACAATAGCAAGAGCATGAAACATAAAACAGATAAACACAGAGATTTTCCCCTGGATCCCAAATCGGGACGACCAGCTTGATTTTTCATTATATTCCTTTTAGTGTTACAACACATATATATACATGCCGGAGCATACATAAACCCCAATCCATTAACCCTGGATTAGAACATAACCGTAGTTCCCTTGACCGGATCTACAAAAATACCAGGGGCCGAAAACCATCGTACCCCAAAACCATGTGCAAAACCATGCACAAAACCATGGACGCGGACTACCCATGGTTAGTCGTGGAAAGAATATAACACATACCCAACAATAAGGACCCGTGTTCACATTCCACCCAGTCCGAGAGGAATTCAGCCCCCATATATGTTGTCCCGGAGGATTCTGACCATAGGGGTTAGAAGCATGATAATTCTATTGATACTGGGCTTGAGAACCAAGATACTGAGTCTGAGCAGAGCATTTGGGTCCCTGTTGAGCAATGTATGGAGTCTGTTGCGGAATGTAAGCATGGATTTGAGGTTGATGATACACCAATGAAGGTTGATTTTGAGGGTAAAAAACTTGGGGTGCACTATATACCGGCTGATATTGACCTTGAGGGTAATAAGCACCTTGTGGTTGAGCAGGTGGACCCTGCTGAGCAGGTTGAGCGGGCTGTTGAGCGGGTCGACCTGGCTGTTTGGTCAATTTAGTGTGTCCTAAATTGCTACATTAATTTGTCAATTCGGGATTCGTAAGCTGACGAAGTGTGGCGCACTATATGTGCAAGATAACCTATCTCTTACTTTTTGTCGTTTTTGGTTTTTTTTTCCTTTTTATCTTGGTTGGTTTCCTAATGTGAGATGGAAATTCTAAAAGACAAGTATGGTTATGATTGTTCAAGGAAATGATGTCCTTTATAATGATTTACCAAACTTCAAACTTCAAAATGATTTTGAAACATACAATGAGAAAATTAGTTCCTAAAAGGAAATGAAAATGTGCTACTATTCTAGTTAAACAAACAGTGAACTATTGATCATGAAAACCATTACCCTTGTTGCTGTCTAAACACAAAAGAAACTGTTACTCAAAGAAAATATTGCAAGTAAAGTAAAACTAAAATCAAATTACATCAACTCATATTCTGACCCCTCACCATTAGTCTCGCTATGGCTTTTGGAGGTAATCATAAACAACTTGAGCAATCTGATATCTAATTTGCAGAAAAATAAACTAATATCAAATTACACACTCATACTTCAATCCCTCACCATTAGTATCGCTATGGCTTTCGGAGGTAACTGATAATGACATGAGAAATTTAATATCTAACTTGCAGAAAAGTAAACTAATATCAAACTATACACTCATACTTCAATACCTCACCATTAGTCTCGCTATGGCTTTCGGAGGTAACTGAAAATGACATGAACAGTTTAATATCTAACTTGCAGAAAAGTAAACTAATATCAAACTACACACTCATACTTCAATCCCTCACCATTAGTCTCGCTATAGCTTTCGGAGGTAACTGAAAATGACATGAGCAATTTAATATCTAATCTAACTACTAAAGCAAATGTGCAAGACTGAAATAAACAAAACAGTACTGGAATTAAACAAAAACTAAGAAAAGTAAATTAGCAGAAGGAAAATATTGATTCCATGTCATTAGTCATTATAAAAAGATGTGCAAATGCCCGGGCTGCCTATTGTAATCTGAAACAAGAACACTGATCAGTTAACAACAACATAAAACATAAAAGATTATGGACAGAAGTAAAATGTAAAGCATGAAAGATTATGGACAAAGATGAAATGTAAATACCATGAAAGATGTAATCTATATACACGTGAATGACTATGGCACAATGAACATAAAGAAATGAAGCATGAAAATATACAGTAATACACAAAACCTCAGCGTGTGCAGGGGCCCTCTGCACAAACCTCGGGCAACAACTTTCAAATACGAATTACGCTTTTGAACAGAGTCTTCTCATATATTAAAATGCGGTCATAACAGAGAAATAACAGCACAATGACGATGCAATTACATTACAGAGCTAACTATTATGCGTATGAGAACGCATTATTTATAACAGAGGGAGATATAACTAATCCCCTAAAGTCTGCGCTGATAGAAGACACGTGAACCATCACGTCCAGAGATCTAGCATTATGGCCGCCGTGAGGATTAAATCTATGGAGAGTGGATGTTGGATTCGGCTTATGGAGCCATTTACAGGTGTTGATATGTCTCCCGTGATTTAGAAACGGCCACACAAATCTTCACGTGATGAGAAACAGAGTTCTGTCACCGTGGGACTCTTCGGTTGACCACCACTTGGCCACCTTTGACCACAGCCTTCTTAGGTGAATTCGACTGAGCCAATAGGACACGATCCATGTCCATGTCATTTCTAACTTGCCCATGTGGCTCGATTTTTCTGAAGATACCTGCAACATAGACTTTAACAAAATGGCTGCGGAAAGTGACAAGATTCGCAGCTAAATGAGCAAAAATATAAATCAAACAGCAGACACAAAACATAGTTAAAAACCATTTTAAATGCTCTTTTACAATTAATATGCAATGATATTGATGACTTAGAAGGTCCAGGTGAATGAAAAAGGTCTAGAAAGGTGTATAGGAAAGATGCAGATTTGAGACTCAACACTGGCTAAGTTGGATAAACAGGTAGAACCGACTGCTGAACCGATTGAACTGGCTGGGGAGCAAGTTGAACCGACTCCTGAGCTGGTTGAAATGAATACTGAGGGCCACCAGGTTGCCCTTGTGGGAGAGGTTGGCCTAATGGTTGTGATGGACCAGATTGTCCTTGATAACCAGATTGACCCGGAGGAGGATCGTAGGGTTGTCCTTGTTGCACAAAGTTTGGGCCATACTAAACATGTGGCGACGGTTGTGGTGCAAAAGGTTGTCCCTGTGGCGAATAGATTTTCCCCAAAGAACATAAGATGGTCCTGGTTGATTCTGAGGTTGACTAGACGGACCGTAGGGTTGACCTTATTGGACCAAAGGTTGACTTTGTGAAGGTTGGCCTTGTGGACCAAAAGGTTGTCCCTGTGGACCAGAGGCAGAGCCCTACTGAGCCAAAGGTTGTCCCTATGAGGGTTGTCCTTACAAGCCGGAGGGTTGCACAGGTAAGGTGGGTCCAATATGAGAAACGGTCTGATAAGGATCATAAACAACCTGATGAGGATCAATAGGAGGCAAATAGACAGTATTACCATATCCATCATAATGATGCGGAAACGAATAAACGGGGTTACCGACAGCATCATAGTAATGGAATCAAGGATTTCTAGGAGCTTGGGGCTGCTGAGAACCCTGAGAGCTCTGCTACTGAACAACCAACAGATACTCTTCAAAAGTAAGGCCGCCAGGAATCACTGGGGCAGTGGAAACTGCACTAGAAGCAAGCAGGGCCTCCGCGGCACTAGATTGTGATCTACTCGGACTGGGATTGACAGGCCATGTAGGATTGAGAAAAATAGACCTGCGAGTGTGAAAATATCCTGACGACTAAGTCGTAACAACCGGTGTGGATGAAGCCACACAAACAGTAGGTTTGACTAGGTAGATGTAACAGTAACCGACGAATTAGGCGTCGAAGTTGATAGTCCTAATGAAGGGAGGACCAAACTTTGAGGAGGAGTTGATGTACTAGATTGTGCTATGGATGCAACACTAGACATAATCTGACTCAAGGACCTATATCCAAGCTGAAGTGACACTGACGATGGAGAAGACTGAGTAGAAACACGAGGGAGATCTTCAGGAAAAAGTTGATATTCTCCTGTAGAAACAGACATTACCTTACTACCAACAGGACTAGATGAATCCATGTCTAACTCTGCCGTAAGATCTTCGAAAAGACTACAGAGACTAGGAGGTACAGCAACAGCTAAAAATGATGATCCTGACGTAAGAGGAGGAAATTCTCCTTTTTCCCCAAAACCAGACCAAGCACTTGAAGGAGGCCAATTGAACTCAACAGACTCTTCAGGAGGAGATCGGGTAGCAAGAGGCAAGAAAAAGGAGAGAATAGGCTGCGAAAACTCGATATACCTAGTGGAAGGAGGGGTTTCAAAAGAAACGTCCAGAAAAAGAACCACCACTAGGAGGCAGTGAGGACGACGAAACTGGTGGTTCCGCCACTGTGAATGTATTTCAAAACAGGAAGGAAAAAAGATAACCAGTCGAAGGTTCCAAGATCAAAATCTAAGGAAAACAAAAACAGGCCAAGTAATAAAACTTTTAAAGGGCGTGTGATTGTGGGTAATTAATTTTATGACACTGAAACTGGAATTCGATGTTTCATATTTTAAGAGTCGAGAAACAAGCAAAATATGACTCTAGTAACTTTCAATTTTAAGCGAACGTGAAAGGACAAGTGCTCGACGATCTCTTCTCTTTTTAAGGAGTAATGAAAAGATCAAAATGACTACTCGGGTACTCTAAGCAAGAGGGTGTACCAAGTTTCCGTGAACTGCCATATACACCTTGGTGATCAAATGAAAGAGAAATGACCAAGGACTTAACGTACATGCAGTTAGTCTCCCTGAATGTTGTGTTCGGTGTATCATGGTTACAAGGCAGCAGACTCAGCTTCCTATGGATAAAAGGATTGCAACCTAGGGGGTCTCCTTTTATATACTCAATGGTACGGGGAGCACAAGTTCGTACTAGCATTGTCTAAAGCTAGATGGTGAACGACAACTACTAGGTTTTAAGACGCCTAAACACGTCTCTAACCTAGACCACTAAAGATGTTGCATTAGGTTCCAATGCTTCCTTAGATTAATTGAATGAATTTTAAAGTTGATCTTGGATTATGCTTCAATTTCAAGGCCCTACCGAATTTGGATCTCAAATTTCCTAAATGCAAACTATATGCAAAAGAACACCATCTTCCATTCAATGAATGTTAATTACGAGAAGGATAGAAATCTTTCAAACAAATAGCAAACAATGAGAATATGTGAAGAAATCCACTAATGCATCTAATGCAATCAAACGAAAATGAAAAACTCTTTCCTAGACTATCAAATGCTAGTTATGCAAAAGAAATTTTCACTTTCGATGCAAAGGACAGAATGCAAAATTATTATTTTTTCAATGAAATGAAGCACACAATGCACTAATTACATGAAAAACAAAATGAACACTAGGATGAGTATTGCTAATGTAGGAATCGAAATTGAATGACTCAATCAATGCAAAACAAACACAAGAAATCACTTCAAACTAATGTTGCAATCTTCCAAACCAAAATAAAGTTTTCAAAGCGACCCAAACAAGCAATGTAATCTATGCTTGAAGCAACAAGGAGAAGAATCAAATGAAAAAACGAAATGATCATCCAACCCAAGAAAACACTCAAAAGGATCAAGAAAACTTAGCGCAATCAACCCAAGAATGAGACTGACAACAATAAAAAAGACTTGATTTCGAAACAGAAGGCTCAGTGCACAAAAACACTCAAAAACCCTAAGTCCTTAAACTACACTAATAAGAAAATAGACAAACAACTGAGAAAAACAAGCCTACAGCAGTCAAAATAATCCCAAAGGCTCAGTTACACACAAAAAACAACCCAGAGTCAAGCACAACTGAACAAAAGACTCATCAAGGAGGTCAAACCAAATCCTATAGGATTCGGCACGACTGTAAGGCGGTAATCCGCGCCAAACAGGGGTTGACGCGACTGCAACAAAAGCAACTTGTGCCAATCGGCGTGATTTTTAAGCGAAAAGCGCGCCAAGCTGAATAACTATGGGACAAGGGGAAAACCAATGAGCGGAGGTCAATCTTGACACTCTAGAGTTGAACAGGGGATTTAAAACAATCAAGCAAACCAGAAAAAGATAGATAAGCAAGTCAATGACCGAAGCCGACCCAACAAGCTGAAACGACAAACTCACACTGATCCCTAGTGGAGTCGCCAATTTGTTAAGCATGTAAATCCTGTCTGCAGACAGAGATGATCCCTCTAGCCCTAGAGTGGGTCTAGAAACAAAGAGACATGCTAGAGTGTAAGTTCCTAATTACTGAATGAAAAGAGGACACGGTAGATCGACCTACTTGTAGTCCAATGTTGTCATCGCGGTTGTAGTGGTGGTGGCCTCTCGCTCCTACCTCGGCAAGTCACAATCCTTCTTCAGTCATGCTTGGATACCTACACATAGATTAGTAAACAAGAACAGCATATGACATAATAAATTCATTCATAACTACTAGCCAGTCAAAGAGGGCTAAGAATATTGCATTAAACAAATAACATAACGCAAAATAGGAACCAAACAATAGTCACGTATATGTATTGATATAAGGAAGAGTTACAACCAAAGCTTTGACGTCGCAGTCTCCTCTAGCGGGGTTCAGTCGAAGCGCATCTGAGATGCTCGTCAGGGGATTCAGACGGGATGAAGGCATGGACTTAAACTCTCTCAACAAAGTTCCTTCCTGTTTTATCTCTTCAACAATTCAGCTATAGTATACTAAGTTCTCCATGTTTAGCTAGCTTATGCAAGGATAGATAACTTCTTTTTATAGAGGGAAAGGAGGAGGTTGGGATCCCTACAAAGGTGGAAGGCAGGCCTATCCTTTAGGAGGTTCCCACAAGAGGTGGAAACCATAAGCTAAAGGAGGGAGTTCGTGGTTATTCAGTCCAACCACTCCCAATTACTCATCCTCAAAGTTGTTAGAGTGGAATCTTCACCTCTATTTTTAAAAAACATTCCATAAACAGCACAGCGTGGGTGGCTAACTCGGACAGAGCATCTACTGGCACGAGGTCCAGCATTAATCTTCCTCATTGGCGCAAGGGCAGAACTGGCTACTCGCGCCAAGGCAAAAACAGGGGTTTCTGAAGCTCTACTAAGGGAATTGTCAACAGAAGGAATATTACTCTCATGTAAAGGGATGCAATGATGGTCTTTGCAAGGCATGACACTTCTTATCAGTCACAGAAATGACCCTCCAATGTGCGAGACAGGGATTGCAAGGACAGTGACAAAATGTTGTGTAATAGTGACACATCTGCTGGGGTACAAAACCTTAAAGCCGACCTGCACATATTTTGAATAGATTAAAAACAAATTCAAAATAAATGTTCTGCTCATCGGATCAAGATGATCTTTAGATCGATCTTGCACCTCTCCGAAAGAGGAACCCAAAAAAAATATTGCTATCTTCATCTGAGCATCACAACATGGAGTTTGGACCTAGTTGTCCAAAATTAACACTCTCTCTCAACTAGGGAGAACTCCATCCACCTATGCAATCCAAACATCGTGTGTCATCCCACCGTAACTTGCTTTGCTAGCTTCTTTATTTTAGAATAGAAGTGGGTCAGTCACAAAGACATCATTTCCTGGCTGACAGATTCAGCCCAAAGGTCTGAAACCTTTGTAGGACTCACAAAGAGTCTCCTACCAACCCGAAGTTGGTTTATCTGATCCGAAGTCAGTAGGAGGTCTGAAACCTCACTAGACTTGATCCCAGATCAAGTGGTTGGACCATGCCATCCTAGATAGAGAGTACGAAAATATCTGATGCATCCATCAGTCTTTGCTACTAGTCTCTAGCTTTTCCCACCTCACTGTCCAAATGAAAGGTACCTCCCATGAGCCCTAAACTTAATGGGTAGGATGCATACGGGGCACAGATAATGAGAGGTGAACCAACTCAATCATCACAATGGTGGGGCAGAAGCACACCAACAAGGTTCAGCAAGCCTAGCCCTATGGTTGCTTATAGCTCCAAGAAGTTATCCCCAAAGCCCCCCAGAGCTCCCAGAGCTCATCGTCCAATAGGACCCTCATCATAGGGTCGTTCCGCGATACCAAGACTCTCACGGAAGGTTAGGAACTTGAACTTCCCCATGGGCTTAGTGAGAATATCTGAAACCTGCTCATAAGTTCCTATAGGATCGAGCCTTACGGCGCCTCGCTATACCATATCCCAGATAAAGTGGTACCCGATATCAATATGCTTGGATCGATCATGGAACACGAGATTCTCAGACAAGCGAATCCCACTCTGGTTATCACAGAGTATCACGATGGTATCTAGCACATGCTCGAACAGCTCACTGAAAACATTTCGCAACCAAACTGCTTCACAATAGGCCATACTCGCTGCAATTTATTTGGCCTCCGCGGTGCTCAAAGCCACCAAATTCTGCTTCCTGCTCATCCATGATATTGAAGTAGATCTAAGTGTTAAACAACATCTCAATGTGCTTTTACGATCCACCACACTACCAGCCCAATTGGCATCAGCATATCCAAGGAGTGTCACGCTCCCGGCAGTGTATCTCAACCCATGGTTTATCGTGCCCCAAAGATATCTCAGAAGATTTTTGGCACCAACCCAGTGAGTGTGATGAGGCTCAACCATCTATTGACTCAAAGTGTTCACTGCAAAACATATATGTGGACGGGTGTTCACTAAGAACATCAGGGCCCCTATGAGTTGACGATACTCAGTAGGATTTTCTAACACGGGCCCAACAACGCTGCCACTCAACTTCTTAAAGTTGAGCTCCATCGATGTCGACACAGACTTGCAGTCCACCATACTGAATCTTTCCAGAAGTTTCACTATGTATTTTCCTTGAGAAAGGACAATCTCGCCAGGTCTCTGCCAGACATCCAGGCCTAGGAAGTAGTGCATCAGTCTTAGGTCCTTCATCTTGAACTCAGTAGTGAGCTCCCTCTTGCACTAATGAATGAGAGGGTCAACACCTCTCAGGAAGAGGTCATACACATACAGCACCAGAATGAGAGGCTTCTCTCTATCAACCTTGAAGTAAAGGTTTGGATCAACATTACTACGAGTGAAGTCCAGCGTCATCAGGTAGCTATCTATCCTCTCGTACTAAGCTCTGGGTGCTTGCTTCAGCCCATAGAGGGCTTTCTTCAACCTCTAGACATGGGTGTCTTGATCCTGGACTTCGAACCCCAGAGGTTTCTCTACATACACCTCTTCCTTTATCGCACCATGCAGAAATGCAGTCTTCACATCCATCTGATGAAGACTCCATCCTTGCATAGCAACAAGGGCTATGATAGATTGAATGGTGGTATATTAGGCCACAGGTGCAAATATGTCATCATAGTCTATGCCTTCCTTTTGAGAGAAGCCACGGGCAACGAATCCTGCCTTGAAATTTTCAGCACTTCCATTAGATCCATGCTTGATCTTATAGAGCCATTTCGAGGTGACAACTGCTTTGTCCTCCGGTCTTGGAACCACATCCCAGACATCATTCTTCATTATGGACTCATACTCTTTGTGCATAGCATCCTTCCAGACTTGATGCATTACCACTCATGGAATAGTACTCATGGCTGCTAGATACCATTGGTATCTACTCAGCTTCTTGCTTTCACGGAATGTCCCCCTTGGGGCCATATGTCCTTCGGCATCCTCGAGAGTGTCCCTGAGCCATGATGGTCTCTTCCCAAGTGAAGGAGGTGGATCAATCGGGTCCATCGGTCCTTCAGCATCAGGCATCGTCTCATCCTTCCATTCTTCTTGATTTCTAGGCCTTGCTTTATGATCTTCCTCAAATCTCGAAAGATTGATTACTTTCCTCAGGGAAGCATCTTTGTCAAAGGTGACATCGTGGCATATCTCCACTTCCCTTTGACCAAGAACATAGACTCTATAGGCCTTTGAAGTTTCACTATAGCCCACAAACATTCCCTTCTTTCCAGAAGCATCCAACTTGCTCCTCTTCTCTTTCAGCACATGAAAATAAACAAGACATCCAAAAACTCTAAAATGTGAGATGTCAGGTTTCTTACTAGTGAAAACCTCTTCGAGAGTTTTGGAGTCCAAAGCAGAATGCGGGCATCGGTTTTGTATGTACATAGCAGTGTTCGCAGCTTCTCCCCAGAGAAACTTCGATAGAACTTGGTCACATAGCATGGCATGAGCAGCTTCCACAATGGTCTTGTTCTTTAGTTCAGCAACGCCATTCTGCTCAGGAGTATAGACAGTTGTGGTCTTCCTCTTGATGCCAGCTTCTCTGAAAAATTTCTTGAACTCGTTCGTCTCATATTCAGTGCCATTATCGGTCCTCAATATGTTGATCTTCTTCCCTGTCAGATTTTCCACCAAGGCTTTGAAGATACATAACGACATGAAAGCCTCATCCTTCTTCTTCAAGAAGTATATCCAGGTTTTGTGAGAGAATTCATCTATGAACGTCATATAATAAGAACATCCTCCCAATGATGTCACGGGTAGCATACCAGATAGATCAGAATGTACTAATTGCAAGACATCAGATGTCTTTGTGACGCTTGAGGGGAAAGGTCCCCTTGTATGCTTTCCTTCGACACAACCCTGAAATACACCTTCATGATTATTTGAGAACTCAGGCATCCCCGTCACCACCTTCCTTGCTTCGGGAAGGGCTTTGTAGTGAAGGTGTCTAAACCTCCAATGCCATAGTTTAGTCTGTCGAATAGTATCACATGTCATCACTCCCAGTGGACTTCCTCCAACCTAATAGAGTGTATCAACTCTAAACCCAATCATGATAGCTTCCTTGAAGCTCTTCTTCCACATGCGCACCTTTCCATCAGTGAATGCCACATTGAAACCTTTGTCTTCCATGGCCGATATAAACACAAGATTCTTCTTCAAATTAGGTACATAGAGTACATCCTGCAAGCAGAGGACTTGACCTTGAGACAAGTGGAGGGTTACAGTCCCTATCCCTTTCACAGGATATGTGGCATTATATCCAAGGATAATTTCCAGATTAGTGTCATTCTCAACTATATCAGAGAGTGCTTCCTTGAACCCAGTGATGTTCCTTGAGGCACCACTATCTATCAACCAGACATCCATAGTGTCGGGTGGAGATGCAACAAAGAGGGAAAATACAAGAATGAATTCATTTCTTTTATCAACAACATTTGATTCCTCATACCTGGAGTCTATCGACCTTTTGAAAGGTTTACCATTTCCACCGGAGGGAGCCTTCCTCTTTTCCTTGAACCTGTTGTTCCTTTGATTACCATTCCTTTGGTTGTTGTTGTTGTCATCACCATCGGGAGAATCCTTCTTGAAAGGGAATTCTCTAGCATAGTGACCTGGCCTATGACAAGTGTAACACTTGCCCTTCTTTCCTTGGGCCCCTGCACTTCCTTTTTTCTTTGGACCACCAAAGTTATTTTTTATAGAATGAGCAGCGTATGCAACATTTCCTTCATTTTCATACTCCTTCATCCTTGTCTCTTCTTGTACGCATCTCAATAGTACTTTGTCAAAGTCAGTTATCACATTGTTATTGAGAATGGTAGTGTTGAACACATGCCATTCGGATGGGAGCCCTCCAAGTGTGGTGAGTACCATCTCTCGATCAGCTACTGTCTCCCCAATAGCCAGTAGATTGTTCCTGATCTCGGTCAGCTTAAAAAATTATGATTGAACAGACTCATCCCTGCCTTTCTTTAGATTCTTCAATTGATTCTTGAAGAATAGGACTTGATTCGCATTGTTGGCCTTGAAAATGTGGACCAACTTATCATACATCTCTTTTGATGTGCCCAGCTCAGAGATGTAGGCAACTAGACTCATGTGAATTGAGTCCTTGATCATTAGCTTTGCTTTGATCTCTCCCTTCTTATACTTTGTTTTCGCGGTAGTAGTTGCAGTGGATGGAGGATCTTGGATTTTACCCTACACATAGTCCATGACATCTTGGTCTTCCAACATAAGATCCAATGTCATCTTCCAAGCATGGAAGTCATCTTTCCCAGTCAGTTTGTCATCAGCCTTGAAGCCATTGTAGTTTGAGGAACCCATCATCTTCTTTGGTGATTGCTACAAATTAGGGCTTTGTCTTCACCTCAGCTCTGATACTACGTTAATTTATGCATATGTTCTATGCTTGATGCAACTTTACTT
Source organism: Pinus albicaulis (assembly GCA_034641835.2). Classification (NCBI taxonomy): domain Eukaryota; kingdom Viridiplantae; phylum Streptophyta; class Pinopsida; order Pinales; family Pinaceae; genus Pinus; species Pinus albicaulis. The sequence continues at coordinate 675,153,889 of CM076583.1, forward strand.
TCTCTTCAATTTCAGACAACAATCACATAAACAATAAAGTAAAATGTTGATGGAACATACCAGTAGATTGAAAGAAGACAAGCCAGAAATATATATTTGTGTTGGTGCGTTACGACGGTCAACAGGATGCTTCAACCAACAAAGTCTCAATATGGTCAACTAACAAGCAATGTCACACAACCCTCAGGACAACCAAATGGTCAACTCAAAAGCCAACCCCAGAAAAAGTCAATGTTGTCAGTCAATGGTCAACGCAAACAACAGCAGCATCTAGGTCAACACTGAAAAGTCAAAGTCAATGTCTTGCCTCAAAAATAGTGCCAAAAAATGTGGATTAGGGAAATCAAATTTCTAGGAGAGTTTCGGGTCAAATTGGCCTTGCGTTGACGAAAGTCAACGCTGGTCAAACTTGCTGCAGAAACCCTTGACCGAATTCAGAAAATTGTTGCTGCCAGATTTCCCACGTGTGGAGAGAGAAGAGACTCCAAGTGATTTGAACCAATCAGATGAGGAGAGAGAGATGTGTGAGGACGAGATGAGTGAAATTTCCTCCAATGTTGACCTTATTTATATCCATAATTGAGGGTGTGTGACACATCTGTTGGGGTACAAAACCTTAAAGTCGGCCTGCACATATTTTGAATAGATTACAAATAAATTCAAAATAAATGTTCTACTCATCGGATCAAGATGATCTTTAGATCGATCTTGCACCTCTCCGAAAGAGGAACCCAATAAAAATATTGGTATCTTCGTCTGAGCATCACAACATGGAGTTTGGACCTAGTTTTCCAAAATCAAAATTTCCACGATGAATGAATTCAAGTCTCTAAGTCATAAGTGTTTTAGCTATTTGTGTTTTACCTATTTTTGCGAGCACTCTGTTACACAATAATTTGTCACCATGATCATTTTCCTATCCCTAATCCTGAAATGCCCTATGACAATTCCGGTGCAATGTTTCCACCATCAATAATATGTTAGCATATCCCCTGAAGATCCAAAGAAGATTGCCTCGGAAGATTATTGAAGAAACTTGGTCAAATTCCTAGTTTTTTAGGTCAGTGCCCTTCCTGGTGCCATGTCTGCGCTGATTTCCTTTTCACGGTTTTGGCTTAGCGCTGACAACCCCCTAATTTCTTAGAAAACCATGCTGATCCCTTTTCTACCATTGTTTCCTCAAATGGAGGAGAATCTTTGACCTCTAGAAGCTCAAGGACTGCGAGTTGGTTGTTAAATGGTGGTGATAATGACAAGCGCTCTGATTTTAGAGTTTTGATCTCATATATGGGGGTTCATCCCTTAGAAAGTGGGCCTTCGTCCTCCTTTCATGGGCTCCCGACCTCTTCTCCCTTCCTATAAATTCACATCCCTCATTCCCCCAACTTTAGAGCATGGTTGGTCATTGTCAGACTTGTTTAAACTATCATCCCCTTGCATCCTAACATTGTGATAAAGCCTAAGTGTTTGGGAGAAGGAATGCTTTTGAGCTTCGATGAAGGACTCAGATTTTCACCAAAGGATGCCTCCAACATCAAGATCTGGGTTATAAGCTCTCCTTTTGTATTTATCAATAATAACGTCTGATGTTTGCTTTCTATATTTGTCTAAATGTTTATGCAAATATTCTAGTGCTCCTTGATCTGATAGATAGTGCTAATGTTTACGTTTATTATGTATTGTATTACGTTTGATGTTGTCTCTTGATCATCCACAGGTATTCGCGTGCCATCAGTAGCAGGGAGCGGGCCTATAAGGATCGTGGATCAAGGTCACCATTAATGAGTTCAAGTGTAGCATTGGGAAAAAGGTATTTATGTCTCTTTTCTCATCGCATTGTAAATGTTAGTTAAGAGAGCTTTACATTAGAAAGAATCTTGTGTTGCTAGACCCATTATAGGGCTAGAGAGATCGCATATGTCTGCAGAGGGGATTTATCTTGACAACAGAACTGGTGACTCCACTGGGGATCTTAGCCTCATAGTCTTCCTTCCCCAAACTAATCTTGGATCAATTTCACCAAATTTTGAAATCTAAATCTGCTTAGGCCTCTATCATCTTGTGTAAAGATTGATAGTCACTTCATTGTGTCAGGTCTGCTGTTTGTGTGAGACTCTGTTTTATTTTTCCTTGTTTTTTAGCAACCAGCGCGCCTTCTGTTTACACAGTAGTGCTGGCAACGTTGTTCTATATAGTGCAACTACATTGATTTGACTTTCAACACCCTTCTGCTTAACATAGAAGCACTGATCTCAGACCTAGGAAATTTTGAGTTTCCCTTTTGATTTTCCAGTGTGTCATGGCCCTTGAAGGAAGTATACAGGATCTCAGTGATCTCTTTGTTGTGTGTTTGACTTGCTTGTCTTCTCTGAGCAAGTATTTTTCATCTCCTTTATTTGTTTGTAAGTTTGGGAATTCTTCACCATTTAAAACACCCCTTGTCGCATTGTTCTTGCCTTGTTTTGAAACGATCTTCCCTTCGGTTTAGTGTCAAACATAGGATAATTTTTTTTTTGATTCACAAGTCTAAAAGAGTGTGTTTTTTGTCTAAATTCAAAAGAAATTGGAAGTGATTTTCATTTTAGTTTTGATTTAGATTATCTTTATTGTTTTAAGAAGAGTGAAAAGTATTTCATTCGTGCATTCTTTAAAAAGATTTTTGTTTTGTTTGATTGAAAGAAAGTGAAAGGATTTGCATTTCTTCTTTTGTTCATTTGTTTTGCTTTTGGTTGCATTTCAAAGTGAAAAAAAATAAAATAAAAAAAAATCTATGTGCATCTTACTGAAAAGAAAAGCATTTTCATTTTTTAATAAGTTGCAATTATTTGGGAAAAGTGAATTCGAGTGAAAAGAATTGCATTTTGTAGCTTTGAGCTAGTTTGGGGGGCATTATTGTTGTTGCATTGATTTCATTTTTTCTTGTCTCTCTTCCCTAAATAGTTTAGGCTTCATCGAAATGGAAAACTTTCTTTTTTTCACTTAGTATGCATTATAAGGATTCAGGCGACACTCGTTTTGAGCCTTGAAATTGAAACTTTAATCAATATCAACTTAAAATGAACCCAATTTACCTTAAGGAGCATTGGAACTAACGAGAATATTTAGTGGTCTAGGTTAAAGACATGTTTTGGCGTCGTAAAACGTAGGAGTTGTCGCTAACGGTTCGTGTTACAACCCGAGGGTGATATCATGTCCCACTTATGGAAGTATATAGATATATGATAAGTATATTTGGGGCGCTCTCATCGGACGGTTACGCATTAGACAACACAAATATATACTAGACTCCAACGTACCGTCACATATATTTGGGGAGACACCACTAGGTTGCAAGCCTGCCATAGGTAACTGAGTCAATCGCCTTGTAAATGTGATACATCGAACATAAAATTCGGGGAGATTGGTTGTCGTATGTTAAGTCCTTGGTCATTTTTATATCATTTATCACCAAGGTGTTTATTGAAGTTCACAGATACTTGGTAAACCTTTATGCCTAGCACACCCTTTTTATTTTATTTTTGTTAATTCTAAAAGTAACTGCCCATGAAAACATATTACCTGTGCAGTTCTCCAGCCTCATTATTGCTTGGTAAATTGTGATTTTATTCACCTCTTCCTTATTTGATCTTCTTATGAAAGGTCATCGTGGCTGAATCATCTAATTCACCCATTCCCTTCTCTGACAGATGTCAAGTACCTCCTCCTGAGGTCCCTCGGTTTCCGGTTGGACCCCTTGAAGCACAAGGTGAGGAACTTGAGATCGTCATCAGAGTTCAACCCATATCATCTTGACCACCACCTGATGATTCTCCTTGGATGACATCAGAAGACTCTTGGCCAGAAATCCCCAAAACATTTGTACAGTTCTCTACCTTTACTTTGAATCCACTCTTTGATTTGATATTAGTCTTGCCTTAGCAACCTTATAGCACTTTTGATCAGCCCATAATCCCCTTTCGCACTTCTCCAGTAGTGTCTCGCTCCTACTGTCTGTCAGTTATTTCTTGACGAAATGGAATCCAATGCCAATGATGTTCCATTCGTGAGTGCTCCTCAAGGCATTCTTTAGGAAACCACTGGCTCTTATATCCCGAAAGCTGCTTCATCGGTGTTTCCCTTTGAAAGCGAGCTGTTCGGTTCCACACCTCATGATTTAGGCAGTGGGACCGAAATAACTTCCAATCATGTTGCATCCACACTCCCGCATGATTATACCTCTTTGGGAACCCTTATTTCTAGAGCTTCTGGCAGTACACATTTATTCCTGGATCTCGTTTGGTCAGCGGGTATTCCTCTGTATTCCGACCCATTCTTTTTGAGTGTGGTCGTTGTGTCTCAACTTGTTGTTCGACCTATGGTCAATATTGGTCAAATGAATATGTTGATTGGATGCTCTGTCCCCTATTTGCCATCTACGATTATTGTAGTTCCACCACTGAGTGGGCAATCCATGGTTTCATTTGTGCCTAGGGCGCAGTCTAACCCTCTTTATGTACCGCACCTGTTGGGTGGGGGGGAGCCGATTTCTGAGTCTATTCCTGGGGTAGGAAAACCTCATGATCAGTATTCTCAAGTTCAACAGCCCCTTCAGCAACCAAACGTATCATATTCGTATGTTCAACAACCTAACATCCCTTATGTTCAAAATTCGAACATGAAATATCAGTATGTTTCTCAACCAAACATATCTCAGCAGTACGTCCAACAGCTCCAGCCTTCGATGAGTGTTGTTGTGACTAATCCTCAGTTTTGTTCTTACACCCAAGATGGTCTAAATATCCTTCTGGGTCAATCTAATCCTTTCCCCAATCATTCTAGTATTCAATAGCAACCATTCCCTCAAGGTCAGTACCAACAACCCCAGTCTGGGCCTCAGCCTGGTGCTTAATATCAGCAGATTCCTGAGTACCAATAGGCCCAATCAGGACCTCAAGCTAGACCCTATGTTTGGCAAGGACCACAGGCTGGGCCCTATGTTCAACAAGGACCACAGGCTAGACCCTATGTTCAGCAGGGACCGCAAATTGGACCTCATGTTCAGTAGGTACCTTACCTTGGATCCTATGTCCAACAAGGTCTGCAACCTCAGTTCCGCAGGGGTCTTATAAACAACCCCAACAAGGTCCCTAACAACGATATCTGCAACAAGGTCCTTATCAACCATGGGGGCAATATACGTATCCGGGGCAGAATTTTCCCTATTGGGGGAAAAATCCGTATCAATCGGGTTGGAACCCCCGAACTTTTTTGCCTCATCATTCACCCTTAAAATTCTTGGCAACGTTGGAATTGTCGGATGTGTCAAAGCTCACAAATGACCCCATCCAGCATCAGTTGCATTGGCCGCCAATTCCAACTAAGATTGCAAGAGATTATCCAAAGTTCGAAGGAAAACCTGGGGAAGACCCCCAAACCCATGTTATGACATACCACTTGTGGTGTTCCTCTAATTCTTGGGTCGACAATTTTATTCGTCTTCATCTTTTCCAGCGTACTTTGACTGATACCGCGGCCAAGTGGTATATTGAACTCCCTTCTATTCGATTTCAATTCCTTAGCTATGGCTTTCCTCACTCACTTCTTGCTACCTATTTGGTATGAAACCGACACCCATATTCTCACTTCGCTAAAGCAGTTAATTGCTACACATATTTCGGATCACATTCATGAATGGCGGCGTCGTTGTCGCCTTATCAAATTTGAGATCCTTGATCAGTTGTTGACTGAATGGTTTACGAAATCATTTGTTTCCATGATTGCTAAAGATCATGGCATGGGCGGGTGTGTCATGGAAGAAGTGGTCATTGCCAGAGCTTAATACCTTGATTTGGTTTATTCCTAGTCTAGGACTCTATATGAGTTATTAAATGATGCGTCGCGACCTTCGACTGATCCTGCATCATCTTAGTCTCCTGTTACGACTCCGGTGGATGGTGTTATTGGGACAGTGGCTCATACTAATAGTAGTGTTCCTAAAACTTATTTGAAGTCTAAATCCACTATTGGCGCTGCACCCCCTACTCCTTCTAATAATCATAAAAATCCTAGTAAAACATCAGAGGTAAATGTTGTCTGATCTACCACAACAGATAAACCCTTGAAAGGTAAGAAAAAGGGTAAAGGCAAGTCTAAATCCAAAAACCCTACATAGGATTCAAAGAAGTCATCTGCTGACAATTCTTCAACACATAAGCCCAAATATCCTTGTCTGACATGTGATGATGTTCATTACACCAAGGATTGTCCTCGGCGTGCCAAATTTTCCCATCTTCTGAAGGCCACACCCGTGACTCTGGCCGTTTTGAAAGAATCTTTCCCTTCTTAGCAGACACAAATGGTAGATCAAGCTCAATCATGTGGAAGCTCTCAGGTTTTCATGGCTGGAACACAATCTATTGCCATTACCACCAGAACGAAATATTATCCCAATCCGTCTAAGGCTCCTATGGAATAAGAATTTACAGATCACCCTTCCTCTTCTGCGCCCCCTACCTCTCATCCTCTCCAAATTGAGAGACTAAGTAGAGACTCCATCATCTAACCACCCCCAAAAGGTGTTCTTCGAAAATCATCTTATAATATGAATGCAAGAGCAGCACAACATTACAATATTGTAGAAGATATGGCTCAAGCGCCTTCGGCGATGTTGGCTTTGGAGGTCCTTCATTCGTGCCCATCACAATGGAAGGCATTACTATCCGTTATTGGAGGGATTTATCCTGCAGATTATAATTTGATTACTTTCAATCTTGATAATTTTGTTCCTCGCCTCCAATCTCAGGTAGCTTTTCTAATTCAAGTGACCATTATGGGAAAGAATATTTATCAGACTGACGTTGATAAAGGGGCTTCGACTTGCATCATGTCTGTTGCATGCTGGAAAGCCATCGACTCTCCCCCATTGAGTCAGTCCCTAAATAGCTTAGAAGCTTTAGATGGTAGAGGTTCTCGACCGTACTGTATTCTCAAGGCATTGCCTATCCTGTTGGAGGGGAAAATTATAACCATGGAATTTTAAGTGGTAGACGCCAACTTGAACTATAATCTCCCTCTTGGACATAGTTGGACAAATGCTATGGTTTGCATGGTCTCCACCCTTTTTTGTGTCCTTCGTTTTCCTCATCAAGGGAAGATAGTGACTGTCGATCAGTTGGGTTTCTTCCCCTCTGATTCTTTAGTAGCAAACATTCTGTATGTTTGGAAGATCACTACTCCTTATGAGAACATCGGGTCGATTCTATTCAAAGACTAGTCCCTTATGGGAGTTTTCCCACTTCCACCTCCAAATGTCACCTTCGTCAATATGATTTCATCTGGTCACGATCCATGGATGGTTCAAAATCCTGACTAGCTCGAGAGTTTTGGTGACGTTATGATTTAAGCCCAGCTGAGCAAATGTATCAAAGTATTCTCACGGCTTCTGAGGCTGCATCCGAAACCAACACTCATTCGGTTTCCTCTATGGACACTTATGTGTATTTTCCCTGGTTTGGTTGTTGGGACTCTGATGATCCCTTGAATGACACTTTCCCCACCGACGAGAGTATCGTAAGGTAATGTCTCTCGAAGAAACTTCGTGAGATGATGGAAATCATCATTCCTCATTTCTCCCAATCCTAGTTGACATCTCCGCCTTTATGGAATCCCATGCTTTTGTAGTACTGACTGAACCACTTCAGAGTCCAAATTTGATTCATGAAGTGTTGCCCAAAGGGAACATGGGGAATATCACTCCAACCATTCCATTTGACATCTTTGCAATTGTCGAGAATGTATTTTTCGGGGTGTCTTGTTCTCCTCGAGAGCTCAAGATTTACACTACTTTCCTCAAAAAGCATGACCCACCCACTCCCTTCAACCTCGTTCTTACCGTTTGATCATTTTCCCTTGGGGGCATTTGTTAAGTCCCTATATTACTAGTATAGTCCCTTATTGTTGTTAGTGTAACCCCCTTATTGTTATTATTGTACCCCTGTAACCCCCATATTGTTATTATTGTGCCCTTAAATTATTGTTGTTAGGTTGGCTAGGATAACATTGTGGCCCTGCTGACCCTACATAGAAAGGAGGTTTGTAATTTGAATCATCCAAGAATTGTTCATTTAGTAATGTATTGGGAGGTTGCCCCCTGAAGTGGCTTATTTCTAAGGCGTTGATATCTCTTTTCTTCTATTTTTGAGTCAAGTTTCACAAATGGGGCTTGGTATCAGAGCTTTAGATTCTAGGGTTTCGCTGCTCCAAACAGGTCATCGTGGAATTTTCGCTATAAATTTTTTTATACGAAGGTTCAGAAGCTGAAATTTGTAGGGTACGAAGCCGAAATCCTGAGGAACATCTTCACAATATTTTAGAGCTTCGTTCGCAATATTTTCAGAGATATCATCTATGGAAGGTAGGGCTTTTTGGAGTCTCCTGAATTTCACTTAAATAGGTCATCGCAGTATTCTCACTATAACGTTTTTTCTATGAAGGTTCAGAAGCTAAAATTTTTAGAGAGCGAAGCCGAGATCCTGAGGAACATCGTCACAAAATTTTAGAGCTTGGTTCACAATATTTTTGGAGATACGATCTATGGAATTTAGGTTTTTTTCAGGCTCCCTAATTTCATCTCAAGGAGGTGATCGTGGGAAAATCTTCATAACTCTCTCTCTGAGCATCAGATTGGAATTATGGAAAAAGTGGCTAGAATTAAATAGAATGTAGTTTCCTATCTATAAGTTTCAGAGAAAAAGTAGCAAACAGTGACATGTGGCAAGTTGTACAAGTTCAGTCTACTGAAATAGTGCATAATTAGGTCATTGTGGGACATTGGACATAGCTTTGACTTGAAGAATCCAAATCAAGTCAGACCTATGGCATTTGAAAGAAGCTTTAGAGGACTACTACAGAGACAAATTTCAGAGATTGAGGATCTTCAATTATAGATATAATTCAATTTCGATATAGCGCTCTGCAAAAGCAAGTAAAAGGTGTGTATTTTTTTTTCGAATTTCATAAGTCTTGTTTGAAGAATCAAGTTGAATTGATTCCAAGGGCATATTGTAGAATATATATCAGTATTGGTTTCTAGAATGGCCCCTAAAAAGAATTCAACACCCATTAAGCCTTTAGAAGGCGCTACTATGACTCATGAAGGCGAAGAATGGCAACATGACATATCAAAATTACAAGAGCAAGTGAAACAAATTTCGCTCTCACAAAGAGCAACAAAAAATGACATGGAAGTTTTGAAGAAAGGTGTGGAAACTAAGATGGATGGTTTGAATAAAGGCGTGGAATCTAAGATAGATGGCATGGAAGCTGGCATGGAATCTGAGATGGATGACATGGAAGCTAAAATGGAGAACATGAAGAATGATCTAAAAGCAGACATGGAATGTTTGACAAAGTTGATACAAGAAATATTTCCTAATGGTGAAAAGATAATAGAGGAAACTCATGATGAGAAAAAAATAAATGTTAATAGTGATTTCATAAACTCTAATTTTGGCGGGAAGAACCACCATATTCCAAAAATGGATATGAGGAAGTTTGATACAAAGGATCCTGTAACATGGATACTACAGATGGAGCAATATTTTGATCTCCATAATGTGCAAAACACACAAAAGGTATGTATTGAAACTTTACATTTAGAACGAAATACATTTGTATGGTATAAATGGCTTTGCTCCTGTAAAAAAATTGTTACTTGGTCAATTTTTATGGAGGAAATGATAGCACATTATGAGGATACAAAGAGAATCACCTTCTTTATCCAATTGATAAATCTCAAACAAAAGGGTTTAGTGGCGGAGCACATTGAGGACCTCCAAAAATTGAATATAAGGGTAACTGATATTCTAGAGGAACACAGGATTGATCTCTTCATAGGTACTTTAAAGGATAACATCCAACATGATGTTCCCATTTTGGAACCCGATTCATTGGAGAAGGCATTCAGGTTAGCAAGAAAAATTGAATGTAAAATTATGGCGACAAGGAAGCCTACCACTCACTTCTGTAAAGAAGGAAGTGTTGTTACGCCTATATTTCTACAACCTACAAGGTTGACACCACAACAATTGGACGAAAAAATAGCAAAAGGGATTTTCTATAGTTGTGATAGAAGATACACTAAAGGTCATAAGTGTGCTGAGAAGAAATTATTTCACATAGACTTTGAAGAGGAATAAAATGAACAAGAAGAGGATATACACCACGAACCAACCCTAGAAGTGGAAGAAATGAGTCCGACCATATCGTGTAATGCATTGGAAGGAATTACCACTCCTCAAACTCTCAAGATAGAAGGACATATAAAGAAGAAAAAGGTAATTGTGTTGATTGATTCAGGTAGTACCCATAATTTTGTTCATTGTAAGGTAGCCAAGAATTGAATTGTTTCCTATACCCAACACTAGAATGTCAAGTGATGGTTGCAAATGGAGGAACTATAAATTGCTCTGGAAAATGCCATAATATCAAGCTAACCATGGTGAAATATGTATTGAATAGTCTAATGCTTTCCATTCCTATGGGAGGTGATGATGTTGTACTAGGAGTACAATGGTTACAATCTTTCGGGACAATAGCTTTTAGTTTTCAAGAACTTTTTTTGAATTTTTTTTCAGAAGGAAAGGAAGTTGAATTACGGGGTATTGCAGGGAAGCCGGGAAAGATAATAAGCTCTAATGTCATGATAAAGCTTCTAAAGAAAGAACAACGAGGCGTAATTTCACAATTATGCTCACTAGAAGTTCCAACATCAAAATCATCTATTTCTGCAGATCTCCAAAATGTCTTGGACAATCATTCCAAGGTGTTTGAAACTCCCAAAGGATTCCCACCTATTTGTGATCATGATCATGCTATTCATTTGATTCCAGGAAGTGTTCCTCCTGTTGTTCAATCTTTAACATTAGATGTTGGTGTATTAAAAGGTTGACAATTCATGTATTAAACTTTGTATCGAAGGGCGAAATATTTCAAAAGTGGGTCGAAAGGAGACAAAGCAACGAAGGCCACGTGCTTTAAAGCCAATAGGGAATTAACACGAAAGGGATGGAGTGTAAAGCCAAAAAGCTAGCAGGAAATATAAAAGGCCATGGAATGCTGCACTAAACGCAAAACCTATGTATTAAAAGAAAATGCCGCCACGTGAAGACGCACGAGGGAAATTCCGAGGGGGTCGAGCAGCGAGGGAAGGAAGAGACCCATACCTCCGCGAAATTGTGAACACATGGCGTGGTGGGGACTCAAAGTTAGAAGGAGGTGACAGGAGTATGCCACGTGGTGGTGACGTGGCGGATCGAAAGGTGGACCCTCACGATGGGTAGGTTATGTATTTAATTTGCATAAGGGCTCATATGTTATACATCGCATACGGTAAAAAGGTAAGGTAAAGTCCTTTAGGTCAGCTGGTACTGAGACCCGTACCAGTATTAAACCCGGCACGAGGCGCCCACCTGCACTCTGACACACCCAATCCTTATGCGCCGCGTGCCTCACTGTCAGTGTCCTTAGGACACTTGCCTTCATTCGTTTTACCCATCCGTCCTTTTACCTCAAATTACCCAGTCCAGAGATAACATTCCCTCCGTATTTCGCTCCAATAAAAGGTCGCAGGTTCCCGTCTACGGCATATACCAAGTAGGAAAGAGCACCTGGTCTACCCCAATCATTGTCAGAGTTCCCTGCGTCGCTTTCCAGAGCAGACTTACCTTCTGTTCAGGTATTCCATTATTCATTATCCCTCTGTTTTCCTTTCGCTTTTTAAAATTCTTGAATGTCGGCCATGGGAAGGGTAACGCCAAAGAAGAGTGAACCAGAGACCCCCCAGGTCCATGAATCTAGGAATCCCCCCAGTTTCGATCCTCTCCTTGACTTGCAAGCTAGTATATGTGACCCCAAATATCCTTTCGACATCCGCAGCATTAAACCCTTGCTTTTCAATCGTCATATTAAGAACACAGACCGTTACTGGGTAGTCGTGTCAGGCCTATACCATCAAATTGCCCCTCAAGTTCATTCTGTGGTTGATTTCATCACCTGGCTCAGAGATGTTTTCGATGAGCATCGGGGCACCTTCACTTCCCCTCAGGGGAACAGGGTTCTTTCCCTTTCTCCCGATGTTATCAAACAAGCCCTCCGCTTCCCTACCAGCGCCACATATGTTAGTTTCAAGGACGCGGCCTTGGCAGCCCAGTTCATCAAACAGCCACGGGAGGCCCGACAAGCCTTCATCTCCTCTATAACCGGCGACCAGGCCACTTCTCATCCCACCATAGAGCCGTTCCCATTAAGTCTGTTCGTTGAAGAGGTTCGGCCGATTCTCTCTCTGATTGCTGGCCTTTTAGGGGTAGGGAGTCCGAAAGACATTTCCACGGTGTGCGTTCATTTCTTATGGCTCATGTCCCAAAAAGGGGTGGTATTAGATATTCCTGGTTTCCTCTCCACAGCCATTCGAACCCAATTCCAAGAGCTTCCACAAACCCGTCAGTTCCGTTTCTGTTCAATGGTTTTTTATCTCTTCTTGTACCAGCATACCGATAAGTTTTAGGGTTTGGGGTTAGACAAAGTTTATCTTGAGAATTCCCAACCTAGACCAGTCTTCGACTGGAATTTATCTGTGTGTCAATTACCTAAGGGGGAGGGTTACTCCAGTTTTGTGAATAGTTTCATGTCTATTGCCTATACCATTATTCATGACTCACCTTCCCCTAGGGTCTTTCCAGAAATGAAAAGCTGGCTGCAAGCCGGAAAATCCAAAGTACCGGAGATTGGTTTCTATTCGAGGACTACACCGAAATTCGGGTCTATGGAGCCGAAGTTGCCCCCTACCGGCTGCCAGTGTTCCCTGTCCGACGAGTTTATGCACTCCAATACATCCGGCAGGCCCTCAAGGCCGATCAGCTCCATTTTGTTCCTGCCAAGAAGGGCTACATCCTAAGGCTTCCCATTGAAATCGGCCCCTTCGTGGTGAACTCGAGACATGCCCTCCCGATCGTTGAGAAAATGCTGCAAGGTCTGGACCTAAGGCTGGGAAAAAGTTGGGCCTATGAACCTCGAGAAATTATCTCGAACAAAAGGAAAAGGAACAGGTCTGCACCCTACATGCATGAGCCAAGGCCATTTATGGAATGGACGGCTAACCTCGAAATTTGGCCCTTGTTTTCGCAGATGGAGACAGATTCATCTGCTACAGGGGAGGAAGAGAATGTCAATAGAGGCACAGGCAGAGAAGAAGGAGAAGAAGCAGGTACCTCAGGGGCAGCGCCCCCTCCCAAAAGACAAAGAACAGCCTCCAGTGAGGCAGAAGTCATAGGAGAGGAGCAACTGCTGGAACCCTTCACGGTGTACAGTAAATTGGATAAAGGCAAGGCAGGGATAATGGTGCTAAGAGACAGTACCACTTCTTCTGATTTCACAGAGGTCACACAGGCCATCATAGAGCATACCTCGCTAAGGGCAATCGAAAGGGATCAGGCGAATAGAGCAATCCGCGACAAATATAAAGCTGAGCTGGGAGGATACGTTGAGAAGTATCATACCAGGCTCTCTGCCTCCATCAACACGGATACCGAAAGCCTGGTATTATCTATGGCAGAAGCTATCCTGGATCCTAATTCAGATGTCACTAGCTATCGGGTGCTCGAGTATGCCATCGATATGAAGAAGGTACCAGCCAACGACATGTGCGACTTGTTCCAGACGGTATGCGATATGATGAAAGATGAATTGATGTGGGTCACCCTCGCGCTGAAGAAATTAGAGTAGAAACACGACTAGTTGAGGGCTACCCTGACAAGCGAACAAGTTAGCTGCCGCGCCAGAGAAAATCAGGTGCGTTTCCTCCAGGACCTGATCAAGGGGAAAGATACGGGAGAAACAAATACCCAGGCAGCTCTGATTGAACAGCTGCAGAAGGAGGTCGCATCGGCAAAAAGTCAGGCCCGTATACCAGCCTCCCGCCATGTCCAGACGGTTGAACTGGTGCAAGTGGAGCGAGAGAAGGCAGAACTGTCCGCTAGGCTATCAAAAGAAAGGGAGGAGAAAGAAAATATGGCTGAAACAATCAACGTGCTACAGAACAAGGCAACAGAGCTGCAAGCTAGATGGGACTCACACAGCTGTCAGCCGACTGTGGTGTCAAGTGGAACTAGCTCGTTGTCTGAGGAATTGTCCGCAGCAAGAGCTGAGAATGAGATATTGGAAAAGCAAGCGTCTACAGCAAGGCAAAGGATCACGAACCTGGAAAACTCTTTGGCCGAGAACACCAGAATAGTCGAAGGGTTGCAAAGAGAAATACAGCAGGAAAAGAAGACGACGACAGATCAACAGAAAACTATTGCCGACATGAAAAGCCGTGCAAAGGGAAATCTCACCCTTCTTGAGGCTAGGAGTATAATCTGGTTTGATATAATCTCAGCTGTGACTGAGTAATGGGGCTTCTTAAGGACGATGGGGGAGCATAAGTCTGCTATACCCTATCTCAGTAGGAAACTGCAGGAGGCAGACCTCGATCTGTCTAACAGGGCCCAACATGCCAAAGAGTATATTTCATTCCTCAACGAGCTGGGATCAGATGACATGGAGAAGCACGGTATTCCTAGCCGATTCACAGAGGCTATTGAGTGTCGCAAAATTATCAACAAAGAGATGGCCCGGGTCACAGCTTCAAGAGCTCTCCAACAGGTGGTCACCAATGTTGGACGATTCGACGAGGTATGGGGTGAGATCATGACAGCTGGACTCCCTTCCTGCTGGGACCCGACCACCCCTTCCGTGCTCTTGCCTTTGGCCCAATACACAACACACTTGCAAGAAGAAAGAGACCGAACAAACCTTCAGACTGGTAAAGCATCTCAGCTCAAAGTCGACATGATTGTTTCATCCCTGCGAAAAGAGTTCAACCTTCTCCACTTGATTTAATACAAGCTTCCTATTGGGGCAGGTTTCCACACCCTCATTGAGGCCTTTGTCGAAGTGGAGGGGTTCTCAGCAATGCCCGAACCAGCAGCGGACAGTCAGCAGAGGTGCACGCAGTTTACGAGCCAGTATGCCAGTTCATCTGCAAACGTGCCCCCACCAGAATCAGCAACTGCCTCCACTCTACCGCACCTGTGATTCTTTTTCAACTCATGATTCGGCCTTAACGGCCTATTTTACTTTTTACTCAGTTAGTTTCTTTTAAGTTTTGAGTGGGTTGTTTTCCCCACTCCTGCATTTTACTTTTTCACCAAACTGTTGTTTAATTTTCTGTTTTTAAAAATGGCCGAGGGCCTGATTATACATGATGGGAGGCTTGATTCCTCATCATGAATTTTGTTGTTTTGAAAATGACATTTAACAAAAAAAATTTATGCGAAGAAGATATTTTTCCAAAAAATATCTTCTCGCTGAGATGGAAAGAAGCCTATATAAGGTAAATCCAACGAGAAAAACAAGTTCCAGATTTCCAGAAGAAAATTGGAGTGTAAAAGATTTTTGTATACTTGTTGTGAATCATCAATGCAAATACACAGAGCCCGTGGGGTTTCAGCGAAGAGAAGTTCTAATTATATATGAGGATTCCAGTCTTGATGCTGTATAGTTTGTAATCCTTTCTTTGTGATATTGTATCATTGTTCTCTACACTGTTTTCAATTTCCTTTTATCGTGTCTTGGAATGCGAGTAACTTGCCATTTGGGGTATGAATTTATCACTGTTTGATACTCATGCTTTACTGGTATATGTTGCTTTAAATATGGCTCATACACGATATGTCGTTCCACTTAACATATCATTCACATTTCCTCTGTATTAAGTGTCGTGAAATGTTACTCTTACTAAACTGATGGATATGTATGGATTCTTAATTCCTAAGCCCATATCATGTTGAATTAGGTTTTCCGAGCATCATTTCACTAGTAGTTAGTACTCTCCTATTATTTTCTGCGCTTCAGATATCTTTTGTTTAAAGTACCTATATGTTGTTGAGAAACTGGCCCTCTATGATGAAAGTTGTCTCTAAGTTTTCTGGAGTATATATGTGTTGAAGATTCCCTTCTTGTCTTTACAGAGTCTTTATAGCTTGCTACAATCCGAAGGTTGTTTGGTCCCATCCATATGATGACGTTTTACATAAGTTGAAAAGGTAGAGAGAGTCCGAAGCTGATAATAGGTCTGAAATGTATTTTATACTCTCTACTGTTTAATATGTCCTAGGCACTAGTCTTTAACAACTCAGGGCTGTCTCTAGGAGCTACAACACCTCCAAACATCGGGCCTTATAGATATCCTTATGTCCAAAAGAGCGAAATTGAATTTATGATTGCATAAATGTTAGAGGAGGGTATAATTCAACCTAGTCAAAGTTCTTTCTTTGCTCCTGTAGTATTGGTACACAAGAAGGATGGATCATGGCGCATGTGTCCAGATTATAGGGAGCTCAATAAGCTCACCATTAAAGATAAATTTTCCATTCTTGTGATTGATGAATTATTGGATGAATTACATGGAGCAATTTATTTTACCAAGTTGGATCTTCGTTCAGGATATCATCAAATTAGAATGAAGACTGAATATATTCCAAAAACAACATTTCAAACTCATGAGGGCCATTATGAATTTTTGGTCATGCTTTTGGTCTTCCCAATGCACCTTCTACATTTCAAGGGTTGATGAATTACATTTTCAAACCCTTCTTTGAAAATTTGTGCTAGTATTTTTTGATGATATACTAATATACAATAGGTCTTGGAAGGATCATGTTCAACATGTTGACAGGGTGCTCAAACTATTGTAGGAGAAACAATTATATGCAAAAACATCCAAATGTTTTTTTGGAGTACAAGAGGTGGAATATTTGGGTCATATTGTATCTCACGAGGGTGTTAAGGTAGACCCTAACAAAATTAAAGCCATTAATGAATGGAAAGTCCCCACAACCATAAAGCAGTTGCGAGGATTTCTCGGGTTAACAGGTTATTATCACAAGTTTGTTAAGAATTATGGGAGAATAGCAGCACCTCTAACAACATTATTGAAGAAAGACGCATTTTCATGGACTCTTGAAGCAAATAAGGCCTTTGAACATCTTAAAGAGGCAATGTGCCTAGCACCTACGCCAGACTTCACAAAAACCTTTATTGTGGAATGTGATGCCTCAGAAAATGGAATTGGTGTTGTTTTATTGCAAGAAGGAAGACCCATTGCTTTTGAAAGTCGTCCAATTAAAGGAAAGTATTTACAGAAACCTATTTATGATAAGGAAATGTTAGCAATACTGCATGCACTAAAGAAATGGCGAACTTACCTAATGGGAAGACACTTCAAGGTAAAAACTAATCATGATAGTCTTAAACAATTTTTGGAACAAAGACTATCTTCAGAAGAGCAACAAAAATGGGTCACAAAGATGTTGGGTTATGACTTTGAAATAATCTACAAAAAAGGGAAGCTAAATGTTGTCGCAAATGCACTCTCAAGAAAGTATGAAGAGGTGGAAGCATTGCTTTGTGCCATTTCTATTATCCAACCAGATTGGATAACCGAAGCAAGAGATGAATGGAAGAAGGACGAAGAAGTGTGGACACTCATTCAAAAGTTGCAGCAATATCCTAGTACATCTAATACATTTAGTTGGAAAAATGATTCCTTATGGTACAAAGATTGCTTATATCTTTGTAATAATTTCCAACTAAAACAAAAGATTCTTTTGGAACTGCACACTTCTCCTTTAGGAGGACACTCAGGATTTTTAAAAATTTACCACAGGGTGAAGAAAGAATTTTTTTGGGATGGACTTCAATCTGATATTCAAAAGTTTATGGCGGAATGTTTGGTTTGCCAGCATAATAAAGTTGAGACAATTAAGACCCCGGGTCTTCTACAACCTTTATCCATTCCAAGTCAACATTGGGAGGAGATTTCAATGGATTTTATCACAGGATTACCTAAGTCCGAAGGAAGGAGTGTCATCATGGTGGTAATTGATAGAATTACCAAGTATGCACACTTTTGTGCATTATCTCATCCATTTAAAGCAAGTACAGTTGCTACTACATTTATGGACACAATTCAAAAGCTACATGGAAACCCAAGGGTTATTGTGAGCGACAGAGATCCCATTTTTACTGGAAATTTTTGGACGGAGTTATTTTCTTGTTTGGGTACTCGATTAGCTCATAGCTCATCTTATCATCCTCAATCTGATGGTCAAACTGAGATAGTAAATAAATGTTTGGAAGGATATCTTCGTTGTTTTGTATCTGATAAACAAACACAATGGGTCGAGTGGTTACCTCTCGTTGAATGGTGGTATAACACTTCCTTCCATACTGCAGCAAAAATGACCCCATTTATGGCACTTTATGGATATCATCCACCATCGATCACATCATCTTTAAGGGAAAATTTGAAGGTTCAAGCAGTGGAAGATCACATCGAGCATCAACAAGAAGTTCTCCAACTCTTAAAGGATAACCTGAATTTGGCACAAAATCAAATGAAACAACAGGCAGATCAACATCGCAACGAGAGAAGTTTTGATGTAGGAAACTGGGTATTTTTACGACTACAACCATACAAACAAATGTCCCTCAAGCAAGCTAAGAAGGATAATAAATTATCGCCAAAGTACTATGGTCCTTACAAGGTGTTGCAAAAGATTGGTACTATGGCATACAAATTGGAGCTTCCTGTTTCTTCACGAGTGCATCCAGTTTTCCATGTTTCATGCTTAATGAATGTTATAGGTGAAAATCTTCCAGTTCAAACCATATTGCCAGAACTTGATGAGGAAGGAAAAATCATATTAGAACCTGAAGCGGTCACAGAAACAAGAACTCGACAGCTACGGAATCGATCAATTTCCCCACTCTCCTGCTTACCTCAATGTTTCCCATTCTCACCCTTACCCTTATCCACAGCCTAGTGTCCCAGCTCCTCCGGCATTTGGACCTCCCGCTCCCTCGCCTCCTCCACCCCCACAGCCGCACTTACTACCCCCTCCAAGGCACATATTTGTGCAACACGGTGCGACTACTCCTCCTCCTTCTCAACGGCGGAGGAGAGGAAATCCATCTGCCTCTGGTAATCGTGGACCCAATCCTTCTAGTATTGACCCTAACACCGCTACCCAGCCCCAGGGCTCCCTACCTAAGTAGGACAGGCCGCTTCGCACAAATAAGCCTTGTTCATGTTGTGGTGTTTTCGGTCACTACACTCACGCTTGTCCCCTCTTACCACAGATGCGACAGATGTGGGAGTCTCAGGCCACCATTCGGGGACAACACTCCTCTCCCCCTGTCCCTCCCATTACTTCTAGCTCTCAGCCCGCTGTGTTTACCGATCCTTTCCCTCAACAAGGATTTGTGGCTACTCAATCCCCTCATGCCTTGGCATCCACTCAACCTTCTCCTTCTGGTTCTTCCGATTACCAGATTCTTATGATGTCCTCTGACCAACCTCTCACTGTTGACCTTAACCTTCAAACCCGGTCTCGTCAATACTCCCCGCCTCCCGTACCGTCTGTCTCCGAGTCCCCATCCTCAACTTCTACAGGGCCTCTATCGACACCCCATGGTCCCTTACAAATCCCTCCACCCAAAGTTGAGGTACACACAAAAATTCCTAAGGGTCCATTACGCCGAAATGCTGCCTCTGGTCGGGCTGCCCATTCCTACAACATAGTAGATGATCTGGCACAATCTCCAGCCGCCATTTCAACACTGGAACTCCTCCAGTCGTGTCCTTCTCAAAAGAAAGCTCTACTATCTGCCATGGGTGCTGTAGATCCTGCTGATGACCTATTAATTGTTTTCGACGCTCGTCAGTCCGACCATCCCCCTCTTCCTCCTTCAGTTGCTTTCCAAATCCCAGTCAAAATCCAAAATGCCAATGTCGCTCGTTGTATTATTGATGAAGGGGAATCTACCTGTGTAATGTCCGCTTCGGTTTGGAAACAATTCAGATCCCCTGAGATGGCCCCTTCCACCATCACCCTCCGTGCGTGGGATGGCCATGCCTCCCAACCCATTGGTCTTTTTCGTAATTGCCCTATCACCCTTGCCGGTAAGACTGTCTGTGTCGACGTTGAAGTTATCGATGCCCCTCTCGACTACAACATCCTTTTGGGGCGTAGTTACACCTATGCCATGTCTGCCATCCCATCCGCAGTCCACCGCAAGATGTTTTTCCCTCATAATGGCAAGATCGTCACCATTGACCAGTTGTTGTGTCATGAACCTAAATCTCAGACCTCACTTGAGTCCACCATCTCTACTGTCACAAATAAGCAAACTATCGATTCTTTGACCAGTGTCTCCCCTGGCGTCTACAAAGACTCCTCTTTGCTTGGCACCTTCCCCGGTCCCCCCCCCTCCTATCTTTGACCCTAGCTCGACGAATGTTTGCATGATGCAATCGTCTCAGGCTGCCCCCCCGCAACCTACTCCGGCTAGTCAGCAACCTCCTCCTCATCCGACTCACCCTGCTCCTAGTCCTTCGCCTCAGCTGTTTCAAACTCTCCCACTGGGTCCTTCACCTCCCCCTCACACCCCAGAACCTCCCTATCCTCCCACCTCGGTTCCCTCCGGCCTCCCCCATTTAGGAACCATCCCTCTTGGCCATTACTCCGCCGGTCAAATCCCTTTCCTTGGCCCTCCCCCTGGCGTCTATTCGGTTCCTGTCATGGCCACCCTTTCCCTACCTAATTTAAATTTGGGCATACCGGTATGGTATCTTACTCCTCCAACCAAACCCCTCCCGGCCACCCTAAACCATACATTGCTGTGACACCAGTTCAACCGATTCCCGTTGCTCCTCCCACCGCTACGGTACCTCTATCCTCGTCGCACGACTCTCCTCATGCTGAGAATGCTACGGGTAAGAAAAGAAAAACTCGCAGGGGGGCATCCAAAGATAAAGCCACCGCTCCCGATCCTACTCCCCCTCCACCCACCAAGCCTTGCGCTTTGTGTGATGCTGTCGGTCACGCCACCCATACTTGTCCTGAGTTGCCCCGTATCCAACCCATGGTCAAAGTCACGTTCCCTGAATCGTCAACCCCGGAAACCTCTGTTTCCTTCACACCCTTAACCAAGAACCCAAAGGCCCTTCGCACCAACAAACCCTGCGCTTTATGTGGTGTCCATGGCCATTATTCTTATCATTGTCCCCACCTCACGCATTGCCGCGCCTCTTTAGAGGTCATTCGCGAGTATCAAGTGGACCAGAATCAATCTGCCTCACCCATCCTTGCTCAATATGCGTCGATTTTACTCGAGGATCCTCCAGCCACCATTGACATCCCTCCCCCTGATGTTGAAATTTCTGAATCTGCTGCTCCTCTCTTGTACCTATCATCATCCGCCCAACCCTCGGAGTACATCCCCTCCGTTTCCACTCTGCCTTTTTCATCTGATCCCTCTTCAACGCCATTCTTGGGCTCTTCATGTTTTGACCATCTTTTTACTTGCTCTTCTGTCATTTCCCCTGACAACCCATTTCTGCGCCTTTCCTCCATGAACAATGATCTCGGTAGCTTTGCCGCCTCTTGCGATTTCCACCACCTGCCCCACACCTAGTCCCTCTCCGGAGGATCCCGAGCCAACGGCTCTGCTCCCACAGCTCGTAGATCACGCACCGTCTGCCTGGCCATCGCCATGCGTCGCATGATCCCTCGCCATTCTGAGGGGAGCCCAATACACAGCTCTATGTATCGGTCGTCTAAATCCTGCCAACCACGCTCCGACACACCGGTCAGCAGCCCCTCACATCTACGATGGAGGTCCTCCACCAGTGCGACCATCTCTTCATTCTGTCCTATCCTCGATCCACTTGTGCCTGTAGCGCCTGCTGTTGCTGGTCGTCCCATATATCCGGCCAGTTTCACCGGAGCTATATCTGCATCCCAAACAATATAAAAACTAGCACCATGAATACTAGTCACAAACTATAAAAAGGAACATAACATGTTAGTTGCTTGTCACTTACCATCCGGTCCCCATACTAGACTAGGTGGCAGCGGCAAGTCCGGATCTCCCCAATAACTCATCCCACTATAGGGATAGTCGTCTATGTATAACGGCATCTGGTCCCAATGGGCAAAGAACTCTGGTCGAAACACCCTCCCGACCACCCCTCCTCCTCCTCTACTCAGTAGTCGTCCCCACCAACGCATCCAGGGCTCTCTCGAGCCCCCATCAGGAAACTGTATACGAAGTCATAAGGTCGGGATCTTCTCAAAAAAGAAAGAGCACAATACTGTCCCATATGCACAATCATGATTCACTTGCCGCTTACATAACGACAACTGTCGTTTCAGTGACACCAACATCATCTGGGCCCACCCATAGTAGGTCCCACCCAACACACTCTTTACAATCATCATCTGCCCTCCAGTGATGTGATGGAGCGCCTGACTGCCCAAGATCCGTAACACTACTGCGGCCACTGCCCGGGTCTCCAACTTCTCTAGATCCCCAATGGATATCTGAGTCCCCTTGACTCGGACACTCGGTCAACAATGTCGCTCAACAAACTCCATAATGTTACGCCCCCGTGGTAACACTGGCTGCGTATTTCCCACCATCCCCAATGGTGGGAGACCAGTCAAGAAATACAAATCCTGGACCGTCAACTTGATCCTGTGCCCCTGCACTACAAACGCTTCATGATCTGGATCCCAATAACTGATAATCCAGGCCAACAAGGGTTCTCCAGCCCTCATCAAAGGGTTCTCCAAAAATTTCAGAACCCCATGTCTAGCCAGTGCATGACGAACACCCTGATCCGCCTGGATCTCCGTCCGTAGTGTACCTAAGTCTCTCTCTCTCCACTTTATTCGTATATCTGCCATATCTGCACAAACACATCATTTTTTTCAGCCTCCTGATCAACCAAACTGTATTATCTTGCACCAAAACAGAATTTTAGCCCATAACAGCACTGAAACCTCCCACACCTAGCAGGTCGCACTTTTCGGGCCAGACCTGGGCCAGGTCGCACTTTTCAGGACAAAACCTGCGTCCCAGGTCATAGATTTTGCCCCAAAAATTGTGACCCGACCATAATGAGGAAGTAGGGACAGTTTCTGGAATTTAAAACCCTAATCTACAATTTCAATCCATAAAAAACAAAGCTTAGGATTAGGCCTCTTACCTGCAACTGACATATTGCAATTCCAACGGTCGGTTTGTCCGCTACGATCGACGCAAGATTTAGGGCCTTCTCTCCTCTCCACATTCACCACAGCTACACAAGAAAATGAATGATTTTGGAGGGAAAACGCCCTATTAGAAGAAAACCCTTGTTTTTTCTTTCGCCCGCTCTGACCAAACCGTAGCCCCGTTTGACACACCGTCTCCACTGTTGGAAAGCTCTCACCGAGCACTCAAATGGGTATCTGTCACTTTTTTATGTTCTGATACTTCACCAGGACACATTTTGTCCATGAAGGCCCTTTTCATCTCTCCTCCAAATCAAATTTCTTCACTTCCAACACTTGTACCTGGGGCACCACTTTTCCCCCTTACTTGTCTTTGTTCGTGTTGATTTTCGTCATGAGATACCCTATTTTACTCATGTTTTTTTGGTCCCCCTTCGGACCTTTACTATATGGCAGCACCATCGAGTCACCCTTGTTTAGAGCATCCGAGTTGAGTCATCATCAGTCTCGGAGTCTATCTCGCGTCCCTTTGTATCCCGCTATAGTTCTCCACCCTTCATTACTTGGTCCACCTCTCATGTTGCACAGTATGACCCTCAGTCCCATTGTCCCCTATCCCTCATGATATTGTGTTAGTTGCTGCCAAGCCATCCATGATTTTTATGCTCTAACAAGGGAAGTCGTCCATCCGCCACTTAGTATCCCTCATTTCATCATCATTAGTGTCCGTTTGTTCATCGCTCCACTATTTTCTCTCGTGCCTTAGTTGGGGTTCCCTTATTTCCTTGCCCATGGTGGACCGACTTCTGTCGACATCAGCTCATTTAATCCAGAAGTCAAGTCTAGGGGGCAGTGTACCTTGGTTCGAGCTCTTTTCAGCCTGATCATGATCTATACACTTGATGGTTCAGTGATGCAGCAACAACTATTGGTGATACCCGGGTGTGTGTGAGATGTCTCAACCCTCAGGAGGGGGTGGCCCTGCAGGTAGCCCCCCACATACTCGGATGACTTCTTCATTCCAACACTTGATGCAGCTCCTCTCATTTGATGATATCGGCCTCAGTCGCTTGCAGCACCTCTTCGATTTGCACGTGTCGGTTCGATTTCGCGAGCCCTTCCCCATGTGTAGGGGGCATTTGGGTGTATTAATATCTCATGTACTACCATATTATTGTATCAGTCCTGACGATTATTCCAGGCATCACATGTATGTGGGATTCATCATTCTTGATTTCTGGCTCATGATTAGGCCAGCACTGGTTTTACTATTGCGTTCCGTGGTTTTCCGGGCACCTTATTGTTTGTACTATTGTCTCGACAGGCATAGGTATGCCTCCCCCGCCGCCTTTCACATTGGTACCACATCATACACTTGAGACTTGTTGCACCTGTAAGTCTCGTCTCCTCAGGGTCTAGTCCTCCACCACTTTAGATTACCTTACATTCCTCTCTTTCATTTCTATCTTGCTGTTTAGTGATTCAGTTCTTACAACATACTTCGGTCATATGATTTGCTCCTAACACTCATATGTTGGGGTCCAATCTGTTACACCATTTTTTGGTCATCTAACCCATTATCGTTAGATAAACCCAAGTACACCATGTAAGACTAATTTTACCCCAAGTAAAATCGATTTCACCACATTTGTTTACATTTCTTGGTCATATTTAACCCAAAACAAGGTAATCAATTAAATAAATCATTATTTATTTAATTATTTCCGAAGAATAAGTTATTTAAATCACTATTTAAATACTATTCCTAGTTAAATTTGACTAAATCATTTTTAAATAATTAAATAAACCATTATTTATTTAATTATATTCCCCTCATTTCCCTTAAATAATAAATGAATCATTTATTTATTTATTATTTATAAATAAAGGAATTGACCCAAGTCAAAAACCCTTTTCCCTCCAACAAATATAATAAAATATTCCTAAAGGGTGATTCTAGAATGCGATTAATAATATTTTATTCATGC
Organism: Pinus albicaulis; assembly: GCA_034641835.2. NCBI lineage: Eukaryota > Viridiplantae > Streptophyta > Pinopsida > Pinales > Pinaceae > Pinus > Pinus albicaulis. The sequence goes on from CM076583.1 coordinate 675,179,012, forward strand.
ACCGAGTTCTAGAACACCCCAATATTTTGTTATAAATAGAAGGGTTTTCCCCATTCATTAGTCACCTCCATTGCATTAGATCACACTAGATCTAATCTTGGTCACCAATTTCATTTGTTTGCATTTTGAACTCCCATTGAGTTCCATGTTTGTTAGGGTTTTCCACATTAACCAAAGAGAGGAATTTTAGATCTGAAACACTGAGGACTTCCAAGAACCCATCCCACTGAGAAGAACTGGAAAACAACTTTCTTGTTTTCCTCTCAGGTGCCCCATTCTTTAATATAATATAAGATTCTTTTTATACATTGTTCTTGTCTTGTTCATTGGATGCATGGAGCCATTTTACATTTTATCTGCTTAATGTATTTTATGCTTAGATCTAATTTTATGCAGCAAACTTAAAGATATTTTGCAACCATACTTGATGTTAGGGCTACTTGATATGCATAGCTAAAGTGATCTTTTACGACGAAAGAATCATACTAACATTAACCATTGAAGATTCTACATGGGAGGATGAGAATTTTATACAGAAGCACCCAGAGCTACTTAAGCGTCGAGGACAACACTTTTTTGAAGGAGAGGGGCATGTTAGGTCCCTATATTACTAGTATAGTCCCTTATTGTTGTTAGTGTAACCCCCTTATTGTTATTATTGTACCCCTGTAACCCCCATATTGTTATTATTGTGCCCTTAAATTATTATTGTTAGGTCGGCTAGGATTACATTGTGGCCCCATGGAATCCTATATATAGAAAGGAGGTTTTGTAATTTGAATCATCCAATAATTGTTCATTTATGTAATGTATTGGAGGTTGCCCCCTCGAAGTGGCTTATTTCTAAGGCGTTGATATCTCTTTTCTTCTATTTTTGGAGCTGGTTTCACAACAACATTATTTCCATGCTTCATAACCCTTACTCGGCCAGGGGGCATGGGCACTTCACTGCTGAGTGAATTTTCTCACAAAATTGGTCGAGGTAATTCCTATGTGCAGTATCAATGGTATAACCATGGGTTTATTTCTGTTAATCATGACATAATTTTGTCATCTAAGTTCATTCTTGAAATCTATTTGAAAAAATATTACACTTAGTCATAAGTGTGATACTTTGTAAATTAATGTTTTATTCATTAATGTGCTTTGAGTTGATTTTTGGTGTGATTGTTTGCCTTGCAGACATGTTTCCTCTGCTTACCTTATGTTCCACTTGGTTTGTAGATGCCTTCGAATCATTACGTTGGTTTTGCTGATGGCACTTGCCATAGCACACAGAACCTATCTTCCGCAACAAGGGCACTCTTTGCTCCTGATGGCGAGTTGTTACAAGGTATATATATATGGGTCAAACAACTAACAATATTGCTGAGTATAGTGTGGTGATCAAACTATTACCAGATGCCATTGATCTTGGGATCAGAGATTTGGTTGTTAAGTTAGATTCACAACTCATTGTGTTACAATTAAATGGTCATTATTCTATGCGCAATCCTCAAACTTTATGTATGTATTTGCGTGTTAGATTATTGGAAAGACATTTTGATTTTATCACATATCAGCATATAATTCCAATACATTTAAATACACTAACAAATACAATAGCAAACCATATATTAGATAGATATTTGTGAAATATGTAAAATCAAGACATCATTGTGATACACAAGTAGCCGTAGAAACACACACACAGATATATATATATATATATATATATATATATATATATATATATATATATATATATATATATATATATATATATACGGTAATGTGTTACATACAAATCTCAAAAAAAAAAGTGTTCTGTTACAAAAATGGCTCTTCGAGCCTGCATCGGTACAAAAATATTAAAGCAGGGATGTTATCCGCCCACATGGTGCTCATGGTAGTAGGTGATAGCTCGAATCACTCAAGGGAAATTAAACTCTTACTATATGTCTCTAAAGGCGCAAAGGAATCTCATCGAACGTAGCATACTCTAGAATGCCTCTCGTAAGGCCAACCAAGTTCTGCTCCATCTCGGCTAGTGTATATGATCCCTCCTCATAAGGAGCATCCTCTACTGGGCGGGATACCCTCCGCGCAATCGGTGACATGTCAAGAGGTCTCTAAGGACCCATATATATAAACACATCATAAGTTTATGTTTTAGAATTTATCAGGAGATCATGAATTTTGCTCAAAATTGAAAGTGCTCGAAATTGTACCAAACGTAAGTGGCCAGGTAGATCTCGTCGTTCTGATTCCGGCACTGCGAATGGTTCGAAAAACCAATGTCGTATGAGGGAGATATCACGTTCTGATCGATTTCCCAAACAAATAAATTTTTTGTGACAGGGGTGACTAGGATGCCCAGTTAACATGCAGGTATAGTCAGCAAAAAAGGGAATATTCTCAAAATATTCCATTCTCTAGACTAGTGATATTTTGCCACGTGGCACCTCCTGGTTTGTTGAAGGGTGCACGAGTTGTTTTGAGGTCCAATGGATGGGTGACACGTGGCCAGCCTGGGGGCTACCACATGTCCCCTGTACAGTTGATTAAAATTATTGTGGAGTCCGGGGGGTTCGACCTTGTTATCACCCAAAAAAATTTCATAATTTCAACTTGAAATGTGTCAAATTTTTCCTTTAAAATTGATTAGGTTGCAAGGCATCATGAAATGATAAATTTTATGATGAACGTAGGTTTTAAGTTTTGTCTTAGGATGTTAGAAATAAGCCTAAGCCACATCAAAAGAATAGGTTTTGAGTAGATACCTTGAAGTGACCTTAAATCCTAAATCTGGCCATCTATCAAAATTTATCTGAGTCCGCAACAAATTTAGTACAAAATTAATAGAATTCGTTGCGGAAACACCTAGTAGTTCCGTAGCAAAACTAGCACTTGTCAAATGAAATGTGCTACGAAAATTGTGTCAGCCTATAACGGTTTTCTCCATGATGATGAATGGTTAATATTTGAGAGTTTCAAGGACATGTTGCCAAAGTAAAGTCATCATTCAAAAGTTACGCATTTTCTGACATTAGCCACCATTTTTCTAATGCCATCTCATTCCGCTTTTCAAATGATCACTCATTCCTCTTACTCTGTTTTTCCGCTTGCATAATTTTCTACCAAAGCAGCTTTCTGTCAGTTACATCTCCAGCAGAAACCTTTTTGCTATATCAATTTCCTTCTACCATAACAGCTCGCTATCATGAAGGGTTTTTTCCTAAACAGGTGTAAAGATACAAAGAAGGCCATCGCTGCATAACATAAGAGATGGCTACACCAAAGAAGGTTTATAAAGGAGGTCTTCCATTCAGTTATGAACCTACAAATCCAAGTTTGGTCATGGAAGATCCATATTTCGTTGAGCTCTTTACAAAAGCAGGTTGCATTTAGTTCTGCCAAAAGTTGCAAGGTCATCACCAACAGGTATCACAAGACTTCGTACTCAATTTCAAAGGCACATATACAATGGTCGGTTGTCTTCATGTTCCAATTTCACCAAATATCATTTCAAAAGCAACAGGGATTCCGAGGACTGGAGAAGAATGGTTTAAAGCTACCAAGTTTAATTTAAAAATTTGTGATGAATATCTAAAACTTGAACATGTAGGGATTAAAATGACTAAAGGGATTCCCTAAACTTGCCTTAAAGATAACTATTCAAAATTATTGACAGTCATACATAAATGCTTTACATGTGAAGGTCGGTTTCAAGCAATCTACATGTATCATTTAAAACTATTGCTTCATTTTACAGGGAAGAAGTTGATAGATATCCCATTTTATATTTTTAGAAGTCTCGGAAAAATGGCAGACAAGGTGCAAGGGAGACCTTAAAGAAATGAAACTTCCATTTTTCACCATGGATTGATGAAATTTCTAGTTCTGGAGGAATTAAGTAAATTAAACAGAGACTGGGCATCATTCTTGTTCATGAATGGGTATGAGTTAGATGTTTTTATCTCCAAGAAAAGCCTCAAAGCTCAAAGCTTCTTCTTGTAGGCAAGAGATGAATGTCATTGCAGAGTTAGAAGGAAATCAACAAGAAGGTTTAAAATCTACAGATAAAGACATGGTAGAAGAAGTTAATTTCATCCAGGAGACATCATCACCTCTAGCAACTAGCAAACAAACTAACAAGCATGTCATAGATAGAAAGACCAAACCTGCAACAAAAAGGTCTAAAAGAAATACTAAGGAAAGTGTTGGAGTCAAAGGCAGACTTGAAGAAATTTTGCAAGCAATAGACATTGCAGAAACCCCTGTAGTGAAAGCAGCTGAGGTTAAAATATTCCAGGTAAAAGGAAAGGGACTTGTAGCCAAGAAATTAGAGTTTTCTTCAGAAGATTCAGGTTTTCTTTTCAAACCTCAAAAAACTTTCACTAGATCACAAACTTCTGAAACTATCACTATTGGTAATAAGAAGCAGAAGGAAGATAAAGGAAAAGGAGCAGTGGCACAAGAAGTTATAGTCATATCTCCTATTGAGACAAAGGTTACCAAAGAGAAGAGGGATCAATAAAAAAGAAAGATTCAAAGGAAATCTAAAGTAGACTCTTTTAAATGACAGAGCAAGGACAAGGAAGAAGCAATCAAATAGAGAAAGGAAAAAAATAAAGTCATAGAACAAACTGAAAAGGAGATTCTTGAAGAACAGTTGAGAGCTATTAAGGATGAATAGACTTAGACAAAGAGAGAGTTGGAAAAATATAAGCAAGATAGACAAATGATAGATGAGGTGGAGAAGAAATTGAATGACCAGGTTACTCATTTTGAGAATTCTATTGGAAAAGCCAAAAAATTACTGAAGAGAACACAACCTTTATGCATCATGATGTCACATACAAGGAAGAGGAACCTATGGTTCCAAGTAGAGAGGAGAAGTCTTCAAAGACAAGTCAAAGAGTTGAAAGAATATATGGAGTTGATGAAGACAGAATCATAGAAAAAAACTTGGAAAGAGGAACCATGGACAAAACTATTGAAAATGCTCAAAAAGAAACTGCTAGCAAATAAGGAGTTAACAAGTGGATTATGGATCTTTTTTTTCTTATATTATCACAAGTTACATGCAGGTACCTAAAATGATAAGGAGGAATAGTTTTGAAGGTTGTGTTTGATTGTTTTTGACTACTTAACATCCTCAAATGAATAAAATAAAGCAGAAGAGTATCACATATCATCTTTTTGTTTGTGCTACTAAACTAGCTATGAAAGTAGCTCAAAACAGAGTTTTGACAGCAAGGTCAGTTTTTATGGTAAATTTTGGGAAGATGGAGAAAGGTAAACAAGTACTTAAAGTTTTTCCCCATTAGAATGACAAAGAATATCAGGGAGTTGACAAAGAGTATCAAATCAGTGATTTTCCAAGTGAAGGTATTCAGTTAAGGGTATAGTTTGAAGACACCAGTCCACATTTTGCCAAGTCATCAAACTGACATCTCCTTAATAATAGGTAGTGTAACTTCACGAAGGCAGTTATGATATTAATATTTTGTTGATGGCTAGCATGGCTCAAAGACATGGTTCCTTTCGAGGAAGATTTACATCATTTTAGTTTAAATGTAATAATTAGGTGTTTGAGTCATAGTAGGACTCTAACTCCTGATTCGAAAAGGTGTCAGACTTAGTTTTAAAGATCTAGTTAGTAGTTAGATTTGGTGTCAGTAATAAAATTTAATGGTCTAGCCACTTGGCAGACTAGATGTAAAGGCAACATGCCTATAAGTAGTAAAGACTTCGATGTATTCAAGGTTGGAAAATGTTATAAAAAATACTACTTTTGTAAATGCTCTGGATTGACTGATATATACAGAAACAGTTTAACTTTTTTGGACCTAAGGTTCTCTGTATATTTCAATGAGTTTATATCTTATTTTTCGAAATGTTTCCCTTTCATAGTTGTAATGCTTATTACTTAGAATTCATGGTTAGTCATGCTCTCACTTCCTTTAAGTGTTGAACTATGGTCAAATGAGTTTTTTGGGTCCTATATTTGGAAGGTTTTCTTCAATGTTTTTAATTCTTATTACTCAGAATTCATGGTTATTCATGCTCTGACTTCCTTTAAGTGTTAAGATTTGATGAAACTCTCTTAATACTTTCCTTTTCAATACCTTGATGTATCATTACTCAGAATTGATATATCATATGCTCTGACTTCCTTTGAACCTCAAGTTATTGGGATTTTCCTAAATGTGTCACTCTTTCATTGGATTATATACAAGCCTCAGCTTATATAAGAAGAGCTATTGTTATCTTTATCCCTGTCACTGACTCCATAGCCCAATGGTAGTAAGCCTTACATATTTTCAACCTGTAAACATACAAAACCAAAACACATAGAGTTAGCCATCTATCTATATTATTATTCCATATCATTAATCCTTGAGAGAGCCCTCTCAGGCTGAGGAGGCTAAGCCTTAGTCAAAATATTAGTCTCAAACAGTTACACAAGGTTTACTTGATGAGAAACTCATCAGGCCTGATTTTGTGATAACAGATCCCGTGACCTCCTGCGCACCCACATAGACCTCAACCACCTCCACTATCACTTGTGACTTACCCTAAAAGTTCACCGCATATTTTTATATTGTAATGGTTGGCAAGTTGGGGGAGGGGGGGGGGGGGACCGCTGCTGGCCCCAACGGTATGGTCACATGCTTATATGATACACCGCGACATCAAAAGTGTTAATTGGCGGTTGCGTTAACCGTTTCATTCCAGCGGAGGTTAGGTACATGTCACATGTATATGTTTTCTTAACTGCAATATTTATTACAAGCCGACGTTTCTCGAACCGTTAACTCCGGCGGATAACCACTTCACCTCATCACATGTGCACAGTTATTACATCGTCAGTTCCACGCTAACAATTCAATGCAGAGGTTTAATAAACCGCGGGGTTTGGGGGGTCGTCATGTGGCCACCACACACCCCCCCAAACCATAAAATTTACTCTCACGGTTTAAACTGGCGGTAATATAGGCACGGCACCAAACTCTACGAAAATTTGCCAAAATTAGCTGCGGATAACTGCAGTTCTCCACATTTAGTGGAGCATTTGTAGCTGTCATTGGAAAAATAGCTAGGGAGGTCAATTTTCGACCAATTTGGGTGAAATAAGAGTCTACCTAGACTAATTTGAGAATTCTAGAGCCATTGGTGCAGAGAAAATAACCATTGGAGGCTTGTAAACACATGTATTTGAAATTTTGAGCATAATGACAAAGAGGGACATGCCATTGGGAGCTGGACCAGTAGATGTAGCCCAGGAGGGGTGAACTGCTTCATCATGCCTGTTGTGTAAATATTATGTGTGATGTTATTTCTCTATTATACACTATTGTTTAGTGTTATTTAGGATTATTTACATTCTTAAAAATCATAAATTCATCTATGTTTCATGGTTAAAATTCCTCATTCCTTAAGAAAAAAAAAATGGAGACAAATATGTACATGTTTTATACCTGAAAGGACACTTAGCACAACAAACTAATACATTCCTTTCAAATCAGGTTGGTATCAAATCTAGAGTTTATTCTCTGGTGTTTTTGTGTGCAAAGATTTGTTTAACTGTTTGCAAGTTTTCACATGCTTACTAGGCTCAAGCTTAAGAGAGGAGAAGGAAAATTAGTGGAAGCAAGAGGGTTTCAAAGTGAGCCACAACAAAGGAGGGCAAGATTGCCACATTCTCCACCACCTAGTTCACCTCCAAAAGAAGCAGAAGCAACATTCAACATGCCTCCAGGAGATGGAGAAATCCATGAAGAGATGGATCCCAAAGAAGAAGAAAGGGTGTTCAGGAAAGCATTCCTTGACATGAATGAGATGGTGAGAATCCTTTATCAAGAAAGGAATGAGAGACTAGAAGGAGAAGGATCCAAAATTCACAAGGAAGGATAGGGATCATCACGAGGTCACAATGATGAAGATAAATCAAAGAAGGGCAATGGAGGAAATGGAGATAGTGGAAAGTCACCATCATCACCCTCATCACAATCATCATCATCCTCTACTTCATCTTCAGTACATCAGCCACACAAGTCAAAGAACACTGGTAAAATTCCTTTTCTAAAACTTGATGTTAAGTTTGAATTGCCAATGTTTAATGGTGAAGTAAATGCATAAAATCTTGATAATTGGATTAGGCAGTTGGAGGTCTATTGAGAATTCAGAACCTTCATGATGATGATACCAAAATCCAACTAGCTTCATTGAGAATGGAAGGTGCAACACTTGTTTGGTGGGAAGCCAAGGCAAAGGAGGAGATAAAGAAGCATGGTAAGATTATCCTATCATGGATTGATTTCATTACTGCAATAAAATAGCAGTTTCATCCATTAGCTCATATGCAGAAAGCCATAATGAACTGGAAAAATTTTAGACAATTGAAAGGACAAAATGTGCAAGAATACACCCAAGAATTTAGGAGAAAAGCTCTCTTATTAGGGGTAGATTTGCAGAGCCAAGATACTTTGATCAATTATATAAGAGGCTTACATAGCTACCTAAAACATACTATCCTCATGTTTAACCCTACAATTCTAGATGAAGTTTGTGTTCAGGCCACACATCTAGAAGATAGAGGGAAAAAAATTACTGATGAGGGTAGGAAGAAACCTTTTAAGGGGGAAAACAAAGAGAAGACCTAAAAAGGTAAGGGAAAAAAGAATGATTTTATCAAGAAAGAGGGGGAAAAATTGTTCTGTAAAATTATTCAAGAGACGGCCATGATGAGAAAAAATGTTGGAAATTACATCCTGAAAAGAGGCCCAAACATTAGAACAAAAAAGGGAAACAAAAAACTGCAACTACAACTCAACATGATTTAGGAGAGGATTCAGGTGATGAATCTAAAATTATAGCCATGGGATTGAAGAACATGAAGGGGAAAGAAATTGAAACTAAACCCAGTACTAGTACATCAAACTGTCATATACAAGCTCCAAATGAAGAAGAGAGAATTGAATTGTTTCATGTGAGGGTTATATCTAGACATACCAAGATTGACACACTGTTTGACAGTGGGTCACAAGAAAACTTAATCTTGAAAGACTTGGTCAAGAAACTTAATCTTGAGACCATTCCACATCCAAAACCATATCCACTTGGGTGGATTTTCAAAGATGCAAATTTACAGGTTTCAAAGAAGTGCATATTTTGGTTTGCAATAACTACACATTTTGTTGACACGGTTGAATTAGATGTGGTTTCGCTTGATATTACAGGTATTGTGTTGGGAATTCCTTACTTGTATGAAAGGAAAGCGATCTTCCATCACCATGAGAACAAATACCATTTATTCAAAGATGGCAAGGAGTACATTGTTAGAGCACATCACAAGAAGACAAATATTGCAATGGTAAATGTTGGACAGGTAAAGAGGCTGTTGAATTCAAGTAAGAATTTTGTTCTTCTAATGATTAAGCCTAAAGATGATGTTAATCATGAATCAATTGAGGATTGTGATTCTAATTTGAAATTAGATTTATATGATGTAGTTGATGCACATCATTAGATGTTTCAAGAGCCAATAGGATTGCCTCCAAAAAGGGAGATTCAACATGAGGTTCAGTTGCAACAAGATTGTCCTCTTCCAAACATCGACATGTATTGCATGTTGATAATGGAGAATGCTGAAATAAAGAGGAAAATCAAGGACATGTTGGACAAGGGACTCATAAGGCCAAGCACTTCACCATGCGGTTCACCCATAGTCTTGATTCTGAATAAATATGGGACTTGGCGCATGTGTGTAGACTTCAGAGATTTGAACAAGATAACAGTAAAGAATTGATACCCACTCCCAAGGATAGATGATTTGCTTGATCAGCTGAAAGAAGAAAAGTTTTTCACTAAGTTAGATTTACGAAGTGGATATCATCAAGTAAGAATTGCAGAAAGTGATATATGGAAGACTGCATTCAAAACCAAATAAGGACTCTTTGAGTGGTTGGTTATGCCATTTGGTTTGTGTAATGCACCAACAAATTTCATGCGTGTTATGGATAATGTTTTGCGTTTCTTGATGACTTTTTGACTGTGTATTTAGATGATATACTAATTTTCAGCAAAACAAGAGAAGAAAATGTCTTGCATGTGAAAAGGGTGCTTGATGTTTTGAAGAAAGAGAAATTATTTCTTAAGATGTCAAAGTGTGAGTTCGAAAAGACTTCTCTGGTTTATTTGGAACACATTGTAGGAGGAGGTGAGTTGAGAATTGATCCTTCTAAGGTGGAAGCCATTTTTAATTAGACCACTCCCAAAACAATAACCAAGGTAAGAAGTTTCTTAGGTACAACTCAGTATTGGAGAAAGTTTATGGCTAACTTTTCTGCCATAACAGCTCCTGTGCATGCAATGACAAGTGTGAATAAAGGCTTCCAACGGGGAGGCAAACAACAACAAACTTTTGAAGCTTTAAAAGACAAGACCAGTTTAGCTCCATTTCTTGCATTATCGAATTTGAGACAACCATTCGAGATACAAACCGATGCTAGTAATTATGTCGTGGGTGCAATACTTTTGCAGCATGGTAAGCCTATCACTTTTCATTTTGAAACATTCAATGGTGCTGTAGCTAATTATCCTACATATGAAAAAGAGCTGTATGCATTTGTACAAAGCGTCAAGAACGGGAAACACTACTTGATGGGTAAAGAGACGATTATACATATCGATCACCAACCATTAGAGTACTTGCAGTCGCAAACAAAATTGCAGCAATCATGATATTTCAGGTGGATGGGATTTCTTCAACAGTTTCACTTGGTTATAAGGTAAAAGAAAGGTATTTTCAATAAAGTTGCTGATATGCTTTCAAGGCCAATCATAAGTGCTTCTACTTTACTTAAAAATGATTCTATTGTACATGAGAGTTGCATAGAACAATATGCACATGATGCTAATTTTCAAGACATGTATGCTAGTTTGAGTGAAGGGAATCAAGTTGAGGAAAATGATTATCACATGCATAACAATTTGTTGTTTCATTTGGGCAAGTTGTGTATACCACAAGGAGAAAGGCTAAGTGTCATGAGAGAGGCTCATTTGTCTCTTATTGCTGGATACTTTGGGGTAAGAAAAACAGTGGCGCATCTACGAAGGTATTGCTATTGGCCTTGCATGATAGACAATGTGTCACATTTTATAAGAGGTTGTTCTATGTGTGCAACAAGCAATCCTAGCAATAGGAAGCTTGGGTTGTACACACCACTACCAGTACCATCAAGGCTATGGGGGAGTGTCTCCATGGACTTTGTTGGAGGTCTACCTATGTCAAGAAAACAACATGATTATCTTTATGTAGTTGTGGATAGATTTAGTAAAATGTGTATACTTATGCCATGTAAGAAAACCATAACTGCTGAACTTTATTTACAACATGTATGGGTTCATTATGGATTGCCAACTTCTATTGTTAATGACAGGGATTCCAGTTTCATTGGGAACTTTTGGTCTAATATTTGGAAGATGATGGACACAAAATTGAAAAAGAGTACTGCTTTTCATCTGCAAACTGATGGCCAAACCGAGGTGGTGAACAGAACCGTTGTGCCTCTATTGAGAGGATATTGCAGCAAATATCCCAAGTTGTGGGATGAACAACTGCATTACATTCAACATGCTTACAACCGGGCAAATAACTCTTCTAAAAATACTTCACCTTTTGAAGCATGCTTTGGGTATTTGTCGAAATCACCATTAGACTTCATCTTTGAGAAGGATGTTGCAATTGATGGGCATAGTGATATTGACAAGGCTCAAAAGTTCACTGAGAAAATTCAAATTATTCATCAACAAGTTCAAGAACAGCTTGAGAAGAGTCAAAGAAAATACAAGGAGAGGCATAACAAACATAGAGTTGATCACAAGTTTCAAGAAGGATATGAGGTATGGTTGCACATAAGCAAATAAAGGATGCAAGGAGAAGGTAAAAATCTCAAGCCCATTCACTATGGTCCATTCAAGGTCATCAAGAAAGTTGGTAACAATGCATTTCAACTTGACTTGCCTTCATATATGCAAATGTATTCAGTTGTCAATGTTGAAAATTTACATTTTTATGAGCCCCCTTTGATCGATGATCAAGGGAGTGATGTTTAGTTGCCTTCTATTGAAAATTTCTCGCCAGAATTTCTGGATGATCTCAAGGAGGATACCATCCTTAACAGGAGGACAAGATCATCTAAGAGGGGAATTGTCGACTACCTTCGAGTTGGGTTGAAGGGAAGTAAGTCAAGCAAGGCAAAGTGGATGGAAGTTGGAAAGGTGAGGGAGTTGTACCCTCATCTATTGAACATGTAATGAAAGTATTTTGGGGTCCAAAATCTTCCCATTGGGGAGGTATGATCAGGAGATCATGAATTTTTCTCAAAATTGAAAGTGCTCAAAACTGTACCAAACCTGAGCGACAAGGTAGATCTCGTCGTTCTAATTCTGGCGTCGCAAACGGTTCGAAAAACCGATGCCGTATGAGGGAGATATCGCGTTCTGATCGATTTCCCAAACAGTTAAAATTTTTGTGACAGGGGTGACTGGGATGCCTAGTCAGCATGAAATTACAGTCAACAAAAAAGGGAATATTCTCAGAATATTTCATTCTCTAGACCAGTGATATTTTTCCATGTGGCGCCTCCTGGTTTGTTGAAGGGTGTATGAGTTGTTTTGAGGTCCAATGGATGGGTGACACATGGCCAACCTAGAGGCTGCCATGTGTCCTGTGTACGATTGATTAAAATTATTGTGGATTCCAAGGGGTTCGACCGTGTGACCTCCGACACGCCCGCATAGACCTCAACCACCTCTGATATCACTTGTGACTTACCCTATTAGTTCATCGCATATTTTTATATTGTAATGGTTGGCAAGTTGGGGGTGGGGGGGGGGGGGGACCGTCGACAGTCCCAACCCGCTGTCAGCCCCAACGTTATGGTCACATGCTTATATTATACACTGCTAGATCAAAATTTGTAACCGGCGGTTACATTAATCGTTTCATTCCAGCAGAGTCACATGTATATGTTTGCTTAATTGTAATATTTATTACAAGCCGATGGTTCTGGAAACGTTAACTCTGGCAGATAACTACTACACCTCATCACATGTGCGCAGTTATTACACCGTCAATTCCACGCTAACAATTTAATGCAGAGGTTTAATAAACTGTGGGGTTTGGGGGGACGACATGTGGCCAAACCCTCCCTTAACCATAACATTTACTCTCACGGTTTAAACTGGTGGTAATATAGGCATACCACCAAACTCTGCGGAAATTTGCCAAAATCAGCTACGAATAATTGCAGTTCTCCACATTTAGTGGAGCATTTATAGCCGTCATTGGAAAAATGGCTAGGGAGGCCCATTTCGACCAATTTGGGTGAAACAAGAGTCTACCTAGACTAATTTGAGCATTCTGGAGCCATTGGTGCAAAGAAAACAACCATTGGAGGCTTGTAAACACATGTATTTTCAATTTTGAGCATAATGACAAAAAGGGACATGCCATTGGGAGCTGGATCAATAGATGTATCCCAGGAGGGGTGAACTACTTCATCATGCCTGCTGTGTAAATATTATGTGTGATGTTATTTATCTATTATACATTGTTGTTCAGTGTTATTTAGGCTTATTTACATGCTTAAAACTCACAAATTCATCAATGTTTCATGGTTAAAATTCCTCATACCTTAAGCAAAAAAATGGAGACAAGTATGTACATGTTTAATAATTGAAAGGACACTTAGCACAAAAAACTATTACAGTCCTTTCAAATCAAGAATAAATAACAAAAAAAATCCAAAAAGTAAAAATGTAAAAGAAAAAAACAATTTTTAACTGCATCGGTCCACTCTGTGCTTGGTGGAATAGGAAGATTTGGATCTCCTCTGAAGTCAATGTCATCATATGTGTAGTCCTCAACTACGATAAGTTGATATCGTAGCCAACTAAAAAATGTTGTGAGGAAATGCATCTGTTGGCCCCACATTGGCCCCCACCCTATCGGGGCATAATGTCGTACCATCTCATCAGCCTCGGATCTCTCGGGGCTGGATCGTGGATCTCTAGTCAATTGGGTCCGCTAACGGACTAATTCCCCCATAATCCTCATATTTCTTAATGAAGTTGGTCTCATGGAACATACGAGGCTTTAATAGCAAAGGTAAGCTTTGTTATCTAAAATATAAAATCAATAAACTGAAACCAGATATTCTGTTACTTCAGGAAACAAGATGATGACTAAAAACATGCATGAGGCAATCTAGTGTTGTTGGAGAGCAAGCACGACCATGGCCCTTGATGAAAAATGTTTTGCATATGGAATTGCGGTGGTATGGGACCTAAAATAGATCATTTTATAAGACTAGAAAGGTGCTCCCCATAGCCTCTCAGGTTGTTTCCGCTCCATTGGTTCGACAACTTGGTATAATTTGACAGTTTTGTATGGCCCTGTGATCCCCCAAGAGAAAGACTCCTTTCTCCACGAGTTTCTCTCCCTTAAATCTTCCCTTGTTGATGAGGCTTGGATCCTAAGGGGGACTTTAACTTGATCTACATCCTGAAGGAGAAATGAGGTGGGCTCCACTAGCTGGATCCCATCTCTAACTCCAATGAAACTATTGACAAACTAAGACTGATCGATGTAGATACGAATAATGGAATTTACACATGGAACAATAGAAGAGGTGGGTGACACAAATTTTCCTACATATTTAATAGATTCCTCATCTCTGAGGAACTGATGCTACAATATATGTTCGTGGAGGCTACCATTGTTCCATCAATGGGTTCAGATCATTGGTCGATTTTCCTGGATATTGATCTTAAGATGCCACCCAAAAATAGGTTGTTCCATTTTTAAAGCATTTGGCTGTGACATCCTGGATTTGTTGAGAAACTCCAAGAATGGTGGCAGAAATTGGAAAAGTAGGAGGGGTCTAGGATGCAACTCTTTCAGAGGAAGTTGAAGGCCCTTAAGGCTAGTATCAAAACTTGGAATAGAGAGGATTTTTGGAACATCTTCCTGGAGAAAAGGAGGCGATAAGAGAAAATGGAACTAATTTAGCTCCAAATCATCCAGGAAGGAAGGGAAAATGCCCTTGCAGAGGAAGAAGGAAGAATTGTAATGTAGTTAAAGGATCATTGATAACAGAAGGAGATGCTCTGGAAATAGAAATCCTAGGTTCAGTGGCTAAAAGAAGGTGAGAGGAACTTAAATTTTTTTCATTGGTGCACGATTAACCACCAATAGAATAATTGAATCACCTCCCTTATCTTTTTTGAAGGAATAAGATTGGAAGATCAACAATATATGGAGAGAGATTTGTTTTCCCACTTTTCTAATCTTCTTTTAAAAGAGGATCAAGTTCAATCGCAAGAAATTGAGAGAGTAACCAAATGCATCCCTTGACTACTCATAGTGGACTAAAGCATTGTGTTGATGCAATGGATCTCGCCTAAAGAACTTGAGGTAGTGGTGAAATACATGCCTTCAAACAAATTCCCAGGTCTGGATGGGTTCACATCAGAGTTTTTTAAGGCATGTTGGAACTTTCTGGTCAAGGAGAACATTGATCTGGTAGAAAAATCTCATTGCAACATGAAGATATGGTCAGGGATGAATGCCACATTCCTAACCTTAATTCCAAAAAAGCACGCGGAAAACAATCCTAGTGAGTTATGTCCCATTGCCCTATGCAATGTCATCTATAAAATATTATCCTCCATCTTGGTATGGAGACTCAAACCAATTTTGTACGGCCTCATCAGTCCAGAGAAATTGGGCTTCGTAAAGGGTCGCTAGATTCTGGATGGCATTGTATCCGCCCATGAGGTGATTCACTCTCTAAAGAGCAGCAAAAATCTAGGTATGTTGGTGAATTTAGACCTTTCTAAAGCTTATGATCACATGATTTAGAAGTTCCTTTGTGTTGTGCTATCATTCTCAGTGGTGCTTTGTCAACTATTTCGAGATCTTCTTGGGGATTAAGACAAGGGGACCCCATCTCCCCCTTCTTTCTCATCATAGAAACCGAAGGTTTGGTTCACTTTATCCAAGAGGTGGCGATTACAAACCATATAAAAGGTCTTAGAATCTTGAGCACAGAAATCTCAATGACCCATCAACAGTTTGTTGATAACAACATGCTCTATGGATAACCCACAGCTCGTGAATCCTTAGCTTTGGACAACACTCTGAAGGAGTTTAAATTGGCCTCGGGTATGCTTATCAATAAATAAAAATACAACATATATTTCTTTAATACCCCAAAACCTGTACAAGGTTATTTAGGTTTCCTTTTGGGATTTTTTGTTGATCGCCTCCCCTCTAAATACCTAAGGGTCCCCTTAGTCGCTAACCCCTTAAGAATAACTTTTTGGAAATAGACATGTAGCAAAAAGTCATCAAAAATATTTGGTTGTACTTTCTATGTGCTTAACCTTGCAATTCGGGCCACCCTACTCAAAGCTATCCTCCAAGCCATCCCTTTGCATCAGCTTTCGGCCCTCCTATCCCCAAATTCATTTACCGGGACTTAGTATCAATCTTCCATACGTTTATCTGGAAAGGGGCCAACTCTTCTAAAAATTTGTCCCTAGTGGCTTGGGATAAAATTTGTCTCCCAAAATCATATGGCAGGTTGGGATTGAGGGATCTGGAAATTATATATGAGATCATGGGTGCCAAATTATGGTGGTGCTCGATTCAAAAGGGAAATGAACAATGGAAGAATAGATGGACCTACAAATATGGGAGGGGTCGATCCTAGGAATACCTCCTCCGCTAGTGATCCTGGAGTTCTAGGTCCTCATTGTGGAACTTGGCCCATAGGAACAACCACCTCATTCAGGATCATATTTTTTGGGAGGTTAATAACGATACTACAATAGTCTTTTGGGAGAAATATTGGCAGAAAATACCTCAACTGGACCAACTCAATGGCCTTCAGGGAATAAAATACATCTTGGACTAGAGGAATGCCATGTTTGTGGCATATTTATGGAAGAATGACTCTAAGCACGTGGAATGGTGAGAGTGGAAAATAGATTAGGATTGGCAATTGGAAGGAAACCCTGACAACTAAACCGTTCTCATTCGAATGTTGAAGGAGAGGTGGATCCCAGTCATGCACTCTTCAGAAAAAAATCATTGGGGACACCGCACTTCGAGTACATATTCCATCAAGGAATCTTACCTCATCAAGAAAGATGTCCAGATTCAGACTCGTAACATACTTTGGGAGAAATTTTGGAAATGGGGCCTATTTTCGAAAGTCTCTCACTTCTTATGAGAGACTTCATAGGTCCATCACAATGCGCAATGTGCAGACAAAGTGAGGAGATGATGGATCACCTTCTCAATGAATTTACAGTAGCTGCCAAGATATGGTCTGCAACGTTGAATTTATTTAGATCAAGTGATCATGAGCCAACCAGTCTAGCCAACACTATCTCTAACTGGATGTTCTCTCGATTCAAAAGCCTGATTGCTAATAGAGCATGGATATTAGTATTGGGTTTCATTCTCTAGAACATCTGGAAATCCAGGAACAAGGTAATATTTCAAGATTAGGAATCATCTTCTGCCTCCATTTAGAATACAATGACCAAGAACATCAAAGAGAACATATTGCCAAAAAATGGAGTGAAGAGGAAGTCTGGAAAGTTGATCAGATGGAAGCAACAATTCTTAACGCCATGAATCTCTCAACTGAGATGATGATCCACTCTCATGCGGGCTCGAATAAGCTGCAATCTCACCCATCCCATTCTTTCATCAGGCCTCCACAAGGACTTTTGAAAATAAGTTTTGATGGGGCTTCTAAGGGGAACCTAGGCTCGGCGGGTTTTGGGGGTAGTTTGCGAGACTCTAAAGGAAGTCCCCTAGGCATATGTTTGGGCCCATAAAAAATTGAAGGTTGCTCCTGCTATCCAGCCCATAGCCTTGAGCATTGTACAGGGACGTGCTGTAGGAGTAGCTCATTACCTTCTGGGTGGAATCGTCACAACATGGGCGTTCTTCCTGGCAAGAATTATTGCAGTAGGATAATGGCTAGGAGGATTTGAAAAGCATTATGGCATCAAGATTTCCAAAGTTCAGCCAAGGCTTGGCCCAGGACCCAACTACTCGTCGTATTTGGTTCGGTATTGCGACCGCACATGACTTTGAGAGTCATGATGATATTACCGAAGAACGCCTTTATCATAAAATTTTTGCTTCCCACTTTGGTGAGTTGGCAATAATCTTTCTGTGGACCTCCGGTAATTTGTTCCATGTGGCTTGGCAAGGCAATTTTGAAGCATGGGTACGCGATCCCTTACATGTAAGACCCATTGCTCATGCAATTTGGGATCCTCATTTTGGTCAACCAACTATAGAAGCTTTTACCTGAGGAGGTGCTCCCGGTCCGGTCAATATTGTTTATTCCGGTGTTTATCAGTGGTGGTATACAATTGTCTTACGCACTAACAAAGATCTTTATGCTGGAGCTCTTTTCTTGCTATTTCTTTCTGTCATCTTTTTAATAGAGGGTAGGTTACATTTACAACCTAAATGGAGACCAAGTGTTTCATGGTTCAAAAATGTCGAATCCCGTCTCAATCATCATTTGTCAGGACTCTTCGGAGTCATTTCTCTAGCTTGGACAGGGCATTTAGTTCATGTCGCTGTTCCTGAATCAAGGGGAGTGCACGTCATATGGGACAATTTTTTGGATGAATTACCGCATCCCCAAGGGTTAGAACCATTTTTCACAGGTCAGTGGAATCTTTATGCTCAAAATCCTGATTCTAGTAGTCACTTATTCGGTACCTCCCAAGGGGCGGGAACTGCTATTCTAACTCTTCTTGGAGGATTCCATCCACAAACTCAAATTTTATGGCTGACTGATATGGCTCATCATCATTTAGCTATTGCATTTGTTTTTTCAATTGCTGGTCATATGTATAGAACCAACTTTGGGATTGGTCACAGTATGGAAGATATTTTGGAGGCACATGTTCCTCCAGGAGGCCTATTAGGACGCGGACATAAGGGTCTTTATAACACAATTAATAATTCTCTTCATTTTCAATTGGGTCTTGCTTTAGCTTTGTTGGGGGTTATAACTTCCTTGGTAGCTCAACACATGTATTCTTTACCCGCTTATGCATTCATAGCACAAGACTTCACCACCCAAGTTGCATTATATACTCATCATCAATACATTGCCGGGTTCATTATGACAGGAGCCTTTGCTCATGGAGCTATATTCCTCATTAGGGATTATAATCTGGAACAGAATAAGGATAATGTATTGGCGAGAATGTTGGAACATAAGGAAGCTATAATATCTCATCTTAGTTGGGTTAGTTTATTACTAGGTTTCCATACCTTGGGACTTTATGTTCACAATGATGTTATGCTTGCTTTTAGTACTCCAGAAAAACAAATATTGATCGAGCCCATATTTGCTCAGTGGATACAATCTGCTCATGGTAAGACGTTATATGGTTTCGATATACTCCTATCTTCAACAAGTGGTCCATCATTCGATGCAGGTAAGAGCATATGGTTACCCGGTTGGTTAAATGCTATTAATGATAATAATAATTCATTGTTCTCAACAATTGGTCCTGGATACTTTTTGGTTCATCATGCTATTGCTCTAGGTTTGCATACAACTACATTGATCCTAGTTAAAGGTGCTTTAGATGCGCGTTGTTCTAGGTTAATGCCAAATAAAAAAGATTTTGGTTATAGTTTTCCTTGCGATGGTCCGGGACGGGGTGGTACTTGCGATATCTCGGCCTAGGATGCTTTTTATTTAGCAGTTTTCTGGATGTTGAATACTATTGGATAGGTTACTTTCTATTGGCATTGGAAGCATATAATGTTATGGCAGGCTAATGTAGTGCAATTTAATGAGTCTTCCACTTATTTAATGGGATGTTCAAGAGATTATCTATGGTTAAATTCTTCACAACTTATTAATGGATACAATCCTTTTGGTATGAACAGTTTATCTGTTTGGGCATGGATGTTCTTATTCAGACATCTTGTTTGGGCTACTGGATTTATGTTCCTTATTTCCTGGCGTGGATATTGGCAGGAACTGATTGAAACTCTTGCATGGGCCCATGAATGCACGCCTTTAGCTAATTTAGTTCGATGGAGAGACAAGCCAGTAGCCCTTCCCATTGTTCAAGCACGATTAGTTGGATTAGCTCACTTTTCCGTAGGTTATATATTCACTTATGCAGCTTGTTTAATTGCCTCTACATCAGGAAAATTTGGTTAATTCTTCTTCATCAGTTTCATCAGTGAATGGGTATTGTCATTGATACAATGACAATACCCCACAAAGAAAAAGTAATCAACGTAATATTACTCCATCTAAAATCTGATCTATATTTTTATTCCTGGTAGGTGATAGTACCGACTGAACTATTATGGCGAGAAAGAGTCTCATTCAGAGAGAGAAGAAGAGACAAGCACTGGAATGGAAATATCATTTAATTCGTCAATCTTTGGAGGAAAAAAGCAAAGTGTCATCATTGGATGACAAATGGGAAATTCATAGAAAATTGCAATCTTCACCGCGTAATAGTGCACCTACACGTCTCCATTGACGTTGTTCTTCGACTGGAAGACCTAGAGCCAACTATCGAGACTTTGGATTGTCCGGACACATACTCTGTGAGATGGCCCACGCATGTTTATTGCCCGGGATAACAAAATCGAGTTAGTAGGAAAAGAAAAAAAGTAATTGAAGTTTCTTGTGATAATGGGATATACTACCCCTATATAGGGGTAGTATATCCCATTATTGTTTGGTGTACCCATTCTGATTATGATATCAATCAATGGTGTGGAGTAGAGTAGTCTGGTAGCTCGCAAGGCTCATAACCTTGAGGTCACGGGTTCAAATCCTGTCTCCGCCAGACCAGAACATACGAAGTATTTTGGTCCTGAAAGGATTGCTCTATCACTTATCATTTTCTAATTGAATGATAAGTGAGGAAAAGAAACGATCAATATTATTCTTTTTCATATTCAATGTGACGGGCGGGTAGCGAGGATCGAACCCGCATCTTCTCCTTGGCAAAGAGAAATTTTACCATTCAACCATACCCGCATTTCAATGTTATGAATATATATATATTCATAACATTGAAATGGAAAAGACATATATGTTCAATCCCATTCGTAAGTAGATATTATTTTTGATTTGATTTGAATGGTCCAATTATTAATTTATTCATTCAATTACGGATAAGGAAAACCCCTCCTCCTTGGGCCTGAAGTAAAAGGCCCTTCAGAAGAGCTATAAAGCCCTCCGGGAGGGGGGGGGGAGGGAGTTTGAACCTAAAACATTTAGAACAGATCTAAGATATGAAAGAACTAAGGATACCTACAAAAAGGACTGATCTGATCCATAATGATACACCCGAAAATACAACATTTTTGCTACTTGACCAACCATCAGTAGAGGCAAGTGCAACAGGTACACCAATCACTAGTAAAAATGAAATAGCAATTAATGCAAACACAGCCGATTGGAAAGCAATAGTCATGGTTGTGATCTTACAAGCTCCCAACAGATTGAATAGACTATACCATCTGATCCCCAATTTTCAATTCTGATCAAATTCACTATGGAAAGGATTTGACCATAAATTGATCGAGCTTTTCAAAAATTTTCAATTTGATATTTGAGTGTGAGAGGAGAGGGAAATTCGTATTTTTTTTTTTTCCATTCTAGATGATGATGAAAAATCACCATATGTCACAGGTATAGTTGGTATCGACCCGGCCTTATATTCTGCTGAACGTCGTTCCTGCCAAGGCTGTATGTATTTTTTCAACTTCTCAGATCCAAACCATTAGGGCCCCTTAGGGGTTCCAACCAAGGAGCACGGAGATCCCAAAAACGCATCATTTCTCCTCCAAAGATAATTTCTCCAGTCGGAGAACGCATAAGGTATTTACCTAAACCAGTAGGTCCTTGGGTAGAGCCCACACTAGCTCCAAGACGTTGGTCTCTAACTAAAAAATTAAACACTTGAGCTTGAGAGGCTTCTGGGCCGGTGGGCCCATAAAATTCACTGGGATAAACTGTATTGTTGAACCAAATGAAACAACAAGCAATAAAACCAAAGACAGATAGAGCCGCTAAACTATAGGAAAAATAAGCTTCTCCGGACCATACGAATGCACAGCGAGCCCATGCAAAAGGTTTGGTTAAGATATGCCAGATACCACCGAAGATACAAATGGAACCTAACCATACATGTCCTCCAATTACATCTTCTAGATTGTCCATGCTAACGATCCATCCTTCTCCTCCGAAAGGAGATTTAAGTAAATAACCAAATATAGCACTTGGGTTAAGAGTTGGGTTCGTAATTTTTCTTACATCTCCACCGCCGGGAGCCCAAGTATCATATACACCTCCAAAATACAAAGCTTTGAGCACTGGAAGAAAAGCACCAACACCTGGCAAGATTAGGTGAATACCCAAAATTGTGGTCATTTTGTTTCTATCTTTCCATACATAGCCAAAGAATGGAAAAGATTCTTCTAAAGTTTCGGGTCCTATGAGTGCATGATAAATACCACCAAAACCTAAAACCGCAGAAGAAATTAAGTGAAGTACCCCAGATATACCGGATTCTTTGGCGTAACTTACAACCATGTGAAAAAAATGATGAGCCTAGAAAATGTCCTTCTCTTAGCGAGAAATATTGGAGTTCCTAAGATCCAAATATCAGGGGACTTGCAACTTGTCATCAACATAGCCCAAATGATTATTGATGGATCTCCTACCTCCAAACTAGTTCATAATTGGTGCTTGGATTAACAGACTATGAGGATCAAAGCTTTGTTGGACAATGTTGGAGGAGGGGCCCCTCAGTAAATCATTTTTGGGTAAATTTTAGTTAATATTTTCTTGTAAGCGTTGCACATAGATATTAATGGGCTTTGGGATGGGTCGAAGTCCCTTAACTATTGTAATGGGTAAAAGGGAAAACCATGAGTCGCAAACCATGGTTTAAGACCATCATATGTGCACATTTAGAAATATATAAATATGTAAGAGTCGAGTGAAGAGGAATAGATCGATAGATGCTTATGTTTTGATCTGAATTTTGGGTCGGTTTGGGTAAAAAGGCTCCTAATCGCTGTGTGTGCGGAGACCTCATCCTGAGCTGTGTGCACGGACTCTGTTGTTGTGTACGCAGAAGGGAAAGATTGTATTGCTTGAATATCTCTTAGTAAAGAAGGCAATTCGGTGAACTTAAACTTTATGAGATTCTTATAGTTACTGTCTTAGATTTGTTATGCACATTATCTGTTGCTTATTATAGATCTGGATCTGTTCTGTTGAATACATATGTGTTCCATAATTAATAGTCACATTGGTACATTGCAATTATGCATGAGTATTTTTCTTCTTAAATGTTAGATCTGAAGTATAATAATTTGTTTGCATAAGGGTTTATTCTGTAACAATATAAGAATACGCAAGGGATAAGTATGTTTATCACTATCTAGGTGCGTGCAACTACTTTACAAATTGTCTGTAATTATATATAGTTCTGTGAAGTTACACACCAGGAAAAGGGTATTAGATCTGTTGGATCCACATCAAAAGCTCCCTTAGGGTGCATAACCTGGTTCCAACACCCCCCCATACTGCTTCGGGTGAGACTTTGGTCTACGTAAGCAGATCACTGTCGAAAGGGCCAGTAGTTGGAGGGTTTTGTTTGTTGCATGATTACTCTGAACCTAGGTTAGGACCCCTCAAGCCAACAAATGGTTCCATTGCCGGGACTGAGATCATTTTGAGGGAGAGTTGATGTGGCACCAGACAAAGAACGAACTGCAAGATTGGCTTCACAAGAAGGTTCGTGAATTTGCGATCCAAGAAAACATAAGCCCTAAATTATTTGCCGAAGATTAGGCACAAAGGTATATCTATACCGAGGTCCATGAAATTTTCTTTGCTTCCTTTGAAACCGAGTTTCAAGAGTGGTTGTCTCAGCTTGCTGAATTCCAGACCTACACAAAGGACAACACGATCACCAAGTGGACCCCAGAGTCGGTACAACAATTTGACAAGTCGAGAAATAAGATTACCTGTGCAGTAGATCACTGGATCAATAGTGTTTTAGGAGGATTTGACTAAATTCGCTATTGATACATTTGTATCATATTATGAATCCGTAAAGAGATTTTTCAAGGGCCCTAGAGGTAATTTCTTGCACACTCTGAAAATGTGGATTAAAATGCTATTGTGTGAAAAGGGTACTCTATGCAACCATATTGAGTGAATGTCTCGTAGAGGCCCGACTACGCGCAGTATAAAAACTAACATAGTAGATCTAGAAGAAGGTTTTGTTTATAGCCCTCTCAAAGGTAAATATGAGAGTGACGAGGAATTTGACAACAATAGCTTTGGTGAATCTGCGCACTCAGAAGAAGAGGAATTGAAAGATTAGTTTCTTCTTGGATTGTTGGCCAAGTTCAGATCCCATCCACTCCACTTCCAAACTCATCTGACTCTAGCAAGCCATCTACCCCACCTCCACCTCCACCACCAGACATTGATATGGCTACTTCCATGAAGTTTCCTAATTTATGTGGTATCGGGAATGAAGGCGTAGACCAATTATGGTTTGTTACAGATATTGTATGGAAGACACAACATATCAATAATGATAATGTTAAGAAAGCGCAACTGGCTACTACATTTCAAGAACGCATGTTGGAGTGTTACATAAGGTATGAAGCGACGAACCCTAATGTAACAATCGAGAATCTGAAAGCTGCATTGAAGGAACAATTCAAAAAGCCAAAATCATATGCTCAATGTGTGACTGAGTTAAAATAAATCCACCAAGAAGTGAATGAATCTATATGGGAGGAAAATCAATAGTTGAAGTGCACCATTAGAGATGGAGGATTTACTATTGATGATACGCAACTCAAATAATGGTTTATTTCCATGTTGCTACCTTATCTGCGCTAGTCATTAAATCAACATAAGATTTCGACGTAGGCTGAAGCTGTGGAGATTGCAATGAAATTAGAACCCTTGCCTATCCTAGCTGTGCAAGCTGTAGCTCAGCAAATTCAAAACCAACTAGTTGCAATACACTTAGAGATACAAAGCCTACACCAAGATAAGGGGAAGGGTGTATGCACAGGTGTATGGTGTATACGATGTAAGTTGAAGGACATCATAAAGATCAGTGTCCTGTATACAATGAATATCTAACATCCGAAGGACCAAGCCCTATTAAGAGTGCGGCCAGACCAAGTGGCACTCCCACATTATGGTGCACAATTTTTTAAGCCACGGGTATGCACACAACATACTTATGCCCTAGGATTGGTAAATATATCCCTGAGCTTAAATAAAATTTCAGAAAATTTTTCCGATCGGTGGGACATGATGAGCATAACTATTGCAGCTTCGATTTCTTGATTGATTGAGTTGGCTTATATAGGATGCAGTCAAAAGGACGGGAACTAGGGTCACCTGCATCTCCATCTGGAGATGGTGGATTCAAGGCTGAGGTCGAGGAAGAGAAGGAGGAGCTAGTCGTGGAAGGGGACAACTCATCTTCTATAACCGCGGGGATGTTGGTCATTATGTGTATCATTTTCCAAACCCGACACAACAATCCTGCAGGTATTGTATATAATTTTGTCATGTTATTGAATATTTCCTTGTATTATTTGCGAGGATGAAAGAAAAAAACCACAGACTCCCACTCAAAATATTCAGATGGTAAGAGTGGAGCTGCGTGAAGAAGAACCAAGTGTGAATATTGTTACTAGAAGTGGTGCAGAAACAGGTGAAGAAAAAGAAAAAAAACCCGATACTGATCTTTGGATCCGAAAGGCGCCTGAAAATAAGGAAGGATTCAACTTACAAAGGGAAAAGGAGACCTCTGTAGAAGTGAAGAACGATTTCACAGAGATGGGTGCATCAACATCTAAAGCATCAAGAAAGCCTATGGACGTGGTTGAAGGAGATGCAAAGCTAAAGGCCTTCCTGTGAGCTTGTATTAAATTTTCGTGCAATAAGAAGGCATTCAAGAACCTCCAAGCATTAATAGACCACTGTGCACATAAGGAACAACCCCTGATAGAGCAGAAGGCTCTCAATAAGATTTATAAGAATAAAAGAAGAAATGGAATGGAAATGCACTTAACTACTCAGATCGGTGCATACAAAATGGATTAGTTTATCTTGGATTTAGTGTTTGATGCGAAAGTATTACCAAAGCAAACTTGGAAAAGAATGAAATAACCAAATTTGGAGTGGTCCACTATTCAGCTTCACATGGCGAGTCAACAAAAGATCATCCCATTAGGAAGACTCTCGCAGGTAGTCGTGGATATTGAAGGAGTCTGGGTGCTGTTACACTGAAATATGTCACCATGAAATTTTAGTACTCCCTTAGAAGTCCACAACATCAAAGTTCCTAAAGTCAAGCCTTGAAATTAAGAGAAAAGCTCATAAAAGTCTTAAAAACACTTATACCGCACTTTCTCTTAACATTTCCTGTGGTGCCGCACTTTCTTGCTCTAAATCATACGGAGCTAAACGAAATTTTTATTCATTAAAGGTGCGGACCCCTGTAAAAGGTAAAACAAAGGTAGAAAATAACATTTAGAAGCCTAGCAGTCAAATCTGGAAGCTTCTAGAAGCAATTATCCGGTCGAAGGTTTGCTTCTATCATGTATGTTCATTCCTCCATTATGGGAGCCTACCCCTTGGTTTATGGAGCTCAATCCCTTCAAAAGAGGATTATATCCCCTCTTATGTGGAACTGCAACCTCTTTCCTTTTCCTATAAATTGAAGCTTTGGTTCAGTTTCAAGGGATGGAGACTTTGAGAATTGGAGTTAGTGAGTTAGACTTGGAGAATTTTTGAGGAGAAATGCTGTAGAGACTCATACTCTCATAGCCAATCATTATATGGGAATGATTACACACCCATGTGCTTTTAGCTGAGAGAGTGCAAGGCTTGTCAGAGTAAAGGAAACGCCTGTTCCGGACTCCAGGAAGGCCTGTATGACATAAAGGCGGACACGGTTGTAAGGCTCTTCTTTATTTAAGTTAATACGAATGAATATTGTTTTCTCAATGGGTTATTTAACTAATTATCTCATTTCTTGAATTCCTTGATCATCTTGATAGATGTTTGATTCATGAATTGATTTATTATACAGGTGCTTTTGATATTTTCTTGTGTTTGTGATTGTAGATCCTTAACGACGACTTTCTTCAAGCCACTGGAAAGAAGATCAGCGTTGGACTACAAGTAGGTTTCTAAAACCCTTTTATAATTAATTCCATGTCAAACAATATCTAGAGAAAATAGTTTTTATTTGTCCATAGGACTCTTGGGAGGTTTGTCTTGTCCGCAAGAACGACTTATCCGTCCAACAAAATGGTGACTCTCCTTGGGAAAAATCTTGAACTTTGATTTCTTTTATTTTTTGACTTGTGAATTTATTTTTTTTGATTTTGATTAGTTTATACTGGCTTGGGTAGTTTATCCTTGTAGAATCCCTGAGAAATGTTTTAGAGTTTTTTATTTTCTCTTTTAGTTTTCTGGTATCCGCACTTTTCTTTTAGAAACAATGCGGGCATCTCCGCTCTTTTCTTGTATAAAAAGTGCGGGATCGCACCTGTTTATACTGAAACCTGCGGACCCTGTGAAAATTTTTAGGAAACCTTAAAATTCTCTTTTCTAGGATCAGCTTGCAAGATTCTCAGTGTATATCCAGACTTGTATTTTCTTTCAGAAAGCCTTTTGTGAATTTCTTTTTAGCACTCTTACAATCTCATCAGTCTCCGTTAAGTTAATTGGGTGTTTTGAGTTTCTTTTTTGGAGAAATTATTAATTTGTTTTCCTTTGGTCATTACTTCAAGGTTTGTCTCAGTCTCTTAACAATTTTGCATCGTTTTTCTTTTTCTTTTGGAAAAAAATTTCCCCATTGTGTGTGAGTGTTAATCGCCTTTGAGTGTTTTTATTTTTGATCTTTGGAAATCTCACCCAATTTTATTTACTTACACTTGATTGGTTCTTAGATCACATTAGAATCATCTTGTGTTTGAGAATTCTCTTGCATAGATCACATTTGCATAATTAGAATTCTCATTTTCAAAATATGAATGAAAAATGTGCATAGATTACATTTGCATACTTTTCAAGTGAATTGTGCATAGATTACAACTGCATAGTTTACATTATGAAAAATCAATCATAGATTTAGATCAATTTTCTTTGATTTGAATTTACATGTTTATATGCTTGTTTTAAAATAAAAAAATAAAAAAATGGAATTGATTAGCATTACTTTTTCTTGATAAAATTAGTGCATTAGAGAATTTTTTATATTTTCTCTTATTTATCAATTTTTGCATTGTTGGAAGTGAATGGAAACTCTCTCCTTACTTTAGTTAGGATTCATCGAATTGAAAAGATTACATTATCATATTCGATTGCATTTAGTTTTGAGTCGGGTCATAACACCATTGGTTTCATATCCATTTACCGTTTGAGTAATAACAGCCTAAATAACACAGCGCTTAATAAAATTCATTTAGTAATTTTTACATTTTTAGGGCTCTTTCCACCAAAATAGCTTAGGCTAATGTCTTGGAATAGGTTTTAGTTAACTCTCCAAGGCAGTAAAACAAACAAGTAGTCAATCTCGCGGTAGGGAAATTTCAATAGTCACATGTATGCTCTGGGAAGATCCTCTTAAAGGAGTCAAGCACGAGATCATATCCGAACCAGTGAGGTAATCAATCCTTCCTCATTGGGGACAATAGCAGATATACACATATTAAAAACGTTAAACCTCAGATTGACCATTGTCGAGGAGCCTGGGGTCACTTGTCGGTAAACCTTGGATTATGTCAAGGAGCCTTAAAGGGGATTGAGCTTTATTACTCTGCCCTTGCATGTGTATCGGATCGTAGACTGCTCCCCCAGGTATATCTGTTCCTGTTGGTGACTTTAGTGGCCATAAACTTTAGGATTATTTCCCAAGGTGACGGTGGAGGGAATATCCCACTGTACCTGGAACAGGCGTCGGCTAGACTCACTTGGACTCTTTGGAGGGTTACCTTCACTCAAGATGGCATAGTGGAGAAACTTGCACTGGTCTGTTTCATTAAGCAGGTTGTCGAGGTAACTGTTCCAACCGCCTTTTCTGTATTAAAATTCTACGATGTTGGATTTCATCACCAACTAGTGTTTTTAGTGCGGGAATCTACTGTTTGTGTGTGGTTTGACTCCTAGATTTTATAGCGCGTGTTCATTTGTTTGTTTTTATTTTTAGAAACCATAGGTGTGAATTGTGAATTTTAATTGTTAGGTGTGAATTGTGAATTGTTAATTTTAGTTTTAAATTGTTAATAAAATTCACTGAAGTTGAATGTAATGGAAACTGTTCCGGAATTTACCAACCAAGGTACCCCTCTTAACGAGAATCCTAGTACTTTTCCTTGCATTGGAAATGTTGGTCCTCCTTATATGGCTACATTGTCATTACCTAGATTTACAATAGGTTTACTGGTATGGTTATTTTCAACTTCGTTGGCCTCGAATACTCCAATTATTCCACCTCAACTGAATGCTTCACCTCAACAGAGTTCACCATCTTAACATCACCAACCTTCTGTTGACCCTTTACCTTATTTTCCCAATATGTTTTCCTCCCTTTCTTCCTCTTCGCTTGGTAAAATACTTGATGGCAATAACCTGGTGAATAAGAAGAAGAAGAAAGGGAAGAAGAAGAAGAAGAAACAAGATAAGAAAGAATTCAACCAACCAACCATGGCTGTAAGTGTTAGTAATGTTGAGGAAACCTCCAACATGCACAGTAAACCCAATTTCCCTTGCAATCTTTGTAAAGGTGACCACTTCCTTATCAATTGTCCTGGTATTCCAAAGGTCTTGGAAGTATGGTCAGAACAATCTCATCAACTTTCCGTTGATCCATCAACCAGTGATAGTCAGGTTCCTTGGAAAAAGGGTAAAGTTAGGTTTCCTTGTAGGTTATGCAAAGGGAGTCATCAAACTCACATTTTCCCTTACATAGATGAAGCCTCAAAATTGTTGGAAAACCTTACTGTTTCACAGTTGAACTTCCAACTAGTTACCGTCAACTTTCTCCCAACCTACCGTCAACTGACGGAGGGATTGATCTAATTCCAAGTACAGTCGATCCCACTCTTCCATTGAAGAGTGAAACTCATATCACTTAGGTTGATGATCCATTAGTTGATCAAGTGGTCGATTCGATTTCACATTCAGTCAATCCCATTCTCCCTGTAGAGAGTGAACTTCATACTGCTCAAGTTCTTCATGTTACATCAGATTCTTCTACGCCAGGGGGCATTTCACTGGTTTCTACAGAACCCCCTCCAAGTACAGAGGTCTTTTCCTTTGATTGGAATAGACTGACAGAACCTCGTCTTCCTTCTTCCATCCCTTTCCAAATAATTGTGCAGGCTTGTCGTAAGAATGTGTGTCGCACACATGTAGATTAAGGTGCTTCTATTAGTATTTTATCCTCAACTTCTTGGAAAGCTTTGGGTTCCCCTCAGATTGTGCCTATTACGCAGAATCTGAAAGCTTTTAACAGAACCATTAGTGAACCTTTAGGTATCCTTCCTAATTTTTCTATTACTTTGGAAGGTAAAATTGTCTGTATTGATCTTATGGCAGTTCGAGGCCCCTTGGATTTCAATTTACTCCTTGGGTGAGACTATGTCTATGCAATGAAAGCTGTTGTATCGACACTCTTTCGCGTGATGTATTTCCCTCACAATGGAAATATTGTGACTGTATACCAGCTTTCATTCCCTAGTCTTGATTCAACTACCAATAATCCGACATCCCTGAATGTTCCTCATATGGAAGTGGTATCTACCCCGCCACGGGTCAATTATGTGGCAACCAGTCCCATGTTTTCAGTTACTGATGAAAGCAAGCCTCTCACTGTTTGCTCAACTTCCTTTGACTTAGATCCGATAATTGACATGGAAAACTCTATGGGATTATTTGAACGTGATGCTCTTATCCCTTTTGAGTCCCTTGACATGTGTTCCTTCCAAAGAATTATTATTTCATCTGATGAAGAACTTTTTGAAGCCATGATCGAGGAGTGTCCCTTGACATGTCTTTCTTCCAGTCAGAAACCATGACAAGGTCACCGTGAGGATAGTTCCTTTTACTGTGTCAACCTCGCTAAAAAATGAAACAGAGATGTGAGGAGAGTTCCTGTTACTGTGTCAACCTCGTTAAAAAATGAAACAAGTCTTATGAGGACAGTTCCTTTAACTGCGTCAACCTCATTAAAAAATGAAACATGTCTAAGAGGAAAGTTCCTTTTACTGTGTCAACCTCGTTAAAAAAATGAATCAGTGGGTCAAGAGGAAAGTTCCTTTTACTGTGTCAACCTCGTTAAAAAATGAATCAGTTGGCAAGAGGAAAGTTCATTTTACTGTGTCAACCTCGTTAAAAAATGAATCAGTAGGCGGAGAGGAAACTTCCTTTTACTGTGTCAACCTCGTTAAAAAATGAATCAAGTAAGAGGAAAGTTCCTTTTACTGTGTCAACCTCGTTAAAAAATGAACCAGTGGGTCAGAGGATAGTTCCTGTTACTGAGTCAACCTCGTTAAAAAATGAATCAGGTATGAGGACAATTATTTTCCTGTGTCAACCTCATTAAAAAATGAATCAGGTATGAGGACAATTATTTTCATGTATCAACCTCATTAAAAAATGAATCAGTAGGTTATATAGGTAGATTGTAGAGAGTAGATATGAGGACAATTCTTTTACTGTGTCAACCTCGTTAAAAAAATGAAACAGACCCATGAGGACAGTTCTTTTCCTGTGTCAACCTCATTAAAAAATGAATCAGTAGGTTATGTAGGTAGATTAGAAATAGTAGTTTATGAGGATAGTTCCTTTTACTGTGTCAACCTCATTAAAAAATGAAACAGGTCACCGTGAGGATGGTTCTTTTCCTGTGTCAACCTCGTTAAAAAATGAAACAAATCCTCTCCTAGTCAAAGTCGAGTCTTTTATCTGATCTCGTAAATGAACCTTCATTCCATCCACCTCTTAGTAACCAGTAGTCTACTTAGTTGAATGAAATGAAGCTTGGGGGGCATGCACTCTAGCAGGTTACGCTTGGGGGGCATTGAAACTTATCTCAAGCATGATTTTTCCTTTGTTTCAAGCTTGTGTAAAAATGAAACAAACCACTCTCAAGCACAGTTTTCCTACGTTTCAAGCTTGTGTAAAAATGAAACCACTTTCAAGCATGATTTTTCCTTTGTTTCAAGCTTGTGTAAAAATGAAACAAACCTTTCTCAAGCACAGTTTTCCTATGTTTCAAGCTTGTGTAAAAATGAAACTACTCTCAAGCAAAGTTTTCCTTGTTTCAAGCTAATGTAAAAATGAAACCTATCTCGATTCCATTTCAGTTGTTATTTTCAAGACTCGTTAAACTCATGAAAATCCCGAGCTTCTTTTGCTATTGTTTTCATGCTCGTAAAACGTACATGAAAATGCCGAGTTGTTTCTGTATTTTCCTGCTTGTAAATTAAATTGAAAGTCAGCCATATGAGTACATTTTTATCCCTTTTTCGAACTCATTAAAACTTATGAAAAAGCGAAAATGATGAGTATACTTTTATCACTTTTTCAGACTCTTGAAAATTATGAAAAAGTGAAACCTTGGAGTTCTCTTTTAAGCCCTTTTCAAACTCTCTAAAAATGAAAAGATTGCCGAGTACTTGACTATTCGAACTCGTTAAAGGAAATGAACGGTCATCCCTTCAGTATAAGTTTACCCCTTTTCCAGACTGAAATGGACTATTTATGAAAAAGGTATACGTTGACTAATCATGGTCAATAGAGTTCTCTCTTGCATTATCTTATCATTTTTCGGGCCTGAGAGACTAAAATTACGAAAAATTACACCCATGGAGTTTTCTTAAGTTTTTTCTTCTGACTCCCTAAAAAAGAAAAACACTGAGTTTCTCTTATACTGGACTCATTAAAATTTAACAGTAAAGGACCTGTCAATTTCAAACGAGAACGGACCACTCCTTCGTAGGGTTCGATTTTAAACTAAGTTGGACTCATCCGAAGGATGAGCTTATAAATAAGCAAATGTTATCCTCCTCAAGCTTATCAAAAAATAAAGAGGTACTTGCCATAAAATGGTGGGGGAAAAGAGAGAAAACAGATTCATTTGTTACACTTTGATTTGTAAAAGCATTACACCACTCTTGAACATGACACTTTTTGTCACACTTCTACCTGGGTTGGGAAAATCCTTTGCCTATCAGTTAATCAAACCAATTGAAGGTCTTCAGCCAGTTTCTGTGTATTAGCGTAGGGAAAATGTTACCAAACCATCTACAGTGTCTTTATGTGTTCAAGAGGATAGTCAAACAAACCATTCATCTGCAAACATTTGTCTCCATTCGCGTTGACCATCCCTGAGTCAGTCCTTGAAAAAAATTTCTTCAAAACTTGATCTATGGTTTCGTGTCGTGAGCTTGCTTACGATGGATCACTTTCTATCGACGACATCTCATCATCTAGGAAGTTGATCTAGAATCTGTCAGTACCTTGGAATTTGCATGCCTTAATGGCAGGTTTCTTGCCTTTGACGACATGTTGCATCATTGACCTTCGATTGAACGATTCCGTGAAATGTTTGACTTCATATCACTTATTCACATTTCATAGATTGTACTGAGTACTTTGAGAGCCATTGTCATTATTGGTGGTTTCTATCACACTTGTTAATAGTTCACATCATTGACTGGTAATCAAGTGGTTTCTACTATGTTCGACTTCAACACATTTAATCGCATGGATAGAAACGTACTAGTTCGGGAAGAAGAAATCAAGACCCTGGATCTAGTTTCCACCATCCAGGCTGCGAGGAGTTTTATTATTCATTATGCAGTAGGCTATTCATTACAGATGGTTGCGCCCATGTTGTGTCTACACTATTGATGTAATATTAAAATCATTTTTGTATCATAACAAGTTTAGTTAGTTTTGATCTGAGTGTGGGAATGCCTACCTCGGCGATGTTATATATGTTTTGCATTGAATGTTTTTACAGGGTTCCGACTGGGGTGCCCACACACTAATCCTTGAAATGATAAATCACATCACTCTTCGAATGATCTCAGGCTTCGCACTTTAGGGGGCAATTTTTTACACTGAAATTTGTCACCATGACATTTTAGTACTCCCTTAGAAGTCCACAACATCAAAGTTCCTAAATTCAAGCCTTGAAATTAAGAGAAAAGCTCATAAAAGTCTTAAAAACACTTGTACCGCACTTTCTCTTAACATTGCCTGCGGTGCCGCACTTTCTTGCTCTAAATCATGCGGAGCTAAACGCACTTTTTATTCATTAAAGGTTCAGACCCCTGTAAAAGGTAAAACAAAGGTGGAAAGTAACATTTAGAAGCCTAGCAGTCAAATCTGGAAGCTTCTAGAAGCAATTATCTGATTGAAGGTTCGCTCCTATCATGTATGTTCATTCCTCCATTATGGGAGCCTACCCCTTGGTTTATGGAGCTCAATCCCTTCAAAAGAGGATTCTATCCCCTCTTATGTGGAACTGCAACCTCTTTCCTTTTCCTATAAATTGAAGCTTTGGTTCAGTTTCAAGGGATGGAGACTTTGAGAATTGGAGTTAGTGAGTTAGACTTGGAGAATTTTTGAGGAGAAATGCTGTAGAGACTCATACTCTCATAGCCAATCATTATATGGGAATGATTGCACACCCATGTGCTTTTAGCTGAGAGAGTGCAAGGCTTGTCAGAGTAAAGGAAACACCTATTCCGGACCCTAGGAAGGCTTGTATGACATCAAGGCGGACACAGTTGTAAGGCTCTTCTTTATTTAAGTTGATACGAATGAATATTGTTTTCTCAATGGGTTATTTAACTAATTATCTCATTTCTTGAATTCCTTGATCATCTCGATAGATGTTTGATTCATGAATTGATTTATTATACAGGTGATTTTGATCTTTTCTTGTGTTTGTGATTGCAGATCCTTAACGACAAATTTATTCAAGCCACTGGAAAGAAGATCAGCACTGGACTACAAGTAGGTTTCTAAAACCCTGTTATAATTAATTCCATGTCAAAAAATATCTAGAGAAAATAGTTTTTATTTGTCCGTTTGTTGCTAGCTGTCCGTAGGACACTTGGGAGGTCTGTCTTGTCCGCAAGAACGAGTTATCCGTCCAACAGGTGCTCGCAGACTTTAAAGTAATCCAATTGTTGATGATACCGACCCATATCCTGCACTGTTGGGTTTGGATTGGGCTATCGATATAGATGACATAATTAACCTCAAGCGCAAAATTATGGTGTTTAAAAGTAATGGAACCCGGGTTGTGGTCCCTCTAGACCCCGCAGAAGAAGAAAGATACACTAAGCCGGTGCGCGTAGATAATGATCTTGACCATATCTATATGTTAACTGCATGGGATGAGGACTGGATCAACCCAACAACAGATGGTCGAATTAATTGGGAGAAGGATAGTTCATTCTTTTCAGATTCAGATGAGGAGATGGAAAAATGGCAAAATTTTTTGCACGAAGTATCTGTGTTGTGCTGCAATCAAATGACAAAAGTTCTTCAGTGCATATCCTCAGAGGTACGGGATTTTCCAGCACGTTGGTGGGAGATGTACAAAGGCAACTTGACTAACTAGGGATAATATACCTGCATGATGCGTATGCGATTCGAGAATTCGAATACCAGAATAGGAAATATTTGTTCCGGACAAGGCCGTAATCCACGCAAACATCTAGCTAGCTAGACTGAAGCATGGGGTGAAGGGCTGAAGCCAGAATGGGTGCATATTCATCCACACTTTGTGGCAGGTGCCTACGGACTGGTACCTCGAAACTGAGCTGTGACAGAGAACTACTGAATGGACTGTGTTAACAGAAAGTTTTTATCCTGACCTTTAGGTTTGAAAGTGGCTTCGAATGCCTTGATGAGGCACTACAGGATATTCAGGAAGTCATCTTTGACACCACAAAGTCATCAGTGGAACGTGCCCTGCCAGCATGGGACGTGCAGAAGAGGGACATTGTGGATTGTTGAAATATATCAATCAAAGATAACGAAGAAGACTCGAGAGATATTACTATTCTTGAGTCTGAAGGACATCACACAGTTGTTGGGCCTACGGTTGAGTTATCTGATGTAACCAAGCCTCAGGATATTAGAAAAGTCAATATTGAATCATAGGAATAGCCAAAAATAGCAAAGATAGGGGACCACTGGGATGATGATACAATAGGAAAGGTCGTCGAGTTATTGACTGAATACCAGGAGTTGTTTCCTACGAAATTTTTGAACTGAAGGGGATTATAGGAGACCTCGGAGTAATGAAGATCACCTTGAAACTGGATGCGTGACCCATGAAGTAGCACCCGTATAGGTTGAATCCCAAATACAAGTAGAAGGTCAAAGGGGAGTTGGAGAAAATGGTGGTTGCAGGGATCATTGGACCAGTAGAAGAGTTTGATTGGGTAAGCCTTATGGTGGTTCAAGACAAGAAGACCAAGGGAGTAATAAGGATTTGTGTAGATCTATGCAAATTGAATGATGATTGCATGCATGACCCATTCCCAACTCCCTTTTCTGATGAAATACTGGACAATGTGGGTGGGTAGGAGGCCTACTCATTCACGAATGGATTCTCCGGATACCATCATATAAGGATCGTGCTGGAGGATATAAGCAAAAAAAACTTTACAACAGAGTGGGGATGCTTTCAATACATAGTCATGCCATTCGGTCTGAAGAATGCGCCAACTATAGTAGCTGTGTTCAAGGAGTACATCCACAAATTCTTAGAAGTATACTTCGATGACTGGAATTTTTTTGGATTATTAAAGAAGCATGTGTAGAGCCTGCGCCTAATGCTGGATACTTGTCAGAAGTATCAGATCTCGCTCAAGCTGAAGAAGTGCATATTTTGTGTCCCTTTCGAGATCTTGCTCGGTCATATTGTTTGTCAGCGAGGATTGATGGCATATCCAAAAAATATTGTTGTTATTGTTAACCTGGAGGTTCTCGTAAATGGCTCAATTTTGGGGCACATAGGGTATTACAGGAAGTTTATTCAAGGTTATGCGCAGATCATTGCGCCAATGGAGAATTTTCTGAAGAAAGATGCCTCATTTTGTTGGGATGCAGACTGCCAAAAGAGCTTTGAATTTCTTAAAGAGAAGATGCTCACTACACCCATATTGGCTTTTCCAGATTGGACAAAGGAATTCCATGTAAACATTGATGCCTCCTGCATCGCGTTAGGAGTTTTCTTAGCGCAACCTAGAGTAGGGGATGTTGACCACCCTATTGCATTTTCCAGTTGGAAATTTTCAAGTGCGGAGTGCAACTACTCAACCATGGAGAGGGAAGGATTGGCTATGGTCTACGCGCTGTAGAAATTCTGCCACTATCTGTTGGGAGGACATTTCAAGATGTTTACTAATAACTCTGCTTTGAAGTACTTGATCAAGAAGCCTGTGTTGGGGGGAAGATTCCTAGATGGCTTTTATTATTTTAGGAGTATGAATTTGAAGTAATTGTGAAACCAGGGAGTTTGAACTTCGGGCCAGACCACCTGTCGCGCATTGAAAACAGAGAAGAGCCTACTAACTTGGAATAAGGACTACCCGATGCGCAACTATTTTCCATTAAGGTAGTAGATGATCACTTCACTGATATCATTCATTTCCTGACCACCATAAGTGCACCCACTAAATATATGGTGAAACAAAAGAAAGAGTTGGTCGCGCGCGCAGCTAATTTCACCTTGATTGCTGGCCAACTATACAAAATGAGGTTAGATGAAATATTGAGGAGTTATCTGTTGGAATTTGAAAGACATGATACATTAGCAGAAGCTCATGGAGAGATTGCAGGAGGTCATTATGCATGGAAAACAAATGCACATAAAATATTACGAGCTGGGTTGTGGTGGCCCACGTGCACAATGACGCACACGTATATTGCCGCGCTTGTGACGTATGTCAGCAAACGGGGAGACCGTCGCGCAGGGATGAATTTCCCGTGCACCCACAAATGACTTTTCAAGCTTTTAACAAATGGGCAAATGAACTCATCAGACCCATCAACCCTTCAGGAAAGAAGATAGGTGTACGTTATATAATCACTCTGACGGACTATGTGATCTGATGGGCCAAGGCTGTACCAGTAAAAGACCGCAGCGCAAAAGAAACTGTGCACATCATTTTAGAAAATATCTTGACACGGTTTGGGTTTCCTAAGATCTTGAAGAGTGACCAAGGAACCCACTTTGTGAATGAAATGATTCAAGCTTTGACCGAAGAAATCTATATACACCATCAGAAGAGTACACGATATCACCCTCAGCCAATGGTGCAGTGGAAGCTTTTAACAAGATATTGGAGAACACACTTACTAAGATTTGCAATGCTAACCAAAATGATTGGGATGTGTGTGTGCCTGAGATTCTGTGGGCATATAGGACCATATGCAAGAAATTGATAGGGAAGAAACCATTTAGAATGGTGCATAGGCAGGAATTTATTATGCCAATGGAGTATATTGTTCCAAGTTTGTGCATTACAACAACCACTAACATGGCTAAGCAAGATATTATGGAAAAAGGATTGTCAGAGTTGGTCACACTGGAAGAGGACCTATTCATTGTATGTTTCCATCAGCAGGTACAAAAGGCGCACAAAAAGACTTGGCATGACAAGCACATTAGGCAGAAGATTTTTAAGGAAGATGATTTGGTTTTGTTATATGAGAGCAAGTTTGTGCACCACCTAGGGAAGTTAAAAATGAATTGGATCAGACCCTATGTGGTTAAGGAGATCATAGAGGGAGGTGCGGTCTAGCTGGCC
The DNA here is from genome assembly GCA_034641835.2 of Pinus albicaulis. Lineage (NCBI taxonomy): Eukaryota > Viridiplantae > Streptophyta > Pinopsida > Pinales > Pinaceae > Pinus > Pinus albicaulis. The sequence continues at coordinate 675,218,001 of CM076583.1, forward strand.
ACTTTAGGAGGTAACGACCTTCCGAGGTATGTAAATGGAAGTGGGCTAAAACCTTACAGGGATATTCCTATCCTTGTGCATTCCAAGTGACTATATTTTCGGAGTAGTGGCTTAGCGCCCTAGATAGTTGTGAGAGGGCGCAAGATTGTAAAATAATATGTCAATGGTTGGGGAAGTTGGTTGCATGACAAGGACAATGGATGTGCAGACAGGTGCGACAGTCACGCAGACACTATGCTAGGAAGGTGATCAAGTCACAAAGGTACCAACAACTAGCCATTGGAACAATAAATATGGATAAGAAAACTTTATTACCATTTGGAGGAGGGGATTAAATGCATTTAATAATGAGATTATGCCATATTTGGAGTCATTTTAGCATTTATTGGGTTACATTAATGAACATCAGACCATTTAGGCCGCGCCATCGCTATAAATATAACAAGAAGGGTTGCATTAGTTCCCTTTGCTTTCCATGTGATTTATGCTCTTTTCTATCTGTGAGTTGCCTGAAGCTTATGTCTGGGATCAACTCATTGTTCTACGAAGAGTTGTGCAATCGAGGGTTAGGATATTTAATTCCATAAAGCATGATTGCCACTAAGCCCACACCCTCTGTGACATCAGCTGAAGAAACCCCTACGTCGCTCGTTGAAACCCCTGCGCCTGCACCCCAACCACAAAAATCTAAGAAGGGGTAGTCCTTGAGGTCCCGAAATTCACCACGCCAGAAGACCCAGAAGCCTCGGTCGACTGTTGTCGAGCGGAAAAAGATACCTGTGGCTGACCTACATGAAATGATTATGGAGGAAGATGAGGTCGTGGAGGTAGATCTGATCTCACGGTTTCCCAAGTATATGGCACCGTGCAAAGCATCTGTAAAGATTCCAAAGGACCTGAACAAGGTTCGTTCATATATCAACTCCCCGTTGCTCCTTAAATATGTGCCATTTGAGGGGGAGATGTTTGCGAAGGTCCCCCTGCTAAAGGTGGAAGATTGGGACCTGTCCGATTAGGATAATTTCCTTGAGCTCGTGCCCAAAATATACTTGGATTCGGTCCCCTATGACAAGGGCATGATCAAGGTTGAGACAAAGCCCTGGGCCTTGGATCTGTAGAAGTAGGGGCTGTTGAATTTGTTGAACGTCCCACACTTTAGATGCAGTGCGGTTAATGATATTTTGTGCGTCGATTACTCGCCCTGGTGCACAACGTTTGTTTGTGTCTTGGAGAGTGCATTCATATTGATGTTGATTTGATACATCAGATCACCAACCTACCCAGTCAGGGGGCGGACCTTGTGGCGGCCTTTGGAGGAAAATACCAGGAGAAGAAAGTGGAAAAAAAAGTCAAGAAGGATTACAAGGTATCACACAACACTCAGGGATTCCTTGTCAGTGAAATCAATTACCCTGCAGAGCAATTTGGTACAATCATCCTCACATGCAAGTTGACCAGGAAGTGTTGACTAAAGGAAGTCCCAGCCCATGTAATTGTGTTAGATGGGTAGTGTGAGAAGGGAGTACATCATAAATGAGCTCAGTACATGTGCACCGAGTTCCTAGAGAATGTGTGTGAGGCATAGGGCAAGGGGAAACATTTCTATTACACATGGTTGCTACTTTTTATTGTGCTCATTGGTTGGAAGACACCAGCTGAGGCTCAATTACCAGATATCAAGTCAGATCTGTGCGAATTTACGCACTATGCAACAGTGTGGAACTCCAAGGTTCCTTCCCGCATCATAAAGAACAAAATCTTTTGGGTCTTGTTTGATTATGAGATATTTCAAGTAGTGTAGTCCAAGCTGCACTTATCGCCAACATTGTACGAGCAGTACAAACATATAGCCGATTTCAAAGCCACTTTTCACTGCAACATCCACATTAGCACAAAAGGGGATGTTGAGGGTGTTTGGTATGAACTACCCTACATGGTCATGGAGGACAATCTTGCGTGCGTGACGATGAATTGGCTCGCTTTATGGTTAGAAGCGTGACACACTAGCGTGGCATCCTCTTCAGGTCCTGTCAAAACTCCAAAAAATTTGCGCACAACGAGGATAAGGATCAACAGGAGGATACAGGCAAGGAAACACAGACATATCTATAGGAGAAGGATGTTGAGACAGAGCCCAAGCTAACCACGACAGGTGAAACTATTGATATGGATAAGGAGGCATAGGATAAATATAGTGACGGTATTGGGGCACCTGCGACACAAAACACCAAAAGGAACTAAGAGAGAATCTTAGGGATCCCTGGGACCGCGCAAAAATAGAAAGGGATCCAAGCAGACAGGGAAAATGGCCCTGTCCCTCACGGAATATGACCTCAATGAGATCGAAAACATGGTCAAGACTGTAACTACCAACCTTTGGAATGATGTGGAAGCGCAGTACAAATCGGTCCTCACAGATGTACAGTTGGGTCTTTAGGAGCTGAAGGTGCAAGCGAGCATGATTCAAGGGAGCGTGAAGCAAGCGAGCATGCAGACATCCAACCTTAGACAAGCAAGCACGCAACCCATCAAAACTATGCTGCCATCCTCTATAGACATCCAGGTGGTTCAGATTTTGGGACCTGCAGATACCGTAGAATATCCTAACTTGTGCGCTAATGTGAAATCTTGCACAGAATTTGGCATCAACTTGGCGATGCTGCTCAGATGAAGACTTCACGCCATACACACAATGATCGTGGACGAGCTGTAGTACCGAGCGATCCACACCTCCAAAATAACTACAGATTCTCAACAACAAGCAGTGATGATGAATAAGGAGCAACAAAATGCAGAGGAGGTGCGTCGAGTGACCGAGGATCAATGTACAACACTAGAATCCATGATTGATCGACTCTGTGGTGACTTACCAGAAGTCCAGTCCTTGCCACAGCCGCGCTGATAGTTAAGCTTGAAAGATTGGTAGTTGCGCTCAAGGCATCGTGCTCCGAGATCATGATTTTTTGCCCAAAATTTTATCGATCTCCATATGAGGCTATAACTAGAAACACCACCAAAAGTCTTCTCGCTGTAGTAGTCCAAGAATCAACGGCCAACATCATTGCTGTTGTGAATGCTGGTAGCCATTTGCTTGAAGAATCCATGGGTCTTTGGATTTTCATCCAAAACGACCCCGTCATCCGACAGCTCAAGGTGGAGCTCAAGGCCAAAGAATAACAATTTGATGACATTCAGGTCGCAATGCCGACCCTTGTGCCTGCCCAAAGACTAGCCCGGTTGCAGGAGAGTCACGCCATCCAAGAAGAGATTGATACATTGCACCGGAGAGAACATGTATTTGAGGGTAGAATGAAGCCATGGGTGGAGGAGGCCATGCACCTCTCGCAGACCATTGATACATCCCTCAATAAACTGCAACAAACACAATGAAGCATCAACCCATTTGCCGAAGGTCCAACCATGCAGAAATTGGTCGAAGAAGCACATGCGCTGCAGCACAAAGTGAAAAAATCATTCTACCATTTCAGAGTTTGGTACAAGCACTCAAAGATAAGATGCATGCAGTCAGACCAAAGTGACTCGAGACAAGTCACTAGATTGTGTTGGCGGCTTGTTGGAGGAGGGTCCCCTGGGTAAATAATTTTGCGTAAATTTTGGTTAAGTTTTTGTTGTAAGCATTGCGCACAGATATCAAGGGGCTTTGGGGCAGGTCAAAGTCTCTTAAATATTGTAATGGGTAAAAGGGAAAACCACGAGTCTCAAACCATGGTTTGAGACCATGGTATGTGTGCATTTAGAAATATATAAATATGTAAGAGTCGAGTGAAGAAATATAGATATGAATGATATGATAGAGGAATAGATCGATAGATGCTTATGTTTTGATCTGAATTTTGGGTTGGTCTAGGTAGAAAGGCTCCTGCTGGCTGTGTGCACGAAGACCTCGTCCTGAGATGCGTGCACAAACTCTATTGCTGTGTGCACAGAAGGGAAAGATTGTATTGATTGAAGATATCTTAATAAAGAAGGCAACTTTGGCAAACTCAAACTTTATGTGATTCTTATAGTTACTGTCTTAGATTTGTTATGCACATTATCTATTGCTTATTATAGATCTGGATATTTTCTGTTGAATACATCCGTGTTCCGAAATTAATGGTCACATTGGTACAATTCAATTATGCGAGTATTGTTCTAGTTAAAATTTAGAGTTGAAGTATAATAATCTGTCTGTGTAAGGGTTTATTATGTAACAATCTGAGAATACGAAAGGGATAAGTCTTTTTATCACTATCTACATGCACACAACTTCTTTACTATTTTTTTGTAATTAGATATTGTTCTTCGAAGTTGCGCACAAGGAAGTAGGTATTAGATCTGTTGGATCCATATCAAAAGCTCCCTCAGGGTGCAGACACCTAGTTCCAACACCCCCTCATACTGCTTCGGGTGAGACTTTGGTATGCGTAAGCAGATAACTGCTGAAAGGGCCAGTAGTTGGAGGGTTTTGTTAGTTGCACAAATACTCTGAACCTGGGTCAGGACCCCTCAAGCCAACATACAACTTTCCATATGTTATAACCCAACACACTCTGCGAGCAAGAAACAAAGTGGCTGAATGGTTAACAAACTGGCTAACCAAGGAGGATCATCATGTATTTTCCCTCAGTTGGCATGAAGAAAATGAGGGTAGGAATCTATAATATTCATACCTAGATACTATCCCTCTATTAATAAATCAAGATATAAATTCCCCTAATGGAGGTGACCGAATATTGGTTGAGGGGGCCTTGGGATCCCCACCCCCAACCACCTGTATCCCATGCAATTGTTAATGAGGGTAGGTGTTGGGCACTTAGCCTGAAAAAGGACACTTCTGGAGAAGGTAGCCTTAAGTAGTATGCTCTAGATGGGGAATGTGAGTGTTTGGCTGGGTAGGGTGATGAGAAGAGACCTCGTGCAAGGTAGTGACGGTTACGCTTGTTGTTCAAGGTTGCGGCGAAGGTCGAAAGCCCATGGTGCTGAAGGATTAAACATCGAAGTTGACCTCTTGGTGTGGTATTGTTGTTGGGAAGGTAAATCCTCTCTACGGACAGAGATGATCCCTCTAGCCCTAGAGGGGGTCTAGTAACAAAGGGACAAGCTAAAGTGTAGGTTCCTAATTACTGAATGTAAAGGTTGGGGTAGATTGGCCTACCTAGAGTCCAACGCTATCGTCACTGTAGTGGTGGTGGCCTCTTGATCTCTATCTCGACGGGGTCACAATCCTTTTGCAATAGTGCTCGGTTACCTGCACAAAGATCAACAAACAAGAGAAGCATACAAGACAATGATTTCATTCATAATCAATTAACCAGTCAAGGAAGGTTAAGCATATCACATCAAATAAAACACATTAACGCAAGATGGGAACCAGACAATAGTCATGTATATGTATAAATAGAAGAAAGAGTAACAACCAGAGCCTTGATGTTGCAGCCTCCTCCAGCGGGGTTCAATCGAAGCCGTCGAGGAATTTGGATGAGGTGAGGACACAAGCCTAAGCTCTCTCAACAAAGGTATATTTCTATTCTATCTCTCTAGTGAAATGTTCAGGAATTCTCTTCAGCCTTTCAGCTATAATATGTTCAGCTAGTGTATCAATGGGATATGGCTTTATTTATAGAGGGAGAAGAGGAGTTTTGGATCCCTACAATGGTGGAAGGGAGGCCTTATCCTTTGGGAGGTTTCCCCAAAAGGTGGAAAGAAGAGGCCAAAGGAGGGGGGTCATGGTTATTCAGTCGAACCACTCCAGATGACTCGCCCACGAAGTTGTTAGGATAGAAAATTCACCTCTATATTTAAAACACATTCCATAAACAGGTTGGCACGGGTAGCTCACTAGGAAAGAGCGCCAATGGGCACAGAGCCCAGTGTTAATCTTCCTTATTGGCGCGAGGGCATAACGATATACTAGCGCCAAGGCAAAAACATGTGTTTCTGATGGTTTGCTCAGGGAATTGTTAACAGAAGGAATGTTGTCCTCATGGAAAGGGATGCAATTATGGTCTTTTCAAGGCATGACACTTCTTACTAGTCACAAAAATCATCCTCCAATGTGCGGGATGGGGATTGTAGGGACAGTGACAAAATGCTATGTAACAGATGCCCCCTAAAGCATGAGGTCCGAGAGAGAGGGAGGGGTGAAATGCTTTACGAGAACGCGTTCGAACCAAACACCGTTGTCGGAAGACCTGCAATTACAAATACAACTGATATCTCTGATACATGAACATGTGGTATGGGTGAAACCATCCATAATAGAGTACATATATAAACTGAGATCTGAGGTATGGACGCAGCCATCCAACAGTAGGATCAACAAATAGATTCAGGTGTGGTCGCAACCATCCAGTCAAAAGAGTCATGTATAAAGTCATGATAAACCATAATATCCCACAGCCTGGATCTTATCAGACAAAACCCAGGGTCTTGCACTCCATCTCAACCTGAACAAGTACAAATTCAAGCATGCAAATATGTGAGCTGAAGTCGAACATGCATGAAAATCACCTGATTACCAGCCAATGATGAAAGTGGTTAACAGGCACGAGATAAACCACCAATAATGACAATGTCTCTCAAGGTACAATAGGTACAATCCACAGAATGTGAACAGTGATTTGGCATCGAACACCCATAGAATCACTAGATCGAAGGCCAATAATGTGGACCTGTCGTCGAATGCAAAGAACTTTCCATTGAGGCATGCAAGCTCCAAGGTATCGGTAGGGAGTCTCTAGATCAACTTCCTGGATAATGAGTTGAAGTCGATAGGAAGTGACCCGGTCGAAAGAGGGCCATAATGTTTCCCACATCATCAACACGAGACAGAGGAACATGATGATAATGAATCAAGACCGACAGAGAATCAAAGGAAGGTTGAAAACTGTAGAGGCAAACTTCTCTTGAACATATTAGCGACACGAATCTGGATTTGGCAGTATTTGACATCAAGGGATTTGAGGTCATGATGACATGGCAAAGAGCAGATGAGAGGTCAAAATATATTACCCAAACCCATGGTGGAAAAAATGACGAAATGAGATGTCCCCAACTCGACACGAATGCAGACGAGTGTCATGTTCAAGAGCGACATACTGCCAATACAACTAAAAACTGGTTCCATTTTCCCCCACCATTTCTGGTGAGTACCCCAATTATTTTTTAAAACAAGCTTGAAGGGGATATCATATACTTGCAATGTAAGTTTTTCCTTTGGACAAATCCATCCAAGTAAATTTTACGAGCCCTAGGAAGGAGGAACTCAGTGAACATCATGGTGACGATGTCCGATGTCATCAGGGTTTAACAAGTCTGATAGAGGAAGAACTCGACATATTTTCATGTTTAGAGAGTTTGAAAAGAAGCGGAAAAGAAAACTCCAACATGTTCCTTTTCGTAAATAGTCCCTCAGATTCGAAAAAGTAGAAAAAAATATCTGAAAGAAACTCTTAGTCGCGATAGGCTAAGGTATTCCTTTTTCGTAAATAATCTATCCCAACCTGAAAAAGGGGTAAACATATACTGGGTAGATATCACTTTGCAGCCATTTAACGAGTTCATAACGATAAGAGTCTCGGCAATCTTTTTAGTTTTAGAGTCAGAAAAGAGCTGAAAGATGACTCCAGTAGTGACTTTTTCATGTTTTTACCGAATCCGAAAAAGTATAAAATACAACTCCTTACTTCATCACTATCTCATTAAAGACCTGTCGTTGCACAAAATACAAATGTAAAACCCATGTCTCGAAATAACATAGTGAAATAATAGAAAAATATGTCTTAAAACCTAATTAGGGTTTCAGAAAGTTATAAAATTCCAAAAATGGTAAAAAATAATTACTTTTCACGTTTACCTCTTTTGGAGCAATATTCACCCTTTCTACATTGTGATTTTGCGGCGGCGATAGCGGGCAATCAGACAGACTAATCTCAAATCTGTCAGTTCCAGGTAATAGCCGAAATCCTTCCCTGCCTTTTGATTCCTCTTTCATTTCCTGCAACCCCAAATTTGGAATTATGTGGGGGAATTTGTAAAAAATAGGGCACGACGGTTGGCGCGAGTATTGTTGGGTGTGGAGCCTGATTATCTTGTTTATTTTGTATCACAGCGTTGGACCCCTGTACCTTAATGGGGCGGCAATGCCGCCTGTAATTAAACGCTACCTGGGGGGTCCAGGGGGGGTGGCTGTGACTTTATGGAGCGCCCCCCCTGGCGGGGGGTCTTGAGGGTAGCACCCCCGAAGCTAAAAACAAATGTAAAATTGCCTTGTAAAAGTATAGTAATTTCTAGTCAATTTGGGCCGTTCATTAGGCAGATGATCTGACGGTAGAAGTTATGTTTAGTTTAGGTTTTTTTGCCCTAGAAGGCAACCCCTCGCTTTGTATGAGGGTATTGTATTGCGGCTGTGTATTGTATGTGTATTCTCAGAGCGAGAAACAGATAGGGAGATTGTGAGAGAGAACAGAGGATATTACAACGGATCTGTTGTAGGTTGTCTCTTCATTTTGCTGGATAATAGAAAGGAAGGACTGGTTGTTCAGGGTGGACGTAGCCCAAACTGGGTGAACCACGTATATCTTTGTCTCTCTGGTTTTATGTGTTTTGTGTGCTTGTGTTTTCCGCATATTTTATGTGTTTCATTCCTCTGTAATATATATAATTTTCTAATAAGTATCGGGCACAGAATCGCGCCAATCGCCCAAATTTTTGAACTAGGGCACGCCCATTGGTGCGACTGTTTCCCAAACAGTCGTTCCAACCACGCAAAACTTTTTAAGCTTACAATGCAAGCAAGTAGGTCCAATTTTCACAAACTCAAAGCTCTTAGTTTGGCTAATGATATTCATATGAACATGTTTGCAGGTGTGAAGCGGAAAAATGGTGATCGAATGGAAAGAATGAGAACACAGTGAAGAAGACGAGCTTGCCATGGAAAATGAAAGATGCATGGAAGCTCTCAGAGACTGTGGACTGAAAAAATTCTTCATGACACCGTGCCTCAGAGCTCAACCGAAGCTGCTGCAGTACTTAATCAGTATCTGGGATGAGGATCAGGAAAAATTCATTCTTTGTGATTAGGAACTTGAGATTGATGTTTTAGACATTTATTTCATAACAGGACTATCATGGAGGGGGACAATACCAGTCCTGACTGGCACCCGGCCCACCATGGAGAACATGAGCATGGTGATCGACATGGTATGTTGAAGGGCACGGAAAGGATCACGAAGCGGGAAAGTGGACATCCAGACTATCCTAGACTTGGCACTAAAGGTAGTGCTACCCACCATCACACGAGCTGCAGGATTGCAAGTGCCGCATGAAGCAACAAATACATAGTTACTTCTTGCAGTAGACTGTCTAACATCGACCCTCTACAACTAGGTAGAGGCAATGACGATCAATATGAAACATCAACTGATGAAATGCAAGAAGAAAAAACTAAAGCAGTTCGAATATGGATCCATCCTGCTATTGTTCTTCTTGGAACGACTGCCAATCTTTCAGCGACAGGAAGTTATAGTCCCAACACCACCAGCACAGGAGCCATGGATGGCCCGTTGGGCAGCACTGATGCCAAGGTCAGGGGGCGGTCAACAGATGTTCTGGAGATTAGAGTTCTTTGGTTGGCTCCATCAACGGCTAATTTTCATGGAGGACTGGCCCTACTCTGGCAATGATTTCACTGGTGATCCAGACCTCCCACTCCCAGAAGGAGAGGACTAGGATGAAGCACTTAGTAAGACTCATTTTTTATTTTCATGAGTATTATGATTTTTTTTGTTATGTATGTTCTGACATTGAATCCACATGTTATGCATATGTTGGCCCAGAAAGACTTGCAGGTATGTCTCCGATAGCGAGGTGGATCCCTCGTGACTTTGATATTGCCCCTCATGGTGAGGGGGGCAAGGAGGAGGAAATCATGCACAACTTGGAGGGAATCTCTCGTGGGGTCCTGGACTATGTGTGATTCAATGATGTTCCTCGTGCATACCTGAGACACACTATAGGGGTGTCAAACTGAGTTCACCACTTGCTGAGGTGGCTTATACGGGCAGTGACATGGTATCATGAGCATCACGCCGATTAGACAAATAGGATTTATTTATGCATATTTTTTAGAGACATGATGTCTCAGGATGTAACAAAAACACACATATTTTTTGAACTTATGTTGCACACTGATGCAAAAATTCGATATATATATAGATATACATCTATTTTCCTATATGAATCTTTTTCATGTGATGATGATTTTACAAATTACGCAAATATCTATCTAATACAATGTTGGCCACTATATCAGTTAATGCATTCATCCGCCTAGGAATATGTTTATATGTGATATAATCAAAATGTCTTTCCAGCAAACGAACACATAAATACAACCTTAGAATCTGAGGGTTTCTAACTAAATAATGTCCATTAAGTTGAATAATGACAAGCTGTGAGTCTAGATTTACAACCAATGCACAAATGCTGAGGTTAATCACCTCGGTTAATAGTTCAATGACAACACTATATTTAATGACATTGTTTGTAGTTCATCCTAGACAGATACCTTGTAGATATACCAATTCACCAGCAGGATCATAAATCACCCAGGCTGCCAAAGACAAGTTTCGGGTACTAAGGGAGGCACCATCCGCGAAATCGACATAAGGGTTAATAGACATATGAACAATAAGCAATGACCCAATAAGCAGGAAAATGCTCGCAAAGCACACCAAGCCAAAAATGTACAAAAATGAAAAGAACACCTATGTACACAAAACATGCACGAATGACTCATACATAATATTTTTTAAGACACAACCCATTTCTTGGCTGATCTAGAGGATGACCTTCGTAATCAATGAGCTCATAGGCCCCATTCTGCAAGACACGTTTAACAATGTAGGGCCCATTCCACATGGGTTGAAATTTTCCTGCCCCCAGCGTATCATGAGCTTAGTCGTACAGGAGGACGAGGTATCCTTATACAAAGGAGCGAGGGGAAACCGACTGGTCAAAATGGGCTTTGATCTGCTTCTTCTGTGCTTCAATGATCAACGTATCAAAGCGGCAAGTTTCATCCAGCCTCTCTAAGTAGAGAAGATGCTCTTCTTCTGGAAAAGTATTTGGTAGCAATTCAACAACCAACTTGAGTGAAGGTGTTTCACACTCAATCGGAAGGGTAGCTTCCAGACCGTAAACAAGCTGAAATGGAGTGAATTCGATCGCATCATTAACTGAGGTTTAGTATGCCCAAAGAGCCGAAAATAACATGAGATTCCAGTTGGATTTGTGCATCCCAATCATACATTGAAGCATGGTGACAAGAAATTTATTCACGGCTTCAACCTGGCCATTGGCCTGAGGATAGTATGGTGTTGAGATGTCGTGATGCAGACCCAACTTGGAAGTAAACTCTGCCACCATATAATGCCGAAAATGGGAACCATGATCAGTAACAATGGCTTGAGGGACACCAAACCTAGAAATGATGTGATTGAATATGAATTGAATTGTTGTCTTACCGTCAACCGTAAGTGTAGGCACTGCTTCAGCCCATTTGGTGAAGTAGTCAATGGATATGATGATATAAGCATGCGTCCCAACCGAGTGAGGGTTACACGTCATAAAATCGATTCTCGACTTCGCAAAGGGACCAATGGTATTGACAGGGTGGAGATGTGAAGGCGACGCGTGCACCTTGCGCTGATAGATATGGAAATCATGACATTTTCGAACATCAACAATGAAGTCCTTACAGATGGAGGGCTAGAAATACCCAACACAAAGAATCTTCTGTGTAGTGGCATAACCAGACATGTGATCACCACAAGCACCACTCTGACAATCATTCAACACTTTCTCAGCCTCCTCGAGAGTCAAACACTAGCGGAGGATGGAATCTACTCTGATGCGGTAGAGTGTATCTTCGACTATACGATAATCTTGCGATTGATGATGGATGCGTTGATGAGCATCCTTCGTCAACTCAGATCTAAAGGTAGAAGTATGAAGATATACGATGATATCATCGTACCAAGGATTGAGGGTGCTAATAAGAAACAAGCGTATCATCCAGAATGCATTCCTCAGAACCAGACAAAGCGGAGTCAAAGGGGAGGGAGTAGATAAGGTCAACAAAGAATAGCAATTTATTCGACTTGGCAGTAGTGAATTCCAAATCGAACACTTGGACGATGAAAATCCACTTCGAGTACTTGCCCCCTAGCAATTTTCGAGACAATATATAGGTAATAGGGTTGCAGACAGAAATCACAGTCACACTATGCAGCAGAATGTAATGACGAAAACGTTGAACTGCTTGAACCACAGCTGACGCTAACTTCTCGACATGAGCATAACACGTTTCGGTATCGAGAAGGTTACGAGAGAGGTAGTAAATAACATGCTTGTCACCGTCATCATCATCTTGCACCAAAACCATGGAAATCGTGTTGAAAGCAGTGGCTAAATAGAGGGAAAAATTGTGATGATAGTTCGGAGGACACAAAAAAGGAGTGTTGACAAGCAATGTCTTCAAAGCATTGAAATAATTCTAGGCGATCTCATCCCAAAGGAATGGGATGCCCTGCTTAAGAAATCACGTGAATCCTTTAGCCACTTCAGCATAGTTAGGTATAAAACGACACAAAAAATTAGCCTTCCCCTGCAGACTCTGCAACTGATGTAATGAGGATGGACAGGGGAGATTAATGATAGCCTCAAATTTGAGTGGATCGAGGCGAATCTCATATTTGGAAATGATAAACCCCAGGAGTCTACCAGAATTGACACAGAAGATGCACTTATGCGGATTCAACTGGATGTTATAGCGTCGACAACAAAGAAATATCTGATGGATATGGTCAGGATGGTCCTTATGTTTAGCTAAATGAGATGGAAGGTCATCCAGATAAGGCTGAACGATGTGCTTAATATCGTGAAAAGCATATGACATCACTCACTGAAATGTGGCCCCAACATTCTTCAAGACAAAAGGGAGCTTCTTATATGCGAAAGTACCCCAGAGACAGATAAAGGTAGTCTTGTGTTGATCGGTCAGGAGAATGTTAATTTGGTTATAGCTAGAAAAGTCGTCCATGAGGGAAAAGTTCTCACTCCCAGCGAAGTCATCAATGATTTGATCAATAAAGGGAGTAAGATATTTATCCTTAGGACAGGCCTAGTTTATGTCACGATAATAAACACAGACCCGAATGGTACCCTGTTTCTTATCTACAAGGACAATTTTGGACACCCATTCTATCAAGGGAATTAGATAGATCAAACCAGCTTTGAGAAGTTTTTCAACTTCACCCTTAATGGCGGAAACCTTTCTAGGGTGCACAGGACGAAGTCGCTGATGAACAGGCTTCGAACCAGGGTAGGTAGGAATCTCATGCACCACTATACTAGGATCGAAGCCAGGCATCTCTTCTTAAGACCATGCAAAGATGTCGTGAAACTCATGGAAAAGGCTAGTATAAACCTGAACTTCATCCGAAGAACAAGTGACCTCGATATGGATGTTCTTGATGATTCTCGGTTTCACGGAAATGTCGATAGGCATCGTTTGCATGATGTTACTCAAGTTACCCTTTGTAAAAAATTCATGTGTCAGAATAGGCGTTTGAAGTGGAGGAGAAGGAACCTGAGTTGCAAACCTCTCAAGACACATAGACATGGCCCCGAGACCAGGTATGAAAGAGGAACGATTATGACTATCATCCTACGAAAGATCCTCGAGAGACATAGTTTCCACGATGGCTTCATTGGAAGGAAATATCTCTTTCAAGGGATCGGGCGAATCCGAATCACCGAGCCAAGGGGATTGAGAATAAGTGTCAAGAGACATGCTCAAAGGAGAATGATCAGGAGGTGGAGGCTCTGAAGCCGAAATAAGTACACAATAGTCTATCTCGATCAGACTTAACGACATCGAATCTCAGAAATAATTGATCTGTTCAGGCGAAGGGATGATCCACGGGTCGTCAAACCAAGAGATCATATTAATCTGAATAGTGTTGGGTGGAGGAAGAGGAAAAATACCCATGAGGGTAGGATCTTTGAAGAGACTCGGCCCTACTCTCTCGTAGGGAGTAGGAATTTGATCCACATATGGAATGTTGTTCTCGGAAGAAGAAGTGAATAATGATAACTCATCAATAGTAACAATATTTCCTTCGTGCGGGAATTTCAAAACACGAAAGAGAGTGGACGGAATGCACAACATGGCGTGAGTCCAACTGCGACCGAGGAGAATATTATAACTGAGCTTGGCGTCAATGAATTCAACCTCGACATTGATTGTCATCCCTTCTAATGTAATTGGTAAACTAGCGAGAACACCAAGAGGTTTAGATTCTATTCCATCAAATGCTTCAAGAAAATTTGGTGATGAATTCAAAGCCAGAGAACCAATGGCTTTCTAGTAAGAAGATGACACGACGCACGTAGATGCACCCTCGTCCACAATCGCCCGATGGATATTCAGACCATTAATACCAACTTGTATGATGAGCGCAATTTGGTGCAGGAGTCGTGGGATGAGCTTATCTAAATCGAAAGCAAGAAGGCTAGAATCAGCAGGATGAACCTCGCCGATCACAGATAATAAAGCCTTCCGTTGAGACAGACAATTCTGAAGTACTTCTAGTGCAGACATTGCAAATGCCGCCTGAGCCAGATCCTCAACAATAATATAATGTTGAGAAGCACGGGCATTGGGATTGTAAGAAGACTTATGGAGTACACCTTTGGAAGGTGGTCGTAAAATGAGATTAGTACTAAGCCTTTCAATATGAAGAGGGCCAGAAGCAGGCGGAGGAGGAGGACTGTTGGCTTCCTGTAATTTATGAGAGTGGAAAGAATAAATGATGCAGAGGCCACATCAGAACCACTTTGGAATCCTAGGATCTAGCCTTCCTGGATTCAGAGAGGGATCTCTCTATAAGTGTCTTTAGATGATATATCATTATGCTTAATTATGATATTAGGCTAGTTATGAAGCACAAAGGAAATTGTTTGTTTGATTGATTGGTTGGGATGGATATCAGAAAAGGAAAAGGTCACTAGAAGGGTGAAGGTGAGAGAAAGTTGAAACATGTTTCAACTGATAGGATAGGTCAAAAGACAGTATCAATCCATTGGGCTATGAAGTCACAAAAGGATTTAATTGTACAATAGTTCTACAAGGGTTTCTATGGGGCAAGTCATCTATATTAAAGGGTCTCTTTAAATTGATTTGTGGCATGAAACATCAAAGTGTTGGGAAAGAAGAAAAGCTAACAACCAATTAAGAATCTATTAACTCCACTAAACAAGAAAAGCATTTCAAAGTAACTGTTTGAAGCAAACCAAAGGACAGGGAAAACCATAGACTTCTTTGGACAAAATTTTACTAAAGCACACTTTTTAGACAACAATCCAGTAATCTAAAAGACTACTTTCAGAAAGGAGAAAACATATAATAAAATGAAAGGCAACCTAAGATCAGGTAAGAACTTTGAATCTATCCTGCTTTTGGCATACTCTAAAGGGAAAATTTCAAAACAACCGTTAAAGACATGACCAGAGGACAGGGCTAACCATAGACTTCCCTGGTTTAGACTCTACTTAGGATACAATGAAAATATCATTCAAGAACAAGGTCTCAAGTTTTACATAGCAAGACATGGGCTCACCAACTTTCCTTGACTAGCTATACTCTATTGAATCATTCCCAAATTAACTATAAGAAGAAAGCATAGAGATAAAGCTTTCAGATAGAAATAGGGTACTTTGCAGTAAATCCTACTCTGAATTTTCTGTTCTTTATCAGAGAAAATGGACAGCATGAAAAACATAAAAAAAAACAAATACAGTGAGGGATAACATCACCATTAACATAGACCAGGATCCCATGAATCAGCTTGTATTATTGATGTTCAAACCAGTTACATTCTTCAGGTCCAATAGATCTTTACAACTTTAACTTCTCTTCTCAGCTTAGTATTCTTCAATTACATCACAACACTCCAACAACTTCAGCAACTTTTTACACTTGATAATAATTCATCTAACAACCAACAAACCCTCTACAATGTGCTCCTCATGGAGTATTTATAGATGAAATGAGGAGGTGGAGTGAAAGAAAGGGCTCTAATTTGTTCATTTAATGACAGAGTAAATGCTTCTCGACCTTAGGGAATTTACATAACCCAAGATAAAGAATATCTGATGTTTTAACTCTGTTAAATGAATGTTTTATCAAATTATGAGCTACTTAGTCACTTTTGTTGACTTTTAGGCATGTTTGGTACGCTGGCAATAACTTCTAAGATGTCTATGTAAAATATCTCTAACTGTGCATTCAATTCGTATGATTTTGAGGTAAATTAGGCCTGTAGGTGGCATTTTTGGTCTTCGGAGGGAGTAATTGATTCACTGATGTGTCATTCGAAGCAGTCTCTTTGTTGATCTGTCTTGATTTGTCATTTAAACTCCAATTAGGCCTTTGATATGCTTTAGGGCCTTCTTTGATCTTTTTTCTTCTTTTGTCCTTTCTACTGATTGTTTTAACTTTTAATCCTTTGTCTTTACACTATGTTTTATCCACAATCTCCATGGGTTAAGTCTTTTAATCTTCATGCTTTTGACTTGACCTTTAAACTTTAATCTCTCTGATCTTTATCTTCACTACTTTCTTATGTACAAGTGGCTTTGGCGTGCTGGAGGGTTTAGTTGAATAACCAATGCTCATGACACATCGATTAAACTTGGAGATTAATCCCTTTTGTCCCCTTTCTGCATTTTATTAGGCCTCTAAGAATCGTCACCCTCGGCCTTGCAACTAGATTTATGCTATGGGACGATTTTTATAAATAACCTCCATGAAACCTGTAAATAAAAAATCAAAACATTATAAAAAACCTGCATTATGGATAACAATGCTAACAGAGGTGAGGAATGGTGTTATGGAGTGATGTGGAAGGGGATATATGCATAAAGGAGGGTTTCATGGTAGATCAGGGAAGAATCAGGATTCAAACTTAACATTTGGCGTGGGAACGTAGTAGGTGGTTTTGGAAAACCGGGGATGGCTTTCGCGTTGGGTCAAGATGGTAAGTGGTATCAGTCGAAACGAATGCGATACAGTCGAGAGGACGATGTGTGTCCAAGAAAAACCGCCCATTTCACGTGGAAAAGGGCCATTAAATCCCAGGAGCAGATCGCGCGCAAAAATGGTTGTGGACCGTCAGATCTGGGGGAGCCAGATCGATGGTGGAGGATGAGCGCGGTTTGGGGAAACTGCTCGGTGGCGAGGGATAATGGAGGCCAGGTGGCATGCAAGGATTGGATGGTGTTGGAATAGTGGGCGGTGGGCCATAGGGGTGATGTCATCTCCTTTTTCGGGTAGAGAGATGTTTATCGACGGGGTGGAAAGTTGAGGGTGAGCATGATGACCATCAGATCAACAAGATCTATGGTGGAGATTGAACAAGGGGAAAACGTAGCATGGAGAAATGAAAAATCAAGGAAGGGGCTAGAGGAAAGGGAGAGGTGATGTTCTGTGGAGAAGAAAGGGATCAAGAGCTAAGATAAAAAAGGGACCAAGGCTTAGCGCTTCGGTCATAGGCCTTGGTCTTATTGAGAAGAAAGGCAAAGGGCTTAAGGCCAAAGGGCACTTAAGGCCTTACTTTGTTGATATGAGTGGAAGAAGGCCTAAATGAAGGTTTTTAGGCCCTTTTTAATGTTTTGATAGGATAAAAAGAGAGATTTTAAACCATATAAGGGATTTTTTATGATTTAAAGGGTTTTTATGGGAAAATGAGGGTAAATAAGGGAGAAAATGAGATTTTTAGGGGAAGGAGATGATGAGTTAGGATAAGTGAAAATGAGTGAAAACGGGTGGATTTTCAAGGAAATTTGTGAAGATGGAATGATGAAGAAGAGTCTTGATAACAATTTTCTTGGGATACCAGCAGGACTTCTGTGAAGGATTCTCAGAGTGAAGATATCAGTGAGATGGATCTTCTGGATAACATAGCAAGGCTTCAAGAACTCACATATTTGCTCCAAATTAGTTCCTTGAAGGCTAATAGACTTGTTTTAGCCATCATTAGGTATAACAGAATTTATAGATGGCTAATAGTGGCTCCACTTGGGGAGGGCAGCTCCTTGGAGGTGTCAAGAACCTCAGAGATAAATCTCTGGAAAGTAGACCAGTGCCTTGATGTTTTACTGCATTTTGACAACCTCTTTCTTCTTTGATCATGTTGCTTAAAAGGATGATCAATATTTTATCATAATCAGATAATTTCTCCCAAACATTCTACCTACACAGCCTACTTATCCTAACATTTTTTCTTCTATGGGTGCATTTGGACTTGCAAACCCTTTAACATCATTTTATTCGTTTATTTGAAAGCAGCAAACTAATCTAGTTCTACCCTTATTTCTTCCATGAGTTCGGATTAAACAGCTGAACTCATTGTTTCTCTACCTAACTATATATCTATCAATATTAGACTGTTTGACATATTTTATTCTCTATTTCTAAAATAGAAAATTTAAAACATAGTCAAGTCAGGATTAGACAGTCTGATTTGTTATGGGGGCTATGGATGTATGTACAAGCTGCGCATAGACTTTATTTGCAGAAAATATAAAACAAGATTGTGAAGGCTTAAGATCTGAAATTATGAACATCCTTCTTTCTTTCTCTGGCTCAGATTTTGACCTTTTTGGAGCCATTTTTCTTTTCTTTTCTTGGTTCAGATTTTGAGTTTGTTAGAACCATTTCTTTTCTATCCTAATCTATTCTACTGATAAGCCAAAATTACATTGTTTGGCAGATCTTTTTCACTAACCTATCAGCATGAAATTCAAATTTATTCAGTCATGATTAGTCTGTATGACTAAATAACCGTTTTCCTCTTTTCAAGTAGTGGCATTTGAGCATGCAGACTTTCAGATTTTTCTCTTTTTTAGTATGGGGTTGTACCTTTCTTTTTAATCTGCCCTCTTTTCTCTTTTTCTATTTTTTTTCGTATTTCATTTTCAAACTTTCTTTCAAGCAATGTTATTTACAATGAATTAAAAAGAACTTTGAACAGATATTTAACAAAAATAATGTTTGAGCATCCTGCCATTTACAGGACCTCCAAAAAGTTCTGTACCATCCATCTCTTGAAGAAAAAATGCATTGTTGCCTTTAGCAGATTGAATGAGATAAGGGCCTTTCCATAAATTTTCAAACTTTCCATGTTTGCCCTTATCTTCTCTCCTGGAATCCCACTTTAAAACTTTGTCACCAATTTTAAAATCAGTTGCCTTTGTTCTTTTATTAAACTTCTTGATGTTTTCTTGTACTTGTTGTGCTCTGTTGTATACTTCCTCTCTGGTTTGCTGTAAATGTACAGTCTGTTTTATTCTTCGTGTCATATCATTTTCTTTAGATTTCACTTCATGGATCATTTTCATAACTGCCACTCCTAGACTGGTTGGAAATATTGCATCTGCTCCATAAACTAGTTGATAAGGGGACATTCCAATTGAATTTTTGACTGTCAATCTATCTACCCAAAGTGCATGTACCAGCTTGTTGTGCCATGATTTTTTATTCTCTTCCAACAACTTCTTTATTATGTTTACCAAACTATTGTTTGAGGATTCTGCCATTCCATTACCTTGAGGGTAATAAGCTGTAGAATGACCCAATATAATCTGATATTTATGACAGAAATATACCATCTTTTTGGATCCAAATGTAGCTGCATTGTCTGTGATAATTTTCCTAGGACAGCCAAATCTAGACAGGATATGATTTTCAAGAAATGAAATGATAACTGAGTCTGTGGCATTCCTAGAAGGGATGGCTTCTATCCATTTGCTGAAATAATCTGTTGCTGTGAGAATCTGTTTATGTTGGGTAGATGATGCAGGATGGATTTCCCCAATGAAGTCTACACCCCATTGTTGAAAAGGAGCTTCAAAAATGATTGGATGCAAGGGTAAGGGAAGCAGTTTTCTTTTGCCTTCAAAGATTTGACATTTATGATAGCCAATGACCATTTTGTGAATATCTTGAAAGAGGGTGGGCCAGTAATAACCAGCTCTAAGGATTTTGTTCACTATATGTAGTATTCCTTTTTCAGAAATATCACAAATCTGTGCCAGAGATGGACTGCGGGGGCATTTACTGGATATTTCACCTTCTAAAGAAGGGTGAGATCTGGAGGCTTGCTGGCCCTTTGCAGAATCTGTCTATAGATATGTGAAACTTTCTAGTAGGAATGACTAGCAACCCAAGCCTGGAAAACGCATTTCCAGGAATGGAGGCAACAGGATTTGATCCCTGGTCTGGGATCCTTTGAATATATCTATCTAGAGTTTAAATCCAAGAGTGGGCTCAAAACAAATGTCTCTAGGAGCTTAGGACAAGTCTCCTTTTCCTGTTTATCTTTAGAAATTGCCCAATGAAGAGGGTTGCATCAACACATGAACATATGCTAACATAGCAACGTTATTTCAGAGAACCAATGTACAAGAAACTATGAATAGTCACCAAATGTATATAGCAGCAAAGAAAATACACAAATACTTGAGGAATTACTCACTCAGGCTGAGCAAAGGAACCCTCAATGGCATGCATATGGAAATATATCATAACACTGCTATACAATAATGTTTGTGACTAAAAATGTGCAGTCACTAGGAGGTACTGCTGCATATATAATGTCAACACAAGAATATGGAAGTATAATTCTCAAAGAAATAAGGGGAGCAAGATCTCAACCCCTGAAATCAATAATACATCAATCCTTGGAAGGATTGGCTGAAATGTACAAAAAGGCAAAATGCCGGAGTTGCTGCCTCTAAACTGGAATAGTACTGCAACTCAGAAAATAGATGTAGATGGCTGAAGATGCTGCATATTCTGAATATATCTCCTCCAATGGATCTTTCAAGAGAGAGGCTGATCTAATCCCTGAATATCTCTCCATCCAAACTAGTGGTGCAAACCCCACTGTAGTTCTGCTCAGAAATAATGCAGTCAAAGGAAGGGACTGCGCTGTGAATGATGAGAGGAGTTGGGCCTGATGCAAAGATATAGAAAATGGATCTGAAATCTCCTCTAGTGGCCTCCCAGATGCAAAGAAGCTCTCTCCTCTAAAATCAAAGCTCCGAAAGTGATGTTATGGAAACCTCCACTGCAACCTGGCAACACAATGTTTCCTGCATAGCTGAAAACGTTGTACTGAAGGGAAATGCTTTGGCCTTGAACCAGAATGTGGAGAAGCTGAAGAAAAAACCTTCAAGAGGCTTCTCAAGAAGGAGGGAATCCTAAACAAGAGTTCCCTTGTGCTAAACAACACAACTATCTCAGTTGAGCATCTGAAAAGAGCAAGCAATTTGAAATATCCATGAATGAGAAAATGGTTGTTCTTTCCTTCTTTTATGCCAATGAAGGCTCCTTGGCCATGGACCCCACACATTAGGGTTTCTTCCTCCTCAAGCAATTGCATTGGCTTCCCAAGCAAGCCACACCTCCATCTATTGCGTAGTTTGACTTGGTCAAACTTGACCTAGCCTTCTTGCAAAAGCCCCCTTTCACACATGGAGGTGTGAAATTAAGTTCCAAAAATGATTCCCCTTCATGCTAAGAGGATTTTTATTCCTTATTCATGAAATTAATGGGTCTCCTACCCATTTTATTTATCTACTAAGCGAGAATGGAAAAAATTAATGTTCCATAAAAATTGGGAACATTACACTGTAGTTTTCCAGTAGAGGTGGCCTCCACATTCTCCTTCATGGAACTCATGCTTGATCTTATTTGCATCATTCTTAGGCAAACATTTAAGCAATAATCTACTAGCATTTTTCTAATATAAACATTTATCTAAAATGTAGTAATTTACAGCTTTTAAATTTAAAAATCTTGCCTTTGTTTTAGACAAACCAGGAGGGACATTTAAATTAAGCATCACATACAAAATATCAGCATACCAAGATGAATTCAGAAAATGATCTTCAATAAGTGGAGTTTCCAACTCCTCCTATTCATCTAATGCATTAAAAATGTTTATATCAAGAGCTTGAAAGTTGGATTCAACCATAAGTTTTGCTAGTCCTTGACCTTTGATGAGCTTGGTTGGCTTGATTTCTAAGTCATATTCTAGTATTATAGCAATCCACTTTCCTCTTTTGCCATCTGGATCTTGCGTTAAGATGTCTTTTACCATGGAATGAGGCACAAATTCTATGATGTGTGAGTGTAAAATGTAAACTTTGAAGTCTTTTAAGGCTTTGACTAAGGCAAAGGCTTGTTTTTCCATTATGTTGTACTTCAAAGGTGCATCTCTTAATGCCTTGCTAAAAAATGCAATAGGCTGTTCTTGTACCTTTATGTTTTTCTGTAATAGGACAATAACCACTGTGTGTTCTGATGCAAATGAAAAAATGAAAAAATCTTTTGTAAAATCAGGACTAATAAGAACTGGTGTTTTGGTAAGTTCTTGTTTTACCATCTCAATGATTTCTTTGCTTCTAAGGTCCATTTAACTCCTTCTTATCTTTTAAGCATATTTGTCATGTTTCTAAGGATTTCAGCTAAGTTTGGTATGAACCTTCTCAAGAAATTAATCTTCCCAATGAAATATTGAAGTTCCTTGATGTTTCTAGGATGATTTATTTGCAAAATACCTTCAATCCTTTTCGGGTCTATCTTTATCCCCTCTTCGGATATGATATGGCCAAGAAGTTTTTCTTCTTGGAGACCAAACAATGTTTTCTTTGGGTTTAAGGATAAACCATATTTTCTGCATTTCTCAAATACTTTTCTGAGGTGTATTAGGTGTTCTTCATCTGTTTTGGAATAGACTGTTATGTCATCTAAGTAAATCACAATGAAGTAACCTATTTCTTCTGAGA
The DNA here is from genome assembly GCA_034641835.2 of Pinus albicaulis. Classification (NCBI taxonomy): domain Eukaryota; kingdom Viridiplantae; phylum Streptophyta; class Pinopsida; order Pinales; family Pinaceae; genus Pinus; species Pinus albicaulis. The sequence continues at coordinate 675,240,921 of CM076583.1, forward strand.
ATGCAATATCCATGGCTCTCTTAAATGTGGCACCAACATTCATTAAACCAAAAGGCATTTTCACATACATGAAAGTGCCCCAAGGTGTAGTAAAGGCTGTTTTAAGTTGATCATCAGGGTGTACCAAAACTTGGTTGTATCCTGAGAAGCCATCTAGCAAAGAAATTCTTCTAGAACCTACTACCCTTTGTAAGATATGATCCATTTTGGGCAAGGGATAGTTGTCCTTTAATGAGGCTTTATTTAAGTTTCTGAAATCAATACAAAGGCTTATTTCTCCTGTTTTCTTTCTAACAGATACAAGATTAGATACCCAGTTTGAATATCTTACTAGGACTATGATTCCAGCGTCATACATTTTTCTAATTTCTTTCTCTATAGAGGTAATTGAACAGGATTGATTCTACGCAATTTTTGTCTAAAAGGCTTCTCGTTTTCTTTGAGGGGTATCTTATGCTGAATTATCTATGTATCATATGACTTTAGATCTTCATAGCTCCATGTAAAAACATCAGAAAATTCTTTGAACAGCTCAAGGTATTTCAATTTAATGTGAGATGGCAGTGTCTTGGATAATTTAATCATTTTAGGCTTTGATTTACTGCCTATATTGCACTCTTCTACTTCAGTTTCAATGGGCTCTATTTTTGGTTTTTTGGCAACATCATTGAAGTCAAAAAATTCTTCTAATGGTACCAGTCCTTTTGGCAAGCTTTCAGTTTTGGATTGCAACACTTCTAGATCTTCTTTTTCTAAATCTGTGCACATTTCTGTTTTATGTTTCGGTTGTTTGGTTAACAGATTTATATCAGCAATATCAGGGGTTTCTTCTTCTTTAAAAAGTGATTTTTCCTCAGTAGAACAATCTTCTTCATACTTTGAATCCGAGTTTGGCATCTCAAATTCATTTCTGGACTGTAGGAAGTCTTCTATTTGTTTATTTCCTTCAAAAACTTGCCAATATTTCTCATTTTCTGGGACTGCTGGTCTATATTTGACTTGGAATGTGTATTGCTTGCTTTCATAAGGCTTCAGACACGTATCAGCAGCAAATGCTAAGCCATTGGAAAGAATGTTTTGGTTTCTAGGGACAAAAGTGAGTTTAAAATCTGCAAATGATTTCAACAAGTCCATGGCATCATCTCTATAGGCTCTTAGTCTGGGGTGTTTAGCAGTATATTCCCCATTTACTTGCCTAATTATCAATTCTGAATCCCCATGAACTGTTATCCTCTTGGCTCCTAATTTTTTAAATAAATGTAGTCCTAAGAGGAATGCTTCATACTCTGCTATATTATTTGTGCATTGAAAATTTAATCTGTATGAATGACCCTCAGCATGGTTATTCTCTGTATTATGCACCCATATGCCCGCCCCTGCACCAGTTTTAGTACAAGACCCATCAAAACTCATACTCCAAAGAGGACTGTCTTCAGATTTATCATTAATTTCCTCTCTGTCTTGTTTATTACAGTTGCTGCTGTGTTGTTTTTGAAGGTCTAAACTGTGTTTATTTCTATTTTGTTCCTCAATATTTTCAATGTGTTGAGGATTTTCTCTTTGATTATCATAATTGGAACTATGTTTATGGTTGTCTTGATGCTCAAGACCCTTAATTTGTTTTCTGTGATTTTCTGAATTAGCAAACTGTTCTATGGATTTCTCATTGTTCTCCTCTTCTTCTATGGCTGCCACTATGTTGGTGGATGTTTCATTTTCTAACCCTTTCTCATTAGGAATCTTATCATTGTAAAGAATGAATGAGTGAAGGTCAGTATGTATAGAATAAAGAGGAGAGTTTTAAGATCTTTCTTGGCTATGCACCATGTATTTCATGTGTGTTTCCCTATAAAGTCTTCTAGGTTGATTGAAAACAGGGATAGTGGCATAAGTCATATCCATTTGCATGGTACCTTGAAGTTTAGCCCCCCGAGATCTTGAAAGGAGAATGCCATATTTGGGAGGTATATCAGCCACTACTATATCCATCACTAAGCTTTTGGCTGGGATTTGAGCTAATTTGACACAGAGATCTTTAATAAGGCCTAGGCATTTGACTCTGCTGGAATCAAAGGAGTATAGATCTTTGTATGGCCTAGTCACCTCAAGAACTAATCTTTCCATTATCACTTTGGGAATGAGGTTGTGGGAGGCTCTTGAGTCAAGCATGGCATTGTGTAAAATCTTATAATGGATGTTGAGACTGACATAAAAGGGAGGGACAACCCCTTCTTGAAATTTTCCTTCCACTTCTGGTCCAAACAGAAGCTCAGGTTTATCATTAGTCACATTGACAAAATCAGTTTGTTCTCCTAAGTTTAAAGCTCTCAAAATTTGGGTTTTATATACATTTTGGGTGACTAATTCAATGAGAGGGACAGGAATCCTGATTTTAGTAATTTCACTCTCTAGGCTGAAAGGTGTTTGAGTTTTGGAAATAGTTAATTCAACCTTTTTAGTCACTGTTTTATCAGCAAGACCAACCTACTAATTTTTATTATTTACAACAGTCAAAATGGTTTTACTAGGAACATTAGCTGAGGTGCTAGTGCTACTTTGGTCACCACTATGTTTGTCATTGTTTAGGGTGCCTTTCCCTTTGTTTTTATCGGAACTTTCAACCACTATGTTATGATTTTCTGTTAAATTTTTTGACATATTTACAGGGCTATTTTTGGCAGAAATTTCAGAGGTTTTCTTTCTAGGAGTGTCTTGATTCTTCTTACTCCTAAGGTCATATTGTCTGTGTACTTCCATTATAGCATTCTCAAAGCCTTGTTTGTAATCTTCAGATTCTGGGCTTTCTTCATCATAAGGTGCATATATGCCTTGTTCTTCTTCATTTAGGAAAACAATATCCTCATTGTTTACTCCAAACATGTTAATGTGACTTTCCTATGTTTCTTCAATCACTCCCTCATTATCATCAGCATAATTATGTTGAAAAGGAGGTCTGACTTGCTGATCTGGACCTCTTTGTCTAATTTGAGGGGGATTCCTTCTAAAGTTTTGGTTCTGATTTTGGTTTTTGTTTTGAGGAGCTGTTTGGTTTTCTTTAGGATAGGCTCTCTCATTCGTGTTTATTCTTTCCATCATCATTTCCATGGTTCTAACCAAATTATCAATTTTGGCATCTGATGTGGAGGGTCCTGTTTCATCTTTGTAGGTAACCTTTTTCTCTACTTTCAGTCTCGCCCTTCTGGCATTCAGGTTAGCTTCTACACTTATTGCCCCCTTCTGCATATCTTCTAATGTGAGGGGTTCTCTCTCCCTTAATTGATAACACATGTATGGATCAAATCCTTCAGGGAAATTTATTAAGGCTAAGCCTTGAGGAGGTTTCATTTGTGGAGGGAGTGAATTATAAACACTATTGAATCTAGTGCAATAATCTTGGACACTCTCTCTAGCATTTCTTTTAAGATCATTGTATTCTGATAGGATTTGAAGGGGATTTATTTTGACTTCCCATTTTTTTAGGAGCAGTTGATGAAAAGCAGACAGATCATTGATACTGTTAGGGGTTAAGCCTTTGGACCATTTTCTTACTTCTCCCCCTAAGATTTGAGCAAACATTATAAGTTTTATAATTTCATCATCTATTTCTTGTCTGCCAAAGTAATCATTCATTCTATCCACATGTTTTTGAGCTATAGTAGAACTACTAGCATCATATAATGGAATCTTGGTCTGATAGTCCTGTGGTAGAACAGGTAAAGGTAAAGGAAGGACTAAGGGAGTATACCATGTTGCCATGATATGAGGTTGTGGAAAAAATGGGGGGTTTACAAGTGGAGGGAGGTGAAGAAGTGAAGTGGTTTGAACTATGGATGTATGTATGGATGTAACAGAAGTACTTGGACTAGCTAAGTACTGTTGAGCAGATTTAGGATGAGAGAAGCCAAAGTTATGAATGAAATGAAGATCAGGTGGGGTGGTTTCTCTACTGCTGCTATGTTGTAAATCTTCAGGCTCAAAGTCTATTTGATCTATACCACTAAGTGACTTGGTTCTAGATGGATTCCTTGTAGAAGGCAAGTCAACTTGTGTATCTTGCAGAGCTGTAAGATTTTCAGGGACAGAGTTTGCTTTGTGAATTTTTCTGACAATAGTTGGATTTAAGGATGTAGGAGACCTCCTAAGGAAACTTTCTGGATTGTCAACTATTTCAGGAGGATTTGGGTCAGGATGGGCTCTAGTATGAATTATTTTAGAAGCCACTATGCTATGCTCTTAGACCCAAAGATGAGAAAAGTTCAGCCAAGTATGACAGTCTTTAAAAGGCCAACTAATCTTATGAAGGAAAAATTAATCCTTAGAGTTCTCTTAACTGAGTTTGTATGATGTTATGATAAAAGAGTTTCCCAGTGGAGTTTTTGGAAAACCAAGGGAAATCAACAGGCCTACTGAAAACCAGTGGAGTCACCAGGTGGAGGATTTTTACTTGTTACTAAGGTCTGGTTGTTATTCACCATCAACAATCAGAAACCACTCTTTGGCAGACACTTGATTCATTTTAAGGAATGGGATTTTCTGAGTTTGTGAAGTTATCTATTACTTAGTATATATCCCTAGTATGGTCGCCACTATGTTGGCTCCCTGTAATTTATGAGAGTGGCAAGAATAAATGCTGCAGGGGCCGCATCAGAACCACTTTGGAATCCTAGGATCTAGCCTTCCTGGATTTAGAGAGGGATCTCTCTATTAGTGTCTTTGAATGATATATCTTTATGATTAATTATGATATTAGGCTAGTTATGAAGCTCAAAGGAACTTGTTTGTTTGATTGATTGGTTGGGATGGATATCAGAAAAGGAAAAGGTCACTAGAAAGGTGAATATAAGAGCAGGTTGAAACATGTTTCAGCTGATAGGATACGTCAAAATACAATATCAATCCATTGAGCTATGGAGTCACAAAAGGATTTAATTGTACAACAATTCTACAAGGGTTTCTATGGGGCAAGTCATCTATATTAAAGGGTCTCTTTAAATTGATTTGTGGCATGAAACATCAAAGTGTTGTGAAAGAAGCAAATCTAACAACCAATTAAGAATCTATTAACTCCACTAAACAAGAAAAGCCTTTCAAAATAACTGTTTGAAGCAAGCTAAAGGACAGGGCAAACTATAGACTTCTTTGGACAAACTTTTACTAAAGCACACTTTTCAGACAACAATCCAATAATCTAAAAGACTACTTTCAGAAAGGAGAAAACATATAAGAAAACAAAAGGCAGCCTAAGATCAGGTAAGAACTTTGAATCTATCCTGCTTTTGGCATACTCTAAAGGGAAAATTTAAAAACCACCATTAAAGACATGACCAGAGGACAGGGCTAACCATAGACTTCCCTGGTTTAGACTCTACTTAGCATACAATGAAAATATCATTCAAGAACAAGGTCTCAAGTTTTACATAGCAAGACATGGGCTCACCAAAATTCCTTGACTGGATATACTCTATTGAATCATTCCCAAATTAACTATAAGAAGAAAACATAGAGATAAAGCTTTCAGCTAGAAATAGGGTACTTTGCAGTAAATGCTACTCTAAATTTTCTGTTCTTTATCAGAGAAAATGGACAGCATGAAAAACATAAGAAAAACAAATATAGTGAGGGATAACATCACCATTAACATAGACCAGGATCCCATGAATCAACTTGTATTATTGATGTTCAAACCAGTTACATTCTTCAGGTCCAATAGGTCTTTACAGCTCTAACTTCTCTTCTCAGCCTAGTATTTTTCAATTACATCACAACACTTCAACAACTTCAACAACTATTCACACTTGATAATAATTCATTTAACAACCAACCAACCCTTTACAATGTGCTCCTCATGGAGTATTTATAGATGAAGTGAGGAGGTGGAGTGAAAGAAAGGGCTCTAATTTGTTCATTTAATGACAGAGTAAATGCTTCTCGACCTTAGGGAATTTACATAACCCAAGATAAAGAATATCTGATGTTTTAACTCTTTTAAATGAATGTTTTATCAACTTCTGAGCTACTTAGTCACTTTTGTTGACTTTTAGGCATGTTTGGTAGGCTAGCAATAACTTTTGAGCTGTCTATGTAAAATATCTGACTATGCATTCAATTTGTATGCTTTTGAGGTAAATTAGGCCCGTAGGTGGCATATTTGGTCTTCGGAGGGAGTAATTGATTCACTGATGTGTCATTCGAAGCAGTCTCTTTGTTGATCTGTCTTGATTTGTCATTTAAACTCCAATTAGGCCTTTGATATGCTTTAGGGCCTTCTTTGATCTTCTTTAGTATTTTTTTTCTTTCTGCTGACTGTTTTAACTTTTAATCCTTTGTCTTTACACTATGTTTTATCCTCAATCTGCACGGGTTAAGTCTTTTAATCTTCATGCTTTTGACTTGACCTTTAAACTTTAATCTCTTTGATCTTTATCTTCACTACTTTCTTGTGTACAGGTGGCTTTGGCGCACTGGAGGGTTTGATTGAATAACCAATGCTCATGACGCATCGATTAAACTTGGAGATTAATCCCTTTTGTCCCTTTTCTACATTTGATTAGGCCTCCAAGGATCGTCACCCTCGGCCTTGCAACTAGATTTTTGTTGTGGGACGACTTTTATAAATAACCGCCATGAAACCTATAAACAAAACATCAAAACGTTATAAAAAACCTACGTTATGGATAACACTGCTAATAGAGGCGAGGAATGGTGTTATGGAGTGATGCGGAAGGGGATATATGCATAGAGGAGGGTTTCATGGCAAATCAGGGAAGAACCCGGAACTTAACATTTGGCGCGGGAACGTAGTAGGTGGTTTTGGAAAATCGAGGATGGCTTTCGCGCTGGGTCAACACGGTAATTGGTATCGGTTGAAACGAACACAATACGGTTTAGAGGAAGATGCATGTCCAAAAAAAACCGCCCATTTCACGTGGAAAAGGGCCATTAAATCGCGGGAGAAGATCGCGCACGAAAATGGTTGTGGACCATCAGATCTGGGGGAGCCAGATCGATGGTGGAGGATGAGCGCGGTTTGGGGAAACTACTTGGTGGCGGGGGATAATGGAGGCTAGGTGGCATGCAAGGATTGGATGGTGTTGGAATAGTGGGCGGTGGGCCATAGGGGTGACATCATCTCCTTTGTCGGGTAGCCGGATGTTTATCGGCAGGGTGGAAAGGTGAGGGTGAGTGTGATGACCGTCAGATCAACAAGATCTACGGTGGAGATCGACCAAGGGGAAAATGTAGCGCGAAGAAATGAAAAATCAAGGAAGGGGCTAGAGGAAAGGGAGAGGTGCGGTTCCGTGGAGAAGAAAGGGATCGAGAGCTAAGATAAAAAAGGGACCAAGGCTTAGCGCTTCAGTCATAGGCCTTGGTATTATGGAGAAGAAAGGCGGAGGGCTTAAGGCCAAAGGGCGCTTAAGGCCTTACTTTGTTGATATGAGAGGAAGAAGGCCTAAATGAAGGTTTTTAGGCCATTTTTAATGTTCCGATAGGATAAAAAGAGAGATTTTAAACCATATAAGGGATTTTTTATGATTTAAAGGGTTTTTATGGGAAAATGACGGTAAATAAGGGAGAAAAGGAGATTTTTAGGGGAAGGAGATGATGAGTTAGGATAAGTGAAAATGAGTGAAAATGGGTGGATTTTCAAGGAAATTTGTGAAGATGGAATGATGAAGAAGAGGCTTGATAACAGTTTTCTTGCGTTACCAGCAGGACTTCTGTGAAGGATTCTCAGAGTGAAGATATCAGTGAGATGGATCTTCTGGATAAGGAACATAGCAAGGCTTCAAGAACTCACAGATTTGCTCCAAATTTGTTTCTTGAAGGCTAATAGACTTGTTTTAGCCATCATTAGGTATAACAGAATTTATAGATGGCTAACAAGGACCATCAACGATCTCTTTCCTCGTTGCCTGACGCGATCCGGTATAATATTTTGACCGAGTAGCGATAGAAACAAATGCGAAACTATTAATCATGAAAATCTGAGAGCCAAATGGGGCAGAGGGTTTAGGTTTCTCTACCATCTGGGTTTGCTGCGATGGAAAAGGTTTTTTGAGAATAGTCGTAGTTCCCTGGGTGCCTTTGAGAAATCTACTTACTTCGGCCCGTCGACGACAGTCCTTGGTGTAGTGCTCTTCGTGACAAATCAAACAGGGGTACTTTGGCTTATGCTATGAATCATCATCAACATGAGGTTTAGACGAATCATGTTTTGTGGTATCAGATTTGGCCTTACCTTTACCCTTATTTTTTCCCTTGGAAGTCTTATCTGCTGGATTGTCCTGAACGACATTGACTTCCACGATTTTCCCATAATTCGGGGTAGACTGAGAAACAATATTATTGGAAGGATTAAAATTTTTCTTCCCAGGGTTTGAAGGAGAAGACTTCCGAGAATTATGAGACACGGAACCAATGATATCGTCGACAGATGGTGTCAGCAGTGCTTTGGAAGTTCCAGGTCGAGGAGCATCAGGTAAGATATCATACAACGTGCCAGACTGAGAGTACACAAGATTGAGGTACTGGGCATGAGAAATGGCCTGTTCTATGGTTATACATGCCCCCATAGCTAAATATTTAGCGATTTGATTGACAAACGAGGTAGTGAACCAATCAGTTAGAAGCTGATCATGAATATAAATCTTGATCAAGCGACGCTGATGCCTCCATTCATGAATATGATCCGAGATATGAATAGCTCAGTCTTGTTTCAAGGATGTGAGGAGGTGCGTCCCGGTCTCATAATGAACCGATAACTGAAAATGTGTAAGAAATGCCATGGCTAAAGAGTTGAAATCTTGAAAAATGCCACGAGATAATTCAATGTACCACTTTGCAGTGACACCAGTAAGAGTCCGTTGGAAAAGAAATAGTCAGATGGAATCGTCAACCCAAGAGTTAGAGGAATGCCACAAGTGGTAGGTCATAATATGCGCTTGGGGGTCTTCTCCAGACTTGCCCTCAAACTTAGGACAATCACTAGGAATCTTGGTTGGAACTGGAGGCCAATACGGGTTATGAAGAATTGGATCGTTCGTTAACTTTGACACATCTGGCGGTTCCAACGTAGCCAGAAATGGTAATTGAGAATTAAAAGGCATAGGAGGTCTTTGATAAGGACCCATGTTAACATTCCACCCAGTTTGGGAGAAATTCTGCCCCCATATGTTTTGTCCCGGAGGATTCTGACCATAGGGGTTATAAGCCTGATAGTTCTGCGCATACTGGGGTTGAGGATCGGAATACTGATTATGAGCATACCATTGAGGTCCTTGCTAATAAATGTATGGATTCTGTTGTGGAATGTAAACATTTCCTTGAGGTGGATTATACACCATCTAAGATTGATTTTGAGGGTAATAAGTGAAACCTTGGGGCGCACTATATACTGCCTGATATTGACCTTGAGGAGGGTAAGTAGTGCCTTGAGGTTGAGCAGGTGGACCCTACTGAGCAGGTTGAATGGGCTACTAAGTTGGTTGAACAGGTTGAAACGGTTGTTGGGGTGGTTGAACAGGTTGAGCCGATTGCTAAGCGGGTTGAATCGGCTGCTGAGGCTGGATAGGCTGTCCCTGCTAAGGAGGTTGGCCTGGATACCGAGGGCCATCAGGTTGCCCTTGTGGAAGGGGTTGGCCCAATGGTTGCGATGGACCAAGTTGACCCGAAGAAGGACGGTAGGATTTTCCTTGTTGCACAAAGTTTTGGCCTTGCTGAATGTAAGGCTGCTAGTTATGACCGAAAAGAAAAATGAAAACTCTTTCTTAGTTAATCAAGTGCTAGTTATGCAAAAGAACTTTTCATTTTCGATGCAAACGAAAGAATGCAATTTTATTTTATTTTAATGAATGAAGCACACAATGCACTAATTACATTGAAGACAAAGCAAACACTAGTTTTAGGTACTAAAAATTTAGAGATCTCAAAATGAATGATTTGAAAGCAATACAAACATAAAAACACACAAAAAACCAATGATGCACTCTTTCAATCCAACAAAAATATTTCAAAACGACCCAAACGAGCAATGTGATCTATGCTCAAAGTAATGAGAAGGAGAATCAAATGAAAAACCAAAGTGATCGTTCAACAAACCAAAAACTCAAAGGATCAAGAAAGACTAAAGAAATCGATCAGGGAAGAGAATTGAAAAATATCAAAAAGACTCAAACTTCAATCAAAAGGCTCAGTGAGTGAAAGACACCTAGAACCCTAGGGCTCTGAACTGCACCGATGAGAAAATAGACAAACAATTGAGAAGAGCAAGCCTAAAGCAGTCAAAACAACTCCAAAAATACCAATTGCAAATCAAGAAACAATCCAGAGTCAAGCACAACTAACCAAAAATTCAGCAAAAGGGTCAAACTAATTCCTACAGGATTCGACGCGACTATGAGGCGGTAATCCATGCCAAACAGGGGTTGGCGCTACTGCAACAAAAGAAACAAGCGCCAATTGGCACGACTGTTCAAGGAAAACTCGTGCCAATATGGATAACTATGGGAGGAGGGAAGAACTAGTGAGTAGAGGTCAATCTTGACACTCTGGAGCTGAACAAGAGAATTCCAGACAATCAAACAAGCCAAAAAAGATAGACAAGAAAGCAAACAACCGAAGTCGACTTGACAAGGCAAATTCTGAATGGGAAACGAAGCGACAAACTCACATTGTTCCCCAGTGCAGTCGCTAATTTTTTGGGAAGGTAAATCCTCTCTGTGGACGGAGATGATCCCTCTAGTCCTAGAGTGAGTCTAGCAACAAAGGGACAAGCTAAAGTGTAGGTTCCTAACTAATGAATGAAAAGGATGGGGTAGATTGGCCAACCTGGAGTCCAACGTTGTCGTCACTGTAGTGGTGGTGGCCTCCTGATCTCTATCTCGACGGGTCACAATCCTTCTACAATAGTGCTTAGATACCTGCACGAAGGTCAGCAAATAAGAGCAGCATACACGACAATGATTTCATTCATAATCAACTAACCAGTCAAGGAAGGTTAAGCATATCACATCGAATAAAATGCATTAACGCAATATGGGAACCAGACAATAGTCATGTATATGTATAAATGGAAGAAAGAGTTACAACTGGAGCCTTGATGTCGCAGCCTCCTACAGCGGGGTTCAGTTGAAGCGCATCTCGAAGGATCATCAGAGAATTCGGATGAGGTGAGGAAAGACACAAGCCTAAGCTCTCTCGACAAAGGTATCTTTTTGTTCTATCTCTCTAGCGAAATGTTCAGGAATTCTCTTTAGCCTTTTAGCTATAATATGTTCATCTAGTGTATCAATGGGAGATGGCTTTATTTATAGAGGGAGAAGACAAGGTTGGGATCCCTACAATGGTGGAAGGGAGGCCTTATCCTTTGAGAGGTTTCCCTAAAAGGTGGAAATAAGAGGCAAAACGAGGGGGGCCATGTTTATTCAGTCGAACCACTCTATATGACTCACCCATGAAGTTGTTAGGATAGAAACTCTACCTCTATATTTAAAAAACATTCCATAAACAGGTTGGCGCGGGTAGCTCACTAGGATAGAGTGCCAATGGGCGCAGAGCCCAGTGTTAATCTTCCTCATTGGTGCGAGGGCATAACGGTATACTAGCACCAAGGAAAAAACATGTGTTTTTGATGGTTTTCTCAGGGAATTTTCAACAGAAGGAATGTTTTTCTCATGGGAAGGGATGCAATTATGGTCTTTTCAAGGCATGACACTTCTTATTAGTCACAGAAATGATCCTCCAATGTGCGGGATGGGGATTGCAGGGACAGTGATAAAATGCTGTGTAACAATTGTACTCAGGACTTTGTTTGGGACCCATGAGCATTTATGTCTATAATTACTGCTTGTTGGTTGGTTGGCTCTCTTTTGGGTCGTTGCTCCTCCATCTGCCAATTACATCCTTTCAGTGTTGGTGGCATCGCCTGAGTCTGCAATTTTGGGTAATGTGCTTCCTCTCATGCTGGTATTTTTTGGTTGTCTTTAATTCTCTCTCTGTTGGTCTTGTTGTGGTTATTTCCCTTGTGAAAGGGTGGCATTGTTGGGTCAATTTAGCCGTCCTTAGAGGCTACAAGATTGGGACTTGGTTCATTGTTCTTGTGGGGTTTTGGGGGTGTGATTATGCTTTCAATCTTATCTAAGTGCCTCAGGTCCCTGTGAGGAGTAATCTGGGCTTTCATTTGTGAATTGTGGTCAATTGTGCCCTCCCTTTTTTTCTGAGGCCCCAACCCATCTTGGGTTCGAGTTTGGGCAAGTACTTGGGTGAAACCGGGAATCTGTCTTCGCATTTCATGAGGCTTTGACATTTAAGTTGGTTGGACTTCGGTGGTCTACGAGGTTCTACATGTTGTTCTGTGAGATTTTTTATGTTAAGTCTCGGGCTCGCTTCCATTCGTAGGGTTCGTTCATTTATGTAGTGTCAGGGGCCTTAGGGGAGTTTGGTCATGGTGCGTTGGTATAGTAGAATCTACCCCTACCGTTTTGTAGTCCTAGGGTGGGAAATTCATAAATTTCTGTACAATGGAGATTTGATGGGCCGATTGTTATGGGGTCTTGTTCTATTTGGAAAACTCCCTTTTCCTTTAGGTATGCCATGTCAACGAGGAAGACCTCACAAAGGGGGTGGAAACCACACCCATCCAGTCGCTCATGTGGGTGGTTCCACAACATCCAGTGAGGAATGCTCATCCACTCTAGACAAAGAAGAGAAGCTAGCGCAAAACTCCTCTCCTTATCTAGGTCGTGTTTTTTAGGCCCAATCCTTGGAATCAATTGTTGCTCAATTACAAGGGATCCAGGTCAACCTACATATCCTCTGCAATCATAGATACAAGGATCGAAATGAAAATGTGGCTTATTTGAATGACATATAGTCCTCCAAATCGAAAATTGTAGAACAAATGGAGAATGTTCGTAGAAGCCAACAACGAACAGATGAACGCTTGCAAGTGTTCAATTATTTCTTGGAGCACATTGACTACCATATGCATGAGAAATAGTGTTAGCTAGTAGCTGCAACCATGCACTATCCACATCTTCACCTTGATATGCCTTTGACAGGTTGTTTGCTTATTTTGTCATTTTTTTGGCTAGTATGGCTTCGTAGCCCTCTAGAAATAAGGTGTTAATTGCTAAGTCTTCTGCTTCATATTCCAACTCTCCTTGCCAACAAATCCGGTCGGAATTAGGCAGGATGAGCTGATGAAAATTTGAATGTACTTGTTTTCCTCATGGTAGTATAAATGCAGTGTTTTTGATCGAAAAAAAAATTGACCAAGCACAAAATTTAAAAATTAAAGGAAATGATTGTAACATCTTCCTCCCACATCTACCCAAGTAACCAACCAACCATGGTAAACATGTGAGGAGAGGCTATTATGATATGATTCAACTTCCTAGGTGACCTTAAAGAAGTGGAATTGATGGAAACACATCAAACATACCTTCCACATCAGCAACAACACTCCTAGGAGCCATCCCAACCACTTAGGGATCCTTCCACTGGGTCCCACTGAGTTTTTAACCCACTTAATATTTGGACGCATGCACAAGCCTCCATGCCTGCATCTGGTAGGCTCTGGACACATGCACAATCCTGCATGCCTACGTCTAGGGACCATTTCCAGCAAACCTGTGCCAGAGTCCTCAAGATTTAAGGCACTTTTCAAGCCCATAATTATGACCACTACCCATAACTTGTTATAACTTCCGGAATCCATTAAACACATGATGACAAGACTAATAAACCAAAAAATAACTCCATTACTAGGCTTGACCATCCCCAACCTGGACTGAAATTATGTCAAACACTTGGCATGAATGAAATCTATAGGTCTAAATAACAGATTTGAGCATATGGATCTCATACTTATCTAAGAACTGTTAAGAAGCATTGTTGATACATCACATTAACTACATTATAGTATATTTAGGCATATATACATTGTTCATTCAATTAAGAATCAAAACATGATGAGAGCCATACTTCTTCACCATAATAAAACTCAGTCATAACAAGCATATAAGCAACATAAATGACAAGCACATAACAACCATATAAGCCATAGAATAACAAGCATATTTACCCATGAATACAAGGGAAAACGAGCTCTTATTTCCATAAGAAACATACAACCAAGTCTGGAACTTCCACGTTCCACCCGACCATAAAAATGGCTGATCCAAATCTCTCTTCAGCCAGTCACCATCATGTCATATTCCAAGCATGAATGTGGAATCTCATAAACCAAATCCATCAAAACCAAACTATGGATTCAAGAGGCCAAACCACCTTAACCCTCAACCAGTGATTCCACCTCACAGTCATACATCACAACCATCATGGATTGGTCTCTAACCAAGTTTTTTCATGGCTTCAGAGAGTTTGTTCCAACCTGGGCTTCCAGTACTAGTAACTCAATCCCAACTGTTACAGGGCTTCGAGAGAATTTATCCAACCAGGGCTTTCAGGACTAGTAACTCAACCCACTTGAGGCTTCCAAAGAATTTGTCCAACCAAGGCTTCCAGGACTAGTAACTCAACCCACAGTTGTCTGTCAAGCTTCTAGAGTGCTTTTCCAACCAATACTTCTAGGAAATAATAACTCAACCCACAGCTAAAGGAACATGAGAACCAACTAGAAAACAAGAAATGAATTGAACCCACAACACCATAGCTATCCAGGAAATGGCAAGGCTAGGAAAATCCGTTGTCAATCCAGGCAATCCTCCATGTCAATGACATATCATAACCAAGAAACCACATGCATGCCAAAAATAGTGAGGAAAACATACATGCAACTTGGTACCTACAATCAAAACCCGTTGTAGTTGTTGATGCCAATTTCCTCTTGCTCTTCCTTTTTCTTCTTGCTCAAAATCACCAAGTATGCAACACCCTCCAAGAGTACTACAAGAAAAATATAAGTATCTAAGAGAGAGAGAGAGAGAGAGAGAGAGAGAGAGAGAGAGAGAGAGAGAGAGAGAGAGAGAGAGAATAGAATGAGAGTCATAAGTGTGAGAAAAAATTTTGAGCCCAAAACTTGCCAACTGATCCTCAAAAATCTTTTTGTTAATGAGGATTCTATTTTCTTCATTTTCCATTATTTTCCATTATTTTCCTTCATTTTCTTTCTTACATGAAACCTGTGACCTTTCACCTTCCTTTTCTATTATTTTCCTTTATTTTCATAAATAAAATGATAATTAATGCCTCATGCCTTTCCAAAGCCTTTACCATTGCCTTTACCAATTTCCTTTAGCCATAATAACTGAATTGAACACCCACTAGGATTTTCTCCCCACCATTCAGCTTGGAATACATGTCCCATGACCTTGGTATTATATTTTTTTTTACATGTATTTTTAAATATCATTGTTAGAGAACCCTCCCCCTAGGGGGAACACCATCCTCGGTGTTCAATGACTCCTATAAACCAACAAACTGCTAAACAAAACATATTTCCTATGGAGCTTTATAACATAGCTTGTTGCAGTATTTACAATGACCATTGCTAAAAACATGACAAACATATTGTTTACTAGAGATTTATAACAAAACTCATTACAGTATTTACAATAAAAACTATATATACAACCATACTATCTATGGAGCTTTATATGTTCAGCTTGATAAAGTATTTACAATAATATACACATATGCACATTTTCTCAACCAGCAAATAAAAGGATACGATGCCTGCATCTACAACAAAGGAATCTAAAGGCACACACCTCCACCCTCAAAGTAATACCAGGACTCACCTCCTTCCCAGGAAATCCATAATCCACTGTGAAATTTAAATTTTGCATCCAATGTCCAACACTACCATCCTACACTAATGTACCCTCAGTGAACAGTTATCGGCTCATTGTTCCAGGGAACACTCCTGATGTTCCTCTAATTCCGTCTGGAAATGCTAATGACAAAAAAAAATCCATCCTCGACCTTCCCTTCTCTACTACACAGTCCCTTGGGAAATTTGGTCACCCCTTCCGTGAAGTCACACACCTTCCAAGTTCCACTGGCACCCCCATCCCGGGCAGTCCATCCCTTGGCAAGGCTTACTCACATCAAAAGATACAAAAACCAAGGCATGTCCCTACCTCAAAACCATCATATTGGTCATAACATGCTCATGGAAATCAATGGACACTATTGGGTACCAGTGTCCCATAATGGCCCTACTCCTGAATTGCTTTACCACATACTGTTGCCTGTTTGAATTCCTTTTGTTGTTGCTAATGCTTGTAATCAGTTTCAACCACCCAACTAGGAATTTTCATGCTTCCTGTACCAAGAACATATTTTCCATTATATTCAAAATAAATTGGAATAAATTCACATCATACCTCATTAGTAGCTCATCAATAAGGCACATTTGCAATTCTTTTTACTTCTTGTCACAACAAGTCAAACTAGTTGTTTGATCAAATCATCGTGTATAAACATATCACATTTGCTTAGCTCAAAACGCAACCATCATAAATTAAAATTATGAATCACATGAAATCACCACAAAACATAATCATAAATCACATGTAACCATCATAAAAATTAGAATCACAAATCACATGCATAATAAGACTGAAATAAAATACCAATTCTTATCCTTCATCGGTCCTTACTTCTGCCTCTGTTCTATTTGACACACATAGGATCGGTTGAAACACCTAGAAAACACCCAATGCCTTTTCTGATCTTCAATCATGTACACATACACACGGTGTACATCACAATGTGTACACCCACATACGACATACAATACCATACAATACATACACCCACACTGGCATACGACACATACACCTACACCCAGGGTAAAATACAACACAATACATAGGCCTACATCGACATACAACACATACACCCACACACGGTGTACAATACAACACAACACATACACCTACACTCAGTGTACAATACAACACAACACATACACCTACATCTGGTGTACAACACAATATAATACATATACATATATAGAGTACAACACAACGAATATACATGTCACGATACCACAGCTACACCATTCACATACATAGTACCGCATGTTTTCAAGACAACATGTATGACATGCACACAATCCCACATGTATACCAGTACCATATGCACAACATGTACATAGTACCACCTGTACACAACACTAACTGTGCAACATGTGCAAAACATCACATGTACACGACACCACCTGCACGACCTATACAATGTGTACACAATACCACATGTACACAGTACCACATGCACGAAATGTACACGATACCACATGTACACATCGCCACATGCACGACATGTACACGACACCACCTGCGGACAACACCACATGTTTAAAATATATAAAACACCATATGCACACAACACCATATGTACATAGCACCATATGTACAACACGCACACAACACCATATGTACATAGCACTACATATATGACATGTACATAGAACCATATGTACACAACACTACATATCCAACATGTGCACAACACCATATGCACACAACACCGCATATCTAACATGCACACAGTACGATATGTACACAACACCGCATATCCAACATGTACATAACACCATCTATACCTAGCATTGCATATGCAATATACACACAACACCATATATACAATAGGCATACAACATCATATGTACACAATACTACATATGTTACATGTACACATCACCATAGGTACAATCACTGAATACACAACATGCACAACATATACACAACAATAGTATTGCACATCCATAGATCACACACTGGCCCCACAAGCAACCTTGATTCTAGTGTCTTTCCATTATCCATGTCTATCCTAGCATGCCACAGATCACACTACCTTCACCTCGTTGATGTACCCCTCAGCATGTTAGAAAAACATATATTATAGAGTAATGGAACACATAAAAATATGCAGAAATGCAAACACAGAAAACATATAAAACAAGAGAGACACAGATAAGTGTGGTTCACCCAACTTGGGCTACGTCCACAGAGAAACAACAAGTCCTTCCTTTATATTATCCAACAAAATGAAAAGACACAATCTACAACAGATATGTTTTAATATCCTCTACTCTCTCACATAATCCCCCTTTCTCTTTCTTGCTCAGAATACACACCACCCAATCTTAATACAATTCCCTCATATGAACCAAGGGGTTTCCTTCTAGGGAAAAAAAACCCTAAATTAAATATAACTTCTACCGTCAGATCATCTGCCTAATGAATGACCTCTGGACCAAACCCCCGCGAGGTGGACAAGTACCCCCCCGTGTGGAGGGGTGTACAGTCTTCCTAGGGTATACATCGGGCTGAAACAAAGACCTCCAAATCAAGATGATAATCAGGTTCCACACCCAACAATCTCCCACTTGGAGATTGATTGTAGCAACTCCACTGCTGCTTCATTTGTTGGAAAATGACTCCAATTTGGACTTGGTTGTTTCTCATCTTCATCATCATACTTGAAGACCAATTGAAACTAAGAAGAACCTCAGTTTATCCCTAGTTACAACTTTTGTTAACATATCTGTAGGATTCTGGCTAGTGTGTATCTTTTCCAGCTTCAACTGTCCATCTTCCAACACTGACCGTATGAAATGGTACTTGAGCTGTATGTGTTTAGTATTGGAATGAAATTTTGAGTTATTTTTAAGATGAATGGCACTTTGGTTGTCATTGTATAACTTTCCCATCTCCCAATCCTTACCCAATTCATCCATAAACCTTTGTAACTAAATCATTTCTTTACTAACCTCTGTAGCAGCAACATATTTTGCTTCCATTGTTGAAAATGCAACAACACTTTTCATTTTCGAAACCCAACTAATAGTTGTTCCACCTATAGTAAATACATACCCTATAGCGCTCTTCCTGTTATCTCTATCACCTGCCATATCTGCATCAACATATCCCTGTAGAGAAATGTTTGAACCACCAAAGCATAATGCTTGATTTGTGGTACCTCTCGAATACCTAGGAATCCATTTCACTACCATCAAACGTTCTTTTCCTGGATTTTTCATGTACCTGCTTACAAGTCCCACTACATGTGCAATATCGGGCCTTTTGTAGACCATTGCATACATTAATCTTCCAACTGTTGATGCATATGGAACTTTAGACATATAATCCATTTCTTCTTGGGTCTTGGGACACATCTCCTTACTAAGTTTTGAATGGCTACTCAAAGGTGTACTAACTGGTTTTGAATTCTGCATATTAAATCTTTCCAACACCTTTTGTATGTACTCATTATGAGATAATGTTAATTTTGATTTTCCCTGTCTCTAGTTATTCTCATACCAAGGATTTGTTTTGCAGCTCCCAAATCCTTCATTGCAAATGAATTTTCCAATTTTCCTTTGAGCACATTTATTTCCTTCATGTTAGACCCTGCAATAAGCATGTCATCTACATACAATAACAATATAATATAGCTTCTATCAATTTGTTTTTCAGATAAACACAATGATCAGAGTGACATCTATTATAGCCTTTTTCAAACATAAACCTGTAAAATTTTAGATACCACTGCCTTGGAGCTTGTTTTAAGCCATTAAAGCTCTTCTTCAACCTGCACACTAATTTTTCCTTCCCTTTGACCTCATATCCTTGTGGTCATTGCATATATATATATCTTCCTCCAAATCTCCATGGAGAAAGGTTGTCTTTACATCTAACTGTTCAAGATGCAAATCTTCCGCTACTACAAGACTTAAAATAGTTATGATTGAAGTCATTTTAACAATAGGAGAAAATATTTCATCAAATTCAATACCTTTCTTCTGTGCAAACCCCTTCACCACAAGTCTAGAGTTGTACCTCTGTTTTCCTCCATATTATTCCTTCAACCTGTAAACCCATTTATTCTGCAATGTTGTTTTACTTGCAGGCAACCTGACTAAGTCCCAAATCTGGTTATGTACCAAGGATTCCATCTCTTCTTTCATGGCTAGCTCCCACTTCTTCCTGGTTTCTACCTACATTGCTTCTTCATAACATTCTGGTTCACCAGAATCAATCAACAATACATAAAATTATGAAGGAGAGTATCGTTCAGGGGGTCTACTTATCCTAGTAGATCTTCTGACGCCACTTTCTAGTGTTTGAGGTGCTTGTTGCTGTTGTGGTGGTTGTTGTTGTTGTGTATGTTGATTATTATCATTTTCAGGCACCTTTACTTTTTTTGTGATCTCATCGAGCACTATGTATTCTTTGTTTTCCTTATCATGTTTCTTTTCCTGCATCTAATCCTTATACAAGACCTTTTCATTGAATATGACATATCTACTCCTAATTATTTTGTGATTTTCATAATCATATAAGAAATAGCGAAAATCATTAACACCATATCCAATAAAGGTACATTTCTTTGATTTTTCCTCTAGTTTTGTTCTATTTTCTTTATTAATATGGACAAAGGTCTCACAACCAAAAGGCTTTAAAAAATATTAGTTTACCTTTTTAGCTATCCATTACTCCTATGGAATACCACCATCCAAGGAACTTGAAGGCCCTCCGTTTATTATATAAACAAAAATATGTACAACATATTCCCAAAATTTTAAAGGCAATTCTGCATGCAATCTTATGCACTTTGCACACTCCATGATTGTCATGTTCATCCTTTCTGACATGCCATTTTCCTGTGGTGTTCCTGGAACTATCTTCTCTCTATGAATTCCATGCTATGAACAATACCTATCAAACCCTTTGCTGCAATATTCACCTCCATTGTCTGATCTGAGACACTTCAACTTCTTTCTTGTATCAATCTCAACCAAAGCTTTCCATTTCTAGAAAGTATCAAATACATCATATTTATTCTGAATGTAGAAATTTTGAATAATAGATCACTTATTCAACCGAGATTATCCTGGTCACATACTATTTGAGCTTCATACATAACACATAATCTCTTCTATGCATTAATCATCACATGCGGAAATAAAAACAACAAGCGGTATTGAAAACATTCACATGCGCACATCGAAATTCAACACATATAACACAGTATGTATACCAGGGAAAGCTTACAGCTGAAAACCCCCTACTGTCTATATATTATAATGAAGAAGAATCATGTAACAATCTTAGTACAATACTCCTCACAAGTACTCCGTACTGTCTCCAATAGTTACACACAAACTAGCTCAGTTTTGAACAAGTCACGAGTTCAAAACTCCTCCACTGTTTGCCTGCCTCTACTGCGCAATCCAAGATGAGAGAATGAATTGAATGAATTCGAATTCCCTTGGCTTTAACTGCGCAATCCTCATTGGAAATATCCTCCAATGATTGTGCAAATCTCATGCACACTATAGTCACAACTGATAGTAGACTCCACCCTTTCACCCACCTCTAACACTGGTCTCCACTGAACTGTCCATGCACTGCTGTTAACTGATGTGTTCTTTAGTTGAATAATGAGTTAATAATTAGTGAATTAATTATTAATTATTTCACACCACTCATCACTAGTGTATTTATCAGTTAGACTAAATACAACTAGTTCAACTAAGTTAAACCGAACACAACTCCACCAACTGTCTCATCAACTCCACCAAACTCTGCCACATGAGTTCTAACTGAAGTCCCAACCTTCCAATAGCTCAACTAACCCATAGGAAATTAATTTCATGTGTTGCATGTGCCACATCCAAGCAACTGAAGTGCTCCAAGAGGATAAGATAATGTTTATAGTCTAAATATTATTAAGGGCTAATAATATTTGACTGTTCTATTTTTAGACAGACAGTCTAAAAATAGACTTCGACCTGTATGTCTAAAAATAGATGTCCATCTATTTTTACAAAATTGACCAATCATCCAGGAATAGCATCCCACAACTCTTGGACCATGCTCCATATGTCTAAAAATAGACATAGTCTAAAAATAGACTTTTCGACAAAAATCACGTGTGGTCCCCACCTAGTTTAGGTGATCAATATCCAACTAGGATCAGGAAAGATGTTTCAGGAGGCCTCCTTCTTTGTTTCTTGTTGCCATTTCCAACCTTTGAATACAATAAATCCAAGTTTTTCTAGTTACATCATCAATAAAAGTAACATAATAACAAGAGCCACTGAGAGATGATACCTAAGTAGGTCCCCGTAAATCTATATGCACAAGCTCTATTTTTCACTCTTCCTTTATTTCCCAACTCTAAGAAATCTGACTCTCTTCTTTTTTCCATAAATATAATTCTCACAAAAATCCAAATCAATATTCTTCAAACTTGACAACGAATTTCTTGAGCGAAAAATATTCGTCCCCTTCTCACTCATGTGTCCGAGCCTATGATTCCATAATGCTGCATCTGCTCCTGTGGAATTTAAAGCATTAACACAATTAGAAATACCATTGCATAAATACAATGTACAAAACTTTTCTCCTTTTTTCTATTACCAGGGCTCCTTTAGTGACCTTCCAGGTTTTATCTGTAAAAGTTGTCACACAACCTTCACCGCCTAACTGCCTTGTTTAAATCAGATTTTTCTTTAGATTTGGAACATGACTTACCTCCTTTAATAACCATTGGTTTCCATTCTATTGTTTTACAAGAACTTTATCCATTCTAACGATTTTACAAGGTTTATCATCACCCAGACGAATCTGTCCAAAATCTCCTTGAACATAGTCATGAAAATGTTTCTTATTAGGTGTGACATGGAATGAGGCCCCTAAATCTACCACCCAGGCATCAATAACACTTTTTAAAGAAATAATCAAATCATCTTGCAACACATCACCTATCACATTCACTTCATGATTGTTTTATTGTTGTGTGTCTCCTTTTCCCTTTTGAGACTTATATTATTTCTTCAGGTGTCCTTTCTTCCCACATTTCCAGCACACTATCCCCAATTTGGACTTGGATTTGCCTTTCCTTGACTTACTGCAATATCCTGGGCTCTTTCCTCTTTCCATTTTTCTTTCCCTAGTCTCTGCACTTAAAGCATTACCTGATGTCCCACCAGATCTTTTCCATCGCATTTCCTCACTAAGGATGGCACCGAAAACATCAAAATTTAAAGTACTAGATTCATAGACATTGTTACTAATGGCCATAACTAGACCATTGAAACTTTCTAGAAATGAGAATAGAAATAACAGAGTCCTAACTTCATCATCAAAGTTTACTCCTATAACACTTTACTGACTGGTAACCGTATTAAAATCATTTAAATGGTCAACAACAGATCCACCTTCTGACATTTTCATACTAAATAATTGTTTCATAAGAAATACCTTATTTGAGGCCGAGGGTTTTTCATATAGTTTTGCCAATGCTGTCATTTCCTTCGAAATATTGAACGTTACTAACGCCGCGAGGCACAGTCGTATTGTTCCAAGTGCCTTTCTGTCAAGAATCTCTCATTCTACGTCTGTCATACTTGACGAATTCTTTGTTTTTCCACTCAATGGTAGGTAAAATATTTCTAATACAAATAATATTCCATTTACATCTTCCACAATGGTTAGTTTTTGCCGTTAAATTTCTTGACCCTAAACCTACCATCTTCTACCATTGCTCCCACTCAAACCAGGAACCATAATTTCCTGTGAGTTTATCAACCAAATAGACCTTCGGCTCTAATACCAGTTCTTAAAAAATTATATATTACAGAGCAATGGAACACATAAAAATATGCAGAAATACAAACACTAAAAACATATAAAACAACAGAGACACATATATATGTGGTTCACCCAAATTAGGCTACGTCCATGGAGAAACAACCAATCCTCCTTTATATTATCCAACAAAAAGAAGAGACACAACCTACAATAGATCTGTTGTAATATCCTCTACTCTCTCACACAACCCCCCTTTCTCTTTCTCGCTCAGAATACACACCACCCACAGTCATAATATAATTCCCTCATATGAACCGAGGGGTTTCCTTCTAGGGAAAAAAACCCTAAATTAAACATAACTTCTATCATCGGATCATCTGCCTAATGAACGGTCCTGGATCCGCTCCCCCCCCCCAAACCCCCACCGGGGGGGGGGGGACAAGTCCCCCCCACATGGAGGGGTGTATAGTCTTCCTGCGGTATACATCCGGTTGAAACAAAGACCTCTAAATTAGTATGATAATCAGGCTCCACACCCAACACAACATTACCTATCCATAACATAAACATAGGCATAGTACAAGCATATAATGTCAATTCATGTCCACTAGATATTGACCTCATAGATCTGTGAGGGTTATTATTCCCACTTGATTCCTGATAAGACCAGGAACCTATTCATGCCATTCACCTGCATAAGCAATCATTCCTCCACAAGAATGATTCTTGAAAACCTTGTCATACAGTGACGTAGATACATACATACATATAATCATTAACATAAAAAAATCATGATCCTTCCGGAAAACGACATACATAGACATATAAATACATATAAACATTAGCATTAAACCATCATGATCCATGATGACCTTGTTAGACACGACATACATACATACATGTATACATATATAAACATCAACATAATCATGATCACAACACAATTGCTAAATATCATAAGGCTTAGGTTAAGATAACTTCCTTTATTCGTGCACAATATGCATAACGCTTAGAACTACAGTTCCGAATATAGCCAAGGCATCTAACACCTCATATCCATTCACTTTACATTTCTTGCAACTTTTCTGCCACCGTCCATTTACCTTAATGGACCCAACCAATCCAACTAGATGCCATATTCTTACCTTCAGTAGCCCTTATACATGCACCGAGCTTCATTCGAGTCTTAAATTACCTATTAGGTACCACACAACTCTCCCTGAGCTCCATTAACTTTCCTCTTTCCCAACCAATTCCCAAGACTCTAAAAAAAAATCAAGAAAAATAAACAAAAAATAAGAAGACCAAAAGAAATACGACACTGCAACAAAGTGGCATGATCATGCACTAGACGTAATCAAGATCGTAATTCAAGTGCAAAAAAATCAAAAAGATCGAAAGCACAAGACTAGACAGAAACACCATGACTCTACCCCCATGGTTCCCAATACTTCCAAAGGAAAACTCAACCCAACGCCTTCTTCAAGATTAATGGCAGTCTCTTGGCATGTAATCCCCTACATTATACTGCCATAAACACATAACTGTCAGCACATCAATAAATATAACAATATACTAGGTATCTTACCTTGTTGTGCCAAACACGCTGCATTGTAACTCAACACAAATGTCAGCCACGTGTTCCAAATATCAAGACAACATATCTATCAATTTGAAACCAACCTTTACCATGTCTAACGACCATGTCATAGTCAATAATTAACTCACATTCTTTAGTCATAATACATAATGTGACAACTATTACGTACTTACACTTAAGTACATATCAATTGTCTCAACACATACATATTAGTACAATCATCTTAAAACAAGATCATTTCTTCATGCAACCTTACAAACACATGTGATTAATCAAGCATTCAAACAAAATTTAAATGTACCATGTTAGATATATCAACTAGACGACATAATAGACACCCAACACTCAACACCAGATAGATGACATAATCAAACAATTAAGCATCAAGTAGTCGACATAAGCAACCTCATACCTTAATGTATCTCAGGGGAGGTTACCTTGTATGCACAATCAATCTAGATTAGCACAATATAACTTCACAACATATCCACTCAAGAATAAACAAGGTCATGATATCCATGACAATAAATAGCTAACATGTTCACAGCATAGGCTCATAAACAATTGTATTTTTTACATAACAATCACATATGCACAATCAATCTAGATTAGTATGCCATAATATCACAACACATTAATTCATATCTGAATGTCATAACCATAACCATGTGCATAGGCTAGTCCAAATTAGCAGGATACATATAACATCAATATATTAAATGCAATAACCTTAATCATCAAGTTAACTATCATATAACAACAACAAGTTGATATTATAACATAATCATCAACAACATATAACATAATCATCAAGTTTAACTAACATAAAACAAAAACAAGTTAATACCATGCATGACTATTCGACGAATATACATATGACCACACTGATTCACTAAAATCTATCATACATGTAACCACAACAACAATAAAATGACAAAAATGTATAGAAGTAAACCTAACAACCATTAACCAACATACCTGCATGGCAAACATACAATACATGTATGACGATCTTCTCTTATCCTAAAGTACAGTGTCACAACTTTACTTTGATAATATGCATCTCTTTTTCTATCTTGGCATACATATCAACATCATATCTTATCAACAATACCATGATGACCTAAAATGCACACAATGGCCTCAAGGACAACAACCTTAACCATTAAAATGCATGCATAACAACATGTCGACACTGACATGCATAACAAATGCATATACTACTGTTGAAAATGCAACAAGATAATGGAGCTTAGTGAAATGAAGTCACCTTCACTAAGTGGGCCCGCAGGCTATTTTTGGCGCAAAGTCTATTTTTAGACTATGTCTATTTTTAGACATATGGATCATGGTCTATGAGTTGCAGGATGCTATTTATGGATGATTGGTCGAGTTGGTATAAATAGATGGACCTCTATTTTTAGACATTGGGCGGTTTCTATTTTTAGACTGCCGGGCTAAAAATAGAACAATCAAATATTATTAACCCTTAATAATATTTAGACTATAAACATTATCTTATCCTCTTGGAGCACTTCAGTTTGATGCTTGGATGTGGCACATGCAGTTGACAGAAGGAAATACGCTTTTCCTAAGGGTTATTTGAGCTATTGCATGGTTGACTTCGGTTAGAACTCATGTGGCAGAGTTTGGTGGAGTTGATGAGACAGTTGGTGGAGTTGTGTTCGGTTTAACTTAGTTGAACTAGTTGTATTTAGTCTAACTGAAAAATACACTAGTGATGAGTGGTGTGAATTAATTAATAATTAACTCACTAATTATTAACTCATAATTCAACTAATGAACACATCAATTAACTGAAATGCATGGATAGTTCAGTGGAGACCAGTGTTAGAGGTGGGTGAAAGGGTGAGTCTACTATCAGTTGTGACTATTGGCTGTGCATGAGATTTGCAAACACATTCATGGAAATTGCCAATGAGGATTGCGCAGTTGGAGCTAGTGGGATTCGATCTTGGATCTCACTCATTACTCACTTGGATTGCGCAGTAGAGGCAGACAGACTTGTGGAGGAGATTTGAACCTGTGACTTGTTCATCTTCATAACTAGTTTTGTGTGTAGCATTGAGATAGTGCTGAGAGCTGTGAGAGCTTTGTGCTATGTATTGTTACATGTTCTCTATCATTATAATATACAGATAGTTGGGGGTTTTCAGCTATTGCTTTCCCCATTATGTACTGTGTTGATATGTGTGCTTGATTATGTTTTAATGAGCGCATGCGACTGCTTTCTATTTCCGAATATTGATGATCAATTGTAGAAGAGGTTATGTATTATGCATGAAGCTTAAATAGTGTGTAATCAGGATAATATCGGTGAATAATTCAACAAATTATTCAAGTTTCTACATGGTATCAGAGCGAGATTGATCATCGGATCTATTACAGTGATTACAATTATTTCGGTAGACAGAGTCTGTAACGGGCCAGGTAGCCTCTGGATCCATCCTTTCTTTGAAAGGTGATATATCCAGTAAATTTCCTTACAGTCGATCTCTATGCTAGAAATACTTTGTTCTCACAGATCCAGAAGCAATTGAGTTTTGAGCTTGGAATTCGAATTTTGCAGCAGTTTGTTTTCTTGGTGCCAGAGTTGAAATGTCTTTCAACGGTTTGCGACTGGAATATGCCCTTGAGGGCAGTTCGAATTATGTTGCATGGAAGGATAGAATGGAGGCGCTATTAGATGATAACGGGTTGAAGGAGTTCATAGATGTTGAGATCCCAAAGCCTACTGATGCTGCTCAAGTTGAGGCTTGGCAAAAGAAGATGGCGAAATGTCGAAGGATTCTGTTGGAGGGCGTGAAGGATCACATTGTATCCAGCCTGCATGGAAAATATTCTCCATATTTGATGTGGAAAGCGCTGACAGATCTATTCCAGAGCAAGAGCGACCAGAGGAATTTGGCGCTCAAGGATAAACTTAGAAACATTAAGATGGAGAAAGGCGACAGTATCGCCAAGTACCTCACGAAGTTCACTCAATGCAGAGATGAGCTGGGAAGTGTGGGGGTGACTGTCGATGATGAGGACTTGGTGGACTTAGCTCTCCTTGGTCTTTCGAAGAGTTGGCATTCCTATCAAGACTCTGTCAATGGTCGGGAGAAGTTGTCGGGATGGGAGCGACTTTGGTCGGATCTCATGCAAGAGGAGATAAGGCGGACTACCAGGGACAAATCTTCATCAAAGGCATTTGATGAAGAAAATTGCACTTTGGATGCCAAAGCAAAGAAGGGGAAGAGCAAGAAATCTTCTCAGTCTGGTGCGAAAGGCAAGAAGCAAGACATGTCCAAGGTGAAGTGCTTTCACTGTCACCAACACGGACATTATGCCACAAATTGTCCACAGAAGAAGAAAAATAATCATGTTGCTGGATCTGAAGCGGGAGAGGCCTTAGCCTCGCAGTTTGAGCTGGATTTTTCGCTGATCGCATGCTTGGTCTCAAGTGTGATGGGATCAGTATGGTTCTTGGACAGTGGTGCGTCTTTTCACATGACTGGAGATCGAGATCTGTTTTCAGATCTGGATGAGAGAGATCTTGGAGTGCACATCGAGATGGGCGATGATGGTAGATACAGTGCGACCGGTATCGGTACCATTTCCTTTGAGAGGGAGTCTGGTAAACCCTTCGTATTGAAGGAAGTGATGCATGTTCCAGGATTGAAGAAGAATCTGATCTCTGTGGCGATGTTAGAAGACAAGGGGTATGATGTGGTATTCAGCGAAGGAAAAGCTTTCCTGCGCAGTAAGACAACTGGAGAGACCCGGAAGATAATGGTTCGAGTCAAGAACCTTTATCAGTTGCAAGTAGATGGTTGCGCAACAATGGCATGCAAGGTGGAAGGAGTGGTGAGCCGAGATGATGGCAAGCTGTGGCACCGGAGATTGGGCCACCTTCACCATGGAGCTTTGAAGATACTGCAGCAGATTTCTACTAGGATTCCTAAGGGAACTCTTGTGCAGTCAGATCAGTGAAAGGGGTGTACCTTGGGAAAATTTGTGAAAGCCACCTTTCACGAGAATGATAGTTGCGCCACGGCGATCCTTGAGAGAGTTCACACAGACATGTGTGGACCTTTCTCAGTAGCTTCGACAGCAAAGCACAAGTACTATGTGATCTTTGTTGATGATTTCTCTCGGAAGTGCTAGATCTTCTTCATGCAGAAGAAGAGTGAGACATACTCAAAGTTCTGTGAGTTCAAGGCATTGGTTGAGAAGGAATCGGGGAATCATGTGAATGCTCTTAGGAGCGACAATGGTGGTGAATTCATCTCTGCTGAATTCAAGGACTTTTGCAGTGCAGAAGGGATTCGGAGAGAGCTCATCACACCCCATAACCCACAGCAGAACGAGGTTGTTGAGCGAAAGAACAGAACGATCGTGGGTGCTACACGGGCGATGTTGCATGACGAGGGCCTACCCCTTCACTTGTGGGTGGAGGCATGCAATACTGCAGTATATGTGCATAACCGTTGTCCTCACAAGATACTTGGCATGAGTACACCGGAGGAGGAATTTTCTGGCAAGAGGCCTGATATTTCCCATTTGAGGATTTTTGTCTCACCTGTCTACATGCATGTGACGAAGGACGCCAGAAAGAAGCTAGATCCGACCACAGAGGTTGGGATATTTGTGGGGTACACTGATATGCCCCACAACTATCGTGTGTATTTTCCAGACAGTCACAAGACTTTTGTGCGACGGGATATCAAATTTCAGGAGGAGAAAGCCATGCAGTGTTCGCTTGAGAGGGAGCCACACTTGCATGCAGATGAGGAGCTATTAGTTCCTAAGGATGAGCTTCCAGATGTGGATCAGCCACAAGAGGAAGTTTATGGAGTGGAAGAGACCACTCATGCAGTGCCAACCATCAGAGGGCGCAAGTGCACTACAGAAGCTGAGCGACTGGCTCAAGATGCAGAGAAGGTTGTAGGACCACCTACAGCACACAACGCAGACAGAGACAGTCACCGGACCGGTACAATGGATACATGGCTCTTGTGAGCAAATGTGTCATGACAGATCCATCCTCTTTCGAGGAAGCTGTGGAGGACCCCGCATGGGTAGATGCCATGGTGGAAGAGTATGATTCTATTGTCAGAAACAATGCATGGGAGATTGTCCCGCGACCGGAGGGGAAATCAATGGTGGGTTCGAGATGGATTTACAAAGTGAAGCAGGTGACTGACAGGAGTGTGGAGAAGTACAAGGCAAGATTTGTTGCCCGAGGCTTCTCACAGATCGAGGGGATCGATTATGAGGAGACCTTTGCACCTGTCGCAAGGTACTCTTCCATACGGACGATCTTAGCTCTCTCAGTGCAGATGGGGTGGCACATCCATCAGATGGATGTGAAGACTGCGTTCCTCAATGGAGTCATTGAGGAGGAGGTGTACATAGAGCAGCCCGAAGGTTTCGAGATCTTCAGCAGTGAGTCGCATGTGTGCAGACTCAAGAGAGCAATGTATGGGTTGAAACAAGCACCTCGTGCTTGGTACACGCGGATAGATAGTTATTTCATCGGACTTGGATTCTCCAAGAGTGAGGCGGATCCTAACTTGTACCAGATTGTGGTGGAGGGTAAGTTGCTGATCATTGTACTTTATGTAGATTATTTGATTTTGACGGGTGATGAGCTATTGATACTTTCATGCAAGGAGGATCTTGCTAGAGAGTTTGAGATGAAGGACTTGGGCCTCCTTCATTATTTCTTGGGATTGGAAATTTGGCGGCCTTGATGATGGAGCATTTGTTTCGAGGTGGTAATAGGAATCTTGGAGAAGTTCAACATGCATGGTTGCAAGCCTATCGGCAGTCCTCTTCCTAGTTCTTGGAGGAAAGAGGATGCTACATCGGCAGAGGTAGTGGATGCCACTGTTTACCGACAATTGGTGGGGTCGCTTATGTATCTAGTCAATACACAACTCGATATATGCTATCACATTGTGACTTTTCGCAAGCCACACCTACCCATGGCCTACCAAGCTCTTCGGAAAGGCAGGCAAGTGTATTGCGTTATCTTAGAGGCACATCGGGATATGGCTTGTGGTCGGACGGGAGGATGAGGTGAAGGTTTATGTGGCTTCACGGATACGGATTGGGCGAGGGAGCCCAGCGAGGCTTAGAAAGAGCACATGGAGGGATCTTCGGTATCGGGTCGACAATAGTTTCTTGGTACAACAGGAAGCAGAGATCCGTGGCACTCAGTTCAGCAGAGGCTGAGTATATGGCAGCAAGCTTGGCTGCATGCGAGGCCATATGGATGAGGAAGATCCTGGTCGGGTTTTTCGGGTCACACTTGGAGCCTACTGTGATTTATTGTGATAACCAGAGTTGCATTAAACTCTCGGCTAATCCAGTATTTCATGATAGATCCAAACACATTGACATCAGGTACCATCATATCAGAGATTGTGTGCAGTGGAGAATCATGTTACTTTCATATATTCCCACGGAGGATCAGGATGCTGACATCTTGACGAAGGCGCTCACCAGGAGAAAATTCGAATTCCACAGAGGCAAGATAGGGGTTGCAGATAATCCATATCTTGTTGATATGGAGTGTTGAAAATGCAACAAGATGATGGAGCTTAGTGAAATGAAGTCGCCTTCACTAAGTGGGCCCGCAGGCTATTTTTGGCGCAAAGTCTATTTTTAGACTATGTCTATTTTTAGACATATGGATCATGGTCTATGAGTTGAAGGATGCTATTTATGGATGATTGGTCGAGTTGGTAAAAATAGATGGACCTCTATTTTTAGACATTGGGCGGTTTCTATTTTTAGACTGCCGAGCTAAAAATAGATCAGTCAAATATTATTAACCCATAATAATATTTGGACTATAAACATTATCTTATCCTCTTGGAGCACTTCAGTTTGATTCTTGGATGTGGCACATGCAGCTGAGAGAAGGAAATACTCTTTTCCTAAGGGTTAATTGAGCTATTGCATGGTTGACTTCAGTTAGAACTCATGTGGCAGAGTTTGGTGGAGTTGATGAGACAGTTGGTGGAGTTGTGTTCGGTTTAACTTAGTTGAACTAGTTGTATTTAGTCTAACTGACAAATACACTAGTGATGGGTGGTGTGAATTAATTATTAATTAATTCACTAATTATTAACTCATAAATCAACTAAAGAACACATCAGTTAACTGCAATGCATGGACAGTTCAGTGGAGACCAGTGTTAGAGGTAGGTGAAAGGGTGAGTCTACTATCAGTTGTGACTATTGGTTGTGCATGAGATTTGCACACACATTGATGGAGATTTCCAAAGAGGATTGCGCAGTTGGAGCTAGTGGGATTCGAACTTGGATCTCATCATTAATCAACTTGGATTGCGCAGTAGAGGCAGGCAGACTTGTGGAGGAGATTTGAACCTGTGACTTGTTCATCTTCATAACTAGTTTTGTGTGTAGCATTGAAATAGTGCTGAGAGCTGTGAGAGCTTTGTGCTATGTATTGTTACATGTTCTCTATCATTATAATATACAGATAGTTGGGGGTTTTCAGCTATTGCTTTCCCCATTACATCCTGTTTTGATATGTGTGCTTGATTATGTTTTAATGAGCGCATGCGACTGCTTTCTATTTCCGCATATTGATGATCAATTGTAGAAGAGGTTATGTATTATGCATGAAGCTTAAATAGTGTGTAATCAGGATAATCTCGGTGAATAATTCAGCAAATTATTCAATTTTCTACAACTACCGCCATCTATTCATTGCGACCACATCCAATCACCATCAAATTTCACATGGCGACACCAGTGCAACTATGACCAACACCAGGAATATGAGACAAGCACATAGAGCATAAGCATGAGGAACAAATATGCCATTGACATGAATGCACGATCAACACACTGGTTAAGGAGAGCCCAACTTGGCTTTGATACCACTTTGTACTACCCTCCTCCCACATCTACCCAAGTAACTGACCAACCGGGTAAACATGCGATGAGATGCTACTATGATATGATTCAACTTCCTAGGTGACCTTAAGGAAGTGAAATCGACAGAAACACATCAAACATGCCTTCCACATCAACAACAATCCCAAGAGTCATCCCAACCACTCAGGAATCCTGCCCTTTGGTCCCAATGAGTTTTTAACCCACTTAAGCTCTGGATGCATGCACAAGTTTGCATCTGGGAGGCTCTAGACACATGCACAAGCCTACATGCATGCGTCTAGGGACTATTTCTAGCAGACATGTGCCAGCATTAGGGGAATTTGGAGGTATAAAATGGGCCTCCTAAGGAAATTATAAAATAATAGTGGAAATAATAAAAATAAGATAAGATTACATCATAAAATTTTAGAGGGAAAAAAAAAACTATTTTTTCAACTCGTATTTTCGACTTATCTCCCTATGGATTTACTCAAATTTCGAGTCGGAACACTCGTGGATGCAAAATTTGATTCCTCATCCAAGGAGTACCCATGTTCCATATTATCGATGGACCCTGCTACACCAAAAATGAAAAATTCTTGAACAAAGTGATTGCAAGCACATTTTTTCGTGTATTTCTCATTTTTCGTGTAGCATGGTCCATCAAAAGTATGCAACATGGGTACTCCTTGGATGAGGAATTAAATTTTGTATCCAACAATTATTCCCGCTCTAAATTTGAGTAAAACCTTAGGGAGATAAGTTGAAAAAATAGTTTTAATATTTTTTAATCTTTTTTCTTTTTTACCCCAAAAATGGTGAATCATCCCCCATGGTTGACATCATCATCTTGAATCCTATTGGTACTTATAAATTTTCATTTTTTGTACATTTTTCTTAGGAGGACCATTTTAGAGCTCAAAAGTTCTCTAATGAGTCCGCAAGATTTAAGGCACTTTTCAAGTCGAGAATTCCTGCCACTACCCAGAACTTGTTGTAACCTTCGAAATCCATTAAACACATGATGAAAATACTAATAAACCAAAAACTAACTCCACGAGTAGGTCTAACCATCCCCAACCTGGACTAACATTTTGTCAAGCACTTGGCATGAATGAAATCTACAAGTTTAAATAATAGATCTGAACATAGGGCCCTTATACATATCTGAGAATCGTTGAGAAGCATTGTTGTTACATCACATTAACTACATTATATCATATTTAGGAATAGATACATTTTTCATTAAATTATGAATCAAAACGTGATGAGATCCATACTTCATCACCATCATAAAACTCGGTCATAACCAACATATAAGAAACATATATGAAAAGCACATAACGACCATATAAACCATATAATAAAACGCATACGTACCCATCAATACAAGGGAAAAAGAGCTCTTATTTCCATAAGAAAAATGTAGCCAAGTCCGAGACTTCCACGTTGCGCCCGACCATAGACATGGTTGAGCCAAATCTCTCTTCATCCAATCACCCCTGTGCCATATTCCAAGCATTAATGTGGGATCTCATAAACCAAATCCATCAAAACGAAACTGGGGCTTCTAGAGGCAAAACCACCTTAACCCTCAACAAGTGATTCCACCTCACGATTAGACATCACAACCATCACGGATTGGGCTCTACCCAAGATTTTCCAGGGCTCTGGAGCATTTGTTCCAACCAAGGCTTCCAGGACTAGTAACTCCACCCCAGCTATTACAGGGCTTCCAAAGCATTTTTCTAACCAAGGCTTCCAAGACTAGTAACTCAACCCACCTAGGGCTTCTAGAATGTTTGTCCAACCAAGGGTTCTAGTACTAGTAACTCAACCCATAGTTTGTCGCTGGGCTTCCAGAGCATTTTTCCAACCAAGGCTTCCAGGAACTGATAACTCAACCCACAACAAAAGGAACATGAGAACCAATGAGAAAACAAGAAACGAACTGAACCCACAACACCCTGCCTATCCATGAAATGGCAAGGCTAGGAAAATCTACTGTCAATCCAGGAAATCCTCCATGCCAATGATAGATCATAACCAGGAAGCCACATGTGTGTACCATGCATGCCAAAACTAGTGAGGAAAACATACATGCAACTCGGCACCTGCAATCAAAACTCGTTGTAGTTGCTAATCTTGATGTCCTCTTGCACTTTCTTTCTCTTCCTTTTCCTTCTTGCTCCAAGTCAGCAAGTATGCCACACCCTCCAAGAGTGCTCCGAGAAAAATCTAAGTATCCAAGAGTATGAGAGAGAGAGAGAGAGAATATAATGAGAATCATAAGAGCGAGCAAAATCTTTGAGCCAAAAGCTTGCCAATTGATCTTCAGAAACATTTTTATCAATGAGGCCTCTATTTTCTTCATTTTCCATTATTTTCCTTCATTTTCCTCTTCACATGCAACATGTGACCTTTCACCTTCATTTTCTCCTATTTTCCTTTATTTTCATAAATAAAATGCTAATTAATGTCTCATGTCTTTCCAAATCCTTTGTCATTGTCTTTACCAATTTCCATTAGCCATAATAACTTAAATGAACACCCACTACGATGTTCTCCCCATCATTCAGTTTGGAATACATGTTCCATTACCTTGGTATTATATTTTTTTTACATAGATTTTTAGCCAGGCTTGTTACAATGTTGGCAGTCAAGTTCGTGCAACGGTCAAATCTATACCAATCTATTCAACATTTGAATAAAACCCAAGACAATTAATGACACACTTACATAAAAATCAAAATTTCAAAATTTCATAAATATTGAGATTTGATATGAGTATTGTTATGACACTTGGTGGCATATTTAATTTTTTTATTAATTATTTTTTAAATAAATTTAATTTATGACAAATTCTATTTATAACCCCATAAAATTAGTCATTTCATCGATATGAGCCAATAAGAAAATAAAAATAAAAATTTTAAAATTTTTAAAAATTATTTTTAATTTTCAAAATATGCAGTTTAATATTTATTTTTTTCAAAAATTTAATAAACTTTATAAATTTGGTTTAGTATTTTCAAAACTAATTGAAAATCAATCCTTTTTTACAATAAGATGATTACAATATAACTTTCCAAATGTAAAAATATGAAAATTACCACAAACCATAAACACAAGCATACATTTTGATGCATAACCATTACCAATTTATAAAAATAATCTTAACTAGACTATTGTTAGCCTTTTTCATTAGCCATTAGCAATTTATAAAGATAACGATGACTAAACTATTGTTAGCCTTTTCCATTTTGATTTACTTAGTAAAGGCCCAATATACCTAGCTTCAATTTTACACAATCTTGTTAATAATAACAACAAAGAACAATGTTTTTAAAGGCTTTATTTTACCAAATATCATATTTGAGTTACAAGTTGTAATCAATGTAAATATCTTTTAGAGACATGTTAAATGTGAGACAATTATGCTTCACTAGAATTACCACAAGGAAGAATGCTTTAGTTGTAATGTTGTGCCTATATTGTACAAGGATAATTTATTTTCCTCTTTATCAAAATTAGATTGTGTACTATTTTTATCAATTAGTAGTTTTTATTTATAAAAAACGTTCTTATTTAGTACAACCTTAAAGGCTCTTGGATAAAGTAAGCAAGGTCACATTGGTGTCAAAAAATCAAAGAAAAACAATTAGAGATGACTAAATTTGGCCTATGGATAACTATACATAAGTCTTCAAATTACATCATAACATGGAGGAAATAATTTCAATAAAAAATAAGACTATTAAAATATAACATCCTAGATCCATCTTAACCGTGGATCTATCAAACACCAAGAAGGATCAAATCTCTCGAGGTGCAAACCTCTTTTTTTAACACAAAATTTGAGGAAAGGTTTGCACCTCGAGAGATTGATCTCTCTACGCGCTTGATAGATTCATGGTTAAGATGGAACTAGAATAGTTCCAGTCCTGCATAATCACACAAAATTTGTTGAATATCCAGTTATTCTTATCATTTTAAATATGCTAGAGATGTCTAGGATTAATCTAGTCATTTTAATTTCAAAATTTCTCAATTACCTTAGTTTGTTGAGATGATACAAATTTTAATAACTTGAATAATAAAAAATAATGAAATAAAATTTTTGAATGATAGAAAATGTGAATAATAAGAATGTAGTCAATTACAAATAGTTTTCATTGTAATCAAACTCAAGCCATTTTCTTCTACTATTTTTATTCTATCACTTGTTAGTTTTGTCATATTTTCATATCAATCATATGAAAAGGGCAGTTGAAATCATAGATCATTCAAATTTTTAACTCGATCTATTGTGGTAAACAACATATCTTGTCTCTCTTGCTCTCTAATATTAATATTAGTTTTCTCCAAAGTCAATCATTGCGACTTATGGAGTCTCAAACCTCAAGTAAGTTTCAATGTTAGTTGTTTTCTATTACCTCATTTGAATGCATAGTTACTAACAATGTTGAATGATGGAAACTGGGAATAATAAGAATGTAGTCAATTACAAATAGTTTACAGTTAAAAAAAAACAAACATTTTAAGCAAGTGAACATTTTATTTAATATGAAAATTCAAGTATTTTATGTTTGAATTACTGTAACACAAAAATCAATGCATGTCGACAATAATTTGTTTGTGCTTACATTGAAATTAATGCACACTATTGATCTGATTACTTTGAAATTAATGTACATCATACATATAGTTACATCAAATCAAAAATCAATATCTACATTGAAATCAATGCATATAGTGCAAGTAATCAAATAGGATTAAAAATCAACATCTACACTAAAATCGATGCATCTAGTGCAAGCAAATCAAATAAGATTAGAAATTAACAACTACACTTAAATCAATGCATCTAGTGCAATCAATCAAATAGGATTAGGAATCAACATCTACACTGAAATCAATGCATCTATTTCACTGAAAAATCAAAATATTCATGACTTTTTAAATCTAACTTTTTTTTTACCTTTTGTAAAAGTCTTACTTACTCTTCCTCTATGGTTAATTCAATATTATATAGTATATTTATTTGTCTCTATGTCTTTTTATTCTTGCCTCTCTCTCCCCCTCCATCTTTGTGTCTATTTCATCCCTCTCCCCCATCTCCCTCTCTTTGACTCTCTATTCTTCCCTCTCCCCCCACCATCTATATCTCTCTCCATCTCTCCTTTGTCTCCTTATCTCACCCCCAAAACACACAGACACTCTCTCTCCATATATATATATCTCTCCCTCCCTTCCTCTCTTTGTCTTTGTCTTCTTCCCTTCCCCCCTCCATCTATATATCTATATCTCCTCTATCTCAACAACCAAACATACACACTTTATCACCACATTTCTCCACATTTATCTCTCCCTCTCTCTCTCTCTCTTCCCTCCCACTATCCTATCTCCCTCACTCTATCTCCATCTCTCCCTTGTCACTCCCCTCTCTCCCCACTCCATCTATATCTCTGTCTCTCTCCTTTTTCTCTCTGTATCACCCCTCATACATACTCACTCTCTCTCCATTTCTATATATATCTCTCTCTTCCATCCCACTCTCCTCTCCCTCGCTCTCACTCCATCTCTACCTTGTCACTCCCCCTCTCCACCTTTCTCTCTCTATGTCTTTCTTCTTCTCTCCCTTTCTCCTCTCTGTCATCCTTTCATTTTCCTCTTCACATGCAACGTCATGTGACCTTTCACCTTCATTTTCTCCTATTTTCCTTTATTTTCATAAATAAAATGCTAATTAATGTCTCGTGTCTTTCCAAATCCTTTTTCATTGTCTTTGCCAATTTCCTTTAGCCATAATAACTTAAATGAACACCCACTAGGATGTTCTCCCCATCATTTAGTTTGGAATACATGTTCCATTACCTTGGTCTTATATTTTTTTACATGGATTTTTAACCAGGCTTGTTACAATGTTGGCAGTCAGGTTCGTGCAACGGTCAAATCTATACCAATCTATTCAACATTTGAATAAAACCCAAGACAATTAATGACACATTTACATAAAAATCAAAATTTCAAATTTTCATAAATATTGAGATTTGATATGAGTATTGTTTTATTTTTATTTTTATAGAAACAGTTATAGGCTTGTATTAATGAGCTAGCCTAAATGCCAGAATTCGGATTTACAAGAGAGGGAGCAAAGCCCAAAGTGCCTCAGCAACCATAAGAAATGTAGCACTTAAACAGGGAAAATTTTAAGGATGGAATTTTACCTTAAGGTTTAGAAACATTGGCAAATCTTACGAGTCCCTAATATGCAAACTGTAAAAAAATTGGTGATATTTTTTTAAAAATATCCAAATTTCTAATGACCATATATAGTCTCTATAATATTTTGGCTATTTTTAGGATAACATAATTTTATACTATAAAATTTAGGCAAATCACTTTTAGAAAAAAATGGAAATTGGCGAATCTTTTTTTTGGAAAAACCATGGAAAATTAGCCCACCTGCGAATATTAGCCCCTAAAATTTTCCATGCGCTTAAGCTAAAATTCCAGCTCTTTTTACATGCAACTATAGCCTCTATTTCGGTGATTTGCCCTAGTTTGTGGATACAAACGAATTGTTTTAGTAAAAACAGTAAACATATGGTAGTTTTCTGATTAAGGGATTGGGTCCCATGTTTTGTCTCTGTTCCTTATCCTAGCCCTAGCAGAGAGGAGGGCTACTTTAGTAGCTTCTAGATCCGCATCCTTGTTGTTGACTCTCAGAACGTGGAAGAATTTCAAGTTCTGGAATGATTTTCCCAGGCTTTTGATTCTAGAGATCAGCCTTGACAATCTTAGATCTAGCAGAGAAGAGTTAGTCACAATGGTGTTTATGATAACCTGAGAATCCCCAAATAAATTTGCCTCCCTGATATCCAAATCAATGAGGAATTTGAGGCCTTGGAAAAGTGCCAATGCTTCTGCTTGAATGCTGGATGTGAGGCCTAGGCCCCAGGTGAAGCTGTGGATCGTTGTGCCTTAAGTGTTCTTTATGAATCCTCCTGCACCAGCCCTTCCTGGATTCCCCTTTACAGCCCCATCAAAGAACAGAGAGTGAATTGTTTGGTTGGAGATCCAATCTTGGAAGTCTTTTTCAGTTTCCCTTATTTTCCAGTCTTTGGGGAGGTAGATATTTCTGAGAGCTTTTTGAAATTGAATATCTAGAGAAGAACCCCAAATGATGTCCTGTTGGCTTAGATTTGAGTCATCTTTTTGGTCTCCCAAGCATTATTTCAACTGAAATTTTACCTTGAGCACTACAATCTTGACTTCCTGCTCTTTATTTCGAAAGATTCGTTTGTTCCTTTCTATCCAAAGCTGCCAACAAATAATTTTTGGGAGGGAGGACCAAGCAGCTTTGATCACCTTGTTTTGAGGACAGGGGCCAGTGTATCTATTCAACCACTTTGCAAACAGCTCAAGGATGGTGCTGGGGAGGGTGAAATTGGAATTCCAGTTTCCCAATAGTTCACACCAGAGATTCAATGCGAATCTGCAGTCCAACATAAGATGTCTGGCACATTCCACATTTTCTCTACATAGAGAGCACCTTGACGAGCCATGGAAGCCTCTCTTCTGCAAATTGTCATCAGTCAGGATTTTTCTGTGGTATAAGAGCCAGCAAAAGTGATCAAATTTAGGTAGAGAGGGATGGTGCCATATCCCTTTCCATGGCACAGGGCCTGGAGGAACGTGAGGCTGTTCCAGGAGCTTAGTGTATCCCTGTGCCACGGAGAAACTGCATGCCATTGAACCCCAGCCATGAGTGTCCTTCTTGCATGTGTGAGAGGGGGCCATCCCGTGCAACAGAGATAGTAGGATAGCGCGATTGTGAAGGAACTCCGGGGGGGTCTCTTTCTTCAAATTCGCCCAGCTTGTGCCATGCCAAGTAGAGATATCCCACAAAGTGTTTAAGCCAGAGTTGATCATCCAATTGCGCAGCGAATTGAGGGAGCTGCTCTCCCCCAAAGGCTCTCTGTTCATAATGCGATCTGTCCAAATGTTAATACTTCTACCATTCCTGGGGACCCAATAAGCATGAGAGATAATTAGAGGAACAAATTTTGAATAGAATTTCAGGAAAGGAGAGTTCCTGTGTGGTAGGGGCTTATCCAAACAACGGAGTCTCTTGCCTTTGAAGTATTTCCTCCACAGTGCCAATTGAGCCCAGCCAGGCTTGGGTGCTATGATTTTCCATAGGATCTTAGCTCCCATGGAAATATTCTGTAGGCAGAGATTTTTGAAGTTCAATCCCCCTTCCAATATAGGTCTGGTAACGATTTCCCAATTTACAAGTGGGATTTTTTTCTCATTTTGTTTGCCTCCCTTCCAAAAGAATTGGAAAATGAGCTCCTCCATCTTCCGGATGATGCCAACAGGAGTGAGAAGGACTGAGAAGTGGAAGAGAGGGAGATTGCTGAGCACTGATTTGATGAGCACAGTCTTTCCCGCGATATTTAGCCAGGTGAATCCCCAGGCCTAGATCTTATTCTTGAATTTCTCTAACTGAGGGAGCCAGTCTCTGTTGTAAGCTATTTTGAGGAAAATAGGAAGTCCAAGATACTTAAAGGAGGTCTAGGAAGAGGAGGCAGTGAAACCAAAACATCTAGCAATGGAGTTTAGCAAGATGGGCGAAATGTTCCAACAATAAATGTGGCATTTCCAATTGTTGAGAATGCTACCACACTCCTTACAAAAATAATCTAGAACTCCTTTGAACCTAGAAGCTGAAAGAATAGTGGCAACCCCCAGCACTAAGGTGTCATCTGTGAAGAGGGCATGATTAATGTTTTTAATCCCTCTTGCTATAATTAGGCCAATGATCTCCTGGTCTTGCAGTTTCTTATCAAGCTGAAAGCTGAGGACAGAGGCTTGAAGGAAGAAGAGGAGAGGTGAAAGGGGACACCGCTGCCTTAGTCCTCTTAAGGCTTTAAAGAATTCAGCAGCTCTGCCATTCACTAGAGGAGCAATCCAGGGCTCCAAGATGCAAGCCTGAACCCAATTTACAAAGCTCTCACCAAAACCAAGCTTATGCAAGACATTCAAAAGGAAACTATGCCTGACTCGATCAAATGCATTTGCTAAGTCAAGTTTGATGACCATACCTTTTTCTTTGCGGTGCAGGATTGAATGGATCACCTCTTGGACTAATATGAAGTTGTCCACAATCTGCCTACCATGAACGAAGCCTCCTTGGTTCTCCGGGATAATATTAGGGAGAATATACTTCAATCTGTTAGCGATTACCTTGGTAATCAACTTGTAACAAATGTTGCAAAGAGAGATAGGGTGGAATCTATTGAAGGAGTTGGCTCCTTTCTCCTTGGGGATGAGGGCAAGGAACGTGGAGTTTGTGCTTCCTCCGATTTTCTGGCATACTTGGGATTTTAGAACCATTTTATAGAGATATTTTTCCACAATCTGCTAGCAGGATTGGAGAAATCTGGCTGAGAATACGTCCGGACTTGGGGCTTTATCGGGGTCCATAGCAAAGAGGGCGTCTTTAACTTCATTCTTGGTGACTTTAGCTTCTAGCAGCTTATTCATCTCGGTTGTAATCAAGGGGGGGCCAATTCAAGAAGATTTGAATTTTGGCCCGTATCAAGATCCTCGCTATACAGATTTTTGAAATGGAGGGAGGCTGCTCTTTTGATGCTTGCGAAGTCCTTATGAATGGTAGTTTCTCCCTTGATTTCAGTGATGGAGTTAAAGCATTTCCAGGCCTGAGTTTTCTTATGAAAGAAAGAGGAGTTCCTGTCCCCAGCTTTAAGCCAAAGACAACGGGACTTTAGCCTCTAATATTCTTCTTCGGCCAGGCAAGCCTTATGAAAATTATGTTGGATAAGGGCCTCTTTGTCAAGCAGCTCTTTAGTTATATCAACATCTTATGACTGCAGCTGGTGGGTATCTAACTGAGTTTGGATTTTTTTCCTTTTAGTTGCAGGATTGGGAAGAGTTTTGGCCCATATTTTCAGAGTAGCTTTCGCTCTTCTGAGTTTTTCTTCCCAAACAAAAAAAGGAGAGCCATTGACAGGCTGCTTCCAGCTTTCTTTGACAATATGCATGAAGTCAGGCTCCTTGACCCAGAGGGGGCTAAATCTGAAAGGAATAGGACCAAGATCGGGGTGAGCCAGAAGCTCAAGCTTAATGGGTTTGTGATCGGAGATGCTGCAAGGGAGGATATGCATTCTAGCATCTATACCTAGAAAAAGGAAAGAGCTTTGGATGAAAAATATGTCAAGCCTTGCTGTGATGTGGCCCGGGCCTATTCTTTTATTAGACCAAGTGAACTTACCAGAGGAAGGCTTGATGTCAAGCAGGTCCCAGTCCTGCATTAGGTCCTCCGTCCATTCCCTTGTTGGATCCCAAACTATGCTACCTCCTCTCTTTTCTGTCGAGAGTAGGGTGAGATTGAGATCGCCGGCAATGATGATATTTTCTAGATTCACAAGATCTGCTTGACTTCTTATGGAGTCCCAGCAGGCCTTTTTTCCCCAGCGTTGACAGGAACATACACGTTGAAGAGATAGAAGGTCTCTTTTGTAACTATGTGCTACATTTTTAATAGTATCCAGTGAGTATTTAGAGTCTCATAAACTAATGAGAACTTGCTAGCGTTCCAGAGAGTGCCCAACCCTCCCAAAGCCCCACGGGTTGAGACAGCTTTTGCACCACTTTTATTCCAGAATTTCTTGCTTGCTTTCAGGAAGACTGAATCCACCCTTTTGGTCTCCTGGATGAGGAGTATGTGAGGGGCTTCTATCATTATTAAATTTCTTATGGCTTCTTCTTTGGCTTTAATCCCCATACCTCTACAGTTCCAGGAGACGACCTTCATCATTTATCTTTGGTTTGATGGGCCCCCTTGGAGTCTTGGGACTGCTTTCTCGCCATCTTTGGTTTTTTTGCTAAAAGCTTCTCAAGGGTTGGTTGACTGCCCTGAAGCTTGTCTTTTTACGTTTCCTACTCTCTTTTTTCCCGATCGGTTCTACGGCCTCTTGTGGATCTCCTTATAGAGGCTTGAGAATCTCCTATTTCTCCTTCCTCCTCCGAATCCTCTGACTCTTGCTCTTCTTCCTCGACTTCTAAGGGGTTTCCTTTAGAACTTTCTGCGGCACTTACACCCTTGAGGGAGGAAGAGGGGGTGCCTTTGTCTGGGGAGACTGCCTTTTGGATCTCGGCCTCCTGAGTTTCCTCTATCTGAGATTTTAGAGGATCAAACTTGTTTTCTTGCCCCAACTTGGGTGGGGGTTGCTGGGTAGGGGCCTGGTGAGGGCATTTTCCATTGGGGTCGCCGGGCTTGTGGGGCTTGTGAGAAGTTTTAGAGCGTTTGACCTGGTTCCAGCCATCCTCCTTCCCATGCTCTGGCTCGACATTGGATGGACAACCTCTAGAAAAGTGGTCGTAGACGTGGCATTTCCGACATTTCAAGGGTAGCTGTTCGTAGTCAAGTTTCTGCACATGAGATAAGCTTTCGACGTTAATTTTTATGGCCTCCGGGAGACCCACCTCTAGATCTATCTACGCAGATTCTGGCACAATCATATTGGTCCTTATTGTTAGCCTGATCTATGAATTTCCCAAGGGCATTGCCAATATGCTTCAACGAGTCCTAGTTCCAGCAGTGGATTGGAATATTTGGGAGCTGAACCCACACCGGAACAGCCTTGGGAACATCAATTGCTGGATCAAAATCTGGCATCCATTTGTTGAGGTACAGACCCTGAGGGCCCATGAAGTAGGGGCCATTCTGGAAGATCAAGTCCTGGTTGTCTTTTGAGGAGAATTCGAATAGGAAGAAACCTCTCCCCAGAAAATAAGAGGTGGCGTTGTTCTTAATCAAAGGTGCCCAGTTCTTGTTGACCCAGTTCTCAATGGATCTAGGAGAAGGCCAGAG
Organism: Pinus albicaulis; assembly: GCA_034641835.2. Lineage (NCBI taxonomy): Eukaryota > Viridiplantae > Streptophyta > Pinopsida > Pinales > Pinaceae > Pinus > Pinus albicaulis. The sequence continues at coordinate 675,285,915 of CM076583.1, forward strand.
ACCGATGAACTGGCCAACAAGGGCACGATCAGCCAAAGACAGAGCAACCTGGATCAGTGTTTATGGAGGTACAAACTTCGCAGCTTCAATTTTTTTCTTCTTTGGCAGCCCAACCAATAGCAGATTGAAAGCATCTACGGACGAAGGTGGTGGAGGGGGAGGGGGAGGCACCTGGGGCATGCCCAACACCTCCATGCTTGCGAATCATAGGTTAAAACGCAGGTCTTCCTTGCTCGATCGCGCAACAACAAGCCAACGCTCCTCAACCAAACCAATAATATGGAATATCTAAGTTAGTTTGATATGAGTATTGTTATGACACTTGGTGGCATATATAATTATTATTATTTTTTTAATTTTATTTATTTTTAAATAAATTTAATTTATGACAAATTCTATTTATAACCCCATAAAATTAGTCATTTCATCGATATGAGCCAATAAGAAAATAAAATTCAAATTTTAAAAAATTTAAAAAATATTTTTAATTTTCAAAATATGCAATTAATATTTATTTATTTTCAAAAATTTAATAAACTTTATAAATTTGGTTTAATATTTTCAAAACTAATTGAAAATCAATCCTTTTTTACTATAAGATGATTACAATATAACTTTCCAAATGTAAAAATATGAAAATCACCACAAACCATAAACACAAGCATACATTTTGATGCATAACCATTACCGATTTATAAAAATAATATTGACTAGACTATTGTTAGCCTTTTTCATTAACCATTAGCAATTTATAAAGATAACAATGACTAAACTATTGTTAGCCTTTTCCATTTTGATTTACTTTGTTACACAATCTTGTTCATAGTAACAACAAAGAACAATGTTTCTAAAGGCTTTATTTTACCAAATATAATATTTGAGTTACAAGTTGTAATCAATGTAAATATCTTTTAGAGACATGTTAAATGTGAGACAATTATGCTTCACTAGAATTACCACAAGGAAGAATGCATTAGTTGTAATGTTGTGCCTAAATTGTACTAGGATAATTTATTTTCCTCTTTATCAAAATTATATTGTGTACTATTTTTATCAATTAGTAGTTTTTATTTATAAAAAAAGTTCTTAATTAGTACAACCTTAAAGGCTCTCGGATCAAGTAAGCAAGGTCACATTGGTGTCAAAAAATCGAAGAAAAACAATTAGAGACCACTAAATTTGGCCTATCGATAACTATACATAAGTCTTAAAATTACATCACATCATGGAGGAAATAATTTCAATAAAAAATAAGACTATTAAAATATACCAACCTAGTTCCATCTTAACCGTGGATCTATCAAACATCAAGAGGGATCAAATCTCTCGAGGTGCAAGCCTCTTTTTTTAGCACAAAATTTGAGGAAAGGTTTGCACATTGAGAGATTGATCTCTCTCAACGCTTGATAGATTCATGGCTAAGATGGAACTAGAATAGTTCCAGTCCTTCATAATCACACAAAATTTGTTGAACATCTAATCATTCTTATAATTTTAAATATGCTAGAGATATCTAAGATTAATCTAGTCATTTTAATTTTAAAATTTATCAATTACCTTAATTTGTTGATAGGATAAAAATTTTAATAACTTGAATAATAAAAAATAAAGAAATAATTTTTTTGGATGATAGAAAATGTGAATAATAAGAATGTAGTCAATTACAAATAGTTTTCATTGTAATCAATCTCAAACCATTTTCTTCTACTATTCTTATTCTATCACTTGTTAGCTTTGTCATATTTTAATATCAATCATATGAAAAGGGCAGTTGAAATCATAGACCCTTCAAATTTTTAACTCTATCTATTGTGGTAAACAACATATCTTGTCTCTCTTGCTCTCCAATATTAAGATTAGTTTTCTCCAAAGTCAATCATTGCGACTTATGGAGTCTTAAACCTCAAGTAAGTTTCAATATTAGTTGTTTTATATTACCTCATATGAATGCAGAGTTACTAACAATGTTGAATGATGGAAACTGGGAATAATAAGAATGTAGTCAATTACAAATAGTTTACAGTTAAAAAAACAAACATTTTAAGCAAGTGAACATTTTATTTAATATGAAAATTCAAGTATTTTATGTTTGAATCACTGTAACAAAAAAATCAATGCATGTCATAAATAATTTGTTTGTGCTTACACTGAAATTAATGCACACTATTAATCTAATTACTTTGAAATTAATGTAGATCAAACATCTAGTTACATCAAATAAAAAATCAATATCTACATTGAAATCAATGCATCTAGTGCAAGTAATCAAATAGGATTAAAAATCAACATCTACACTAAAATCGATGCATCTAGTGCAAGCAAATCAAATAAGATTAGAAATTAACAACTACACTTAAATCAATGCATCTAGTGCAATCAATCAAATAGGATTAGGAATCAACATCTACACTGAAATCAAGGCATCTATTTCACTGAAAAACCAAAATGTTCATGACTTTTTAAATCTAACTTTTTTTTTACCTTTTGTAAAAGTATTACTTCCTCTTCCTCTATGGTTAATTCAATATTATATAGTATCTTTATTTGTCTCTATGTCTTTTTCTTCTTGCCTCTCTCTCCCCCTCCATCTTTGTGTCTATTTCATCCCTCTCTCCCCCATCTCCCTCTCTTTGATTCTCTATTCTTCCCTCTCCCCCCACCATCTATATCTATATCTCTCTCTATCTCTCCTTTGTCTACTTATATTACCCCCAAAACACACAGACACTCTCTCTCCACATATATCTATCTCTTCGTCCCTTCCTCTCTTTGTCTTTGTCTTCTTCCCTTCCCCCCTCCATCTATATATCTATATCTCCTCTATCTCAACACCCAAACATACACACTCTATCTCCATATTTCTCCACATTTATCTCTCCCTCTCTCTCTCTCTCTTCCCTCCCACTCTCCTATCTCCCTCACTCTCTCTCCATCTCTCCCTTGTCACTCCCCTCTCTCCCCACTCCATCTATATCTCTGTCTCTCTCATTTGTCTCTCTGTCTCACCCCTCAAACATACTCACTCTCTCTCCATTTATATATATATCTCTCTCTTCCCTCCCACTCTCCTCTCCCTTTCTCTCACTCCATCTCTACCTTGTCACTCCCACTCTCCACCTTTCTCTCTCTATGTCTTTCTTCTTCTCTCCCTTTCTCCTCTCTATCATCCTTTCTCTCCCACCTCCTTCTGTGTCTGCTCCCCCCCAACCCACCTCCATATTTGTGTTTTCATCTCCTTTTCTCTTCCCTCATCTCCTCTCTCCCTCTCTCTCCATCTCTCCCTTATCATTCCCCTTCTTTCCACCTTTATCTTTCTATGTCTTTGTTATTCCATCCCTCTCTCTCCCCCTCCAACTCCATCTCTCTCTCTCTCCCTCCCTCTCCTCCTCTCTCTTTTCCTTTGTCTCTCTCCCTCTCTCCACCTTCTCTCCCCCTCTCCGCCTTCTCTCCCCCTATGTGTCTCTGTCCTTTTCCCTCTCCTCTCTCTATACATATGATCAAGAGAATTGTCACTCTTGTAATCAATAATATACGTAAAGTCTAATATAATAATCATTGTAATAAAAAATATTATTATAATAATATATTGGAATAATAATTATCAATGTTATTAATTATTATACCAATAATAATATATTTAAAATACAAACGACATATGGTTAAAATTTAAATATAACCCACCGATAATGAATAACAAGTGATACTCGTATGGTTTTCGCATTAGTGTGGGGATGATATGGAGAAGGCGGATCTAGCTACTGCGTCCTCCTTGGCCCCTCGGCCCTTCTTCTCCCGCCTCTGCTGATCGCGATCCGGCTCCAGCATGGCCACTCCGAAGTCCTCCCCAGAGATGGCCGCCTCTTCGATCTAGGCCTGAGCTTTCTTAGATCTTATTAGCTCCTTGGCTCCTTCACGACCTATACCAACGATATCCAAATTCGTAGAAAATCTTGAAGGCTTACAGGAGGCTTTTCTCCCTCCCTCTCTCCCTAGTATGGCTGCTCTCTCTTTGGCAGAGAAGGGATTAATAGGTCAATTTACAGGTCTCTGGCCCTCTCTGAAGACAATTCAACATTGGGTTGAATGCAACTGGTTAGACAAGATCAATGATAAAATCTCCATTCGATTTTGTGGAAGGGGATAATTTACCTTCCACTTCAAAACTAAAGAAGATAAAGATATGATCTCCAGAAACAGACCCTATTTCATGGACACTAGGGGCTTGTACCTCAACAAATGGACGTCGGATTTTGATCCTGAACTTGATGTTCCGAATGTAGTTCCTATTTGGGTGCATCTTCCACACCTCCCCCTTCATTGTTGGGGGGATGATTTAGTAAAAGCTATCGGAAATGCAATTGGAAAATTCATTGATCGAAGTGAACCAAAGGACAACATGCAAGCCTGCGCCAGGATCTGTGTCGAAGTGGATTTGGGCAAAGGTCTCGCGGAGGCCATCAAATTAAAAGTCGATGAATGGACGCACATTCAACAGATTGATTATGAGAAGATCCCATTCAAATCTAAGGTATGTCACAAATATGGTCACTTTGTTAATCGTTGTTCAAAATTTATTGATGTTGAATCCCCGGAGATGGAACAACAATGGGAAACTGTTAAAAGAAAGAAAACCAACCCGAACCCTAAGAATGTCTCCCCGGCTGTTCCTCCCCCTAATTCTAATCCCTTGCCCTCTTCTTTACCCTCGATCTCGGATCCATGCAATCCCTCTACATCTTCCACTCCCCCAAACTCGCTAGAGCAGTCCAATCCTTTCTCATCCATCTCCCTCCCCGATGATGACCCTCCCCTAACCACTCCTCTACCTCAGCATGTCTCCCCTCAAATCTCCCCCTCCATTCATGACCCTTCCTCCTCCTCCCAGGAACCCTCCTCTATTCGAATCACCAGGAATTCATTAAAGGAACATGGGGAAAATCTAGAAACAAAAAAAAGTAGGGCCCTGGAAGAAAAGCTACAAAGCAGCACCGTGATGAAAATGCACAAAATGATATAGAATTGGGAACATAAAACCCCATAGAAAATTACATATTGGGACAAAACAGCAAAGACGCAGGACAAAAGGACCAAGGAGGGAAAGCAACTCTCTGAAAAACCTTTTTGCAATGATGAAAGTTCTCTCGTGGAACAGTGGGGGTTTAGGGCACCCCTCCAAAATAACAGCCCTAAGAGATCTGACAAATCAAGAGAAACCATAAATTATCCTCCTACAGAATTAGAAATGAAGGCAATAATAAATAAAGCAAAGCACTACAATGGCTTCCTATCTGAGTCAAGGGGAGCCTCCGGTGGGTTAGCTACTATTTGGAATTACAACATATGGAAACAAAAAGACATCATGGTAAACCAAAATTGGCTCAAAGTGACATTAGAAAACAGCTCGGATCAGAAAGAGATCATAGTTTACAATGTCTATGGTCCCAAACATTATAGGGACAAAGAAATTTGTTGGAACTCCATAAAGGAAAACATGAGCAATGAGGACAACAACAACATCATAATGGGAGGAGACTTCAACCTCATTCTCCATGCAAAAGAGAAAAGAGGAGGTTGTTTTAGCCAATATCCTTTCAGGAATCAACTTGAAGATATAATGCAAGATCATGAGTTGGTGGACATAGCTCCAAAGAATCGTAGATACACTTGGAGCAATATAAGAATAGGCAGAGGCAGCATCATGGAAAGGCTTGATAGAATCCTGGTCATTGTCACTCTTCTCTCTCATTATTCCATAGCTTCAAAAAATGTGCTCACTTTTCCAGCTTCAGACCATTATCCCATTACACTCACCCTTGGAGAACACCATTCTCTTGGGCCCATTCCTTTCAAATATAGCCCCCTTTGGAACGACAACCCAGAGGCAAATCAGCTGGTGCGAAACATATGGACTCAGCATGTTGAAGGTTCACCGAACTTTATATGGGAGACCAAATTAAAGAAAACAAAGATGGCCTTAAAGGATTGGGCCAAAACAAATTATAAAGAGCCTGATCAAATCAAGACTGAAATCAAAATCCACTTGGATGAAGTACATGGCAACATTGAAAACCAAGGACTCAATCAAGATCTTCATAATCAGGAAAAAAATCTCTATTTGCAGCTCTATCGAGCCAACAGAAATGAAGAAGAGAAATGGCACATTAAGTCAAGGAATTTATGGCTTCAAGCTGGTGATAAAAACATATCTTTTTTTCATAATAAAATCACTGTCCGCAGAGTCAAAAACAACATTGTATCCATCATTGACGAAGTTGGATAGCTTCATACATATCAAGAAGCGATTAAAAGTGCAGCTACAATGCATTTTAAAGAGCTCCTCACTGAGACAAGCACACCTGAAGATTACTCAGATCTGTTGTAGCACCTTCCATCCTTAATCACTGAAGAGATAAACAACGATCTCAATAGAGAAATAGATGAAGAAGAGGTCAAGAATGCAATCTGGACCCTTCACCCAGATAAGGCTCTTGGACTTGATGGGTTTTCTGTCACCTTTTATAGAACATACTGGGACCTTATTAAAAAATATCTTTTGAAAATGATACATTGGATTCAACGCAAGAAAAAATTTGGGGGGTACACTAACTCTACATTCCTTGCCCTTATCCCCAAAGAAAACCACCCTTCCTCCTTCTCTAGATTTAGACCCATCTCCCTCTGCAACTCCTCCTATAAGCTCATCACTAGAATTCTGGCCACCCGTCTCAAACCTCATCTCAGAAAACCAAGGAGGCTTCATATCTCAAAGACAAATTTCTGATTCCATCGTCCTAGTTCAAGAAGCCATTCATTCTAGTTTCTCTCACAAAGAAAAAGGCTTTATCCTAAAGCTAGACCTTGCCAATGCCTTTGATAGGGTCAGACACTCTTTTCTATTAGCTGTGCTCCAAAAAATGGGTTTTGACCAAAAATTTCTTGCCCTTATCAACTCCTGCATCTCAGGCCCCTGGATATCTCCTCTCATTAATGGCAGACCTGCTCCTTTCTTTCAATCCACTAGAGGATTAAGGCAGGGTTGTCCTCTCTCTCCCTACCTCTTCATCCTCATGGTTGAATCCTTCAGCAAAGATTTGGAACATATGAGATGGGTGGGCCTCATTACCGGCATCAAATTTGGCAACAGAGTTAAAAATATGAATCATTCCCAATTTGCAGATGATACTTTGCTGATGGGAGGCGCTTCCAATATCATTGCTCAATGATTTAAAAATGTCTTGGAAAAATTCATGCTCTATTCTCAAGGGCTGATCAATCACCACAAAAGTTTTATTTATGGTTGGAATGCCTCTCTTCAAACTTTACATAGCATTGCTAATATCTTTGGTGTTCCTTGCAAATTGAAATGGGACCACTTCATTTATTTAGGCATGCCTGTAAGTATCAGTCCTTTGAAGTCTGAAGTTTGGAATGTCACTATCGACAAAATGAAGAGGAAAGTTCAGCAATGGGGCTCATTATGGCTCAACCCTGCAGGTCGCCTTGTGCTTCTCAAATCTGGACTCTCGTCCCTTCCGCTATATCAATTCACCCTCCTTCAAGCTCCTGCCATCATCCATCTCAAAATTGAAGCTATCATCAGGCATTTCCTATGGCAAGGAGGAAATAATGATAAAAGAAAATATAACCTTGTCAAATGGAGACAAGTAATACAAGATCAACAGCATGGAGGCATTGGAGTTCGCTCTCCCAAAATCCTGAACAAAAACTTTGGAGGAAATATTGTCTGGAGGCTTATCAATGGGAACCAGGCTTGGTGGAAAAAATTCATGGAAGTTAAGTATCTTAATTCTACCTGAGAGCAACTCTTTGATCATGATATTCCTAACAGACCTTGCTCTAAAATATAGGATCTTTGCAAAAAATCCATTCCCTTCCTAGCTCAAAATCTCTCCAAAGTTCCCATGGGAGGCAACACCATCAATGCTGGAACTGATCACATTATGGGACAAACACCCATTATGGACAGGCCTGGTACTCAGAGCATTCTCCTTTTCTTTAGCAGTACGGGTTTAAAATTTTTGAGTCAATTTTCCAAATGGGATAATCAAACCCAAAACTGGATTAGATGGCACTTTCCTGAAGTTCTTGCTCACCTTGAAGATGATCTTAGCAATTTTCAGATCCACCTCCATGGCTTTGCTCCTTTCAAAAAAGATAGCATTAACGGATTTCGATGGGACCCCTCTGGATCAACATTCACCATCAAGGCAACCTATCAACACCTTTGTAATGACCAATATCCAATGCCTATCTAGCCATCATGGAAGGCTGTTGGAAATCAGAAGTTATACCTAAGATCAAGTTTTTCATATGGCTCCTTTTGAAAGACAAAATTTTAACCTTCGAAAATCTCAAAAAAAGAGGTGTAATAGGACCATCAATGTGCCCAAACTGCCAAAATGCTGAAGAGACGCTCCTACATATCTTTATTGGGCGTCCCTTTGCTTCTCGTTGTTGGACTGAGCTCACCCCATTTTTTCAGCCCTGCTGGATGCATCACTCTATTGCTGATGTTCTCCGCTTTTGGAAAAATGGCTTCCCATGGGGGAAAAAGAAGAATAAAATTTCAAAGAGAGTCTGGGATACCCTCCCTTATGTGGCATTGTGAAACATTTGGCTTTCCAGGAATAGGAAGATCTTCAGGAACAAAGAGCTATCCTTCAGGAAAGTGTGCAACAAAACTTGGAGCCTCACCCTCGAAACTATCTCTACCAAGAGCAATAGTATCGACCACAATGATCTTTGTGCAGAGGAAAGTATCTTCCTGGGTGATCTACTGGCTCGAAAAAGCAGCATAAACCCCCCTCCTAAACATCCCTACAGAACAAAAGCAAGCTGGAAGACCAAACTTAAAGAGGAGGACTTCACCAATTGGATAAAGATCAGTGCTATACCCTCTCTATTCTTTGACGGAGCTTCAAAATCCAATCCGAGCAATGTAGGGGTGGGTGGCATCATAAGGAGTGGAAATGGAATCACTCTCACGAATTTTGAATGGGGTCTTGGCATTCTCTCTAATAACAGAGCAAAGGCCTTAGCCCTCCTTCAAGGCTTGCTTCAGTTGAAAAAAGCTTAAAATCACAAGTGCTATGATTTTCAGAGACTCCTCCATTATTATCAATTTAATGATCCATGACCGACCGACTGCCAACATCTCTCTTCAGCAAACCATCACTAGATGTCGTAATCTCTTAGATGATATGAAGGATGTTTCATTCTTCCATATTCTCCGATCTCACAATAAAGATGCTGATCTTCGGGCCAACAGAGCCTGTGCTCGTAGAAATTTCTCTGCAATGATTCTATAAATCTTACTCCTCTGCCATGATTTTGACCCTGAATGCTCCTAGATTCTATTTGATTTTCATATCTGGCCCCTTAGAAATTTCTTGCAATCTTTTTACTCTCCCATCTACCTCACCCATGATCTTATCTCCTTGGTTCTACCCCCTAGCTACATTCTTTCTCTCGCCCTCTCCTACTTATCCCTTCGCCTCTCGCTCCCTCTGTCACTCCCCTCTTTCCTCCTCGAGCTTCGCTTATCTCCCTCCGCAAACCTCTTCTCCCTTCAATTTTTCGTCAGGCTCTTGTTCCTTCGGGCCTCTGCCCCTGTGCTCAATGCCCTCTGCCTCTTCTCCTCTTGACCCTCACCTGTTTTTCCTTGCTGTTGTATCTTCTGTTTTTTTTTCTTATTAAAGCGTCTGCGCTATTATTGCACTGCTCTGCCTCTCCAGACTCTCCCTGCAAAGTCCGAGTGAGTTTTTATCAGTGACTGCGTGCAGTTTTGTACAAGTGTCTACAAGATCCGACCCTTCTGTAGAGCTTGTTATCAAGCTTTGTATCTCCATTCAACGGTTATCTCTGGTAGCATGGCGTGCAACAAAGAGTGTCTCCATTGTGCTGATCTTCAAGCTGAGCTTGAACAAATCAGAGCACATCAAAAGATTCTTGATGCAAAGCTAAAAAATGAGGTAAAAATTTTGGATGATAAACATGAAGCAGATGTTAAAGTCTTTCTTGCAAGGGTTTCCTCTCTTCAAATTCAGTTTGACAATCTCTCAAATCGATGTTCTCATGTTGAAGAATCGGTACAAATTCTGAAATACATGTTGGAGAAGCAAACTGCCCCAAGCTCTAGTTCTAACAACTTCAGGAATGCTGGCAATGAAGACAATCTTGAGGACTCTACAGCCTGCCATATCAGCCATATCAATATTGACTAAAACTGCTCCCCATTACTAAGCATGTCTTTCAAATTTGCTTACCTTATGTCTCAGTTTGTCCGCATTTATGCTTTATCTATATTCTAGCTTTTTTTTATTACTAGAAACACAGAAAATATAGCATATAGTTGCACTGCTCTACAAGCAGTCTAGCATGTAATCTTGGAGTCACCACTCCTCTTTTTTGAAATACAAAATAGCAACCGATTGTGTTTATATATATATATATATCTTAAAGAAAAACAACAATAACATGTTAATTTTACATTATAGACAAACCAATACCAATTTCTTAGTAGCTCGATTACATTTTACATTTTTCAATCTACATTATGTTACATTTTAGATCACATTTTGCACTTTACTTTATATATATATATATTATGCTCCCTATATACTGTCTTGTTGAGCGGTAACATGCTTTTTTTTAAAAAGAAGAAAAAGGAAAAACTAGAAAAAATAAGTATTTCACTAAGATAGTTGCTAAATGTCATGATATATATATAGAACGTAAGGTTCAAGTCCCTTTAATATTTATGGCAAAGTTCACACAAATTTACAAAAAGATATTATTTAATTATTAACATGAACCAAGTCATTACAAAAACATTTAATTCAGTTTATGTATGAAGTGCCATGGATTGAATCTTTATGAACTTATCTTAAACATTTTGTGTCCTTGATTTATATACAAGGAAAGATATTACTTAATTATTATCCTGATTCAAATAGTTACAAAATCATTTAATTCAATTTATGTATTAAGTTACATGAATTGATTCTTTAGGAGCTTTTCTTAATGATTTTGGCACAGGGTCGTCCTTCGAATTGGTGGTAGTGGTGTCCCCTTCGTCCGTCGCTCCAATGCTCTGAACCCACTCGTGTATCCTTTAACTGCCCTCTCTTGGTCTGCAGGGTTTGGTATCCATGCTCCTCCTCCATTTAGTTCTAAAATGGTCTCGTTGTTTGGGGCTCTGCTAGTTATCCAGTTGATTTACGCATATGTGCCGCTAATTACACTCCTAATTTACTCAAGTGTTTGGGGTGATACCATTTTTCTTTTGGCCCGGGTTCTCCCACCTTTTTTCAAAGGACTTCGCAATTACTAATCGCATTTTTTTGAGCCACTCAATTCTTCTAGTTACGTGGGGCACCTCTACTTTCATGGCTTCAGAATGACGTCAGCCTCGTTGGAGGGGCAAGCGTTCAACTTCCTCTTCATCCATGCACAACCTCTTTGGATGGGATCCTTTGGTGAACTTATTTGTCTCATATCTGTCTGGAAATCAAAAGTAGGATAAAGAGAGATCTTACTATTAGATTTAAAAGAGTTTGGAGGGAGATATTATTTTTTCTGATTCTAAAGTCCTTGGACACAGACGCAATTAGGTTCTGGACCCGAGGCAGCTCAAGAAACAATGCCTACATTTTCTTCATTCTATAAGTCTGCACCAACAACATGACATCCTCCTACGCATGGTTATAAGGGACAAACAAATTGGCAATTATAGATTGTTTGCAGGACAGGAAGACATCAAAAAGGATACTACAGAATCTTCACTTCAGCCTCGATGACATTGACACCAGACTGGCAAGAGTGGAAAAATACATAGTCTCTGCTTTGGATACTAAATTAGTGGAGGATCATGAGGCTCCTGCAGTTATTAATGATGTGCCCTTGGCTATAGCACCCCCGATCACTAACTCCCCTCAACAAAACTCAACGCCTCTTTCACCGATTCTCATCTCCGACTAGTCTCCTTGGATCGGTCTCATCCTGCAAATGATGCGATGGCACTGGTATTGTTGGCTTACTTCCTATTCAACTTCTGGCTCCTCTTTCACCGGTTCTCATCTCCGAATATTCTCCTTGGATCGGTCTCATTCTGCAAATGATGCGATGGCACTGGTATTGTTGGCTTACTTCCTATTGAACTTCTGGCTCTCATTCTCCTCTCTCTCAATGGCATTCCTGGCTCTCGTTCCTATGGCACTCCTAGCTTGGATTTATGGTGTTTTCATGTCATCATCAATTTTGTAGTTGTTTACTTTTTGTCTATAGTCCCTTCCACTGAATAGTAGTGATATTCCTCTATGAAGGAAGCACATGACTACAGTCTAGTTTTCGTTTTGACTCTTAGACTAGTGTAGTTTTGACAAGCGAGGCCTTGTCTGAAATAGCTCTCAATGTAATACTTTCCATTATAATAGAAATCATTTGCAGGTATTCACAAAGAAAAAAAAAATCCCTTCGTAAGATGATTCACCACATTGAATTATATATGATAAGGTACATAATGCAATTTAATGCATTATGCGATGCACTCTCATGATTTGGACTTGCAACTTGAAATATTGACATTGCAAAGTGTTTTTCAAATGTTATAATAAGATAGCTTAAAAAACTGAAAATAATCAAGGCTGTATAAATATACACATACAACAAATCTTTGGCCCAAGTCTTCAGAAGCAATCATACAAAGCCACTTATTGGGGATTTTTGAATGGATTAAAAGGGGAAAATTAGACCCCATATAACTGTTGCTGAATGAGAATAACTGTTGCTGAATGAGAATATCTTCATGGAAAAAAAACCATTAAACTGTTCAACAATTTAACACCACCAAAAAAAATAAAAATTAGAAAACCCAAATTATAGTGAAAACTATGTTCAGTGTAACGTTATTTTGTATTAAAATAACAGCTTTTTCCATTTCAAGTCAAATGGATCATTGACAGCATCCATTGTGGAACTATTTCCAAATAATCGAGTGTTGAAGAAATACCTTGTCTTAATAGATTATCAAATGGCCAAAGCAACGAAATGCAGAGAACCAGGGGGGCTGCAGTTGGGTTTTCATCTTTTTCAAAGAACTTTCCCTTTGATTGCTATATTGCAAAAAAGAGTTGGGAACTGTACGTTGAAGATGCTAGATGCTTTGATTTATACATGCAAGGCCTGCAATTTAATTCCTCAATTTACAACTTACAAGTCAAAATGATTAATGATATTGATTAGCTCGACCTATGAATAAGACGGAGATGAGAATAAATCTTTGCATGCTCGTATAAGTCCAAAGTGCTTTATTAAGATGGAGTTGTCTACCGAGGCAGCGTTTTGGCCCCGGCAGGCAGAAATCTGCTGGAATCTGGTCAACTAAATTTTAAAAAATCAGGTAGTTGCAGTGCTTGGAATCCATTTTTGATAGTGGAAATGGATTCAGCACTATCAAAAACCTCTGGAGCACTCAAAATACTAATGTTTAACAACTGTAAACAAGATTCTCGGCAAATCTTTGCCAGATTTTCTAAAAATCGTTACGGGATTCTGGGTCAAAAAGCAGCCTCAATAGACTACGCGTATTAAAATTAAAGAGAACTATGACAAAATTTCCAAAGCTTACATCTCAGTATAATTTAGACACGGACAGTGTGTGCTCCGAAGCCCTAAAGTCAAAAATAGCGAATGCCATTTTAAATGGAGGAAGAATATGGTGTGTTAGAAGAATTTATCTAGAGACACTAAGAATTCTCTTACAAACGTATTTGGCGATGATTGAAATCCAGAGGAAATTTTTCAAAAATAAATGTTTCAAAACCAAGAATTTTATTCCCAAATTAGTCGCTCAAACTACAAACTTTCTTGGAGCAAACCCACATATGGAGGTTTTGGCCCTCGATCATTACGATTGTAAACCCTGTTAAAATCGGCGTCATAATTGGGGATTTCCTTACACCTTATTATGACTAATAGTGGAATAATGGAATCATGAATAATGAAATCAAGAATTAAAAAAAGGGTCAATAAATTTCCAAAACCACAGAGAAACCTATTAAATCAGTGGAATCAAGAATTAAAAACAGGTTCATCAAAACCAGAGATGGCTTGCCTGGTTCCATACGCGCATACTGTAACTAATCTTTTCGCTTCCAATTGGGAAGGGCAGGGTATTATTATGTTACAGTTTAATAAAAATGGAGCAAGCTACCGTATTTGACCCCTCCCCCTAAAAATCTTCATTTAATATCATGTGGCTCTATGAACCACGTATGAGACTTTAAACTGATAAGAACATATACTACACCTGATCTTTAGCCAAAAGGCTGTGAAAGGTACGAATGTTTATGTGCATCTCTTTCCTTTTTATAGTATCCCTCTAGTCCGCTTCATTTTCCACTTGCGTGTGTAATACAATACAACGCACTACTTCACATTAATCAATTTAAAAAAAAAAAAATTCCAACATATGACGATGTACTGCAAATAACTAGGAATAACATCTCCAATTACAATCACACGAACTGCGAAGTTGAATTTGGATGTTGTTCACTCGCAGATGTCAAAGTGGAGAAATGAAATGTCTCAGTGAATTTGGATGTTACGATGTTTAAAGAAAAGAGGAGGAGAAGAAGAAGAAATTATTTTAACATCCACGAAACTAAAGATAGCCTATGGGACAAATTGCTTCTCTATCTGGCTCTTGAATTCTGCGTTTTTCGTGTGAAGCTTCATGATAAACTCTCTCAACTTCTCGACAAAGCCCTTGCTGAATAGAATATCCCAAGAGCTGGCTGCCAAAATATTTGCATAATTTTCCTTGCTGTCTTTGAAGGCCTCACATTCTAAAATGAAGTGCTTTTATGTTTCCACTTTTCTTGAAGAGCAAAAAATACATACTCTTTCCTCCCACACTTCTTTTGGCCTTTTCCAGCGCCCTGTTTCACAACGGAGTTTATGCAAATTAGTCCTTAATTGAGCGATAAGAATTTTGTCTCTCCAAGAAATATTGGCCCTTATGTATGGTTTATGTTGATGATTATGAGAGGGATTAAACTCTTCAATATAATATTTTTTCTTTCTCCCTAACTCCTCCCAAGTACATTTGTGAAACTTATACATAACAAAAGTTTTTATCTCTTTATTGCTTGTTGGACACATGCTCAAGCAAATGCCCCATTTGCTAAACCATTTGTTATTTTTCCGCATCCAAGTCTTCTTTCTTGTGCACAATATGTCATTAAACACAACCTTAGGCCATATGCCCTCTTCTATTTGCTCAATTTTTTTAAATACCTTATGACCTGCACCATAGCTATTGCTTCAATAGGAGCAACCCCTATTTCACTTAAGATAGCATAAGGAACTGCACTTTTAATTTTGAATTTGTTTGTAATCAAATGCTTTTGAATTTTCTCAATTTGTTTCCAGTACATGTCGGATGTACTGTTAGCCCACAGTTCACAACCGTAGAAAATCATCGAAATCACTAAAAGCCCAAAAAGAGTTAGAGTGGTTTTCCAGTGCCATAACTTTACCTTCCTACACTTATTTTGAAAAGCATAAAATGCGTTACAACCCCCCAAAGTTCTTATCTTTCTACATCCATCCCAACTTAGATTTCTGTTGAATTCAATTCCAAGGTATTTGTAATCCACAACTTCTTCCAGAATGTTACCTTCAAAGTAGAACTTATGCTAGTTATGATTTCTTTTGTTAGAGAAAACCACTACTTTCGTTTTGTTGATATGGACTTGCATCCCCACATTTCTACAAAAATGCTCCATGGAAAGTAAGTGCTCTTGCAAACCAAGAGCCGATTTATCAATTAGAATAAGGTCGTCTGCGTACAAAGAAGCCTTATAACAAACTTTCCCAAATGTATACCGTCCCCCCCTTGCGAATTTAGCCACTCTTCAAGTTTGTTGATATATAAACCAAAGAGGGTAGGAGACAATGGGTAACCTTGTTTGACCTCGATATCACTTCTAAAACTTTTAGAAATGCCTGCTGAAGTTCTAATTTTGACTTTCACCTCTTCGTACAGCCTATGCACAACTACTCTCAAATGCCTGGGAACCCCAAGTTCCTCCATTATGTGCCAAAACTTATCCCTAGGAACCGTGTCAAAGAATTTTCTGAAATTAAAAAAAAACAACAGACTTCTTCCCTTTTGTCCCAAACTTTCTCAATGATATGCCTTAAAGTTATACCATTATCAGTTGTGGAATTCTTAGGCCTAAAACCCACTTGTCCTTTAGCACGTCAATCTCTTTCTTCTGCCCACTTGCTGATTTTATTCTCTGACATGCTTCCAAATAAATTTGCAAACATGGTCCTATAGTTGGAGGGAATATTGACGTCACCACTCTTGAAAAGAGGTATTGCCAAACTAGTTGTCCAATTAGTGGGGAACCCCTGTTGTATGATGTTGTTGATATTTTTTGTAATGTGAGGTGCAAGAATTTTTAAGCCCCACTTTAGATACTCTACTTGGAGTTCAGCTAAATCTTTTGCTTTTCCAACACCCAAATTCTTGATACCCATCTCTACCTCTTGCACCGTGAAGAGTTTTGTATTAGTGTTGACCAAGAGAGGAGGGTCAACCTTGGGATCATGCTCATAAACTTGTCTTGCATGGTCAAGCCATTTATAAGTTGTAATATTGTTTTCAATTTGCATCTTTCTCTGTTGGAGCTCCTTCCAAAATAATTTGGGGTTATTTTTCCCAAGGAAGATTAGTTCTTCTCTCCTCGAAACCATGAAATCATCCTTTTTCTTTCTTAATATATATATGTAAGCTTTGAGCTTTATGTTATCCTTGTTTGACTCTTTCCACATTCTCCTTGCCTTTTTGCATTACTCATCAAACCAAGCATTGTCCGGAAACCATATATATATATATATATATATATATATATATATATATTTTTTTTTTTTTTTTCCTAGACTTCTTACTTTTTACTCTTTTGTACTCTGCAAGTGTGCTTTGAATTAAATGTGTTAATTCGTGACTATGTAGGTCGTGAAATGAGATTTTCTCCTTCTCGAAGAGCCTCCCTAGCGCTAATTTGAATGTATTACAATTTTCTGGAGTTAAAATAATTCTTCCCTTTGCAAGATTTTGTTGAACACACTGAGTTTTTGAACCTAACTGCTTCTTTCTAGTCCAAGAGAAGCTTAAATAAATTGGCTTGTGATCTGATTTTAAGTCCCAAAGTTGATTTCCAATCAAAACTTCCTCCATTTTCTCACACAAACTATGTGAGAAAATTACATAGTCTACTACATTTGCTCCAGTGTAAGTATTTCAAGTGAAATTACTAAGCTTTTCCCATCTAGTCAAACCATTACAAATGACTAAATCGAAAGCCCCACATAGAGTAAGCAATTTTTCACCAAAGAGATTGCAACCCTTGTCCTATGAAATTCTTTCCCACCAATGATTACTCTCTTCTGTAAGTGAGATAGGGTCGCAGTCTTCTTTACAACAAGGAATGATAGCTTGCTCACTTGCAGTCCTAGCATTGAAATGACCCACTATAATGACTTCACCTAGCTGAGAATACATTGCAATATTTGCCTTTAAGGCTACAAAAGGATCTTTGTGGTCAAGCCCTCTACCTTTGTAGATTTTTGAAACTTGCGGTGCAAAATAACATGCTACAATTCTGAGGTGATTTCCATTTTCTGATATTTTAAACCAAATGAATTGTTTATTTGAGTCTTATTTTTCTAGTTGAATGAAACGACCTTATTTTTCTCTCACTAATACCATGACACTCCCATGTCCTTTTCCATTCCCTGCTACCTTGTTCCACACTGCCACCTTCCAGTACCCTTCAAACAAAGGCGTCTTGCACCTTTCATGCTCATGTGTTTCTATGAGGCAAATTATGTCTCTATCTTCTGCAATAGGTCCTAACCCAGGTCCTCGTCTCCATGGATAACCTCTACAGTTCCAACAAACTAAACTTAAGGAAATCTGGGTATGACTTGATTGTTATATGGGTATCACTTAACACACTTATTTACATAGTGTAGTGCCGCAAAAATCTAGTATTTTTTACCTATGAACCTTGCCAACGGCCAATATCCACCCTCGTTACGAATGTTGCCTTTCGAATGACCTTCCACAGGCATAAGGCTCCAGTCACACACACCAACTCCACGCATTAACAAACCCTTTTGTGGAAATGCTCTGATACGGGCAATGAGAGATCAACGAGCATGAAAAACATGCAGAGAGTTACCATTTTGCAAGATCTTCCCATTTTTATACACAATTTTTAATGTTATCTGTGTTTAAAAGGTGCTTCATAATGCATGACAATCAACATCTTCAAGTCGCTAAGTCACATAATCACACCTAAGAAACCAGAATTGCAACTTGAGACAAATTGCGACTATGTGACTACGATTGTATACAATAAAAATTACTTGGAGAATGATGGAGTTGAACGGTCTGCAAAATATTAATGCTACACAACTTTATCATCGTCTCCGAATCTTATCCAACAAGTGAAGGCACGAGTTGAGATAGCTCCAACTACTCAAAAAATCCACCAAATCCGGGTCTGGCGCCAACACTACCGGAATGAAACATATGGAAGCAATGGTACTTGCTACAATGGAGTAACCCTGCTCCTCCTGTTGCTGTCAGTCCCATTCCTTTTGAACAAATCAAAACCAAGCAAAAAGATAAAAACAAGTTATGGGAATAAAATGTGATATTCATTCAATAAGTTTCTATGTGGTTTTTAAAGTTTTTGGTATTATGATGATATTTAAGTGTGTAATGTGAAATAAGAAAAAAGGTTTAATCATCAATGCCCAACACAATGTGGTGAGATATATGTATCAATTATTTATTGAGTCGAGAAGGCTATTCTACGTGTAAGTGTGTTTATATTTATTTAACTTAGAGCTAACACATGCCCTTTTTAAAATAAAATAAAATAAAATATTATTTAAATAAAAATGTGAGATATAATAAAAAATAAAAATTAATATAATGATTTGCTTTGTTTAATTAAAAGTGTTATAAAACATCAATAATCTCACTCTTCGTGGTCATATTAAGGAGAAGTGGTAAAAATATTTCACTCTCTCAACCATAAATAAAATATTTCAGGTCTCATATAATAAAAAACAAAAAAATATAAAAAGAAGAGCTATATATACATTATATAAAGCAATTGAAAAAAAATAATATTATATAGTTAAAATAGTTTAAGTGGTCTTACTATTTTATGCTAAAAGAAGTTTTCACCTTAAGAGATTTGATCCCTATAGGCTCTTGCTAGATTTGTGGTTAATATGGATCTATACTAGTTAATAAAAATGATATTTATGTACTACGAAGTGCCTAAGTGAATTCTACAAAATGTTTTTGTCAAAACTATATAAACGAGAGATGTGATTAGAAAGAGATGTGTCTCTTCAAGATACAACTCTCATTGAAATTCATGAAGCATTTCATTTAGTGTACTTCGAATTTATTAATGGTTACATTAAAATATTTTAAATGATATTGAAGAAATGAACAACATTTTTGATAAAGGGAATAATATCAACTTGTTATGTTGCGTGGAACAGTTGCCAAAATTTTTGCAAGTGACATGATGAACTTTGTTATAATGGCTTCAAGCCTTCATATTGAATCTTATTCATCCCTCAAGGACCGAAACATATATATTCCTCATATAGAGATATTTCTCATGAAAAAAAGATAGAATCCACAAAAAAGTGAGATTGAGGGTGACAAAGGAACATTAAATATCCCTAAAAAGCCAACACAAGAAAGGGGTGGTGTTATCTAGCAAATTTACATCAGTGTTATCCATTTTATTTTAATGAATGTCCCATCATTAGATTTGATTGCAATGCACATTTTTTCGGCACATCTCCAAGCATGGTATTGCATGATCAATTTTACTTTTATTATTTCATGAGGATATTATGGTGTGTCGTGATGAGCCAAATGAGAGGTGTTTAAGTAAGCATGATGACACTAGTCTCAGTGAGTGAAATTATGTTGTTTGAGGCAAAGGATAAAATAGGATATGTAGAAATAAAGGATCTCACACCTATTAAATGAAGGGTACTCACAATTGTGGAGGAGAAAGTAACTTGTAGTTATTTAAAGAAGGATTTCACAATTGGAAAAAAATGGATCATTATCACTTCAAAAAAGTTAATCACATATATTGAGTGAGTGATAGATAACTAGGAGGAATGTGATGGAGTATCTTAACCCTCTTCAATATATGAGCTACAAATTAACTAAATGAACCCTTATTCACCCATGTTGACATGACTAGGTGATAGAGATTTTTACTAAATGATATGATTTAGTGTGAAGATGAACAAGCACTGGTTTGGGTGAATGAAATATTTAGAATATGGAAGGCCAAACAAGTTGGCATTCCAAAAAAATCTTTCAAGTGACATGATGAGATTTGTTGTAATGGCTTCAAGCCTTCTTATTAAATCTTAGTCATCCCTTGAGGACTGCATGTGTATTACTCATATATAATATAAAGATATTTCTCAAGAAAAAAAAGATAGAATATACACACACACAAAAAGAGATTGAGGGTGATAAAGGAGCATTAAAGCCCCTTAAAAAGCCAACATCAGAAAAAAGTGGTGTTACCCCTCAAATTTACATCAGGGTGATCCATTGTATTTGCATGGTTGTCCCATCATTAGATTTAATCCCATTGCACATTTTTTCAACATATCTCCAAGCATGGTATTGCGTGATCAATTTTACTTTTATTATTTCATAAGGATATTACGGTGTGTCATGATGAACCAAATGAGAGATGTTTACGTAAGCATGATAACACTAATCTTAATGAGTGAAATTACTTTGTTTGAGGCAAAGGAGAAAATAGGATATGTAGAAATAAAGGAACTCACAACTATTAAATCAAGGGTACTCACAATTGTGGAGGATAAAGTAACATGTAGTTGTTTAAAGAAGGATTTCACAATTGGAACAAAATGGATCATTGTCACATCAACCAAGTGAATCACAGATTTTGAAGTGAGTGATAGATCAATAGGAGGAATGGGATGGAAGATATTAACCCTCTTCAATCTATGAGCTACAATTTAACTAAATGAACCCTTATTCACCCATGTTGACATGACTCAGTGATAGAGCTTTTTACTAAATGATGTGATTTAATGAGAATATGAACAACCACTTGTTTGGGGAAATGAAATATTTAGAATATGGAAGGCCAAATAAATTAGCATTCCAAACAAATTCTTGCAAGTGACATGATGAGCTTTGTTGTAATTTCTTCAAGCCTTTTTAATGAATCTCATTCATCCTTTGAGTACCAAAACATCTATATTCCTGATCATATAGAATATAAAGATATTTCTCATGAAGAAAAGATAGAATCCACAAAAAAAAAAGAGATTGAGGGTGACATAGGAACATTAAAGCCCCCTCAAAATCCAACACAACAAAGGGGTGGTGTTACCCCTCAAATTTACATCAGTGTGATCCATTTAATTTGCATGGTTGTTCCATCATTAGAGTTGATCCCATTGCACATTTTTCAGCAGATCTCCAAGCATCGTATTGCATGAACAATTTTACTTTTATTATTTCATGAGGATATCGTGGTGTGTCGTGATGAGCCAAATGAGAGATGTTTAAGTAAGCATGATGACACTAGTCTCAATGACTGAAATTACGTTGTTTGAGGCAAAGGATAAAGTAGGATATGTAGAAATAAAGGAACTCACACCTATTAAATGAAGGGTACTCACAATTGTGGAGGAGAAAATAGCTTGTAGTTGTTTAAAGAAGGATTTCACAATTGGAAGAAAATGGATCATTGTCACTTCAACAAAGTGAATCACATCTATTGAAGTGAGTGATACATCACTAGGAGGAATGTGATGGAGGATCTTAACCCTCTTCAATCTATGAGCTACAATTCAATTAAATGAGCCCTTATTTTCCCATGTTGACATGATTGGGTTATAGAGATTTTTACTAAATGATGTGATTTAGTGAGAAGATGAACACCCACTCGTTTGGGCGAATGAAATATTGAGAATATGGAAGGCCAAACAAATTGGCATTCCAATATTCCCAAGGGGATTGTAATAGCGATGAACCATCATGTAAATTTCCTTTTATTGTACAAAGGGGGATTTTAGGTGGGTTCATTGAGAAGGGAAGAAATAACATATTCAGAATTAAAGTTTTCCTACTAAATGACGTGAATAATGTTTTAAATTATTCCTTTGATATAGTGACCACAACTTGAGATATAGAATGAAGCTAGCTTAAAGTCTAACAACATATTGTCATTTTGGATTATCAAAACAATCTGAGACAAAGCAAATAATTGTTGTGGAATTTTTTAGTCCTATATGTAGTGTTCTATGCTCAGCGGAGCCATTGTAAATTATGTTTCCTTTATGCTAAAAGAATCAATAAAGCATAATCAATGCCATTCCAATAATGGAATTTTATCGAAGTGAGTTTCTCTAGGGTTAATTTGTATGTCAATTTGTTTTCATTGAATGTTTTGTGCATCTCAAGTTATCTTGTTTTTATTTTTTAATTATATAGAAAAAGTACATTTGCAAGTTTTTTAAACTATGATAAAGTTATTCAAAAATTTGTTGTGACAAGTTGTTTAACATGATATTTTTTTTAGTTTATACATATTGTTTCCATAGTGATTTTCCTTAAAGGTCGAAAGGTGTCATTTAGAGTTTAATGCTTACAATATTAAAGGAGATCCAAAAAGGTAGAGAGTTGCTTCTAGAGGATCTCTAAATTGTAGTAAAAGAAAGGAGGAAATAATCTCATGATCATTTATGGGAGATAATCAAGAATACAATGAGGCAGAGGTCAAACTATCAAATATGGAGATTCAAATGACTTATATGTTTCTAAATATGTCTTATGCGACCATAACCATGTTGGAGTTTAAAAAAACATTGTCACCTTGGTTATTGCAATGGCATCCTAGAAAAATGAATTGAGGCTACCTCATGAGTCAAATTCTAAGGATGAACAAGGTGAACATGAGAAGAAATCATACAAATGAAAACTAAAGGAGATTGTAGAAAAAAATAGGCATTTTTCAAATTGGAGGTGAAGATAGACATGACACCATATGTAGGTGAGATTGATTCCCTCAAATTAAATTAATGATTACAATAGTTGGAATTCTATTTGATTTGTATGAAGTGAGAAAACCATATAAAATCTCTTTTTTCCATTTAAAGATGGAGATTCGTGACTTAATATGGAGGGAGAATAAGGTGGTTACTCGAAGACTCAAATTTGAACCACCCATGGTCGACTGGGACATGTTCAAGGAAATTATTAATCCACAGTTCCATCCCATTGGATATGAAGAGGAATAAAGGATATGTTGGCTCTATATTAGGTATATGAGTGGGTATAGTGTGAATGATTACACCAGTATAGATCTATCTTAACCACGAATTACCAAGAGCCAAGAGGGATCAAATCTCTTGAGGTGAAAACCTATTTTAGAGTGCAAAACTTGAATAAAAGTTTGCACATCGGCAATTTTGATTGCTCTCGAAGATTCATAACTCTATCATTAAGATATATATATATATAAACCATGTGTAATTTTTCATTATTTAGGTGGCAATTTTGAATCCAAAAAATGCATTAATTCCTTCAAAATTTACTTGGGCATAAAATAGTGAGACTCCTTAAAATGTTTTAGCCATTTTTTTCATTTTCTTTATATAATGTATATATAGTTTTTTTCCTCTATAAAGTTGATATAAGATCGTGTTATTTCATATGAACAACGAAATATTTTATTTATAATTGAGTTACTGACTTCTCCTTATGGCCTGTGAGAGTGATATTATTGATGTTTTATAACATTTTTTAATTTTTGTTTTTTATTATTATATTCGACATTTTTTAAAGAATAGTTTACTTTTATTTTAAAAAAGGACATCCAAGTTGATCAAAGATGAAATTACACATCTCGCTCATATTGGGTTGTAGAATGAGCCTCTCGGCTCAACAATTGAATTTCAGAAGAGAAATTGAATTAGGTAAGGTTTATGAAGTGCCAGTGTGTGTTTATTAAATATCGGGAAGTTTATATAGCCATATTCAAAGGCAAGTTATCCTCCTCAAGCCAATAATCAGTAATGAGGCTTGTGTTGAGGTTTAGTACATTGAGGGGGGATAAGGAGAAGATGTAGTATGGATCACCAAAAAAGAGAGAACAACAAGGGGAGTCCAATCCAAGATGGAAGAAGAAGAAGAATATAGGGAAGAATATTGTAGTCATTTCCCAACAATGTAGAGCTTCTAAACCTCACTATAAACATTATGATTTTGATGGAAACTTACATGGAAAATGATAAAAATTGCATTTAAAACTTCACCCAAAGTTTTATAAGCAGTAGAAAGAGAAGGCTTTGTTTATAGTTGAAGTTGGAAATCATGAAAGTACATTGATGTTAGATAGCCTATACATCCACTCATAAAAAGTTAATCATGAATAATTTTTATCTTAAATAGGGAAGGGAGATGTCCAAATTATTTCACGTAAAATTTTAGGCTAGGAAAATGAGGGTTGTTTGCCTCTTTTATCCTAGTTCACTATCAAATTTAATATTAGGCCAACTAGTAGAAAAGCTTGGACTAGAAGTGCCATCCTCGACCTTGTCCTTTGGGATGGGTAACCCAAGATACAAAATTGAGATTCACCAAGTAATGCAAGTTCAAATTCACTATTTATTAAGGTTACATCAATGACGTAGTTGTAGATGTAATACCACTCGACGAATGTGAAATAATACTTGTGAGCCCATACATGTACATGTGACATGTCTTCATACAAGAAAAAACTGGTATTTTTTAGTAAAGGAAAGGTGGCCTTTCATTATCAGTATTCAAAAAGGAAAATAAAATCTCTTCTTGATAAGTGCATACTAGGCAAGAAGGTTGATAAGTATAAATAAGAAGTTTTTATTGTTTTCTTGAGAGAGAACCAACATAACAACGATACTTCTAGATCTCCATTGCCTAACATTAAATTGAATCGTTAGCCATTATTGCAAGAATGTTAATTAAAGTGATCACTTAAATAGTTAATGGAGTAGGGAATCATAAGGCCAAGCACTTCACCGTATTGGTCACTAATCATCATTGTGCCCAAGAAGGACATAAGTTAGAAAATGTGCATTGACTATTGTGTGTTGAAAATATCACATCAAGAACCATTATCCATTACAGGAATTAATGACTTGTTAGGTCAATGAAAAAAAACAAAGTACTTCACCAGATTAGATAAACTTTAGTTACCAACAAGTATAGATGAAAAAATAAGGCACGTGGAAGAATTCTTTCAAAACCAACAAGTCAATATGAGTGGTTATTTAAGCCTTTTGGATTATGTAATGCATTGACCTCTTTTATGCATATGATGGAAAATTAATTTTTTCCATATATTGATTCTTTTATAGCCTTTTTTAATTATCTAGGTGACATATTAATCTTTAGTGTCATGTGGGAAGAACAATAAGAATTATTAATTATTATTTGATATTTGATATTATTAAGTGTATTTTTCCAAGAAATCCCCAATGGATTTACCCACATTTTTTGGATTGTACCTGATGTAAACCCATTGACACTGATTACGATGCTTAACCCAAAAGGGACATTGAGTGAGACATGCAATTGAGGCAACTAGCCCTACTGAGATCTCCTACATGAAGCTCCAAGCACTCCATCACTTGAGCTCACTAGGATTATTAAATATTACTAGTTAATTATTAATTACTATTAGTTTATTATTAATGAAATTTATTATAAATAAGTATTTTCATTTACACATTTATATGATGCATTTGATACTTTCTAGAAATGGAAAGCTTTGGTTGAGATTGATATAGGAAAGAAGTTGAAGTGTCTCAGATGAGATAATGGAGGTGAATATTGCAGCAAAGAGTTTGATAGGTATTGTTCAAAGCATGGAATTCATAGAGAGAAGATAGTTCCAGGAACACCACAGGAAAATGGCGTGTTAGAAAGGATAAACATGAAAATCATGGAGCGTGCAAGGTGCATCAGATTGCATGCAGGATTGCCTTTAAAATTTTGGGAAGATGTTGTAGATACTGTTGTTTATATACTAAATAGAGGGCCTTCAAGTTCCTTGGATGGTGGTATTCCAGAGGAGTAATGGACAAATAAAAAGGTAAACTACTATTTTTTAAAGCCTTTTGGTTGTGAGACCTTTGTCCATATTAATAAAAAAAATAGAACAAAACTAGAGGAAAAATCAAAGAAATGTACCTTTATTGGATATGGTGTTAATGATTTTGGTTATCGCTTATATGATTTATGAAAATCACAAAATAATTAAGAGCAGATATGTCATATTCAATGAAAAGGTCATGTATAAGGATTAGATGCAGGAAAAGAAACATGATAAGGAAAACAAAGAATACATAGTGCTCGATGAGATCACAAAAAAAGTAAAGGTGTCTGAAAATAACAATAATCAACATACACAACAACAACAACCACCACAACAGAAACAAGCACCTCAAACACTAGAAAGTGGCGTCAGAAGATCTACCAGGATAAGTAGACCCCCTGAACGATACTATCCTTCATTATATTATGTATTGTTGATTGATTCCGGTGAAATAGAATCTTATGAAGAAGCAATGCAGGTAGAAACTAGGAAGAAGTGGGAGCTAGCCATGAAAGAAGAAATGGAATCCTTAGTACATAACCAGACTTGGGACTTAGTCAGGTTGCCTGCAGGTAAAACAACATTGCAAAATAATTGGGTTTATAGGTTGAAGGAATAATATGGAGGAAAACATAGGTACAAAGCTAGACTTGTGGTGAAGGGGTTTGCACAGAAGAAAGGTATTGAATTTGATGAAATATTTTCTCATGTTGTTAAAATGACTTCAATCAAAACTATTTTAAGTCTTGTAGTAGTGGAAGATTTGCATCTTGGATAGTTAGATGTAAAGACAACCTTTCTCCATGGAGATTTGGAGGAAGATATCTATATTCAATGACCACAAGGATATGAGGTCAAAGGGAAGGAAGAATTAGTGTGCATGTTGAAGAAGAGCTTGCATGGCTTAAAACAGGCTCCGAGGTAGTGGTATCTAAAATTTGACAGGTTTATGTTTGAACAAGGCTATAATAGATGTCACTCTGATCATTGTGTTTATCTGAAAAAAAAAAATTTGATGGTAGCTATATTATATTGTTATTGTATGTAGATGACATGCTTATTGCAGGGTCTAACATGAAGGAAATAAATGTGCTTGAACGAAAATTGGAAAATTCATTTGCAATGAAGGATTTGGGAGCTACAAAACAAATCCTTGGTATGAGAATAACTAGAGATAGAGAAAATCACAAATTAACATTGTCTCAGAATGAGTACATACAAAAGGTGTTGGAAAGATTTAATATGCAAAATTTAAAACCAGTTAGTACACCTTTGAATAGCCATTTAAAACTTAGTAAGGAGATGTGCCCCAAGACCCAAGAAGAAATGGATTATATGTCTAAAGTTCCATATGCATCAGCAGTTGGAAGATTAATGTATGCAATGGTCTGCAAAAGGCCTGATATTGCACATGCAGTGGGACTTGTAAGCAGGTACATGAACAATCCAGGAGAAGAACATTGGATGGCAGTGAAACAGATTCTCAGGTATTTGAGAGGTACCACAAATCAAGCATTATGCTTTGGTGGTTCAAACATTTCTCTACATGGATATGTTGATGCAGATATGGCAGGTGACAGATATAACAGGAAGAGCACTACAGGGTATGTATTTACTATAGGTGGAACAACTGTTAGTTGGGTTTCGAAAATGAAAAGTTTTGTTGCATTTTCAACAACGGAAGCAGAATATGTTGTTGCTACAAAGACTAGTAAAGAAATGATTTTGTTACAAAGGTTTATGGATGAATTGGGTAAGAAGCAGGAGATGGGAAAGTTATACAATGACAGCCAAAGTGCCATTCATCTTGCAAAGAACCCAAAATTTCATTCCAAGACTAAACACATACAACTCAAGTACCATTTCATACGGTCAATGTTGGAAGATGGACAGTTGAAGCTGGAAAATATACACACTAGCCAGAATCCTGCAAATATGTTAACAAAAGTTGTAACCAGGGAGAAACCGAGGTTATGATTAGTTTCAACTGGTCTTCAAGTATGATGATGAAGATGAGAAACAACCAGGTCCAAAGTGGAGTCATTGTCCAACAAATGAAGCAGTAGTGGAGTTGCTACAATCAATCTCCAAGTGGGAGATTGTTGGGTGTGGAACCTAATTATCATCCTAATTTAGATGTCTTTTTTTTAGCCCGATGTATACCCCAGGAAGAATGTACACCCCTCCACACGGGGGGGAATTTTCCACCCCGCAGGGGTTTGGTCCAGAGGTCATTCATTAAGTGGATGATCTGACGGTAGAAGTTATATTTAATTTAGGGTTTTTTCCCTAGAAGGCAACCCCTCGGTTCATATGATGGAATTGTATTAAAATTGGGTGGTGTGTATTATGAGCAAGAAAGAGAAAGAGGGATTATGTGAGAGAGTAGAGGATATTAAAATGAATATGTTGTAGGTTGTGTATCTTCATTTTGTTGGATAATATAAAGGAAGGACTTGTTGTTTGTCCGTGGACGTAGCCCAAGTTGGGTGAACCACACATATATGTGTCTCTCTTGTTTTATATGTTTTTGTGTTTGCATTTCTACATATTTTTATGTGTTCCATTGCTCTATAATATATATTTTTCTAATATGCTGAGGGGTACATCAACGAAGTGAAGGCAGTGTGATCTGTGGCATGCTAGGATAGACATGGATAATGGAAAGACATTAGAATCAAGGTTGCTTGTGGGGTTAGTGTGTGGTCTATGGATGTGAAATATTATTGTTGTGTATATGTTGTGCATGTTGTGTATTCAATGATTGTACATATGGTGATGTGTACATGTAACATATGTAGTATTGTGTACATATGATGTTGTATATATGGTGTTGTGTGTATATTGCATATGCAATGCTAGTTATAGATGGTGCTATGTACATGTTGGATATGCGATGTTGTGTGCATATGGTGTTGTGCACATGTTGGAAATTCAATTTTGTGTACATATGGTTCTATGTACATGTCATATATGTAGTGCTATGTACATATGGTGTTGTGTGCGTGTTGTACATATGGTGCTATGTACATATGGTGTTGTGTGCATGATTGTAAATGTGGTGTTGTATACAGTGTTGTCTGCAGGTGGTGTCGTGTACATGTCATGCATGTGGAAATGTGTACATGTGGTATCATGTACATTTCATGCATGTGGTGATATGTACATGTGGTATTGTGTACACATTGTATAGGTCGTGCAGGTGGTGTCGTGTACATGTGATGTTTTGCACATGTTGCACAGTTAGTGTTGTGTACAGGTGGTACTGTGTACATGTTGTGTATATGGTATTGGTATACATGTGGGATTGTGTGCATGTCATACATGTTGTCTTGCGGACATGCGGTACTATGTATGTGAATGGTGTAGCTGTGGTATCGTGACATGTCTATTCGTTGTGTTGTACTCTATATATGTATATGTATTATGTTGTGTTGTAAACCAGATGTAGGTGTATGTGTTGTGTTGTATTGTACACCCGGTGTAGGTGTATGTGTTGTGTTGTATTGTACACCGTGTGTAGGTGTATGTGTTGTATGCCAGTGTAGGCCTATGTATTGCGTTGTATTTTAACCTAGGTGTAGGTGTATGTGTCGTATGCTAGTGTGGGTGTCTGTATTGTATGGTGTTGTATGTCATATGTGGGTGTACATATTGTGATGTACACTGTGTGTATGTGTACGTGATTGAAGATAAGAAAAGGCATTGGGTGTTTTCTAGGTGTTGCAACCAATCCTATGTGTGTACAATAAAACGGAGGCAGAAGTAAGGACCGATGAAGGATAAGTATTTGTATTTTATTTCAGTCTTATTATGCATGTGATCTATGATTATAACTTTTATGATGGTTACATGTGATTTATGATTATGTTTTATGGTGATTTCGTGCGATTCATGATTTTAATTTATGATGGTTGCGTTTTGGGCTAAGAAAATGTGATATGTTTATACATGATGATTTGATCAAACAACTAGTTTGACTTGTTGTGACAGGAAGTGAAAATAATTGCAAATATGCCTTAGTGGTGAGCAACTAATGAGGTATGATGTGAATTTATTCCAATTTATTTTGAATCTAATGACATATATGTTCTTGGCATAGGAAACACAGAAATTCCTAGTTGGGTGGTTGAAACTGATTACAAGCATTAGCAACAACAACAAAAGGAATTCAAACAGGCAATAGTATGTTGGTAAAGCAATTTAGGAGTAGGGCCATTGTGGGACACTGGTACCCAATAATGTCCATTGATTTCCATGAGCATGTTATGACCGGTATGATGGTTTTGAGGCAGGGATATGCCTTGGTTTTTGTATCTTCTGATGCGAGGAAGCCTTGCCAAGGGATGGACTACCCGGGATGGGGGTGCCAGTGGAACTTGGAAGGTATGTGACTGCATGAAAGGGGTGACCGAATTTCCCGAGGGACTGTGTAGTAGATAAGGGAAGGTCAGGGATGGATTTTTTTTTTTTCATTAGCATTTCCAGATGGAATCAGAGGAACAACGAGAGTGTTCCCTGAAACAATGAGCCGATAACTGTTCACTGAGGGTACATTAGCGCAGGATGGTAGCGCTGGACATTGGATGCAAAATTTGAATTTTGTAGTGGATTATGGACTTCCTGGGAAGCGGGTGAATCTTGGTATTACTTTGAGGGTGGAGGTGTGAGCCTTTGGATTCCTTTGTTGCAGATGCAGACATCATATCCTTTTATTTGCTGGTTGAGAAAATGTGCATATGTGTATATTATTGTAAATACTTTATCAAGCTGGATATATAAAGCTCCATAGATAGTATGGTTGTATAAATGGTTGTTATTGTAAATACTATAATGAGTTGTGTTATAAAGCTCTAGTAAACAATATATTTTTCATGTTTTCAACAGTGGTCATTGTAAATACTGCAACGAGCTATGTTATAAAGCTCCATAGGAAATATGTTTTGTTTTTAGTAGTTTGTTGGTTTATAGGAGTCATTGAACACCGAGGATGGTATTCCCCCAAGGGGGAGGGTTCTGTAACAATGATGTTTAAATATACATGTAAAAAATATAAGACCAAGGTCATGGGACACGTATTCCAAGCTGAATGGTGGGGAGAAAATCCTAGTGGGTGTTCAATTTAGTTATTATGGCTAAAGGAAATTGGAAAAGGCAATGACAAAGGCTTTGGAAAGGCATGAGGCATTAATTTGCATTTTATTTATGAAAATAAAGGAAAACAATAGAAAAGGAAGGTGAAAGGTCACATGTTGCATGTGAGAAGGAAAATGAAGGAAAATAATGGAAAATGAAGAAAATAGAATCCTCATTGATAAAAAGGTTTCTGAGGATCAGTTGGCAAGTTTTGGGCTCAAATTTTTTTCTCACACTTATGACTCTCATTCTATTCTCTCTCTCTCTCTCTCTCTCTTGGATAATTATAGCTTTCTTGGAGTACTCTTGGAGGGTGTGGCATACTTGGTGATTTTAAGCAAGAAGGCAAAGGAAGAGCAAGAGGAAATCGAGATCAACAACTACAACGGGTTTTGATTGTAGGTATTGTTAGCAACCTATAATATAGGGGTCATAATTTTGACTTGACTATTGATAATCTTGTAAATCTGTACATACTTTTCCTTCTGCAAGTTGTATTCACATATTTTTTTTAAAAATCAAAAAAATAGAAAAATAAAAAAGAGGGTAAAAAGTCCTAAAAGAATAATCAAAGGACTTAGAAAAAATAAAAGACCCCAAAAGAAAAATGAACAAAAATGAAAGTGTGCAAGCATAAATGCCACTACTTTTTACTTTTTGACTGTGGAAGAGTGTCAATAAATGTCATAGTCCATGATGAGTTAAACAGTTTAATCTTAACTTGTCATTGTTTCAATTTCACTTGTTGTAGATAGAGAATAATGAGTTGTCATATTGCTTAATCATGACAATTCAGTAGTTAGGTACAGAAATAAAGTGAATCCAACAATTTAATCTAGATTCATGGATGAAATAAGTGTAGAATTAGATAGTTTTACTTGCTTTCAGAAATAATAAATGTTGTGAAGGTTGCTAGCTTAAATGCACCTTACTAAAAAAGGAAGAAAAAATGTTAGTATGGTAAGCTAGGTAGGTAGAAGAAGGTGAAAAGTCTCAATGTAAATATCATTCATCATGGGCTGCAAAATAACTAACTTCCCCTTCCCATAGTCATGAAACATTTTAAACTATCAGTCAAAAAGGCTCAAGGCATTTGCTTGAATTTTGTTGGGACTAGACCCAAGGCTTTATGACTAATCAGTTGAAAGTGTGAATGTCTATATTAATCCCTAAAATCACAACATTACCATTCATGCATTCATTCCCAAGTAAAACTCCATTTTTACTTAAAGGCCTTATAATTCCCATTTGATTAACTTCCTACAATCATTTGAAAACATTAAGCCCTCAAAATAACATTATATCATAAGTTAAGTGATAAGATTAATGCAAATTATCTTTTGAAATTCACTTTACTTGTTATATGTGTTTTGAGTATACCATCTCCTATTTTCATATTAACTCTAATTTATATATTAACTCCCTATAGAAATGACCTTTTCCTATTATATATAACTCCTTTTTATAATAAACCCAAAAACCCACTTATTATAATTTTAGCCGAAGTTTATAATTCCCACATGTTTAATAAAACCCACATTATAACCCCCTTTGGCTAAAATATACATTTATATATAATCCCACCCCTATGGTAGTTAAATCAACCTGGTTTAATTAACCATATAATAAAAATATTCTAAAAATCTTTTAAAACATGTTTTATATGTGGTTTGAGCAAAAATATCGAAGTTTAATTTAAACTAAACTTCTAAGCCCATTTCCTTGTATATTTTCCCCCGACTCCCTAAACCTGAGGTTAAATCTATAACCTAACCATTTCCCCACAATATATATTTCATTACCATAGTCCCTAACCTTGGTTAAACTCCTGAATATCCCTCCCAATCATTTTTTTCATTGAAAAGGTCAGTTTTATACATAAAACCCATCAATAAACCTTTTCCCATCGGGTTCAATCTAGACCCTCCGATCTTTAGCACTTATTTAATCCCACGGTTCAAAATAAATGTGATACTCCTTTCCCAACCCCTTACCATTCCCCATCGCAATGCATTTGACTCGTCCGATTATCATCCCTTTGCAAATCCAACGATTCAGAGTTAGCGCGACAGTTTATTTCATTTTTACCCCTTCTCATATCGCGTTCATTACCAACCATTCGATCGTCATTAACTTAAGATCAGACGATCCACATTTAACCCAATGACTTGCCTTTCCCCGCACCTTACCTTTTGATCATGACCGTTCGCTTCCCAAAGCAAGATCTGATGGCCGATATCTCATATCGCGCCCAAAAAGTAATTGACCAAATTTTGGGAAAAGCTGCGTAATATGAGTTTCTTTTGAAACCACCTTATGTCGACATGTCCTCAAATAATTGGATCGCATTCGAAAAACGATTTACCGCTTACTGCCTTGGAGCTGCGCAAATACCACCCAGTGGTATTCCGAAACCACTTCCACCCAAAATATGATTTAATGTAATTTAACTATGGTTTGACTATGGTTATTTCATAAAAATCATATATTTCATTCAGTTTTTCACCTATTCGCACGTTAAACCTGTAAAACCTCTGCTAAAGCCTATTATCATCGAATTTTCACCATTTGTGTGCCATTATACCTTGAGAGCCTGTGCAGAGCCTTTTCCACCATTTCCCAACCTACCAGCGCCATTTTCAAGCCAACTTCTTTGCAATTCAAATACGAGGAGCCATAGTACCCTCTGATAGACCAGTTCAACATAATTGAAGATTGCACGCAACCTGCAACTCAGTCTACCACAATTATACCTTTTGAAAGGTATTTTTCATTAAACTTGACCTAAACACTTCAATTCCAAAAGAAAAAAGCACCAATTCTTCAATTATTGCTTGAAATTGTCAAATTACCATACAAAAAATTGCAAAAAACATCCATAGTACAGGGGAAACTCTGTCAAATTTTCCCCAGAATCCCTCATTTCCGTCTTTTGCAAATTTTATCCATACCCTGATCATTTTCACTGCTGAAATTGATCGCAACCCTTTTTCTGAGCATTAAAACCCTTTATCACCTGAAATTTTTCTCAGAACCCTATTTTACCAAAGATAATCTCCTAAAATCCCTTGTTTCCAACAGAAGAACTCAAAAAACAGTCTAAACTTGCTCTGTTCAATTAAAAAATGACAAAGAAACAAGTAACCCTTAAAGCAGGAGGTCCAAAGCCTCAAAAGAAACCCTCTGCTAAAATTCCTCAGCCTGAGTCTTCCAAATTGATAAACTAACCCCTGCACTCATTGCTGATTCCACAGAAGTTGTTAAGCCTGTTCAACCTCCAATTCTTCACGAGAAAATACTCCTCTGGTTGACCTTGGTTACAGAATACTAGACCCTACAGTGGAATTCAATTTACTTGATGTCTATAACTGGTGTTTTGGTAAATTAGTAGAGAAAGATGACAAAGATATACCAGTATGGGATTCCAATTTGCCAAAATACATTGTTCCTCAAACTCATTCAGCAACTGATTTTGTCAGATTGTATCAGTCCTATTATCTTCCGGACCAAAGGTGCATTGTGAATAAAGACAGAGAGGTCTTATTTTACATCAATGCAGAATCCATTAATTCTATGTTGCAACTGAACCTTGACCCCAATGTTGCTTCATCGTCAATAGAGGAGTTAATTCAGAATTACCTAGAGCTTGATTTTTCTTCTAAGTTCAAAGTCTTCCAAACTTTTTGTCCCAACCAAGTTGATATCCCTAAGCTTAATCCACCATTTGATACCTTTGATTTTCCAGAAGAAACCAGATAGATTGTCTCCATGCTATCATTCATACTGGGATACACCAGTGATGAATTCACTGATGTGGCTATCTTAGGTTTTTTTTCAACTCTCAGTCCTAGCCAGTCTCCATCCATTGTGTACAATTTTGCTAAGTTCATTGCAGAAAACATGCATTATCAGTTGTCCAGATTGTTAGAAGAAGGAGTCTTTAGATATACCTCATATCTACTTCACCTCTTTTTGTATTATCAAGCAGACAAATTTCCCATTGAATTTCAGAAGGTGGATCCAGAAGGAAATGTTCTTTCGGTTGTGTTTTGGTCATCGATTATGAGAAAATGGAATAGGGAATACAGCTTTGCAGATTTCAATGACTTGTTTTTAGTGCCTACTATGAATTTATTGAATAAATAACAGACCCCTAGAATCAATGAAGAGACAAAGAGAATCCTATAGCTCTCTGAGAGCTGTAAAAAAGGGGATTGGTACTTATACAGGAGTTACACAGAGATCAGAGTATATGGTGCACTCTTGGCCCCATATAAATTACCAAGATTTGTTACAACAAGGATATTTTCTTTAGAATATTTGAGACAACTATTGAATGCAGATGAAATTAATTTCATAGCTTCTAGGAAAAAGACTCAGTTCAAACTAAAAAATCAAATTGGGCCATTTATTGTGAATAACAGAGAAGCAGCCAATGAAATTAATGTCAAGTTGAAAGAGTATAAATTCCCATATATTTTTATGTGGAATTATGATCCTCAAGGTATTTTAAGCACGATTAGAGTGAAATGCAAGTTGTCTGTCTTCTTGCATGATCCCAAGCCCCAAATTGAAAAGTATGCCAATAAACTTGAATGGGAGCCAAACACTTTATTTGATGATGATTCACAGGGAATGCAGGGAAACAGTGGCAAGATAAGCAGGTTGATCAAACACAGGTGGTGACAGTGAACAAAGAATCTGAAATTCTTCATAAAAGAAGCAGAAAGGAAGATAGTTTCATTGCTGAAACTATTCAAGACAAAAGATTCAGAATTCCCTATAATAAAGTAAATTAACCAATGAAGAAAGGGACAAAGCTATCAATATTGAAGATAACAATGGTCATGAAACTGATGATGAAGCAACAAGGATAGTAACTGAAACACTCAAAGAGCTTCAAAATGTCCAAACTGGAGCACAACAGAAAGATACAGTCATGGTGGAGAAGCAAACAAAGGTTGATATGCTCTCTTCTTCAAAAGAACCTGATAACACAGAGTCAGATATTCAACTCAGGTTCAGGAAAAAAAAATAAAAAATGAAGAAATAAACAATGAAGCATATTCCAAGTTCCTCAAAGAAAAGCCTAGGAATAAGGATAAACTCCTTTCAGTTTTTTATTATTCCTCTAATAAATTGGTAATGTCATTTCTCAAGCCTACAGTGACTGATCCAAAATTTATTGCAGATTATTCAAAAACAGATCTTGAAGTTGATGCAGATGCTGTCCATGAATTGGACCAAATAGAATTTCATAGAAGCAACACAGAGATGTTATATTCTAAGATAGTCAATAAGACTATGAATTCTATCAAGCTTGAGAAAACATTTATAAACCTCCAAACTCAAATGAAATTGGATAAAGCCTCATTATATGCCAATAACTTGAAGATCAAAGCATTAGAGGACTTGGTGATTGAAGCAGGAGCTGATCCAGCTAACATGGAAGTTGCAAAGGCTTTAATCAAACAGAAAAAAGAAGACATAGCAGCCCTCAGAAAACAGCTAAAATTGCCTCAAAGTGAAAATCCTCAGGCAAAAGAAATTCTTCAGCAAAAAACAGAGAATTATGAATTGAAAAAACTTGTTCTTAAAATGGCAGATCAAATAAAAGAAATGGAAAGCCAAATAGAAGCTTTCATGCAAGAGAATGAAAAACTGAAGAAAGATCAACAGGTTGTCATTCCTACAGTGATCCCAACTGTAAGCACAGTTGTTCCATATACATTGGCAGAACACTTGGCACCACAAGGAGTACTGGCAACTGCAGTGCCAATCACTTGTCATGAAATCTCTGTCTCTTCTTCATCAAACTCATAGGTAAACACAGTACAAGACAAAGTTGCCATAATCAGAGCCATGGAAGATATGTTAATTAAAGATAAAGAAGTACTTAGTTTGAAAGGCACTATAAAAAAACTAGAAACTTCTAAAAGATATGCCTTAATTACTTCCAAATGGCATGAACAGAGGGCTGATAGATTACAAGAACAAGTGATAATTCTTCAAACACAGGTGAATCTTACAGATCAGGTTGCATACATAAAAAATCATTTATGGACAAAAATCATTGAATACCTTCACTCACAATGGCCTTCCGTTCAGATAATTTATGAGCAGAAAGAGTTGTTACAGGTTGAAAATGCAGAAATTGATAAAACCAAGAAAGAAATTGAAAATAAGCCACCACAAGCAGTTCAACTCATAGCATTTTTTAACAGCAAAAACAGAGAAGAATTGGAAGAGTTGAAAATTGCTGACAGAACAGAGGCCATCCTTCAAATTAAGAAAGTCTTAAATAAGAGAAACAAGATGAATAATTTGGAAGACAGGTGTAAAGATATGAACTTATCCATCTCAAGATTTTGGGCCAAATACAAAGTATTATCAGAAGCAGGTTTACTAGACATTCATGCATTAAATGACAAATTAATGCCACAAAAATATTATGATCAGAAAATCAAAGCTCATGCTAAGGATCAAGCTAAACAGCCTTTGCCACAAGGATATCCAAGTGGCAAAGTACTTCAATGTTTTGAAAATATGTTCTTTTTGGAAAATGAAATCAAGCATATGTTCACAGTAAAGCCAAACTTTTCCAAATATATAGAGGCTGATGAAAGTTACAGGAAATTGAAGAATATGAAGATCCCCACTGTTGAACAGTGGCAATAATTCACAGATCTGATGTGAATTTGACAGGTAAAAGACAGAAAAATCATATGAAAAATCATATTTTACTTTTACCTTATGGTGAAAAAATCAGTGTCAAAGTGTATCAGTAAAATCAAAATTGTTACTGCTGGTCATTTTTTATTACAGCTGTGAAACAATAAAAAGCAGAGATAAAGAGTATCAGAACATAAGATGAAAAGGAAGAGTATTCTACAAGCCACCATCCACGTGAAGATGTACCTATTGCCAGCTATGCTCATAGCACATCATAAATCAGTTTAGATAAGATAAAACAGTTCTATTTTTCTTTATAAAAGAGGACAGCTTGCAAACTGTTTTGCTGCTGTCCCTCTTCTTTTGTTCTCTTTCCTATTTTTCCTTAAAACATTACCTCAATTTCTGAGATATTTTGTAAAAAAAATTTGTGTATAAATACTTCATAATTCGAATTATTTAGTGTGGAATAAAATCTCTCAAGACTACTATAGTCATTTTGCTGGACATATTGAAGTTGGTGTGAGTCAATTAGCGAAGCAGCAGTCTGGAAACAAGTTTAGAGACATCATAACTAAGGATTCTCGTAGTGACAAGATAAGTCTCGTATCTTTTCTATTTTCAGTGTTATTCTTTAAAGTTTACAAACATTCATTTGATGTGTTTCTATTCTGTAATGATCAACTAAGGAGAAATTAAACAAAAGTAGTGATAATAAGCTCTCTGTTTTAAACTAGTTGGCATTTCAATGTTTTCTACTTGATAACCGGACCATAGAATTCTTAATTGCTCTAGGTCCTAGTTTGATCCCCTCCTTCAATCCTCTTATCTGTAACTTAAGGATTCTTAAGTTCCCTTTTGTTCAGATTTCACCCATTCCATCAACAAAACCTATTCAAAGCCTTAGAAGGTCATCTATCTTGCCCTTAGTACATTTGTATCTTTAAGTCTTAT
The DNA here is from genome assembly GCA_034641835.2 of Pinus albicaulis. Lineage (NCBI taxonomy): Eukaryota > Viridiplantae > Streptophyta > Pinopsida > Pinales > Pinaceae > Pinus > Pinus albicaulis. Next base: position 675,324,953 of record CM076583.1, read on the forward strand.
TTCCTAGCTCTGCTTGCCTAGAGAATTGACTCCATTGCCCAATGTTCTGGTAGATCCCTCTGGTTTACCTTGAAATATTTATTATTCCTACCACACTTCTAAAATCATTCCTATTGCTCACTCATAGCTAGCCTAAAACCCTTTACCAAAACAAAGCTAAATCTTTAGGAGAGATCCCTCTTCGGAGCTCAGGAAGGCTAGATCCTGAATTCCCAAAGCGGTTCTTGGTTACCCCTGGTGTTCTTAACTACAAAAATCCCCATCCCACAACCTAAGAATTACTAGGGTGATAACAGGTACCAAGTTGCATGTATGTTTTCCTCACTAGTTTTGGCATACATGTGGTTTCTTGGTTATGATCTATCATTGACATGGAGGATTGCCTGGATTGAAAATGGATTTGCCTAGCCTTTCCATTTCCTGGATAGCTATGGTGTTGTGGGTTCAATTCATTTCTTATTTTCTAGTTGGTTCTCATGTTCCTTTAGTTGTAGGTTGAGTTATTATTTCATGGAAGATTTGGTTGGACAAACACTCTGGAAGCCTGACAAACAACTGTGGGTTGAGTTACTAGTCCTGGAACCCTTGGTTGGACAAATGCTTTGGAAGCCTCAGGTGGTTGAGTTACTAGTCCTGGAAGCTGGTTGGACAAATGTTCTCGAAACCCTGTAACATTTGGGGTTGAGTTGCTAGTACTGGTAGCCCAAGTAGGAACAAACTCTCTCGAGCCATGAAAAAAATTGGGTAGAGACCAATCCATGATGGTTGTGATGTATGACTATGAGGTCAAATCACTGGTTGAGGGTTAAGGTGGTTTGGCCTCTCGAAGCCTTGTCTTGGTTTTGATGGATTCGATTTATGAGATTCCACATTCATGCTTGGAATATGCACGAGGGTGACTGGCTGAAGAGATATTTGGATCATCCATGTTTATGGTCGGGTGGAACGTGGAAGTCCCAGACTTGGCTGAATTTTTCTTATGGAAATAAGAGCTCGTTTTCCCTTGTATTGATGGGTAAATATGCTTGTTTTTCTATGGCTTATATGGTTTTTATGTGCTGTCATTTCTATTGCTTATATGCTCGTTATGACTGAGTTTTATTATGGTGATGAAGTATGGCTCTCATCATGTTTTGATTCATAATTGAATGAACAATGTATCTATACCTAAATATAGTATAATGTAGTTAATGTGATGTAGCAACAATTCTTCTTAACGGTTCTCAGATAAGTATGAGAGCCATATGCTCAGGTCTGTTATTTAAACCTGTAGATTTCAATCATGCCAAGTGTTTGACATAATTTCAGTCACGGTTGGGGATGGTTAGGCCTAGTAATGGAGTTATTTTTTGGTTTATTAGTCATTTCATCATGTGTTTAATGGATTCTGAAAGTTACAACAAGTTCTGGGCAGTGGTCAAAATTCTGGGCTTGAAAAGTGCCTTAAATCTTGAGGACTCTGGCACAAGTCTACTGGAAATAGTCCCTGGACGTAGGCATGCAGGATTTTTCATGCATCCAGAGCCTCCCAAACGCAGACATGGAGGCTTGTGCATGCGTCCAAATATTAAGTGGGTTAAAAACTCAGTGGGACCCAGCAGAAGGATCCCTAAGTGGTTGGGATGGCTCCTAGGAGTGTTGTTGCTGATGTGGAAGGTATGTTTGATGTGTTTCCGTCAATTCCACTTCCTTAAGGTCACCTAGGAAGTTGAATCATATCATAATAGCCTCTCCTCACATGTTTACCATGGTTGGCTGGTTACTTGGGTAGATGTGGGAGGAGGGTGGTACAATCATTTCCTTTAATTTTTAAATTTTGTGCTTGGTCAATTTTTTTTTTGTCGATAAAAAACACTGCATTTATACTACCATGAGGAAAAAAAGTACATTCAAATTTTCATCGGCTCATCCTGCCTAATTCAGATTGGATTTGTTGGCAAGGAGAATTGGAATATGAAGCAGAAGACTTAGCAATTAACACCTTATTTCTGGAGGGCTACGAAGCCATACTAGCCAAAAAACTGACAAAATAAGCAAACAACTTGTCAAAGACATATCAAGGTGGAGGATGCAGATAGTGGATGGTTGCAGCTACTAGCTAACACTATTTCTTGTGCATATGGTAGTCAATGTGCTCCAAGAAATGATTTAACTCTTGCAAGCGTTCATTTGTTCGTTGTTGGCTTCTACGAACATTCTCCATTTGTTCTAGAATTTCTGATTCAGAGAACTGTATGTCATTCAAATAAGCCACAATTTCATTTCGATCCTTGTATCTATGATTGCGGAGGATATCCAGGTTGACCTGGATCCCTCATAATTGAGCAACAATCGATTCCAAGGAATGGGCCTAAACAACACGACCAGGATAAGGAGAGGGGTTTTGCGCTAGCTTCTCTTTTCTATCTAGAATGGATGAGAATTCCTCACTGGATGATGTGGAGCCACCCACATGAGCGACTGGATGGGCATGGTTTCCACCCCCTTTGCGAGGTCTTACTCGTTGACATGGCATACCTACAGGAAAAGGGAGTTTCCCAAATAGAACAAGACCCTAGAACAACCGGCCCATCAAATCTCCACTGTACAAAAATTTCTAAATTTCCCACCCTAGGACTAAACAACAGTAGGGGTAGATTCTACTATACTAATGCACCATGACCAGACTCCCCTGAGGCCCCTGAAACTACATAAATGAACAAATCCTGCAAATGGAAGCAATCCTCGAGACTTAACATAAAAAAATCTCACATAACAACGTGTAGAACCTCGTAGACCACTGAAGTCCAACCAACTTAAATGTTAAAGCCTCATGAAATGTGAAGACAAAATCCCGGTTTCACCCAAGTACTCGCCCAAACTCGAACCCAAGATGGGTTGGGGCCTCAGACGAAAAGGGAGGGCACAATTGATCACAATTCCACAAATGAAAGCCTAGATTACTCCTCACAGGGACCCAAGGCACATAGATAAGATCGAAAGCATAATCACACCCCCAAAACCCCAAGAGAACAATGAACCAAGTCCCAATCTTGTAGCCTCTAAGGATGACTAAATTGACCCAACAATGCCACCCTTTCACAAGGGAAATAAACAAAACAAGACAAACAGAGAGAGAATTAAAGACAACCAAAAAATACCATCACGAGAGGAAGCACATTACCTAAAATTGCAGACTCAGGTGATGCCACCAACACTGAAAGGATGTAGTCGGAGGATGGAAGAGAAACGACCCAAAAGAGAGCCAACCAACCAACAAGCAGTAATTATAGACAAAAACGCTCATGGGTCCCAAACGAAGTCCTAAGTACAATTGTTACACAACATTTTGTCACTGTCCCTGCAATCCCCATCCCGCACATTGGAGGATAATTTATGTGAATAATAAGAATTTTCATGCCTTGCAAAGACCATCATTGCATCCCTTGCCATGAGGAAAACATTCCTTCTGTTGACAATTCCCTAAGAAGACCATCAGAAACACATGTTTTTACCTTGGTGCTAGTATACCATTATGCCCTCACGCCAATGAGGAAGATTAACACTGGGCTCCGCGCCCATTGGCTCTCCGTCCTAGTGAGCTACTTGCGCCAACTTGTTTATGGAATTTTTTTTAAATATAGAGGCAAAGTTTCTATCCTAACAACTTCGTGGGTGAGTCATTTGGAGTGGTTCAATTGAATAACCACAGCCCCCCTCCTTTGGTCTCTTTTTTCCACCTTTTGGGGAAACCTCCCAAAGGATAAGGCCTCCCTTCCACCATTGTAGGGATCCCAATATCCTCCTCTCCCTCTATAAATAAATCCATCTCCCATTGATACACTAGATGAACATATTATAGCTGAAAGGCTAAAGAGAATTCATGAACATTTCGCTAGAGAGATAGAACAGAAAGAGACCTTTGTCGAGAGAGCTTAGGCTTGTGTCCTCACCTCATCCGAATTACTTGACGATCCTTCGAGAGGCGCTTTGACTGAACCCCACTAGAAGAGGCTGTGACGTCAAGGCTCCGGTTGTAACTGTTTCTTCTATTTATACATATACATGACTATTGTCTAGTTCCCATCTTGCGTTAATGTGTTTTATTCGATGCGATATGCTTAACCTTCCTTGACTAGTTAGTTGATTATGAATGAAATTATTGTCTTGTATGATGCTTTTGTTTGCGATCTTTTTACATGTATCCGAGCATTGTTGCAGAAGTATTGTGACCCATCGAAACAGATATCAAGAGGCCACCACCACTACAGTAACGACATCGTTGGACTCCAAGTAGGCCAATCTACCCTGTCCTTTTCATTAATTAATTAGGAACCTACACTTTAGCTTGTCCCTTTGTTGCTAGACCCACTCTACGGCTAGAGGGATTGTCTTTTTCTGCAGAGAGGATTTACCTTCCCAAAAAATTGGTGACTCCACTGGGGAACAGTGTGAGTTTTTCATGTCATTTCCCATTCGAAATTTGCCTTGTCAAGTCGACTTCGGTCATTTGCTTGCTTGTTTTTCTTTTTTGGCTTGTTTGATTGTCTGGAATTCTCCTGTTCAGCTCCAGAGTGTCAATATTGACCTCTTCTAACTGGTTCTTCCCTCCTCCCATAGTTATCTGGCTTGGCGCGAGTTTACCTTGAAAATTCACGCCAATTGGCGTTTGTTGCTTTTTTTGCAGTAGTGCCAACCCCTGTTTGGCACGGAATACTGCCCCACAGTCGCGCCAAATCCTGTAGGATTTGGTTGACCCTTTTGTTGAGTTTTTGGTCAGTTGTGCTTGACTCTGGATTGTTTCTTGATTTGCAATTGGTCTTTTTGGAATTGTTTTGACTGCTTTAGGCTTACTCTTCTCAACTGTTTGTCTATTTTCTCATCGGTGCAGTTCATAGCCCTAGGGTTCTAGGTGTCTTTTGCTCATTGAGCCTTCTGATTGAAGTTCGAGTCTTTTTTATCTTTTGTCAATTTGGTTCCCTAATCGGTTGCTTTAGTATTTATTGATCCTTTGAGTTTTTGGTTTGTTGAATGATCACTTTGGTTTTTCATTTGATTCTCCTTCTCATTACTTCGAGCATAGATCACATTTCTCATTTGGGTCATTTTGAAAGATTATTTTTGGATTGAAAGAGTGCATCATTGGTTTTTTGTGCATTTTTATGTTTGTATTGCTTTCAAATCATTAATTTTGAGATCTCTACATTTGCAGTACTTAAAACTAGTGTTTGCTTTGTCTTTAATGTAATTAGTGCATTGTGTGCTTCATTCATTAAAATAAAAAAAATAAAAAAAATCTGCATTCTTTCGTTTGCATCGAAAATGAAAAGTTCTTTTGCATAACTAGCACTTAATGAACTAGGAAAGAGTTTTCATTTTTCGTTTCAGTTGTATTAGATGCATTAAGGGACTTCTTTATATGATTTCATTTATTGTTTCTTTCTGAAAGGTCTCTATCCTTCTCTTAGTTAGCATTCATCAAATGGAAAATGGTGTTCTTTTGCATGTAGTTTTCATTTAGGAAATTGGAGATCAAATTCGCAAGGGCCTTGAAACTGAAACATTAATTCAAGAGCAACTGTAAAATTTATTCAATTAACCTAAAGAAGCATTAGAACCTAACGCAAACATTTTTAGAGGTCTAGGTTAGTGACGTGTTCCGGCGTCGTTAAACCTAGTAGCTATCATTTGCCATCTGGCTTTAGACAACACTAGTATGGACTTGTGCTCTCCGTACCATCGCGTATATAAAGGGAGACCCTCATAGGTTCAAATCCTTTATCCATAGGAAGTCGAGTCTACTGCCCTATAACCATGATACAACGAACACAACATTCAGGGAGACTACCTGCACGTACGTTAAGTCCTTGGTCATTTCTCTTTCATTTGGTCACCAAGGTGTATACGGTAGTTCGCGGAAACTTGGTACGCCCTCTTGCTTAGATTACCTGAGTAGTCATTTCGATCTTTTCGTGACTCCTTAAAAAGAGAAGATATCATCGATCACTTGTCCTTTCATGCTCGTTTAAAATTGAAAGTGACTAGAGTCATCTTTTATCTGTTTCTCGACTCTTAAAACATGAAACAACAAAGTTTTGTTCCAGTGTCTTAAAATTAATTACCCACGATCACATGGCCATTAAAAGTGATTTACTTGGCTTGTTTTTGTAATTCCTTAGAGTTTGATATTGAAGCCTTGAATTGGAAATCTCATTTTCCTTCCAGTGTTGAAATATTATCACAGTAGCAGAACCACCAATTTCGTTGTCTTCTTCACTGCCTCCTAGTGGTAGTTCTTTTCCTGACGTTTCTTTCGAAACAACTCATTCCACTAGGTCTGCCAAGCTTGCGCAGCCTATTCTCCCGAGTGTTCAACCTCTCGCTACCTGATCTCTTCCTGAAGAGTCAGTTGAGTTCAATTGGCCTCCTTAGGGTGCTTGGTCTGGTTTTGAGAGTGAGGAAGAATTCCCTCCTCTTACTTCGAGATCACCATTTTTAGCCATTGCGTTACCTCCTAGTCCTCGTCATATTTTTGAAGATCTTACAGCCTCGTCATACATGGATTCTTCGAGTCCTATTGGCAGTGAAGGAATGCCTGCTTCTACAGGGGAATATCAGCTTTTCCCAAAATATTTCTCACGTGTTTCGAATCAATATTCTCCATCGGTGCCACTTCCACCCAGTTATCGGACTTTGAGTCAGATTATTTATGGTGTTGTGTCCATAGCACAATCCAGCACCATGACTCCTCCAAGCATTTCAGTCCTTCCTTCATTAGGACTGTCGCCTTCGACACCTAGCTCATCAGTTACTGTTACATCTGTCCCAGTCCAACCTATTGTTTGTGTGGATTCATCTGTACCAGTTGTTACGCATCAGTAGTCGGTATATTTTCACACTCACAGGTTTATCTTTCTTAATCCCACATGGCCTGTCAATCCCGGCCTGGGTAAATCACAACCTTGCACTGCAGAGGCCATGCCTGCTTCTATTCTGCCTACGACTTCCTCTACTATTCTTGGCGGCCTTAATTTTGAAGAGTATCTATTAGCTGTTCAGCAGCAGAACTCTTAGGGTTCTCAGCAGCCCTAAGCTTCTGTCAATCCTCCACATCACTATGATGTCTATGGTAATCCTATATATTTTCCCCCTATTGATCCTAATCAGGATGTTTATCTGCCTCCGGCTGATCCTTATCGGACTATCCCTCATTGAGGTCCTATAATACAAGGACAACCCTTTGGTCTACAAGGACAACCCTTGCAGGGAAAACCTTATGGTCTGCAAGGACAACCCTTACAGGGTCAAACTTCGGTCCAGCAACCCTACAGTCCTTCCGGTTAGCCTCAATATCAATATCAACCAGGAGCGTCTTATGTTCCTGGGGTGAAAATGTATCCACCACAGGGAAAACCTTTTGTGCAACAGCAACAACCTTACATTTAGCAAGGCCATAACTTTGTGCAACAAGGAAAACCCTACGGTCCTGCTCTAGGTCAACCTGATTATCAGGGAAAACCTGGTCCATCGCAACCATCAGGCCAACCCCTTCCACAAGGGCAACCCGATGGCCCTTAGTATCCAGGCCAACTTGCTTAGCAGGGATAGCCTGCCCAGCCTCAACAGCCGATTCAACCCGCTCAATAGCTGGTTCAACCTGTTCAACTAGCCCAACAGCCGGTTCAACCTGTTGAACCAGCTCAGTAGCTTGTTCAACCTACTTAGCAGGGGTCCACCAGCTCAACCTCAAGGCACTAATTACCCTCCTCAAGGTCAATATCAGGCGATATATAGTGTGGACCAAGGTTTCACTTATTACCCTCAAAATAAATCCCAGATGGTGTATAATCCACCTCAAGGCAATGCTTACATTCCGCAACAGAATCCATACACTTCTTAGCAAGGACCTCAATGGTATGCTTAGAATCAATATCCTGGTCCGCAACCCCAGTATGGGCAGAACTATCAGGCATATAACCCCTATGATCAAAATCCTCCGGGACAAAAAATATGGGGCATAATTTCTCCCAGACTGGGTGGAATGTTAACACGGGTCCTTTGTTGAAAATGCAACAATATGATGGATCTTAGTGAAAAGAAGTTGCCTTCACTAAGTGGGCCAGCAGGCTATTTTTGGCACAAAGTCTATGTTTAGACTATGTCTATTTTTAGACATATGGATCATGGTCTATGAGTTGCAGGATGCTATTTATGGATGATTGGTCGAGTTGGTAAAAATAGATGGAGACATTGGGCAATTTCTATTTTTAGACTGTCGGGCTAAAAATAGAACAGTCAAATATTATTAACCCTTAATAATGTTTAGACTATAAACATTATCTTTTCCTCTTGGAGCACTTCAGTTTGATGCTTGGATGTGGCACATGCAGCTGACAGAAGGAAATACGCTTTTCCTATGGGTTAGTTGAGCTATTGCATGGTTGACTTCAATTAGAACTCAAGTGGCGGAGTTTGGTGGAGTTGATGAGACAGTTGGTGGAGTTGTGTTCGGTTTAACTTAGTTGAACTAGTTGTATTTAGTCTAAATGACAAATACACTAGTGATGAGTGGTGTGAATTAATTATTAATTAATTCACTAATTATTAACTCATAAATCAACTAAAGAACACATCAATTAACTGCAATGCATGGACAGTTCAGTGGAGACCAATGTTAGAGGTGGGTGAAAGGGTGAGTCTACTATCAGTTGTGACTATGGCTGTGCATGAGATTTGCACACACATTGATCTAGATTGCCAATGAGGATTGCACAGTACAAGCCAGGTGGATTCGAACTTGGATCTCATCATTATTCATCTTGGATTGCGCAGTAGAGGTATGCAGACTTGTGGAGGAGATTTGAACCTGTGACTTGTTCATCTTCCGTGCTAGTTTATGTGTAGCATGTGAGATAGTGCTGAGATCTGTGAGAGCTTTGTGCTATGTATTGTTACATGTTCTCTATCATTATAATATACAGATAGTTGGGGGATTTTAGCTATTTCTTTCCCCATTACATATTGTGTTGATATGTGTGCTTGATTATGTTTTAATGTGCGCATGCGATTGCTTCTATTTCCGCATATTGATGATCAATTGTAGAAGAGGTTATGTATTACACATGAAGCTTAAATAGTGTGTAATCAGGATAATCTCGGTGAATAATTCAGCTATTATTCAAATTTATACATGGTATCGAAGCAAAATTGATCATCGGATCTATTACAGTGATTACAATTTATTTCGGTAGACAGAGCCTGTAACGGGCCAGGTAGACTCTGGATCCATCCTTTCTTTGAAAGGTGATATATCTAGTAAATGCCCCTACAGTCAATCTCTGTGCTAGAAATACTTTGTTCTCACGGATTTTAGATCAGAAGCGGTTGAGTTTTGAGCTGGTGGAATTCAAATTTTTGCAGCAGTTTGTTTTCTTGGTGCCGGAGTTGAAATGTCTTTCAACGGATTGCGACTGGAGTATGCCCTTGAGGGCAGTTCGAATTATGTTGCATGGAAGGATAGAATGGAGGTGGTATTAGATGATAACGGGCTGGAGGAGTTCATAGATGCTGAATTCCCAAAGCCTACTGATGCTGCTCAAGTTGAGGCTTGGCAAAAGAAGATGGAAAAATGTCGAAGGATTCTGTTGGAGGGCATGAAAAATCACATTGTATCTAGCCTGCATGGAAAATATTCTCCATACTTGATGTGGAAAGCGTTGATAGATTTATTCCAAAGCAAGAGCGACCCGAGGAAGTTGGCGCTCAAGGATAAACTCAGAAACATAAAGATGGAGAAAGGCGACAATATCGCCAAGTACCTCACGAAGTTCACCCAATGCAGGGATGAGCTGGGAAGTGTGGGGGTGACTGTAGATGATGAAGACTTGGTGGACTTGGCTCTCCTTGGTCTTCCGAAGAGTTGGCATTTCTATCAGGACTCTGTCAATGGTCGGGAGAAATTGCCAGGATGGGAGCGACTTTGGTCTGATCTCATGCAAGAGGAGATAAAGCGGAGTACCAGGGACGGACCTTCATCAAAGGCACCTGATGAAGAAAATTGCGCTTTGGCTGCCAAAGAAAAGAAAGGGAAGAGCAAGAAAGCTTCTCATTCTGGTGCGAAAGGCAAGAAGCAGGACATGTCCAAGGTGAAGTGCTTTCACTGTCACCAGCACAGACATTATGCCACAAATTGTCCGCAGAAGAAGAAAAATAAGCAAGTTGCTGGATCTGCAGCGGGAGAGGCCTTAGCCTCGCAGTTTGAGTTGGATTTTTCACTGATCGCATGCTTGGTCTCAAGTGTGATGGGATCAGTATGGTTCTTGGACAATGGTGCGTCTTTTCACATGACTGGAGATCGAGATTTGTTTTCAGATCTGGATGAGAAAGATCTTAGAGTGCACATCGAAATGGGCGATGATGGTAGATACAGTGCGACCGGTATCGGTACCATTTACTTTGAGAGGGAGTCTGGTAAACCCTTCATATTGAAGGAAGTGATGCATGTTCCAGGATTGAAGAAGAATCTGATCTCTGTGGTGATGTTAGAAGACAAGGGGTATGATGTTGTCTTCAGCGATGGAAAGGCTTTCCTGCGCAGTAAGACAACTGGATAAACCCGTAAGATAGGGGTTCGAATCAAGAACCTTTATCAATTGAAAGTAGATGGCTGTGCAACAATGGCATGCAAGGAAGAAGGAGTGGTGAGCCTGGATGATGGCAAGCTGTGGCACCAGAGATTGGGCCACCTTCACCATGGAGCTTTGAAGATACTGCAGCAGATTTCTACTGGGCTTCCTAAGGGCACTCTTGCGCAGTCAGATCAGTGCAAGGGGTGTACCTTGGGAAAATTTGTGAAAGCCACCTTTCACGAGAAGGATAGTCGCGCCACGACGATCCTTGAGAGAATTCACATAGACGTGTGTGGACCTTTCTCAGTAGCTTCGACAGAAAATCACAGGTACTATGTGATCTTTGTTGATGATTTTTCTTGGAAGTGTTGGATCTTCTTCATGCAGAAGAAGAGCGAGACATACTCAAAGTTTTGTGAGTTCAAGGCGCTGGTTGAGAAGGGAATTGGGGAAGCATGTGAAGGCTCTTAGGAGCGATAATGGTGGTGAATTCATCTCTGCTAAATTCAAGGACTTTTGCAGTGCAGAAGGAATTCAGAGAGAGCTCATAGCACCCCATAACCCACAGCAGAACGGGGTTGCTGAGCGGAAGAAAAGAACGATCGTGGGTGCCGCACGGGTGATGTTGCATGATCAGGGCCTACCCATTCACTTGTGGGCGGAGGCATGCAATACTGCAGTATATGTGTAGAACCGTTGTCCTCACAAGATACTTGGCATGAGTACACCCGAGGAGGCGTTTTCTGGTAAGAGGCCTGATATTTCCCATTTGAGGATTTTTGGTTCACCTGTTTACATTCATGTGACGAAGGATGCCGGGAAGAAGCTGGAGCCGACTGCAGAGGTTGGGATATTTGTGGGGTACACTAATACACCCCACAACTATCGTGTGTATTTTCCAGACAGTCGCAAGACTGTTGTGCGACGGGATATAAAATTTCAGGAGGAGAAAGCCATGAAGTGTTCGCTTGAGAGGGAGCCACACTTGCATGCAGATGAGGAGCTATTAGTTCCTAAGGATGAGCTTTAGGATGTGGATCAACCACAAGAAGAAGTTCATGGAGTGGAAGAGACCACTCATGCAGCGCCAACCATCAGAGGGCACAAGCGCACTACAGAAGTTGAGCGACTGGCTCAAGATGTAGAGAAGGTTGTAGGAGCACCTACAGCACAGCGCAAACAGAGACAGTCACCGGACTGGTACACTGGATACATGGCTCTTGTGAGAAAATGTGTCATGACAGAGCCATCCTCTTTCGAGGAAGCTGTGGAGGACCCCGCATGGGTAGATGCCATGGTGGAAGAGTATGATTCGATTGTCAGAAACAGTGCATGGGAGATTGTCCCAAGACTAGAGGGGAAATCAATGGTGGGTTCGCGATGGATCTACAAAGTGAAGCAGGCGGTTGACGGGAGTGTGGAGAAGTACAAGGCAAGATTTTTTGCCTGAGGCTTCTCACAGATAGAGGGGATCGATTATGAGGAGACCTTTGCACCTGTCGTAAGGTATTCTTCCATACGGACGATCCTAGCTCTCTCAGCGCAGATGGGATGGCACATTCATCAGATGGATGTGAAGACTACGTTCCTCAACGGAGACATTGAGGAGGAGGTGTACATAGAGCAGCCCGAAGGTTTCGAGATCTTCAGCAGTGAGTCACATGTGTGCAGACTCAAGAGAGCACTGTACGGGTTGAAACAAGCACCTCGTGCTTGGTACACACGAATAGACAGTTATTTCACCGGACTTGGATTCTCCAAGAGTGAGGTGGATCCTAACCTGTACCAGATTGTGGTGGAGGGGAAGTTGTTGATCATTGTACTTTATGTAGAAGATCTGATTCTTACGAGTGATGAGCTGTTGATACTTTCATGCAAGGAGGATTTTGCTAGACAGTTTGAGATGAAGGACTTGGGCCTCCTTCATTATTTCCTGGGATTGGAGATTTGGCAGCGCAGTGATGGACTGTTTGTTTCTCAGGGTAAGTATGCCCGGGAGATACTGGAGAAGTTCAACATGCATGGCTGCAAGCCTATTGATACTCCTCTTCCTAGAGGTTGGAGGAAAGAGGATGCTACTTTAGCAGAGGTAGTGGATGCCACTGTTTATCGACAGTTGGTGGGGTCGCTTATGTATCTGGTTAATACACGACCCGATATATGCTATGTTGTTAACAAAATTTCGCAAGCTATGGTTAAGCCAACCAAGCTCTTCTGGAAGGCAGGCAAGCATGTATTGCGTTATCTTAGAGGCACATTGGGATATGGCTTGTGGTACAGATAGGAGGATGAGGTGAAGCTATGTGGCTTCACGGATGCAGATTTGGCATGGAGCCCATCGGACAGAAAGAGCACATCTGGAGGGATCTTCAGTATCGAGTCGACAACAGTTTCTTGGTACAGCAGGAAGCAGAGATCCGTGGCACTCAGTTCAGCAGAGGCCGAGTACATGGCAGCGAGTTTGGCTGCATGCGAGGCTATATGGATGAGGAAGATCATGGTCGGGTTGTTCAGTTCACACTTGGAGCCTACTGTGATTTATTGTGATAACCAGAGTTGCATTAAACTCTCGAATAATCCAGTATTTCATGATAGATCCAAACACATCGACATCAGGTACCATCATATCAGAGATTGTGTGCAGCGGAGAATCATGTTACTTTCATATGTTCCCACGGAGGATCAGGATGTTGACATCTTGACGAAGGCGCTCACCAGGAGCAAGTTCGAATTCCACAGAGGCAGGATAGGGGTTGTAGATAATCCATATCTTGTTGAGAGGGAGTGTTGAAAATGCAACAAGATGATGGAGCTTAGTGAAATGAAGTCGCCTTCACTAAGTGGGCCCGCAGGCTATTTTTGGCGTAAAGTCTATTTTTAGACTATGTCTATTTTTAGACATATGGATCATGGTCTATGAGTTGCAGGATGCTATTTATGGATGATTGGTCGAGTTGGTAAAAATAGATGGACCTCTATTTTTAGACATTGGGCTGTTTATATTTTTAGACTGCCGGGCTAAAAATAGAACAGTCAAATATTATTAACCCTTAATAATATTTAGACTATAAACATTATCTTATCCTCTTGGAGCTCTTCAGTTTGATGCTTGGATGTAGCACATGCAGCTGACAAAAGGAAATACGCTTTTCCTAAGGGTTAGTTGAGCTATTGCATGGTTGACTTCAGTTAGAACTCATGTGGCAGAGTTTGGTGGAGTTGATGAGACAGTTGGTGGAGTTGTGTTCGGTTTAACTTAGTTGAACTAGTTGTATTTAGTCTAGCTGACAAATACACTAGTGATGAGTGGTGTGAATTAATTATTAATTAATTCACTAATTATTAACTCATAAATCAACTAAAGAACACATCAGTTAACTGCAATGCATGGACAGTTCAGTGGAGACCAGTGTTATAGGTGGGTGAAAGGGTGAGTCTACTATCAGTTGTGACTATGGCTGTGCATGAGATTTGCACACACATTGATTGAGATTTCCAATGAGGATTGCGCAGTAAAAGCCAGGTGGATTCGAACTTTGATCTCATCATTATTCATCTTGGATTGCGCAGTAGAGGCAGGCAGACTTGTGGAGGAGATTTGAACCTGTGACTTGTTCATCTTCTGTGCTAGTTTGTGTGTAGCATGTGAATGAATTTTTGAGAGCTGTGAGAGCTTTGTGCTATGTATTGTTACATGTTCTCTATCATTATAATATACAGATAGTTGGGGGTTTTCAGCTATTGCTTTTCCCATTACATATTGTGTTGATATGTGTGCTTGATTATGTTTTAATGTGCGCATGCGACTGCTTCTATTTCTACATATTGATGATCAATTGTAGAAGAGGTTATGTATTACGCATGAAGCTTAAATAGTGTGTAATCAGGATAATCTCGGTGAATAATTCAGCTATTATTCAAATTTCTACATCTTTATCAAAGACCTCCTATGCCTTTTAATCCTCAATTACCATTTCTCGCTACGTTGAACTGCCAAATGTGTCAAAGCTAATGAACGATCCAATTCTTCATAACCCGTATTGGCCTCTAGTTCCAACCAATATTCTTGGTGATTGTCCTAAGTTTGAGGGCAATTCTGGAGAAGACCCCCAAGCGCATGTTATGACCTACCACTTATGGTGTTCCTCTAACTCTTGGGTTAATCATTCCATCTGACTCCGTCTTTTCTAAAGAACTCTTAATGGTGACACTGCAAAGTGGTACATTGAATTATCTCGTGGCATTTTTCAAGATTTCAACTCTTTAGCCATGGAATTTCTTACACTTTTTTAGTTACCAGTTCGTTATGAGACTGGGACGCACCTCCTCACATCCTTGAAACAGGACCGAGCTACTCATATATTGGATCATATTCATGAATGGAGGTGTCATTGTCACTTGATCAAGTTTTATGTTTCTGATCAGCTTCTAACTAATTGGTTCACTACCTCGTTTGTCAATCAAATCGCTAAAGACATAGCTATGGGGGCATGTGTAACCGAAGAATAGGCCATTTCTCGTGCCTAGTACCTCAATCTTGTGTGATCTCAGTCTGGCACATTGTATGATATCTTGCCTAATGCTCCTCGGCCTGGAACTTCCAAAGCACTGCCGACACCATCTATCGACGGTATCATTGGTTCCGTGTCTCAGACTTCTCTGAAGTCTTCTCCTTTGAACCCTGGGAAGCAAAAGTCTAATCCTTCCAATGATATTTCTTCTCAGTCTACCCCAAATTATGGGAAAACTGCGGAAGTCAATGCCAATCAGGTCAATCCAGCGGATAAGACTTCCAAAGGAAAAAAGAAGGGTAAATATCAGGCCAAAGTCGATACCCCGAAACATGATTCGTCTAAACCTCGTGCTGATGATGGTTCACAGTGTAAGATGAAGTACCCCTGTTTGATTTGTGACGAAGAGAACTACACCAGGGACTGTCCACGATAGGGCACAGTAAGTAGATTGCTCAAAGGCACTCAGGGAACTATGGTTGTTCTCAAAGAACCTTTTCCATCGCAGCAAACCCAGATGGTAGAGCAACCTCAGCCCTCTACCCCATTTGGTTCTCAGGTTTTCATGATGAATGGTTCTACATCCATTTCTATCGCTACTCATTCGAAACATTATACCAGATCGCGTCAGGAAGCGGGGAAAGAGATTGCTGATGGTCCTCCTCCTCCACCTGATTCTAGCCCTCTTCATATTGAAAGGCCCAGTACTTAGCCCGTTGTACGGCCACCTTCCAAAGGTGTACTCCGTAAGTCTTCTTACAATCCCAACGCCTGTGCTGCTCAACATTACAATATTTTTGAGGATTTGGCTCAGGCACCATCTGCAATGTCTTCACTATAAGTACTTCAGATTTGTCTATCTCAACAGAAGGCTTCACTATCTACTATCGGCGGGGTTGATCCTGTTGATTCTATCCTTCTTGCTTTCGATTTAGAGAATTGCGTCCCACGACTCCTGCACCAAATTTCCCTCATCATACAAGTTGGTATTAATGGTCTGAATATCCATTGGGTAGTTGTGGACGAGGGTACATCTACATGCGTCATGTCAACTTCTTGTTGGAGAGCCATTGGTTCTATGGCTTTGAATTCATCATCAAATGCCCTTGAAGCGTTTTATGGAAGAGAATCTAAACCTCTTGGTGTTCTTGCTAGTTTACTAATTACATTAGAAGGGAAGACAGTTAATGTCGAGGTTGAATTAGTTGACGCCAAGCTCAATTATAATCTTCTCCTCAATCGCAATTGGACTCACGCCATGCTGTGTGTTCCCTCCACTCTCTTTTGTGTTTTGAAATTCCTGTACGAAGGAAAGATTTTTTTTATTATCAGTTATTGTTCTTCACTTCTTTTGAGAACAACATTCTGTATGTAGATCAAATTCCTAATCCCTATGAGAGCGTAGGGCCGTGTCTCTTCAAAGATCCTGCCCTCATGGGTATTTTTCCTCTTCCTCCACCCAACACCGTTCAGATTAATATGATCTCTCAGTCTGACGACCCATGGATCATCCATTCGCTTGAACACATCAATTCTTTCGGAGATTCGATGTCGTTAAGTTCGATCGAGATAGACTATTGTGGAATTATTTTAGCTTCGTAGCCTCCACCTCCTGATCATGCTCCTTTGAGTGTGTCTCTTGACACTTATTCTCAATCCCCTTGGCTCGGTGATTCAAATTAGCCTGATCCCTTGAAAGAGATATTTCCTTCCCATGAAGCCATCGTGGAAACTACGTCTCTCGAGGATCTTCCGTGGGATGATAGTCATCATCATTCCTCATTCATGCCTAGTCTCAGGGCCATGTCTATGTGTCTTGAGATGTTTGCATCTCAGGTTCTTTCTCCTCCACTTCAAATGCCTATTCTAACACATGAAGTTTTTACGGAGGGTAACTTGAGTAAAATCATGCAAACGATGCCTATCGACATTTTTGTGAAACCGAGAATCGTCGAGAACATCCATATCGGGGTCACCTATTCTTCGGATGAAGTTCAGGTTTATACTAACATTTTCCATGAGTTCCGCGATGTCTTTGCATGGTCTTACGAAGAGATGCCCGACATCGATCCTAGTATAGTGGTGCATGAGATTCCTACCTACCCTGGTTCAAATCCTGTTCATTAGCGCCTTCATCCTGTGCACCCTAGAAAGGCTACCACCATTAAGGGTGAAGTTGAAAAAATTATCAAAGTTGGTTTTATCTATCCAATTCCCTTGACAGAATGGGTGTCCAACATTGTCCCTGTAGATAAGAAATAGGGTACCATTTGGGTCTGTGTTGATTATCGTGACATAAACCGGGCCCGTCCTAAGGATAAATATCTTACTCCCTTTATTGATCAAATCATTGATGATTGCACTGGGAGTGAGATATTTTCCCTCATGGGAAGCTTTTCTGGCTATAACCAGATTAAAATTCTTTCGATCGATCAACATAAGACTGCCTTATCTTTTCTTGGGGTACTTTCGCATATAAGAAGCTCCCTTTTGGCTTGAAGAATGCTGGGGCCACATTTCAGCAAGCGATGTCATATTATTTTCACGATATTAATCACATCGTTCAACCTTATCTGGATTACCTTCCGGCTCATTCAGCTAAACATAAGGACCCTCCTGACCATCTCCATCAGATATTTATTCACTATCAATGCTATAACATCTAGCTGAATCCGCATAAGTGCATCTTCTGTGTCGATTCTGGTAGACTCTTGGGGTTTATCATTTCCAAAGATGGGATTCACCTTTATCCACTCAAAGTTGAGGCTATCATTAATATCCCCTCTCCATCCTCATTACATCAGCTGTAGAGTCTACAGGGGAAGGCTAATTTTTTGCGTCGTTTTAAACCTAACTATGCCAAAGTAGCTAAAGGATTCACGTGATTACTTAAGCAGGGCAGCTCATTCCTTTGGGATGAGATCGCCCAGAAGTATTTTGATGCTTTGAAGACATTACTTTTCAACGCTCCTCTTTTGCATCCTCTGAACTATCATCACAATTTTTCCCTCTATTTAGACACTACTTTCAGCATGATTTCCATGGTTTTGGTGCAAGACGATGATGACGGTGACAAGCATGTTATTTACTACCTCTCTCGTAACCTTATCGATACTGAAACATGCTATGCTCATGTCAAGAAGTTATCGTTGGCTGCAGTTCAAGAAGTTCAATGTTTTCGTCATTACATTATGATGCATACTGTGATTGTGATTTCTAATTGCAACCCTATGACCTATATATTGTCTTGACAATTGTTGGGGGTAAGTACTCGAAGTGGATTTTCATCCTCCAAGAGTTTGATTTGGAATTTACTACTACCAAGTCAAAGAAATATCTAGTCTTTGTCGATCTGATCTACTCCCTCCCCTCTGACTCCACTCCATCTGGTTCTGAGGAATGCATTCCGGTCGATACACTTTTTCTGATTAGCATCCTCGATCCTTGGTATGGTGATATCATCGTATATCTTCATACTTCTACCTTTAGATCTGAGTTGATGAAGGATCCTCGCTGACGCATCCATCATCAATCGCAAGCTTATCGTATAGTCGGAGATACACTCTACTGCATCAGGGTAGATTCCATTCTCCACCGGTATTTGACTCTCGAGGAGGCTGAGAAAGCACTAAATGATTTTCATCGTGGCGCCTGTGGCGGTCACATGTATCGTTATGACACTTCACAGAAGATCCTTCGTGCTGGGTATTTCTAGCCCTCCATCTTCAAGGACTGCATTGTTGCTGTTCGAAAATTTCATGATTGCCAGATCTATTAGCGCAATGTGTGCGCGCCGCCTTCACATCTCCACCTTGTCATTATCATTGGTCCCTTTGCGAAGTGGGGCATTGATTTTATGATATGTAACCCTCACTCGGGCGGGGGCATGCTTATATCATCGTAGTTGTTGACTACTTCACCAAATGGGCCAAAGAAATGCCTACACTTACAACTGACGGTAAGATAACAGCTCAATTCATATTCAATCACATCATTTCTAGGTTTGGTGTCCCTCAAGCCATCACTACCGATCATGGTTCCCATTTTCGGCATTATATGGTGGTGGAGCTGACTTCCAAGTTGGGTCTATGTCATGACAGCTCAACGCCGTACTATCCTCAGGCCAATGGCCAGGTTGAAGCTGTGAATAATGTTCTTGTCACCATGCTTCAACGTACAAATGGGATGCACAATTCCAACTGGCATCTCATGTTATTTTTGGCTCTTTGGGCATACCAAACCTCAGTTAAGGATGCGACTCGATTCACTCCATTTCAGCTTGTTTACGGTCTGGAAGCTACCCTTCCTATTGAGTGTGAAATACCTTCGCTCAAGTTGGTTGTTGAATTTATGCCAAACACTTCGCCAGAAGAAGAGCATCTTCTCTACTTAGAAAGGCTGGATGAAACTCGCCACTTTTCTACTTTGGTCATTGAGGCACAAAAGAAGTGGGTCAAAGCCCATTTTGACCAGTCGGTTTGCCCTCACTCCTTTGTAGAAGGAGACCTCATCCTCCTGTATGACCAAGCTCATGATAAGATGGGGGCAAGAAAATTTCAACCCATGTTCCATGGGCCCTGCATTGTTAAATGTGTCTTGCAGAATGGGGCCTATGAGGTCATTGATTACGAAGGTCATCCTCTAGATCAACCCAAAAATGGGTTGTATCTTAAAAAATATTATGCATGAGTCATTCATGCATGTTTTGTGTACATAGTTGTTCTTTTCATTTTTGTACATTTTTGTCTTGGTGTGCTTTGCGAGCATTTTCCTGCTTATTGAGTCGTTGCTTATTATGCATATGTCTATTACCCCTTATGTCGGTTTTGCGGATGGTGCCTCCCGCAGTACCCGGAACTTGTCTTCGGCAGCCCAGGTGATTTATGATCTTGCTGGTGAATTGGTAGATCTACAAGGTATCTGTCTAGCACGAACTACAAACAATGTCGCTGAATATAGTGCTGTCATTGAACTATTAAATAAGGTGATTACCCTCGGCATTCGTGCATTGGTTGTAAATCTAGACTCATAGCTTTTCGTTCTTCAACTTAATGGACATTATTCAATTAGAAACCCTTGGATTTTAAGGTTGTATTTATGTCTTCGTTTGCTGGAAAGACATTTTGATTATATCACATATCAACATATTCCTAGGCGGATGAATGCATTAACTGATACAGTGGCCAACATTGTATTAGATAGAAATTTGCATAATTTGTAAAATCATCATCACATGAAAAAGATCCATATATGAAAATAGATGTATATATATATATATATATATATATATCGAATGTTTTCATCAATGTGCATCATAAGTTCAAAAAATATGTTTGTTTATGTTGCATCCCGAGACATCATGTCTCTCAAAAATATGCAGAAATAAATCCTAGGTGTCTAATTGGCGTGATTCTCATGATAGCATGTCATTGCTCGTATAAGCCACCTCAGCAAGCGGTGAACTTGGTTTGACACCCCTATAGTGTGTCTCTCGTATGCATGAGGAACATCGTCGAATCACACATAGTCCAGAACCCCACGAGAGATTCCCTCCAAGTTGTGCATGATTTCCTCCTCCTCGCCCCCCTCACCATGAGGGGAAATATCAAAGTCACGAGGGATCCGCCTTGCTATTGGAGACATACCTTGAGGTCTTTCTGGGCCAAAATCTACATAACACATGGATTCAATGTTAGAACATACATAACAAAAAAAATCATAATACTCGTGAAAATATAAATGAGTCTTACCAAGTGCTTCATCCCAGTCCTCTCCTTCTGGGAGTGGGAGGTCTGGATCACAAGTGAAATATATGCCAGAGTAGGGCCAATCCTATACGAAACTCAGCTATCATCGGAGCCAATCAAAGAACTCTGGTCTCCAGGAAATTTGTTGACTTCCCCCTGACCTTGGCATCAGCGCTGCCCAACAGGCCATCCATGGCTCTTGTGTTGGTGGTGTTGGGGCTATAACTTCCTATCGCTGAAATATCGGTAGTCGTTCCAAGAATAACGATACTAGGATGGATCAATATCCGAATTGCTTTAGTTTGGTCTTCTTGCATTTCGTCAGTTGACGTTTCATATTGATCGTCATTGCCTCTGCCCAGTTGTAGAGGGTCGGTATCATACAATCTACTGCAAGAAGTAACTGTGTCTTTCTTGCTTCATGTGGTGCTTGTGATCCTACACCTCATGTGATGGTGTGTAGCACTACCTTTGGTGCCAAGTCCGGGATAGTCTAGATGTCCATTTTCCCGCTTCCTGATCCTTTCCATGCCCCTTGACATACCCTGTCGATCACCATGCTCATGATATCCATGGTGAGTTGGGTGCCGGTTAGGACTGGTATTTCCCCCCTCCACGATAGTCCTGTTATGAAATAAATGTCTGAAACATCAATCTCGAGTTCCTGGTCACGAAGAATGAATTTTTCCTGATCCTCATCCCAGATACTAATTAAGTATTGCAACAGCTACGGTTGAGCTCTGAGGCATGGTGTCATGAAGAATTTTTTCAGTCCACAGCCTCTAAGAGCTTCCATGCATATTTCATTTTCCATGGCAAGCTCATCTTCTTCACTGTGTTCTCGTTCTTTCCATTTGATCACCATTTTTTTGCTTCACGCCCGCAAACATGTTCATATGAACATCAGTAGCCAAATTAAGAGCTTTGAATTTGTGAAAATTGGACATTCTTTCTCGCATTGCAAGCTTAAAGAGGTTTGCGCAATTGGCATGCCCCAGTTCAAAAATTCGGGCGATTGGCACGAGTCCATGCCTGATACTCGCGCCAACCGCCGTGCCCTATTTTTTACAAATTCCCCCAAATAATTCCAAATTTGGGGTTGCGGGCAATGAAAGAGGAATAAAAATGTAGGGAAGGATGTCAACTCTTATCTAGAACTGACAAATTCGAGATTGGTCTGTCGGATTGCTCGCTATCACCGCTGCAAAATCACAGTGTAGAAAGGGTAAATATTACTCCACAAGAGGTAAAAGTGAAAAGTAATTATTTTTAACCATTTTTGGAATTTTATAACTTTTCGAAACCCTAATTAGGTTTTAAGACATATTTTTCAATTATTTCACTATGTTATTTTGAGACATGGGCTTTACGTTTGTCTCTTGTGCAACGACAGGTCTTTAATGAGATCGCGATGAAGTAACGATTTGTATTTTATACTTTTTCAGACTCTGTAAAAACACGAAAAATTCACTACTGGAGTCATCTTTCAGCTCTTTTCTTACTCTCTAAAACTAAAAATATTGTCGAGATTCTTGTCGTTTTGAACTCATTAAATGGCTGCGAAACGATATCTACCCAGTATATGTTTACCCCATTTTCGGGCTGGGATAGATTATTTACGAAAAAGAAATACCTTAGCCTATCACGACTAAGAGGTTCTTTCAAATAATTTTTTCTACCTTTTCAGATTTGAGGGAATATTTATGAAAAGGGACATGCTGGAGTTTTCTTTTCCACTTCTTTTCAAACTCTCTAAACATGAAAATATATCGAGTTATTCCTTTGTCAGTATCATTAAACCCTGATGACATCGGACATCGTCACCATGACGTTCACCGAGTTCCTCCTTCCTAGGGCTCGTAAAATGTAATAGGATGGATTTGTCTGAAGGACAAACTTACATTGCAAGCATATGTTATCCCCTTCAAGCTTGTTTTAAAAAATAATTGGGGTACTCACTAGAAATTGTGGGGGAAAATGGAACCAGTTTTTAGTTGTGTTGGCAGTATGTCGTTCTTGAACATGACACTCGTCTGCATTTGTGTCGGGTTGGAGAAATCTCATTTCATCATTTTTTGCTCCATGGGTTTGGGTAATCTATTTTGACCTCTCATCTGCTCTTTGCCACGTCATCATGACCTCAGATCCCTTGATGTCAAATATTTCCAAATCCAGAGTCGTGTCGCTAATATGTTCAAGAGAAGTTTGCCTCTGTAGTTTTCAACCTTCCTCTGATTCTTTGTTGGTCCTGATTCATTATCATCATGTTCCTCTGTCTCATGTCGATGATGTGGGAAATATTATGGCCTTCCTTCGACCGGGTCACTTCCTGTCAACTTCAACTCATTATCTAGGTAGTTGATCTAGATATTCCCTACCGGTACCTTGGAGCTTGCATGCCTCAATGGCAAGTTCTTCGCATTCTCCAATAGGTCCACATTATTGGTCTTCAATCGAGTGATTCTATGACTGTTCGATTCCAGATCACTGTTCACATTTCGTGGATTGTACCTGTTGTACCTTGAAATCCATTGTCATTATTGGTGATTTCTCTCATGTCTGTTAACAACTTTCATCATTGGATGGTAATCGGGTGGTTTTCTTGCATGTTCGACTTTAGCTTACATATTCGCATGCTTGAATTTGTATTTGTTTGGGTTGAGATGGAGCGCAAGACCCTGGATTTTGTCTGATAAGATCCAGGCTGCGGGGTATTATGGTTTATCATGACTTTATACATGACTCTTTTGACTGGATGGTTGTGACCATACCTGAGTCTATTTGTTGATCCTACTGTTGGATGGTTGTGTCCATACCTCAGATCTCAGTTTATATATGTACTCTACTATGGATGGTTGCGCCCATACCACATGTTCATGTATCATAGATATCAGTTGTACTTGTAATTTCAGGTCTTCTGAAAGTGGTGTTTGGTTCAAACGCATTCTCATAAAGGATTTCACCCCTCCCTCTCTTTCGGACCTCATGCTTTAGGGCACATCTGTTACACAACATTTTGTCACTGTCCCTGCAATCCCCATCCCGCACATTGGAGGATAATTTATGTGACTAATAAGAAGCTTCATGCCTTGCAAATACCATCATTGCATCCCTTGCCATTAGGACAACATTCCGTCTGTTGACAATTCCCTGAGCAAACCATCAAAAACACATGTTTTTGCCTTGGCACTAGTATACCATTATGCCCTCACGCTAATGAGGAAGATTAATATTGGGCTCCGCACCCATTGGCACTCTGTCCCAGTGAGCTACCCGCGCCAACCTGTTTATGGAATGTTTTTTAAATATAGAAGCGAAGTTTCTATCCTAACAACTTCGTGGGCGAGTCATCTGGAGTGGTTCAACTGAATAACCACTGTCCCCCTCCTTTGGCCTCTTGCTTCCACCTTTTGGGGAAACCTCCCAAAGGATAAGGTCTCCCTTCCACCATTGTAGAGATCCCAACCTCCTCCTCTCCCTCTAGAAATAAAGCCATCTCCCATTGATACACTATCTGAACATATTATAGCTGGAAGGCTGAAGAGAATTCCTGAACATTTCGCTAGAGAGATAGGACAGAAAGAGACCTTTGTCGAGAGAGCTTAGTCTTGTGTCCTCACCTCATCTGAATTCCCCCACGATCCTTTGAGACGCGCTTCAACTGAACCCTGCTGGAGGAGGCTGCGACGTCAAGGCTACGGTTGTAACTCTTTCTTCTATTTATACATATACATGACTATTGTCTGGTTCCCATCTTGCGTTAATGTGTTTTATTTGATGCAATATGCTTAACCTTCCTTGATTGGTTAGTTGATTATGAATTAAATCATTGTATTGTATGTTGCTCTTGTTTGTTGATCTTCGTGCAGGTATTCGAGCATTGTTGCAAAAGGATTGTGACCCGTCGAGATAGAGATCAAGAGGCCATCACCACTACAGTGACGACAATGTTGGACTCCAAGTAGGTCAATCTACCCCGTCCTTTTCATTCATTAATTAGGAACCTACACTTTAGCTTGTCCCTTTGTTTCTAGACCCACTCTAGGTCTAGAGGGATCGTCTATGTCTGCAAAGAGGATTTACCTTCCCAACAACAATAACACACCAAGAGGTCAACTTTGACGTTTAATCCTTCAGCACCATGGGCTTTCGACGTTCGCCGCAACCCTGAACAACAAGCGTAACCGTCACTGCCTTGGACAAGGTCTCTTCTTATCACCCAACCCAACCAAACACTCACATTCCCCATATAGAGCATACTACTTAATATTACCTTCTCCAGAAGTGTCCTTCATTAGGTTGAGTGCCCAACACCTACCCTCATTAACAATTTCATGGGATACAGGTGGCTGGGGGTGGGGATCCCAAGGCCCCCTCAACCAATAGTTGGTCACCCCCATTAGGGGAATTTATATATTGATTTATTAACCGAGGGATAATATCTAGGTATGAATATTATAGATTCCTACTCTCATTTGCTTCATGCCAACTGAGGGAAAATACATGATGATCCTCCTTGGTTCCCTAGTTTTCTAACCATTTTGCCACTTTGTTTCTTTCTCGCAGAGTGTGTTGGGTTATAACATATGGAAAGTTGTATGTTGGCTTGAGGGGTCCTCACCCAAGTTCAGAGTATTTGCACAACCAGAAAAACCCTCAAACTAGTGGCCCTTTCAGCAGTTATCTGCTTACGCAGACCAAAGTCTCACCCAAAGCAATATGGGGGGGTGCTAGAGCTAGGTGTCCTCACCCTAAGGGAGCTTTTGATATGGATCCAACAGATCTAATACCTACTGCCTTGTGCACAAATTCATAGAACGAGATCTAATTACAGACAAATAGTAAAGAATTTTTGCACGCCTCGATAGTGATAAACAAATTTATCCCTTTCGTATCCTTATATTGTTACATAATAAACCCTTACACAGACAAATTATTATACTTCAGATCTAACATTTAAGTAGAAAAATACTCCCATAATTGAATTGTACCAATGTGACTATTAATTTCGGAACACAGATGTATTCAATAGAAAAGATCCAGATCTATAATAAGCAATAGATAATGTTCATAACAAATCTAAGACAGTATATAAGAATTACATAAAGTTTGAGTTCGCCAAAGTTTCCTTCTTTATTAAGATATCTTCAATCAATACAATCTTTCCCTTCTGTGCACACAGCTTAGGACAAGCTCTTCGCGCACACAGCCAGTAGGAGCCTTTCTACCCAGACTGACCCAAAATTCAGATCAAAACATAAGCATCTATCGATCTCTTCTTCTATTATATCATTCATATCTATATTTCTTCACTCGACTCTTACATATTTATATCTTTCTAAATGCGCACATACCATGGTCTCAAACCATGGTTTGAGACTCGTGGTTTTCCATTTTACCCATTAAAATAGTTAAGAGACTTTGACCTGCCCAAAAGCCCCTTAATATATGTGTGCAACGCTTACAACAAAAACTTAACCAAAATTTACGCAAAAATTATTTACCCAGGGGACCCTCCTCCAACAGGCCGCCAACACAATCTAGTGACTTATCTCGAGTCACTCTGGTCCGACTACCTGCATCTTATCTTTGAGCGCTTGTACCGAACTCTGAAATGGAAGAATGATTTTTTCACTTTGTGTTGCAGCACTCTATGCTTCTTCGACCAATTTCTGCATGGTTGAACCTTCGGCAAACAGAATGATGCTTCATTGTGTTTGCTATAGGTTATTGAGGGTTGTATCAATGGTCTGCGAGAGGTGCATGGCCTCATCCGCCCATGGATTCATTATATCTTCCAATACATGTTCTCTCCAATGCAACGTATCAATCTCTTCTTGGATGGTGTGACTCTCCTACAACCGATCTAGTCTTTGGGTAGGCACAAGGGTCAGCATTGCGACCCAAATGTCATCAAATTGTTATTCTTTGGCCCTAAGCTCCACCTTGAGCTGCCGGATGACGGGGTCGTTTTGGACGGAAGTCCAAAGACCCATGGATTCTTCAAGCAACTGGCTACCAGCATTCACAGTAGCAGTGATGCTGGCCGTTGATTCTTGGACTATTGTAGCGCGCTACGCGCGAACTTATGGCAGTGTTTCTAGCTGCAGCCTCATCTGGAGATCGACAATATTTTTTTGAAGTTTGCGCAAACAATCGTGATTTTGGAGCGTGATGCCTTAAGCACAATTACCAATCTTTCAAGGTTAACTATCAGTGCGACTGTGGAAGGGACTATTCTTCTAGTAGGTCACCGCAGAGTCGATTAATCATGGATTCTAGTGTTGTGCATTGATCCTCGACGTGCCTCCTCTGCATTTTGTTGCCCCTTATTCATCATCACTGCTTGTTGTTGAGAATCTGTAGTTATTTTGGAGGCGTGGACCGCTCGGTAATACAGCTTGTCCACGATCATTGTGTGTATGGTGTGAAGTCTTCATCCGGGCAGCATCGCCAAGTGGATGCCAAATTCTGTGCAAGCTTTCACATTAGTGCACAAGTCAGGCTACTCTACGGTAACTGTAGGGCCCATAATTTGAACCACCTGGCTGTCTATAGGGGATGGAAGCATAGTGTTGATGGGTTGCGCACTCACTTGTCTGAGGCTGGATGTATGCATGCTCGCTTGCTTCACACTCTCTTGAATCGTGCTCGCTTGCACCTTCAGCTCCTAAATACCTAGCTGTACATCTGTGAGGACCAATTTGTATTGCGCTTCCACATCATTCTTGAGGTTGGTAGTTGTAGTCTTGACCATGTTTTTGATCTCATTGAGGTCATATTCCGTGAGGGTCAGGGCCTTTTTCCCTGTCTTCTTGGATCCCTTTCTCTTTTTGCGCGGTCCGAGGGATCCCTAAGATCCTCCCTTAGTTCCTTTTGTTGTTTTTTTCGTAGGTGCCCCAGTATTGTCACTATCTTTATCATATGCCTCCTTATCCATATCAATAGTTTCACCCGTCGTGGTCGGCTTGGGCTCTGTCTCGACATCCTTCTGCTACAGATATGTCTGCATTTCCTTGCATGTATCCTTTTGTTAATCCTTATCCTTGTTTTGCGCAACTTTGTTGGAGTTTTGACATGACCTGAAGAGGATGCCACACCAGTGTGTCACACTTCTAACCATAAAGCAGGCCAATTCATCGTCACGCACGTAAGATCGTCCTCCATGACCATGTAGGGTAGTTCATACCAAACACCCTCAACATCCCCTTTTGCGCTAATGTGGATGTCTCAGTGAAAAGTGGCTTTGAAATCGGCTATATGTTTGTACTGCTTGTACAATGTTGGCGATAAGTGTGGCTTGGACTGCACTGCTTGGAATACCTCATAATCAAACAATACCCAAAATATTTTGTTCTTTATGATGTGTGAAGGAACCTTAGAGTTCCACACTTGTTCATAGCACGTAACTTCGCAACATATCTAACTCGATATCTGGTAATTGAGTCTCATCTAGCGTCTTCCAACCAATGAGCGCAATCAAAAGTAGCAACCATGCGTAATAGAAATGTTTCCCCTCCTCCTATGCCTCACATGCATTCTCCAGGAACTCGGTGCATAGGTACTAAGCTCAGTTATATTGTATTCCCTTCTCACATTGCCCATCTAACACAATTACATGAACTAGGACTTCCTTTAGCCGACACTTCCTCGTCAACTTGCAGGTGAGGATGATTGTACCAAATTGCACCACGGGGTAATTGATTTCACTGACAAGGAATCCTTGAGTGTTGCGTGATACCTTGCAGTTCTTCTTGACTTTGTTCTCCACTTTCTTCTCCTGGTATTTTCCTCCAAAGGTCGTGACAGGGTCTACCCCCTGACTGGGTATGTTGATGATCCAATGTATCAAATCAACATCAATAGGAATGCGCTCTCCAAGACACAAACAAACATCGTGCACTAGGGCGAGCAGCCTACACACACAAATATCATTAACTGCGATGTGTCCAAAGTGTAGGACTTTCAACAAATTCAACAACCCTGACTTCTGTAGACCCAAGGCCCAGGGCTTTATCTCAACCTTGATCATGCCATTGTCATAGGGGACCAAATCCAAGTATATTATGGGCACGAGATCAAGGAACTTCTCCTAATCGGCCAAGTCCCATTATTTTATCTTTAGCAGGGGGACCTTCGCAATTATCTCCCCCTCAAATGGCACATCTTCAAGGAGTAGCGGGGAGTTGATATATGACCAGACCTTGTCCAGGTCCTTTAGAATATTTACATATGCTTTGCGCAGTGCCATATACTTGGGAAACCGTGAAATCAGATCTACCTCCATGACCTCATCTTCCTCCATAATCATTTCATGTAGGTCAGCCACAGGTCTCTTTTTGTGCTTGACAACAGTCGACTGAGGCTTCGGGGTCTTCTGGCGCAGTGAATTTCGGGACCCCAAGGACTACCCTTCTTAGATTTTTGTGGTTGGGATGCAGGCACAGGGGTTTCAACAAGCGGCTTAGGGATTGCTTCAGCCGACGTCACAGAGGGTGTGGGCTTAGTGGTAGTCATGCTTTACAGAATTAAATATCCTAACCCTCGGTTGCGCAACTCTTCGTAAAACAATGGGTTGATCCCAGACATAAGCTTTAGGCAACTCACAGATAGAAAAGAGCACGAATCACATGGAAAGCAAAGGGAACTAATGTGACCCTTCTTGTTATATTTATAGTGATAGCGCAGCCTAAATGGTCTGATGTTCATTAATGTAGCCCAATAAATGCTAAAACGACTCCAAATATGGCATAAACTCATTATTAAATGTATTTCAGCTGCTCCTCCAAATGGTAATAAAGTTTTCTTATACAGATTTACTGTTCCAATGGCTAGTTGTTGGTAACTCTGTGACTTGATCACCCTCCTAGCATAGTGTCTGCGTGACTGTCATACATGTCTGCGCATCTGATGTCCTTGTCGTGCAGACCAGCTTCCCCAACCCTTGACGTATTTTTTTACAGTCCTGTGCCCTCTCACAACTATCTGGGGCGCTAAGACACTGCTCCGACCATATAGTCATTTGGCATGCGCAAGGATAGGGATATCCCTGTAAGGTTTTAGCCCACTTCCATTTACATACCTCGGAAGGTCGTTACCTCCTAAAGTGGCCAGCCAAACCGCACCTCCCTCTGTGATCTGCTTAACCACATAGGGTCTGAGCCAATGCATTTTGAACTTCCCTAGGTGGCGCGCAAACTTGCTCTCATATAACAAAACCAAATCATCTTCCTTAAAAATATTATGTCTAATGTGCCTGTCATTCCAAGCCTTTTTGTGCGCCTTTTGTACCTACTGATGGAAACATACAATGAATAGGTCCTCTTCTAGTGTGACCAACTATGACAATCCTTCTTCCATAATATCTTGCTTAGCCATGTTAGTGGTTGTTGTAATGCGCAAACTTGGAACAATATACTCTATTAGCATAATAACTTCCTACCCATGGACCATTTTGAAAGGTTTATTCCCTGTCAATTTCTTGCATGTGGTCCTTTATGCCCACAAAACCACAGGCACGCACACATCCCAATCATTTTTGTTAGCATTGCAAATCTTAGTGAGTGTGTTCTCCAATATCTTGTTAAAAGCTTCCATTGCACAATTGGCTAAGGGTGATATCATGTACTCTTCTGATGGTGTATCTGGATTTCTTCAGTCAAAGATTTAATTTTTTCATTCAGAAAGTGGGTTCCTTGGTCACTCGTCAAGATATTAGGATACCCAAATCGTGTCGAGATATTTTCTAAAATTATGTGCACATTTGTTTCTGTGCTGTAGTCTTTTACTAGTGCAACCTCGGCCCATCGGGTCACATAGTCCGTCGGAGCGATTATATAATGCACACATGTATTCTTTCCTAGAGGGTTGATGGGTCTGATGAAGTCATTAGCCCATTTTTCAAAAGCTTGAAAAGTCATTTGTGGGTGCACGGGAATTTCATCCCTGCGCGACAGTCTCCCCGTCTGCTGACATACGTCACAAGCACGGCAATATGCGTGTGCGTCATTGTGCACGTGGGCCACCACAACCTAGCCTGTAATATTTTATGTGCATTTGTTTTCCCTACATAATGAACTCCTACAATCCCTCCATGAGCTTCTGCTAATATATCCTATCTTTCAAATTCCAACAGATATCTCCTCAATATTTCATCTGACCCCATTTTGTATAACTGGCCAGCAATCAAGGTGAAATTAGATGCACGCATGACCAACTCTTTCTTGTGTTTCACCATATATTAAGTGGGTGCACTTACGGTGGTAAGGAAATGAATGATATCAACGAAGTGATCATCTACTACCTTAATGGAAAATAGTTGCATGTCGGGTAGTCCTTATTCCAAGTTATTAGGCTCTTCTCTGTTTTCAATGCACGACAGGTGGTCTGGCCCGAAGTTCAGTCTCCCTGGTTTCATAATTACTTCAAAGTCATACACCTAAAATAATAATAGCTATCTGCAGATATTCCCCCCAAACATAGGCTTGTTGAACAGGAATTTCAAAGCAAATTTATTAGTAAACATCTTAAAATGTCCTCCCGACAAATAGTGGCAGAATTTCTACAGCGCGTAGACCATAGCCAATCCTTCCCTCTCTGTGGTTGAGTAGTTGCACTCCGCACTTGAAAATTTCCAACTGGAAAATGCAATAGGGTTGTCAATATCCCCTTCTCTAGGTTGCACTTAGAAAACTCCTAACACGATGCAGGATGCATCAACGTTTACATGGAATTCCTTTGTCCAATCTGGAAAAACCAATATGGGTGTAGTGACCAACTTCTTCTTAAGAAATTCAAGGCTCTTCTGGAAATCCCCGTCCCAATAAAATGAGGCATATTTCTTTAGAAAATTCTCCATTGGCACAGTGATCTGCGCATAACCTTGAATAAACTTCTTGTAATACCCTGTGTGCCCCAAAATTGAGAGCAGCTATTTTACATTTGCGGGAACCTCCAAGTTAACAATAACAACAATCTTTTTTGGATCCACCATCAATACTTGTTGACAAACAATATGACCCAGCAAGATCCCAAAAGGAACGCAAAATATGCACTTCTTCATGTTGAGCGAGATCTGATACTTCCGACAAGTATCTAGCATCAGGCGCAGGCTCGACACATGCTTCTTTAATAATCCAAACAAATTCTAGTCTTCAAGGTATATTTCTAAGAATTTGTGGATGTACTCCTTGAACACAGCTACTATAGTTGGCACATTCTTCAGACTGAATGGCATGACTATGTATTGAAAGGATCCCCACTCTGTTGCAAAGGTTGTTTTGCTTCTATCCTCCGGCACAATGAACAAGGAACTAGTGAGACAGATTGAGAAGATTGCGTATTATAGATGATGTTATCTATGGCACTAGGTCTTGATTCAATATGGCATCATAATTTGGATCCTTATCTGATGGTATCCAGAGAATCCATCTATGAATGAGTAGGCCTCCTGCCCACCCACATTATCCAGTATTTCATCAGAAAAGGGAGTTGGGAATGGGTCATGCACGCAAGCATCATTCAATTTGCACAAATCTACACAAATCCTTATTACTCCCTTGATCTTCTTGTCTTGAACCACCATAAGTCTTACCCAATCAAACTCTTCTACTAGTTCAATGATCCCTTCAGCCACCATTTTCTCCAATTTCTCTTTGACCTTTTTCTTGTATTTGGGATTCAACCTATACAGGCGTTGCTTCATAGGTCACACATCTAGTTTCAAGGTGATCTTCATTACTTTGAGGTCTCCTATAATCCCCTTCAGTTCAAAAATTTCATAGGAAACAACTCCTGGTATTCAGTCAATAGCTCGACGACCTTTCCTATCGTATCATCATCCTAGTGGTCCCCTATATTTGCTATTTTTGGCTATTCCTCTGAGTCAATATTGACTTGTCTAATCTCCGGAGGCTTGGTTACATCAGATAACTCAACTGTAGGCCCAACAACTGTGAGATGTCCTTCAGACTCAAGAATAGTAATATCTCTCAGGTCTTCTTCGTTATCTTTGATTGATATATTTCGACAGTCCACGATGTCCCTCTTCTGCGTGTCCCATGCTGGTAGGGCGCATTCCACTGACGACTTTGTGGTGTCAAATATGAATTCCTAAATATCCTGTAGTGCCTCATCAAGGCATTCGAAGCCACTATCAAACCTAAAGGTTAGGATAAAACTTTTTGTTAACGCAGTCCATTCATTAGTTCCCTATCGCAGCTTAGTTTTGAGGTACCAGTTCATAGGCACCTTCCACAAAGTGTGGATGAATATGCACCCATTCTGGCTTCAACTCTTTGCCCCATACTTCAGTCTAGCTAGCCAAATGTTTGCGCGGATTATGGCCTTGTCCGGAATAGATCTTTCCTATTCTGGTATTCGAATTCTCAAATCGCATACACATCATGCAGGTATATTATCCCTAGTTAACCAAATTACCTTTGTGCATCTCCCACCAGCGTGTTGGGGTCGAGCGCAGAGCTATATCAAGTGCATGGAACCGTTGTGCATATGGAAATTTTTTTTCAAGATATTCTAAAAATAGATTAACATTACTCAAATCATCATAATAAGGAAAATCTCGTACCTTTGAGGATATGCACCGAAGAGATTTTGTCATATGATTGCAGCACAACGCAGATACTTCGTGTAAACGATTTTTCCATTTTTCCATCTCCTCATCTAAATCTGAAAAGAATGAACTATCCTTCTCCCAATTAAGCTGACCATTTGATTTTAGGTTGATCCAGTCCTCATCCCGTGTAGTTAACATATGGATATGGTCAAGATCATCATCTGCACACACCGACTCAGTGTATATTTCTTCTTATGCAGGGTCCAGAGGGAGCACAACCCGGGTTCCATTACTTTCAAACACCATACTTTTGCGCTTGAGGTTAATGATGTCATCTATATCGATAGCCCAATCCAAACCCAAAAACGCAGGAGATGGGTCGGTATCATCAACAATCTGGATAAATTAAAAGTTTGCGAGCACCCAGACTCCTTCAATATACACGACTACCTGCGAGAGTCTTCCTAATGGGATGATCTTTTGTTGATTCGCCATGTGAAGCTGAATAGTGGACCACTCCAAATTTGGTTCTCCCATTCGTTGCCGAGTCTGCTTTGGTAATACATTAGCATCGGACACTAAATCCAAGATAACCTAATCCATTTTGTATGCACCGATCTGAGTAGTTAAGTGCATTTCCCTTCTAGTTCTTCTTTTATTCCTATAAATCTTATTGAGTGCCTTCTGCTCTATTAGGGGTTGTTCCTTCTGTGCACAGTGGTCTATTCATGCTTGGAGGTTCTCGAATGCCTTCTTGTTGCGCAAAAATTTAATACAAGCCCGCAGGAAGGGCTTTAGCTCTGCATCTCCTTCAACCATGTCCATAAGCTTGTTTGATGCTTTAGATGTCGATGCACCCATCTCTGTGAAATCGTTCTTCGCTTCTACAAAGGTCTCATTTTCCCTCTGTAATTTGAATCCTTTCTTCTTTTTAGGCGCCTTTTTTTTAGATTGCAACAAGATGATGAGCTTAGTGGAAAGGAGTCGCCTTCACTAAGTGGGCCCGCAGGCTATTTTTGGCGCAAAGTCTATTTTTAGACTATGTCTATTTTTAGACATATGGATCATGTTCTATGAGTTGCAGGATGCTATTTGTGGATGGTTGGTCAAGTCAGGAAAAATATATGGACTTCTATTTTTAGACATATTGGGCGGAATCTATTTTTAGATTGCCAGTCTAAAAATAGATATGTCGAATATTATTAGCTCTTAATAATATTTGGACTCTAAACATTATCTTATTCTCTTGGAGCACTTCAGTTAAGTGCACAGATGTGGCAAAGGAGCTGACAGAAGGAATTACGCTATTCCTGAGGGTTAAGTGGAGGTATTGCATGGATACTTCAGTTAGAACTCATGTGACAGAGTTTGTTGGAGTTGATTGAGGAAGTTAGTGGAGTTGTATTCAGTTTAACTAATCTAAACATAGTTGAGCTATTTGTATTAAAAAAAAAAAAAAAAAATATATATATATTTGATATGATCAATCGTTCTACTTTTTTATTTCTTCTACCATATTCTCTGGTGTTATTACTTTTTTCACTTTTTTTCAATTAGTGAGAGTGGTGTGAATTAATTATAAATTAATTCACTAATTATAAACTCATTAATCAACTAAAGAATGCATCAGTTAACTTCAGTGCATGGACAGTTTCAGTGGAGACCAGTGCAGAAATAGGTGAAAGAGCAGGTTAACTATCAGTTGTGACTATACAGTTGCTATTTGCAACACACGGATAGGTGGAGAAGCCTATGAGGATTGCGCAGTACAAGCCAGGTGGTTTATCTATTTAATGAAGCCATCCCATAGCATTGAAAACATAATAGAGGCTGGCTATCAAGTGGCAAAAGATTGGAGCATGTGTTTTGCTAGATCTAGCTTGATAGTGTGTAGCAATTGAGGGTGTGCATGAGAGCTTGTGAGGAGATTTGTACTATGATTGTTACATGATCTCCATGACATATAATATACGGATATTTGGGGTTTTCAGCTTTAAGCTTTCCCATTAAATACTGTGTTCATATGTGTGATTGTTTGTGGTTTTAATGTGTGCATGCAATTGATTTTATTTCCGCAATTAATGATCAATGGTAGAAGAGATTATGTATTATGCATGAAGCTAAAATAGCGTGTGATTAGGAGAATCTCGGTGAATAATATATCAGTTATTCAATTTTCTACACCTTTTAGATCCAGAGATCAGTATCGGGCTTTTTTTCTTTGTCTTCACCTATTTCCGCACCACTTCTAATAACAATATTCACACTCATCTCTTCTTCATGCAGCTCAGCTCTTACCATCTGAATATTTTGAGGGGGAGTCTGCGGTTTTTTTCTTGCATCCTCGCAAATAATACAAGGAAATCTTCAATAACATGACCAAATTATCTACAATACCTGCAGGATTCTTGTGTTGGGTTTGGAAAATGACGCGCATAATGACCAACCTCCCCGTAGTTATAGCAGATGAGTTGTCCCCTTCCACGACTAGCTCCTCCTTTTCTTCCTCGGCCTCAGCCTTGATTCCACCATCTCCAGATGGAGATGCAGTGACCCTATTTCCCATCCTTTTGACTACATCCTATATAATCCAACTTAATCAATCATCAAATCGAAGTTGTGTCGGTTATGCTCATCATGTCCCACCGATCGGAAAAAATTGTAGAAAGGTTATTTAAGCTCAGGGATATATTTACCAATCCTAGGGCAGAAGTATGTCATGTGCATACCCGTGGCTTGAAAAATCGTGCACCATAATTTGGGAGTGCCACTTGGTCCAACCACACTCTTAATAGGGCTTGGTCCTTTGGATGTTAGATATTCATTGTATACAAGACACTTGTTGAGATTGCAACAAGATGATGAGCTTAGTGGAAAGAAGTCGCCTTCACTAAGTGGGCCCGCAGGCTATTTTTGGCGCAAGTCTATTTTTAGACATGTCGATCATATTCTATGAGTTGCAGGATGATATTTGTGGATGGTTGGTCAAGTTGGAAAAATAGATGGAATTCTATTTTTAGACATATTGGGAGGAATCTATTTTTAGATTGCCGGTCTAAAAATAGATATGTCGAATATTATTAGCTCTTAATAATATTTGGACTCTAAACATTATCTTATTCTCTTGGAGCACTTAAGTTAAGTGCATAGATGTGGCACATGAGCTGATAGAAGGAATTACGCTATTCCTGAGGATTAACTAGAGCTATTGCATGGAGGAATTCAGTTATAACTCATGTGACAGAGTTTGGTGGAGTTGATTGAGGAGTTAATGGAGTTGTGTTACGGTTAACTCGGTTAAACATAGTTGAGCTAGTTGTATCTAGTCTAATTTGATTGATACACTAGTGAGAGTGGTGTGAATTAATTATTAATTAATTCACTAATTATAAACTCATAAATCAACTAAAGAATACATCGGTTAACGATTGCATGGACAGTTTCAGTGGAGACCAGTGAAGAGGTAGGTGAAAGAGTAGTGTGACTATCAGTTGTGACTATACTGGTGCATGAGTTTGCACCACACATTGATGGAGATGCCAATGAGGATTGCGCAGTGCATACCAGAGGGATTCAAACTCATATTGAGCAATTATTCATCTTGGATTGCGCAGTAGAGGCAGGCTAACAGGTGGAGCAGATTGGAGCATGTGTTTTGCTAGATCTGAGCTTGTGTAGTGTGTAACAATTGGAGATTGTACTGAGAGCTTGTGAGGATTTTGTACAATGATTGTTACCGTGATCTCTATCATTATAATATACAGATAGTTGGGGGTTTTCAGCTTTAAGCTTTACCATAAATATTGTGTTTATATGTGTGATTGTTTATGCTTTTAATGTGCGCATGCGATTGTTTATATTTCCGCAAATTAATGATCAATGGTAGAAGAGGTTATGTATTATGCATGAAGCTCAAATAGTGTGTGATCGGGATAATCTCGGTGAATAATTTAACATTTATTCAAATTTCTACAACACTGATCTTTATTATTTCCTTCAACTTTACACCATACACCTACGCATACACCCTTCCCCTTATTGATGCTACCACAGCAACAAAAACCCACATTCTCCATGTAAAAATGCATGTCACATTCATTCCCAAAATTTTCCATCTCATACTTAGAAATTTATTCTGTTCATTAACGTTTCATACTGATCCGAATGGAAAATGGCATCAACCCATGGTATTCATCTACCCATGTTATCCATACACCCATGGAATTTACCCATGGTATTATAAATGGCATCGACCCATGGTATTCATCCACCCATGATATTTATTCACCCATGGTATTATAAGTGACCCATGGTATGTATCCACCCATGGTATTCATCCACACATGGGATTTACCCATGGTATTGTAAGTGGTATCTACCCATGGTATCCACTTATGGTATTGTATCTTAAAAAAGGCTATAAATAACAAGCCTCACTTTGTAAAAGGACAGATTTTCCGCCACAATGTAGCTTCTACAGTTATTCTCTATTTTAATTAAACAAGTGTCTTTGTGGTTTTATTTTCTTTGTGTTCTCTCTTTTTTCTGGCATTCTAATTTTGCAGATCTTGTCAGACCTATTTCAACTTTTTAGAACTTGGGGGCCTCGCCCCAAGATCTGGATCAGTGGTATCAGATTCAGGTTATGCCTCCATGGGAATGAGGGTTTTAAACATATTTTAGTTTCAATGTTTTGCAGCAATCTTCAGCAAAATCCATGAATTTTTTTGGGCGGCGATTTTTCAGATCAGATCTGAAAATTTTGGTGAAAATTTTACAAAAAAAAGGACTATATCTGGATTCCTTGTGAAAAAATACTCAAATTCCAAAAAAAAAATCGGCCAAATTGGAGTTCGGATGAGGGAGATATCGCTGATTCAAAATCAGCAATGTTGAAGCAATTTTTTTGACAACAATTCATGGACGGCAGCTCTCCTGAAATTTTTTGCAATTTTAAATGAAAAATTTCAGAATAATGGATATATATCTGAGCTCCTCTTGAAAAATCACCCAATTTCAAAAAAAAAATCGGTCGAATCGGAGTCCGGATGTGGGATTTATCGTTGATTTAAAATCAACTATTTTTTCAGAAATTTTGTGACGATGAGATAGTTCCAGCGTGAATCCTGAGAGTCTAGAGTCTCCAGATAGTGGTTTCAAACATATGAGAAAATGCAGAATGATCATTCCATTTCCAAAAATAGGTTATAATAAATATTCTGAGTTATATTGACCGAGTTATTCTCATTTTAAATCTGGAGCAGCATTCGGAGCGGGTTCCCTTTGGAGACGTGCCCTCCCATCCCGCTTTAGTAGGCACCTGCTTCACATTCATCATTTTCATCATAGCAGAATTTGGCTTAGGTTATTTGGAGATGTGCCTTCCCACCCCAAGCTATGTAGGCACCTGCTACTTCATCAACAATCAGCATCACAGTTATGAGTCAACCGCACAAAATCCATTTCATCGAAGTCCATTTGCTAGGCCGCACACTGTTAGTAACACAGTTGGTCACAAGCATTACAGGGTATCTCTATCCTCGGATATTCGTTTTTCATGGTTTTGGTTCATCCACAAACCCACACTTCATCAAAGTCTGTTTTCTAGGCCACACACTGTCAATATCACAGTTGGTCACAAGCATTACAGGGTATCTCTATCCTCGGATCTTCGTTCATCACGGTTATGGGTTAACTACACAAAACCCTTCTCTTTAGTGGCTCTTCATATTCAACAAAGGCTTCTCAAGAGGGAACTTCACGCAATGGGGACCATTGCTTCTTAAGGAGGGAGGAATGATCCGAATGGAAAATGGCATCAACCCATGGTATTCATCTACCCATGGTATCCATCCACCCATGGAATTTACCCATGGTATTATAAATGGCATCGACCCATGGTATTCATCTACCCATGATATTTATTCACCCATGGTATTATAAGTGACCCATGGTATGTATCCACCCATGGTATTCATCCACACATGGGATTTACCCATGGTATTGTAAGTGGTATCTACCCATGGTATTGGCCCATGGTATCCACCTATGATATTGTATCTCAAAAAAGGCTATAAATAACAAGCCTCACTTTGTAAAAGGACAGATTGTCCCCCACAATGTAGCTTCTACAGTTATTCTCTGTTTTAATAAAACAAGTTTCTTTGTGGTTTTATTTTCTTTGTGTTCTCTCTTTTTTCTGGCATTCTAATTTGCAGATCTTGTCAGAGCTATTTCAATTTTTTAGATCTTGGGGGCCTCGCCCCAAGATCTGGATCACATGCCCTTTTAAACAATCCCAAGTTAACCTTATAAGCAGAAGCTTTCTATTCCTTAGTTATGGTTATAAAAATCAAACAATAAAACTTTATAGGCGGAAGTTGTTTCCTTTTTATACCCAATGGTTTTAAACCATATACCAAAACCCATTTCATGAATATCGAATCAACGTTGGAATTTGGTTAAAAATACCAAATATGCCAACAATAGTCATATAAACTTTCGGGCCCACATCTTTATTTCACCCCGCATATCCACAATATTTTCAAAGCTTAAGCTTTGGTTTAGTTCCCTTACTCTGCTATAATTCTATTATAATACTATTATAATAGAATTATCATAATTATTTAAGAACTTACAATTTTCGCCTATCAATAGGCCGCACGTATGTCGAGGCTCACTTGCATGTTAAATCATATATGGCCTACACTTATTTCCCTGTACCTTTACACTAACGATCAGACACGTAAGATCATTTCATTTTGCGTTTAAGGCTCATACATCCGACGGTTGATGCTTCACCACACTCCAACTTAACTATCCAACGGTTATCACATAACAAAGATGCATGCCCTTTGGTTTTTCAAACTCGCGCAAAATAAGTGGTATTGAGGCACCACGTGTCAACTCCTAACTGCTATCATGTTTTCTTAAGACTTTACCGCTTACCACTCTAAAGCTATGCGAAAACCACCGGTTGGTTTTAAAAACCACCTTCACTATTCCACTTGCCATTACTCATGATTCTGCATTTGTTCTTGACACAAATTCTCTGACCCATAATTCACGTTTTTCAGGCATCAATTACTGATAGTCCTTTCACAGATCAAATCAATTCACTGATATGATCCATTGTGCTCTCTCTTCATTAAGTCGATACTCCTTTATTTTCCATTACGCATAATCATTCTGTCTTCACAAGATTCCTCCCAACCTCGAAATTCACATTCAAACATGCATAATTTGATTCCACTCTATCCTGACTCCATTTCAGTTTTGGGAAATTTAATTTGCACCTTATTCTATATTCTCTCGGCCTTTGTGCAATGAGAATTGACAACAAATTGAGGACTGAGTTCTTTGTTTTAGAAGCATCGATTCATCTTGTAATTGATGCTCAATATTGGCATACGAAATTCCTCTAGAATTCAATCACCAATTGAATCTTCAATTTCTTAAAATACACAGTCTCATAATAACCGAGTTTTTTCGATTTGATTCAAATTACTTGCACACATATTTATTATGCCAAACTCTTATTTTCACATGAGATATAAGCTGAGTCATTCCACAAATAATCACACACTTTAGGATCGAATTTTCTCTGTATATATACAACCAAACAATTACAAAATATTTCCTCTCTGGCCTAATATTCTGATCAATGGCCTTTCTCTAAAATTTTCCCGTAGGCTTACAACAAACCCCTATTTGTCTAAAACCTACTCTCTACTACTCTCTGTTGTCCTCTTTTTCCTTGAGGCTTATAATTTATACAAAAGATTATGAACCAATTTAGGTTCAAAATAATCAACATGAACTTACTCGGATCTCTCCTGCTGAGCGTTCGTGCTAGGGTTCCTGCGCCCCTGTGCGCCCTTGGGGCTGTCGTGCCCAGGCTCCAGCCCTGCTGCGCCTAGCCATGATGTCCTGTGGGAGTTCAGTTCCTCCCCTGGACCCTCCCCTGCCCCCTCCCCCGGAGGTTATTGCCTTCAAAGCTATGATTGGCTCATGTAACAAGTGCCCGCCTTCAGCCAGTCAACAGAAGTTCGTCAAGAAGATGGAATCCATTCCCTCAGTAGCCCTTCCTGAAGAAGAAACCTGCAAAGCAACTTTGAATCTTGCTGAGAGAGGTCTCATAGGCCAGTTCACGGGCCTCTGGCCCTCTCCCAAGTCGGTGGAGGATTGGACTCAAAGGAATTGGACGCCGTTAACTAAAGAAGGAATAAAAAGCTACTTCGTTGGCAAAGGTTTTTTTGTTTTCGTCTTTGAAAGTGCAGAGAATAGAAGCTTAATCTTCAGGAACAAACCTTATTTTATGGGCCCACAAGGCCCATATCTTAACAAATGGTCGCCAGACTTCGACCCAGCTCAGGATGTCCCATTTGCTGTACCGGTGTGGGTGCGGCTTCCCCATATTCCCCTCCATTGCTGGAATCGAAAGTCTCTTCAGATCATCGGTAACGGCTTAGGAAAATACATAGATCAAGCTGCAAGAAAAGACCAATACTCATGTGCTTGCATCTGTGTCGAAGTAGATCTGGAGGAGGATTTTCCAGAAGCCATCAAACTTACAGTTGCAGGATGGACGCATGTCCAAGAGCTGGACTATGAACAACTGCCTTTCAAATGTAGACATTTCCATGGCTATGGGCACTTCGCCAAACATTGCAAGAAAAAGGCGGAAGAAAAACTAGACAAACAAAATGGAAAGAAATGGACCCTAGTACAAAAAACCACCAATCACAAAAAAGGCAACGGGAAAGGCACTCCGAATGAGGCACCAAGCAGCTCCAACCCCACCCAAGAAAAGAACTCAAATGGCAAAGAAAGTAGTCAGAGCAAGCCAGCTACAAAAGTCTCAGAAAATTTGGATCAGACTGGACCTCCTATCACTAACAAAGAAGATGGGGAAATGGCTCATCTAGAAGCCTTCCAAGGAATCCCTTCCAATCCCTCATACGCATATGTCACAAGGAAAAAACCAACTAATATTTCCGGCTCCTCGGAGGATGAAACCTACAAGCAGCCCACAAAAAAAGTCGACAGGAAATCCCGCAGAGAAGTAAGGGAAGAGGAGGTTGAAAGGCTCAAAACCCAAGGAAGCCGGCCCACAATAAAGATGTCTATTGGGAGAAACTCCGGGACCATGCCCCCTAAGGGAGGCTCCCACCCCACCCCTGGTCAATAATGCGTCTCGTCTCTTGGAACTGTAGAGGTCTGGGTAACCCCTCGAAAGCAGAAGCGGTCAAGGATCTTCTAAAAATAGAACCCTCAGATATTCTCATGCTCCAAGAGACTAAGATAGAGGGGAAAGCCCTTCTAGACATCAGCAAGAAGAAATGGAAGAAAAGTGTAGGAAGAGCAGTTAGCTCAAGAGGCTCATCCGGAGGGCTCGCAACTCTTTGGAAAAAATATATCTTCCAGCTGAACAAATCCCACGAGACCCAGCACTGGATCTACACGGAACTAACGCATTGTACAAGTAAGTTGACCATCTCCCTCTTCAATCTTTATGTACCTGTTCTGCACTCAGAAAAGAGAGACTGTTGGAACTCCCTCTTCGAATTCCTAGAGCAGCATTCCCCAAGAAACATCATTCTTGCTGGGGATTTAAATATTGTTTTAAAATCCAAAGAAAAAAGGGGAGGAATCAGCAGCAGAGACCCCATGCTCCCCCTGGTGGAAGACCTCATTCAGCAGTGGGATCTTCTAGATTTCATACCGGCCAAAGGGCTCTACACA
Organism: Pinus albicaulis; assembly: GCA_034641835.2. Lineage (NCBI taxonomy): Eukaryota > Viridiplantae > Streptophyta > Pinopsida > Pinales > Pinaceae > Pinus > Pinus albicaulis. The sequence continues at coordinate 675,368,136 of CM076583.1, forward strand.
TGCTCCAACAACAGAGTGGGAGAGGATCATATCTCTGCCCGTCTGGATCGATTTCTGGTCCAAGGCACTCTGATGATAAACAAGAAGATAATCACCACCAAAATTCTTCCCAAATTGACCTCAGATCACAAACCAGTTCAACTCATTCTAGAAGATGAAGAAGATCTGGGTCCAATCCCCTTTCGATTCAGCCCTCTCTGGATCGAAAGGGATGGTTTCATCGATATAGTGAAAATAGCATGGGCCAAATCCTTCTTAGGGTCCTCTAGTTATGTGTGGGAACAAAAGCTCAAAGCCACAAAGCAAGCCCTGAAGGATTGGATAAGGAAACCTGCCCCAAATCCAACCAGCCAAAGAAAAGAAATAGTGCAGTCATTAGAGGCACTGCAAGTCGAAATGGAAAGCAAAGATATCACATCAGCGCTGCTTGACAAAGAAGTAAAAATTCAATGTTCATCATTTCGATCTTTCCGAATGGAGGAAGAGTACTGGAGAATCAAATCTCGAAGTCTGTGGCTGAAGGCTGGTGACCAGAACACCTCCTTCTTCCATCGTCAATATCGAGCAAGACTCTCCAGAAATCATATCTCTGAAATAACAACAGCAGAGGGGAAGATCTGTAAAGGGTTCAGCCAGATAAAAGAGGCAGCTGAAAGTCATTTTAGACATCTCTACACCGCAAGAAATCAAGGCAATGAGGAGGAAACTACTGATCTCCTCTCCAACATTCCTCTCCTGGTCAACCCTGAAGACAATTCCGCACTCATTAACCCTATCACTAAAGAAGAAATCATTAAAGTCATCTGGTCTATGGATTCGGATAAGGCTCCTGGGCCCGATGGATTCACCATACACTTCTATAAGACGTGCTGGGACATCATCAAAGCGGATCTCTTAAAGATGATAAAAGGATTCATGAAAAAAGCCAAGGTAGGAGGAGGAACTAATTCCACCTACCTCGCCCTTATTCCTAAAGAAACCAATCCCGAAACCTTCGCTAGATTCAGGCCTATATCGCTTTGTAATGCCTCTTACAAAATTCTGGAAAAGCTTCTAGCAAACAGGATTAAGCCCCTGCTAAACAGGCTGATCTCTAGCAATCAAGGTGGCTTTGTAGAAGGCAGGCACATCCTGGATAATGTCATCCAAGTTCAGGAGACAATTCACTCAAGCAATCAGTGAAAAGAAAAAGGGATGCTGATAAAACTTAACATGGATAATGCTCTTGACCAAGTCAATCGCTCTTTCCTTTACAAAGTCCTCCATTCATTTGGCTTCTCCTCCTAGTTTGTCAATCTTATCATTGCCTGTACTGATAACCCCTGGATTGCCCCTCTTGTCAACGGTCGCCCTACTCCTTTTTTCCAGGCCCAGAGAGGCCTCAGGCAGGGATGCCCGCTCTCTCCCTTCCTGTATATCCTGATGGCGGATTCCCTCAGTAGAAAGCTATCAGTAGAAAAAGTTGCAGGCTCCCTTCCTGGCCTCAAACCTTCCAATTTCTCTCCAGCTCAGAACCATGCTCTATTTGCGGATGACTCTCTCCTCCTTGGAGGTGCCTCTGTTAGAATTGCCAAAGCCTTTGATGCTGTCCTTAAATGCTACTGCAGGGTTTCGAGAGCTTCAATCAATGAAAGAAAAAGTGAATTCTATGGCTGGAACATTGAGCAGCATGAGCTCACAAGTATCTCTAACCTTCTTGGCTTCAACAGTCATGCCCATTGGGAGAATATAAAATATCTCGGCCTTCCCATCACAAATGGTTTCAATAAGAGGTCGTTGTGGTCCGAAATTATCAACAAAATTAAATAAAAAATTACAGCCTGGGGAGGATACTGGCTCAAAAAAGGAGGCAAGGTTATCCTGATCAAGTCTGTGTTATCTGCTTTCCCAATTTACCAAGCAGCCTTCCTATTCACCCCAAAAAGTGTGATGGATCAAATCTCCAAAATTCTCCGAGACTTCCTCTGGCAGGGGGGGAAGGAAAATCAACATAAAATTCATTTAGTGAAATGGGACCTGGTCAAACGTTCAATCCCTGAGGGAGGTCTGCAAATCCGCGACCTTGCTCTTGTCAACCTGGCGATGGGAGGCAAAATCCTGTGGAACCTATTCAAGGATCCCAAGCATCCTGTCTGTGAAACGCTGAATTCAAAGTACGCCCACAAGGTGCCGCTCAGAAATCTGCAGGCAAGTCAAACAATCAACAGCACACAGGTATGGAAACTATGCAGCAAAAGCCTCAATTTCTTCAAAGGCAAGGCATACAAGATTCCAGGTAATGGCAAACAAACAAACCTATGGTATGATCGAATAATGGACCGAGACCCTCTCTCAGAAGTTGAAGAAATCGCAGACTTAAAGAATTGGTTGGAACGCACAGGGATTAACAGCGTCCACGATTTATCCAAATGGGATCACCACGATGATTAGCAAGGATGGGATTTTTTTGGAGTCCCTGAACGTTTAAACCAGCAGAAGCTCACTCTCGAAGAATTGTTGGAAGAAGCGGCCCCAGTGAACAGAAAAATGAAGGACAACTGGGGATGGGGGCAATCCGGAAGCTACACAATAGCAGCAGCTTATAACGCCCTCCAGCCCATTAGGAATAGCAGTAAAACACTGGATTTCTGGAAGAAAGTATGGGAACCGCTTGCTCTTCCTAAAGTAAATTTCTTCTTTTGGACATTGGTCCATAACAAGCTATTAACTGGAGACAACCTGATGAAAAAAAGTATAGCTGGGCCACATAGATGCGAGCTGTGCAGAAGTAGCTTAGAAACAACCAAGCACCTCTTCATGGAATGTAATTTTGCTAAAGAAGTGTGGGGACTCATTCTCCATGAGCTTCAAATCATAGTCCCCCCATTTAACTCTGTTGCTGATCTATTTGACTCATGGAATCAATGCTATCCAAATAAAATCCCCAGCAAATCCTTTTGGAGAAAATTTTGGAACACTATCCTTAAATTTGTGTGCTTGAAGATTTGGTTGGCCTGAAATGATATGATATTCAATGAAAAGGTGCAAGATCCCTTCTCGGTAGCAGTAAAGGCCAAATCCTTCCTCCTGGAAGCAGCCCAACAACAATATTTTTCAGAAGATCCTTTGCTTCTCCCTGAAGAAGAGAGGTGGTTGGGTCCCCTTTCCCCCCACCCTCGGAAGCAGCTATTAGCCCCTCATTCAGTGAATCCGGAATGGCACAAAAGAGACTCCAAAGCTACCATTCATGAATGGTGGTGAAAACAAAAAATAACTACGATATTCTTCGATGGAGCCTCCAAAGGCAACCCTGGGGCAGCAGGAGCTGGAGGGGTCATCTATGCCCCGGACGGAACAAGAAGGTATAGCTTTTGCTGGGGCATCAGGCAGAAAACCAACAACCAAGCAGAGATCCTTAGCCTCCTCAAAGCTTGTCAAATAGCCAGAGACAGAGGTGACAAATAATTCCAAGCTTTTGGAGACTCAGAGATCTTAATAAAAAAAATTAAATACGGAAAAATTGTTCACCAATGCAAGCCTCAACAAAACTCTGAGCAGATTAAAGAGAGTCCTGCTCAACTTCGACTCCTACAAATTCCTCCATATCCTCATAATCTTGAACAGTGAAGCAGATCTTATGGTGAACAAAGGTTGCACACTTGGGAAAGGACAACTTGTCATAAATGGCGACAGCTCATTCCAACTCTATAACCCATGAGGAAGCTGCAATTTGTAATAGCACAAGAAGCATAAACAGATGCAATGTAATGATGGATGCCATGGCGTAAGTCCAATCTTTTTCTCGAAATAAATAAAAACATACCCGTTATAGTTAAAAAAAAAAAAATTAGGTTCATATCCTCCATTATCTTAACAAAATCCTCCAAATCCTCTAAGTCCTAAAATCTATCCTTTATCCCTAAGGATCCTCTTTAATCCCATAAAATCATGAACCTAATTCTAACTTAAGATTTACAATTAGTTCCTAAATCTCTCAATCCCTATGAAATCTCAACTATCCTAATTCTCTCATGTTCTCTAATCATTCGGGAACATTTACAAAATTCCTCTCAATATTTAATTAATTCTTATTCTAAATCACTCAAAACATTAATAATTAAATTAATGAACCAATCTTCTTTGAAAACACTAGATCCCTATGTCTATTAAAATACAAAGGATTTTCTGAGCCTAATGCTCCTACATCAGACTCCCAAGGTTAAAAATATTCATGATCTCCTGATCATGTGCTTTTAATATTTGTCTTCCTAGATCCCATACCTTGTTCTGTAATTTGTCATCTAATTTTGCTGTTGTTTGTTGCTTTTCTCCAAGTCTCCACACTTTATGCTGCTTTGCTCCACTGGTTGTACTTTCACAGTCTATCACTATCTTCTTTTGCTACTGTTGCTTCTTTTCTTTCTTATTGAAGCCTTCCTCACTTTCATCATTATCCTTCTTATCAGTTCAATTTCTCTGTCCAATAAATCTTCTGATTGTTGATTTCTTTCATCTCTTGATTGTTGAATTTGTATTCTTACTACCGCCCTGTCATCCTCACCCTCTTTTTTTCTGCAATTACTAACTTCTTCCAGATTGTCACTTATGACAATTTGTTTGTCTCTTTTCTTCAGCAATTTATTGGACTAGTACAGAGTATGCCTTTTACTACTATTTTCATCTCTTTTCTTTAGTTTGTTGTTGATGTCCTCTAATTCTTGCACCTTATCATTCTGTGTTTCCCAATATTGAAATTGAGATTTCTCTTCCTGTATTGAATCCTGATTCTTCAGCATAATTTCCAGTAATTTAATTTCTTCATTCCATGGACTAAATATTTCCACATAATTTTCTTCCTTCTCCTTTACTTGACTGCCCAACTGTGTCAAATTTTCTCCAGTATCTGCAACAAAACCTGCATTCACAAAACAATTATTAAAATAAAAACCATAAGGCCTCAGTGTCTTTCTTTCCTCTGGAAACATTTCAGTATGCTGCTCTGAAATTTCCTCCTTTATCAGCACATCAGTATGTCAATTCAATATTCCCAAACAATTTTCTAAAGGACTCACAAGACTATCAACAAGTCTCTCTTCCATACCATCTGCTTTCATGATATTTTCCTGTTCTTGTCCACTGTAGTGAACTCTGTCTTCTACAATCTCCCTAACATACTCTGAGTTTTCCAACAAATATTGCAGCAATGCAATTTCTTATTGACATTCCTTAATAACTTCATCATCACCGACAATTCCTGCATTTATACACAAATTGTCAGTTTGAAAATCACATAGTTCAACTGTCTCAATTGTTTCTTGACATATCAGCTCTTTAGACTGAATCTCATCTTCCTTTTTCACAAGAAATTCTTCCTGTGTTGTAACAGCTTCAAATATAAATACATCATTTCTTTCCTCATTCAAGAGACATTCCTTAACATTATTTTCTGCTTCAGAGTGTTTATCTTCTGAAATATACTCTTTCATACTTTTGACAGCTTCAAAAGATTGCTCATCCTCTGTAAAACCTGTAATCACATCAAAATTATCAGATTAAAAAATACAAGGCTTTACATCATCTGGCTGATTTGAGCTTGCCCAACAACTCAGGAAATCATCAATAATTCCCTCTTCAGCAAGGTAAACTTCTTGTTGTCTTAAATCTTCACAATAATTCATAAGATCTTTCATATATCTCCATTCTTCATCTTCACCCGGAATTTCTCCCTGTTCTGCTTCACAAATGGAAACTTCCATTTTCAACTCAGCTTCTCTGATTTCTTCACATCCCAATTGCACACTAATCATCTGTTCAAGCTTTCTTAGCTCTTCTGCTAATTTCATATTCACTTGTTGTTCTCTCTTCTGTTGTAGCCTCTGCCACTTTACTTTCTTCTTCATGATCCAACCATATCTATGGTTTTCTTCTATCATCATTTTCAATTTATTAAATTGTTCTCTTATCTCAGCTAACTCTTTGTCATATTCTTCATTAGTCAACTGCTTCCATATGCCATTTGCCTTGGCATCTTCTTTCTCCTTTATTCTGTTGTGGTCTCTCTCCGAACCTTTGCTATCTTTTCTATGACCATCAGTAGTCATCTTATTCTCCATTTCTATCTTCAGGAGTTCCTCACCCATTCATCATGAGTTGTACTAAAGCCTCTGCAATAACAAGTCCTCCTTGTTACAACTTACCTCACCAATCCTTTTCTCTGGATTTGGTCTTTTGGCAAGCACTGGTTCTCTATCTTCTGGAACCTCTTGAGCATTCCTCTCTGCTCCTTCTAGGCTTTAACTCATATGCACCTTTTAAGAATGCAATTTTCCTTTTTATCCAACCTCTGTTGGAATTCTTCAAGGTTCTGCCACACTTTACCCAGAAACTCTTACCAGTTTCCTTTATCACTGCTCTTAAAGTTGTGATCTTCTTTTGCTAAGATTTTCTTCAACTACCTGCAACATGAATCCTGCAAACATAATCTTCAAACCATATTTAAAATAACACTTATCAACTCACCTTCAAGATTTCTGTGTGATCTTGTTTCATCTCTCACCTGCACTGTATCTCTATGTGTTGCAATCTATCAGATTCAAAATCTGATCTCTTTTTATTTTCTCCATCACACATGTATTCATTCTAATTCCAATTTAATTAAAACAAACTTGAACCTTAAAAAAGAGTTGTAACCTACTCTGATACCAAAAATGATGCTGCCATAGCAGCAAAAAACCACATTCTCCATGTAAAAATGCATGTCACATTCATTCCCAAAATTTTCCATCTCATACTTAGAAATTTAATATGTTCATTAAGGTTTCATACCCCTTTAAACAATCCCATGTTAACCTTATAAGCGAAAGCTTTCTATTCCTTATTTATCGTTATAAAACTCAAACAATAAAACTTTATAGGTGGAATTTGTTTCCTTTTTATACCCTATGGTTTTAAACCATATACCAAAACCCATTTCATGAATATTGAATCAACATTGGAATTTGGTTAAAAATACCAAATATGCCAACAATAGTCATATAAACTTTCAGGCCCACATCTTTATTTCACCCCGCATATCCACAATATTTTCAAAGCTTAAAATTTGGTTTAGTTCCCTTACTCTGCTATAATTGTATTATAATAATATTATAATAGAATTATCATAATTATTTAAGAACTTACCATTTCCGCCTATCAACAAGCCGCACGTATGTCGAGGCTCACTTGCATGTTAAATCATATATGGCCCACACTTATTTCCACGTACCTTTACACTGACAATCAGACACGTCAGATCATTTCATTTCGCGTTCAATGCTCATACTTCCGATGGCTGACGCTTCACTGCACTCCAACTTAACAATCCAATTGTTATCGCATAACAAAGATGCATGCCCTTTGGTTTTTCAAACTCATGCAAAATAAGTGGTATTGAGGCACCACGTGTCAAATCCTAACTGCTATCATGTTTGCTTAAGAATTTACTGCTTACCACTCTAAAGCTGCGCGAAAACCACCAGTTGGTTTTCAAAACCACCTTCACTGTTCCACTTGCCATTACTCATGGTTCCGCATTTATTCTTGACACAAATCCTTTGAGCCATAATTCACGATTTTCAGGCATCAATTACTGATAGCCCTTTCACGGATCAAATCAATTCACTGATATGATCCATTGTGCTCTCTCTTCATTAAGTCGATAGTCCTCTATTTTCGCTTACGCATAAGCACTCTATCTTCACAGGATTCCTCCCAACTTCGAAATTCACATTCAAACATTCATAATTCGATTCCACTCTATCTTGACTCCATTTCAGTTCTAGGAAATTTAATTTCCACCTTATTCTGTATTCTCTCCGCCTCTGTGCAATGAGAATTGACAACAAATTGAGGACCGAGTTCTTTGTTTTAGAAGCATCAATTCATCCTGTAATCGATGCTCAATATTGGCATACAAAATTCCTCTAGAATTGAATCACCAATTGAATCTTCAATTTCTTAAAATACACAGTCTCATAATAACCAAGTTCTTTCGATTTGATTCAAATTACCTGCACACATATTTATTATGCCAAACTCTTATTTTCACATGAGATATAAGCTGAGTCATTCCACACATAATCACACAATTTAGGATTGAATTTTCTCTGTATATATACAACCAAACAATTACAAAATATTTCCTCTCTGGCCTGATATTCTGATCAATGGCCTTTCTGTCAAATTTTCCCGTAGGCTTACAACAAACCCCTATTTGTCTAAAACCTACTCTCTACTACTCTCTGTTGTCCTATTTTTCCTTGAGGCTTATAATTTGTACAAAATATTATGAACCAATTTAGGTTCAGATCCTCCATTATCTCAACAAAATCCTCCAAATCCTCTAAGTCCTAAAATCTATCCTTTATCCTTAAGGATCATCTTTAATCCCATAAAATCATGAACCTAATTCTAACTTAAGATTTACAATTAATTCCTAAATCTCTCAATCCCTATGAAATCTCAACTATCCTAATTCTCTCATGTTCTGTAATCATTCGGGAACATTTACAAAATTCCTCTCGATATTTAATTAATTTTTATTCTAAATCACTCAAAACATTAATAATTACATTAATGAACCAATCTTCTTTGAAAACACTAGATCCCTATGTCTATTAAAATACAAAGGATTTTATGAGCCTAATGCTCCTGCATCACTTATCTTGGCGCAGGCTTTGTATCTCTAAGTGTATTGTAGCTAGTTGGTTTTGAATTTGCTGAATCGCAGCCTACACAGCTAGGATAGGCGAGGGTTCTAATTTCATTGCAATCTCCACAACTTCATCCTGCATCGAAATCTTTTGTTGATTTAATGACTAGCGCAAATAAGGTAGCAACACATAAATGAACCATTATTTGTGTTGTGTATCATCAATAGTAAATCCTCCATCTCTAATGGTGCACTTCAACCGCTAATTTGCCTCCCATATGGACTCATTCACTTCTTGGTGGATTTATTTAACTTAGTCACACATTGAGCATATGATTTCGGCTTTTTGAATTGTTCCTTCAATGCGGCTTTCAAATTCTCGATTATTGCATTAGGGTTTGTCGCTTCATACCTTATGTAACACTCAACGCGCGTTCTTGAAATGCAGTAGCCAGCTGCGCTTTCTTAAAATTATCATTATTGATATGTTTTGTTGTCCATACAGTATCTGTAACAAACCAGAATTGGTCTACGTCTTCGTTCCCGATACCACATAAATTAGGCAACTTCATGGAAGCAGCCATATCAGCCTTTGGTGGTGGAGGTGGAGGTGGAGTAGATGGCTTGCTAGAGTCATATGAGTTTGGAAGTGGAGTGGATGGGATCTTCACTATGGCCAACGATCCAAGAAGAAACTGATCTTGCAATTCCTCTTCTTCTGAGTGCACAGATTCACCAAAGTTACTGATGTCAGACTCCTCGTCACTCTCATATTTACCTTTGAGAGGTCTATAAACAAAACCTTCTTCTAGATCTACTATGTTAGTTCTTCTACTACGCGTATTCAGGCCTCTATGGGGCATTCACTCAATATGGCTTCATAGAGTACCCTTTTCACACAATAGCATTTTAATCCACAGTTTTAGAGAGCGCAAAAACTTACCTCTAGGGCCCTTGAAAAATCTCTTTTCAGCTTCAGAATATGATACAAATGTATCAATATCGAATTCAGTCACAAATCTTCCCATAACACTATTGATCCAGTGATCTACCACGCAGGTAATCTTATTGCTCGACTTCTCCAATTGTTGTACCAACTTTGGGGTCCACTTGGTGATCGTGTTGTCCTTTGTGCAGGTCTGGAATTTAGCAAGCCAAGACAACCACTGTTGAAACTCGGTTGCAAAGGAAGCAAAGAAAATTTCATGGACCTTGGTATAGATATACCTTTGTGCCTAATCTTCAGCAAATATTTTAGGGCTTATGTTTTCTTGGATCGCAAATTCACGAACCTTCTTGTGAAGCCAATCTTGCAGTTAGTTCTTTGTCGGGTGCCACATCAGCTCTCCCTCAAAATGATCTCGGTCCCGGAAACATAACCATTTGTTGGCTTGAGGGGTCCTGACCCAGGTTCAGAGTAATCACGCAACAAACAAAACCCTCCAACTACTGGCCCTTTCGGGAGTGATCTGCTTACACAGACCAAAGTCTCACCCGAAGCAGTATGGGGGGCTGTTGGAACCAGGTTCTGCACCCTGAGGGAGCTTTTGATGTGGATCCAACAAATCTAATACCTTTTTCCTGGTGCGTAACTTCATAGAACTATATATAATTATAGAAAATCAGTAAAGCAGTTGCACGCACCTAGATAGTGATAAACATACTTGTCCCTTGCGTATTCTTAGATTGTTACAGAATAAACCCTTACGCAAACAAATAATTATACTTCAGATCTAACATTTAAGTAGTTAAATACTCATGCATAATTGCAATGTACCAATGTGACTATTAATTATGGAACACAGATGTATTCAAAAAAATAGATCTAGATCTATAATAAGAAATAGATAATGTGCATAACAAATCTAAGGCAGTAACTATAAGAATCACATAAAGTTTAAGTTTGCCAGAATTTCCCTCTTTACTAAGAGATATTCAAGCAATACACTCTTTCCCTTCTGCATACACAGCAATAGAGTTCGTGCACATAGGTCAGGATGAGGTCTCCGCGCACACAGCCAACAAGAGCCTTTTTACCCAGACCGACCCAAAATTCAGATCAAAACATAAGCATCTATCGATCTATTCTTCTATCAAATCATTCATATCTATATTTCTTCACTCGAATCTTACATATTTATATATTTCTAAATGCACACATATTATGGTCTCAAACCATGGTTTAAGACTCATGGTTTTCCCTTTTACCCATTACAATAGTTAAGGGACTTCGACCCATCCCAAAGCCCCTTGATATCTGTGCGCAACACTTACAATAAAATCTTAACCAAAATTTACCCAAAAATGATTTACCGAGGGGCCCCTCCTCCAACATTGTCCAATAAAGCTTTGATCCTCATAGTCTATGAATCCAGGTGCTAATTGTGAAATAGTTTGGAGGTAGGAGATCCATCAATAATCATTTGGGCTATGTTGATGACAAGTTGCGGGTCCCCTGATATTTGGATCTTAGGAACTCCAATATTTCTCGCTAAGAGAAGGAATTTTTCTAGGCTCATCATTTTTTTCACATGGTTGTAAGTTACACCAAAGAATCTGGTAAAAATTCCTAGGGGGCTTCCTTTAGAGTCTTGCAAACTGCCCCCAAAACACACCGAGCCTAGGTTCCCCTTAGAAGCCCCATCAAAACTTATTTTCAAAAATCCTTGTGGAGGCCTGATAAAATAATCGGATGGGTGAGCTTGTAGCTTAATTGGGCCCACATGAGAGTGCATCATCATCTCAGTTGAGAGATTCATGGCGTTAAGAATTGTTGCTTCCATCTGATCAAATTTCTAGAATTCCTCTTCATTCCATTTTTTGGCAGTATGGTCTCTTTGATGTTCTCAGTCATTGTCTTCTAAATGGAGGCAGAAGATGATTCCTAATCTCGAAATATTACCTTGTTCCTAGATTTCAAAATGTTCTAGAGAATGAAACCCAATACTAATATCCATGCTCTATTAGCAATCAGGTTTTTGAATCGAGAGAACATCCAGTTAGAGATAGTGTTGGCTAGACTGATTGGCTCATGATCGCTTGATCAAAATAAATTCAAGGTTGCAGACCATATCTCGGCAGCTACTGTAAATTCATTAAGAAGGTGATCCATCATATCCTCACTCTCTCTGCACATTGCGCATTGCGATGGACCTATGAAGTCTCTCATAAGAAGTGAGAGACTTTCGACAACAGGCCCCATTTCCAAAATTTCTCCCAAAGTATGTTACGAGTATGAATCTGGACATCTTTCTTGATGAGGTAAGCTTCCTTGATGGAATATGTACTCGAAGTGCGGTGTCCCCAATGAATTTTTTCTGAAGAGTGCATGACTGGGATCCACCTCTCCTTCAACAGTTGAATGAGAACGGTTTAGTTGTCAGTGGTTCCTTCCAATTTCCAATCCTGATCTGTTTTCCACTCTCGCCATTCCACGTGCCTAGAGTCATTCTTCCATAAATATGCCACAAACTTGGCATTCCTCTAGTCCAAGATGTCTTTTATTCCCTGAAGGCCATTGAGTTGGTCCAGTTGAGGTATTTGCTACCAGTATTCCTCCCAAAAGACTATTGTTGTATCATTATTAACCTCCCAGAACATATGATCCTAAATGAGGTGGTTGTTCCTATGGGCCAAGTTCCACAATGAGGACCTAGAACTCCAGGATCACTGGCAGAGGAGGTATGCCTAGGATCGACCCCTCCCATATTTGTAGGTCCATATATTCTTCCATTGTTCATTTCCCCTTTGAATCGAGCACCACCATAATTTGGCACCCATGATCTCATCTATAATTTCCAGATCCCTCAATCCCAATCTACCATATGATTTTGGGAGACAAAGTTTATCCGAAGCCCTAGGGACCATTTTTTAGAAGAGTTGGCCCCTTTCCAGAGAAATGTATGGAAGATTGATACTAAGTCTCGGTAAATGAATTTGGGGATAGGAGGGCCGAAATCTAATACAAAGGGATGGCTTAGAGGATAGATTTGAGCAAGGTGGTCCGACTTGTAAGGTTAACACATATATAGTACAGCTAGAGAGTTTTGATGACTTTTTGCTACATGTATATTTCCAAAAATGTATCCTTAAGGGGTTAACGACTAAGGGGACCCTTAGGTATTTAGAGGGGAGGTGATCAACAAAAAATCCCAAAAGGTGAGCTAAATAATCTTGTACGGGTTTTGGGGTATTAAAGAAATAGATATTGGAATTTTATTTATTGATAAGCATACCTGAGGCCAATTTAAAATCCTTCAGAGTGTTGTCCAAAGCTAAGGATTCATGAGCTGTAGGTTATCCATAGAGCATGTTGTTATCAACAAACTGCTGATGGCTCATTGAGATTTCTGTGCTCAAGATTCTAATACCTTTTATATGGTTTGTAATCACCACATCTTGGATGAAGTGAACCAATCCTTCGGTTGCTATGATGAGCAAGAAGGGGGAGATGAGGTCCCCTTGTCTTAATTCCCAAGAATATCTGGAGGTAGTTGACAAAGCACCATTGAGAATGATAGCACAACACAAAGGAACTTCCAACTCATGTTATCATAAGCTTTAGAAAGGTCTAACTTCACCAACATACCTGGATGTTCACTGCTCTTTAGAGAGTGAATCACCTCATGGGCGAATACAATGCCATCCAGAATCTGGCGACCCTCTATGAAGCCCAATTTTTCTGGAGTGATGAGACTGTACAAAATTGGTTTGAGTCTCCATACCAGGATGGAGGATAATATTTTATAGATGAAATTGCACAGGGTGATGGGACATAAATCACTAGGATTGTTTGCCATGTGCTTTTTTGGAATTAAGGTTAGGAATGTGGCATTCATCCCTAACCATATATTCATGTTTCAATGAGATTTTTCTCCCATATCAACGTTTTCCTTGACCAGAAAGTTCCAACATGCCTTGAAAAACTTTGATGTGAACCCATCCAGACCCGGGGATTTGTTTGAAGGCATGTATTTCATCACTGCCTCAACTTCTTTAGGCAAGATCCGTTGCATCATCACAATGTTTTAGTCCACTATGAGTAGTCAAGGGATGCTTCTGGTTACTTTCTCAATTCCTTGCGATCGATCTTGATCCTCTTTTAAAAGAAGATTAGAAAAGTAGGAAATCAACTCTCTCTCCATATATTGTTGATCTTCCAATCTTAATACTTCAAACGAGATAAGGGAGGTGATTCAATTATTCTATCTGTGGTTAATCATGGATCGATGAAAAAATTTAAAGTTCCTCTCACCTTATTTTAGCCATTGTACCTAGGATTTCTATTTCCAGAGCATCTCCTCCTGTTGTCGATGATCCTTTAACTGCATTACAATTCTTCCTTCTTCCTCTGCAAGGGAATTTTCCCTTCCTTCCTGGATGATTTGGAGCTAAATTAATAGTTCCATTTTCTCCTATCGCTTCCTTTTATCCAAGAAGATGTTCCCAAAATCCTCTCTGTTCCAAGTTTTGATTCTAGCCTTAAGGGCCTTCAACTTCCTCTGAAAGAGTTGCATCCTAGACCCCTCCTACTTTTCCAACTCCTGCCACAATTCTTGGAGTTTCTCAACAAATCCAAGATGTCGCAACCAAAAGCTTTCAAAATGTAACAACCTATTTTTGGGTAGCATCTTAAGATCAATATCCAGGAAAATCGACCAATGATCTGAACCCATTGATGGAACACTGGTAGCCTCCATGAACATGTCTTGTAGCATCAGTTCCTCAGAGATGAGGAATCTATCAAATATGTAGGAAAATTTGTGTCACCCACCTCTTCGATTGTTCCATGTGTGAATTCCATTATTCGTATCTACATCGATCAGTCTTAGTTTGTCAATAGTTTCATTGAAGGAGTCAGAGATGAGATCTAGCTTGTGGAGCCCACCTCATTTCTCCTTCAGGATGCAGATCAAGTTAAAGTCCCCCCTACGATCCAAGCCTCATCAACAAGGGAAGATTTAAGGGAGAGAAACTCCTGGAGAAAAGAGTCTTTCTCTTGGGGGATCACAGGGCCATACAAAATTGTCAAAGTATACCAAGTTGTCAAACCAATGGTCACATAACCAACTTGAGAGGCTATGGGGAGCACCTTTCTAGTCTTATAAAATGATCTATTTTAGGTCCCATACCACCGCAATTCCACTTGCAAAACATTTTGCATCAAGGGCCATGGTCGTGCTTCCTCTCCAACAACACTAGATCACCTCATGCATGTTTTTAGTCATCATCTTTGTTTCCTGAAGTAACAGAATATCTGGTTTCAGTTTGTTGATTTTATATTTTAGAGAACTAAGCTTTCCTTTGTTATTAAAGCCTCATATGTTCCATGAGACCAACTTCATTGAGAAATATGAGGATTATGGGGGAAGTAGTCCGTTAGCAGACCCAATTGCCCCGAGTTGAGCATAAACTCTCCAAATTCCCTTATTGCCTCTTTTTTATATTTTCAACCCTTTTTTCCTTTCTATGAAGCCGAAAATTCAAGAAGAACGTGGGATTAGGATCCACCTTCCTTGGTAGAGTGTTGAGATTGAGGATCCCCCTCAGGTCTAGGCATACACTAACACCATTGACTGAAGATATTTCTAAAGTGGATTAGCTTGTTAGAAGGTATATCTTTCACATATTATTTACTCCATACATGGAAAAATCTAGCATTGAGCATTCATCAAATCACAATCTATTATGCTTCTCTTCCACTTCTAATACCTTTCTTTTTTTAATCAGAATTTCCTTTAGCTTCTGATCCACCTCCAGATCTTCTAGCATTTTCCTTTTGGGAGTAGATTTACTTGACTAGATCAGGTTTATCTTATCAATTTCCATCACTTGTAGGGCCATCTGAGAGGGTCACTCTGTCGGTTCTTCTTCTATCTCCATATTCCTAAGGATAGAAAATGAGTGATATCCTTGTTATCAAGAAAATGATATGCAAAGCACACATATTTCTCTTCTTATGTTGTTGTCGTTTGATGTCTGTATGGAGAATTTAAACATGGGATTGAGAGTTTCATGTCATCAGCTTCCTTGGCTGCTTTCATTTTGAGATCTAGGTGTTGCTAGGTTCCTGCAACACCATCTACCCATTGACCCTATTTGTGGCTCTATCAAATTGTTGGGCATTGCTTGCAACCACTACTGATTGGTCACCATCAAATGATACCCAATTTATTTTTAGTTGAGGGCTAGTTGTGACAGGCCTCCCATGCCATGGCATTCCTCTTAATTACCTCACCCTCTCTTGCAGATTGAGTCACTCGAACTTCATTGCACTGATGAGATTGGGATTTATTATTATTTTCGAAGATGGGGTTTCTAAGGGGACCAGAGTTTGAAATCTAGTCGCCTTGATTGCATCGCGTGGGTCCTAAGTTAGAGTGAGATTTTCTTCCCTTTTTTTATTGAAGATAGGGTTTCGAGACCATACATTTTGTATTTTGAATTGATTTCTCTTCTTGTATTGTTGTTTTATTCTGTCTGTATATAATTCAAGCTAAGTCATAATCCTCCTACTCAATGCTCTTTGTTTTTTATACAATTATATAGCCTAGTTTTATCATCCTCACAAATAGCTATGCACACAGGGCCTGAATGTTCGTCATTTAGAGTCAGAGCACTGGCGGAGATAAGACCTTTCCACGTAAACTCAGATGGAGAAACACTCCACTTCAATTGCTATGCATGAAACCGAGGCTAGTATTGCAGTGCACATTGTGTGTTATAGAATGTGTTGGAAATGGAATTATTTATATGAAATCATTATTATTATTTTTAGTTATTCATTTTCTTGAAAGAATTGGGTAAAAGATAAAAAAATCACGTAATAACCTATTTTAATATTTGCATGTAAGATTAAGGATATCTTAAGGTTGATTCTATCGTAATGTCAATTCACATTCATTTGGTTTTAGTTAGGGTTTTCTAATTTAACTTTTAATGAATATATTATTATAAGCTTTTGCATCAATTGATCTTATACTTTAATGATTTCATTTTCCTCAAGGGAAAACATATGCATATATATATAAATATATATTTTCCCTATACCTTTTTAGTTATTAAAATATATATATTTTCCCTATTATTGAGGTGGGTTTGATGGTTATTCCAATAATTTAACCACCCCAGCCCGTGGCTTAACTGTTCTTAACTACAGAAACTAATTTGAGGGAGTATATAAGCCCCTCAAAGGAATGGCCTAAGGGAGAGAGAAAATATATAGATATTATACTATGTTGGAGCCCTATTCAAGTATGATATTCCCATGCCTCCTGCACTTCCCAGGTATATTCAGGAAACCCTTGTTTCCTTGAGATGTTAATCACCCTATATGACATCTGTTGTGCACACATCTTGGAAGAATTCTTGCAAGGCTAGGGCTGGACTGATCCATAGGACGGTATGCTCGAAGTTCGTGGCAGGATTCAGGTGATCTCTCCATGTTTTGATTACTATACGTGTCATTCATAATAAGAAGAGGCATCTTATTCCCGATGTTTACATGTTTACGATTCTTTATACATGTGTAATAATCATTAATTGAACATTTCGTATTGTTTTTTTTTATATTATACATGGTTTTCACTGACATCTAGGAACTATATATGTTGTACAACTAGGTTTTTGTGTTCGTTCTTTATGGATTTACAGGTTTCAGAGCACAAAGTGTTGCAGGGGGTTTGCACCCCGCAGGATCTACATCAACCGAGGAACTTTCAGGTAAGTTCTGCAACCAGTAGTATCTAGTTTTCAGTTTAAAAGTTGGTTAAGTGAGTCCTTCCTGATTGGCATGCCCCTGATCTGTGAAGGTTGTCAACCCAAGACCTTTAGGGTATTATTTCCCGAAACAAAAATGGCGACTCCACTGGGGATCACATTCTTGTGATTTCTCGTTTGGGTTGTTTCATCTATCTTGTAGATTCCCAACAGTTTCTATCACTTTTTGCAGTCTAGCAAGTCTTTTTTCAGTCAGACAAAAGACTTGGTCTCTTGATCAGGCTTGATTTTTTGTTTTCCTTATATTTATTTCCATACGCATTTTTTTCTTTGCACAGTGATGTATACACGTTGTTTTTTGCAAAGGGAACAGCGTATACGTGAGTTTCCTTTGTTACAGTCACGTATGCACGCTTGTTGCTCACTGCAAAAGCACTTATGCCTGGGAAAATTTGAAATTTTTAATTTCTAGCCCTTGTGGTCTTGTCTATCTGTGTTGAGCTATTTCTGTAGTATCTTGAAGGCCTCTGGACTGTGTTCAAAATTATTTTGTATCTGTTTCTCTCTTGCTTATATGAAAACCTAGCCATTTGGTGAAATCCTTGTCTTGTATGTTTGTAATTGCGGCTTGAGCACCAAGATATTTCCCTAAAGATTTGTGGTTGTCCTGAACATTCAGAACAACAAGCTTTTACTCGTTCACTCTTCTTGGCCTTATGCGTTGCTTCGCATTTGATTTTTTCCTTCTTGGTGTAGTTTGGTTTTCTTGATTTCGTAGACTTGTCTTGTTGCGAATTTTAAAAGATCTCTTTTTTATTTTTTGGAGTTACTATTCACTGCAAGATTATGCTATTATACTGAGTTGATTGATTGAGTTTCTTGCTTCTTTTTTATCGTATAAGTCCCACTACGAAAGTAGCATGGTTGGCTTGAGTAATTCGAAGCCTTAGATTGGAATTCTTGATTCAGTTCTTGGATATTTTTTATTTGTCTTCTCAAAATCTCTTTTCTTTCTTTTATAAGTCGAAAAGCCCAAAACATTTTGTATTTTCCATTGCTTATTGCTTTTAGTTTTGTTTATGGTTTCTTTTCATCTTTTGAAGCTTTTGGGTTAGTTTCTAGTCTTCAGTTCTTGACTTGATTTTGAAGGAAGTCTGCTCTTGATTTCTCTCTTTTATGTCAAGTGCATTTTGGCATTTTTATACATAGGAGCTCTAATTTGGAACTAGCCTTGTTGTCTGTCAAAAAGTGATTGAACCTTTGTTTTTCTAGAGACTTTTTTTGCTTCTTTAGAGGTAGCATCTTAGGATTTGCATTTCATTGGTAGTTTGCATTAAGTGCATTTGAGAATTTTTAGTATTTTTCATAATTTTTTGAGTTGTGTGAAGTGTGAGTATCTGAAAAGAAAACAAAGTTTTGTTTATTAGTTTCGTAGAACCTGTGTAGAAATCAGTCTTCATCAAAAGGAAATCATTGCATTTGCTTGTAGTTTGGTTTTCAGTGGTTTCTTCTGTGTCATAAAAACACCATTAGTTTCACTTACGTGCACCCTTGACTTAAATAATAGCCAATCTAAAATAAGTGATATAATTAAAAGAAACTAGTAATTTTTGTATTATTGTCATTAAGCATACACCAACTAGCTAGGTTGTAGGGCCTTGGATTAGGTGAGTGGAGAGTTAACTCTCCAAGGCCGCTCAAACTGTTAAACATAGAAGTTTATTAATGATCGAAATCCAACACCGTTAAGTGGACCGGGAAATATCTCCTCCGAAGATTCAAGCGCGAGGGATAGTGCAGGCAGAGAAGAGAGATACCCCCTCTCCTATTTGCTGAATCTTGACCTAAGACCGTTCCGCCCGGCTGCCGATACAGATTGGTGCCCATAGTTTCCTATCCTAGGGATCACACATGTGACTGCGGGGGGGATACCCGTGGTACCTGAGGCACATTGCATCACTTCCATAAGTACTTATGGAGGGTGCCCTTGCGAAGCTTGGGTACTTGCACCAAAAAAGGATATTGTTAGGAGGTCAAAATAATTTTTTATGTTACCTTCGCTAGTAGGCCTAGGTTGTAATTACCCTAGACTACTCTCGGGAGGTCCTATTGTTTCACTTTCTTGTATTTTTGGGTCTGGTCCTCATCACCCAGAGCGGAAATACCTAAGATCTGCTTGTCTGGTTGTATCTTAGGAACTTTTAGTGAGTGCTCTTTTCTCCTAGATTTCCTAGCTTCATATATTTTTTGAGTCTTAAAATCTTTTAAAGTGGTTGACCGATCGCCTCGTCGATCGAGGAGTCTTCGTGGGTTCTCTCCCGCGAGTGTCGAGCCTTCTTCAAGAAGGCATAGGAGTAATTTGGAGGGTGATTTTCACCCGATGGTTTTAGGCGTAGCGGAGAGAGATCCTCCGTCAGGGCTTGTTGCTTCTATAAGTGGTTTTGGTGTTGGTTTCAGTACAGAGAGGAGTGCCTCACTCATCTCAAGAGTTTTATTTCCGAAAGAAGAAGTAGAAGTAGAGGAAGTCCTTCAACCTCCTGAGTCTCTTCCATCTCCTCTTCCTGCTAATTATCCTTTCATCATTCAATACATCAGACCCGAGTCTCAGAGACTTGAAAGTCCTTATCCATCATATTCGCACCTTTTGATGGCCACGATTGGGAACACAACTTTGGTTGTGAGCACTGCAAGTGTTCAGACCCCTCTTTCAGTCGAAGGAGGGGGCACTATTGCTATATATACTATCACTTCTAGTGCTGTTATGTTTGGCTCTGGTCACACCTGTTACACTAAAAATTTGTCACCATGACATTGAGTTGTCTATATGGGTTCATCATTACCTATTTATTGCTCCCTCATAAGTCTAAAAACATAAATTTCCTCAAATCAAGTCTTGGAACTAGAAGAAGCTCTTAAAAATCCTAAAAAGCCTACTCTCGCATTTTTCCAAGTCATTCCCCGCGGTACCGCAGCTAATTTCTATAAAAACTGCGGCACATCCCGCACGTAAAGCTCATAAAAACTGCGGACCCCCGTAAAAGGTAAAATAAAGAGAAAAGTAAGTTCTAGAAGCCCAACTGGTCGAATATTCTCCCAGCTGGGGCCTTCTAGAAGCGCTATTTGGTCGAGCTTCGTCCCTTCCATTCATGAACCTTCATCCCTTCATAAATGGAGTTATCTCTTGGTTTTTGGAGCTAAAATCCCATAATGAGAGGGCTTTATCCCTTCCTTTTTGGAGCTGAAACTACCTTTCTTCAACTATAAATTGAGACAAATTTTCATTCTCAAGGGTACTTTTGAACACTTAGTAGTCGATACTTACTTCTTAGCTGATAGAAGAGAATTGCTGAAACAATAATACTCTCCACATTTGGCATCGTTGGCATGAGAGAGATTACATACTCATGGCCATAGTCTTATGCTGATATAGAGAGTTAGAGTCTTGTCAAACTGAGGAAAATGGTTGTTCGGGACCCTGGAAGAACCTGTACAAACATCAAGGCGTTAAGGTTGTAAGGTTTCTTCTTTTATTCAAAGTTAATACAAATGGATTCTATTTTCTCATTGAGTTGTTCATCTATATTTTGAATGATTTAATTCTTAGACTCCTTGATCACTAAGATAGATTATTGCTTTCGAATTATCATATTTCGCAGATGCTTATGATCTTGTTTTCCTATCTTTGGTTGCAGATCTTATATGCTGGATCGATAACTTCTGGAGCGACTGGATTGAAGAAGCGAATGTATTGAAGACCAAATAAGCATTGGACTTCAGGTAGGAGTATCTATCTGTATTTAATGAGAAATTATTAAGCAAAATAGCCTAGAGAAAATGGTCTACATCTCTCTGTTTGTTTCTAGATATCCTTAGGATACTAGGGAGATTGCTCTTGTCTGTAAGAGGGATTCATCCATGCAACAAAATGGAAACTCCATTGGGGATATTCTGAACTTATTTTTCTTCTATTTTCAATTTGATTTTTGAAATTTCTTTGAGATTTCTTTGACTGAGATTAGCTCAAAACTTGATTGGGTAGAAAACTCAATAGGATCCGTGACTGTAAATTTGTATTTTTATTTTTTCTCTACTTTTCCTGTCTTCCGCACTTTTTCCTTTAAAACAGAGTGGTAGACTCTGCAATATTTAGTAGAATAAAGTGTGGTACCACACCTTGTTCTATTAAAAACTGCGGATCTCTGGAAGATTTTAGAAAAAGTAGAAATTCTGTTTTTTGGCATCCCATTACTTGATTTTTTTTCTTTACCCAATTTGTCTTGACTGCCAAAGACTTATGTGAAAAATTTCTTTCAACAATTTCTGTGATTAAGTGATCTATTCAGTTGGTTTTCATATTATGAATAAACAATTTTCCTAGTCCTCCCATTGTTCTGAATCAGAAACTTTTGTATACCTCAGCTACTTGGTATTTCATTACTTTTCTGTTGAGCCATTGAACTTGATGCAATTGTTATTCTTATGAAAATTTGATTCTATTTTCATTTGCAAACTTATAAAACCTTTAGATTGTTAAGGACTGAATTTCATTTTAAAATTACTTTTGGATGCTTTCATTTCTTGCTGGAATAAGCAGAAAATTCTTGGTTAGATTACAAACCAGGCTTAAACATCCTCCAAATTTTAGATAGAGTTCAAGATTAGACATGTATTTTAGCTTTGAATTTTATATTTTAGTATTTTTTTTGTTTTGGAAAAAGTTTGTTTTTTTTCTAATCTAAATGATATAAGGAATTTCATTTTGAGCAAAATATCTTTTTTGGAATTGGAATCTCTGAATTGTCTTCTTTTAAAAGTTTCTCATATAAAAGAAAGAATTGATATTTTGAAAGTTTCTGAAAATATCTCAACTCTTTCCTCTAGATAGACTTCACTGAAAAGAAATGAGTTGTTTATCATATAGATGCATTGTAGCGAATTTTGAGTCGGGTCATTAAAACATCATCAAGTTTCATTTCCATACCTATTGTCCTAAGAAACTGCCAATTAAAAGTAACGCTTAATTAAAATCTATCTAGAAATTTTATATTTTCTAGGGCTCTTTTCACCAACATAGCTTAGGTTAGTGTCTTGGAATAGGTTTTAGTTAACTCTCCAAGACAGTAAAAACAAACAATTAGTCGATCTTGCAGTAGGAAAATCCAATTGTAGCATGTATGCTCTGGGAAGCTCCTCCTAAAGGAGTCAAGCACGAGATCATATCCAAACCAGTGAGGTAATCATACCTATCTCATTGGGAATGATAAAAGGTGTGCACGTATTAAAAACAGTAAACCTCGGATTGACCATTGTCGAGGAGCCTAGGGTCACTTGTCGATAAACCTTGGATTATGTCAAGGAGCCTTCAAGGGGATTGAGCTTGTTACTCTGCCCTTGCATGTGTATCAAATCGTAGATTTTTCTCCCAGGTATATGTGCTCCCGTTGGTGACCTTAGTGGCCATAAACTTTAGGAATATTTCCCAAGGTGACGGTAGAGGGGAGATCCCACTGTACCTGGAACAGACGTCAGCTAGACTCACTTGGAATCTCTGGAGGGTTATCTTCACTTGAGATGGTTTAAGTGGAGAAACTTGCACTAGTCTGTTTCATTAAGCAGGTTGTTGGGGTAACTGTTCCAACTGTCATTTCTGCATTAAAATTCTACGATGTTGGATTTCATCACCAACTAGTGTTTTTAGTGCGGGAATCTACTGTTTGTGTGTGGATTGATCTCTTAGATTTTTATAGGCATATGATTCATTTTGATTGTTTCTTTAGCGACTTTAGGGTTTGTTTGAATTTTTCTTTGTTTACGTGTGTTAAAATTTTTTAATCGTGGCTGAATTACCGAGACGATCATGTAGAACTCAAGGGAAGCCCCTTGAGTACACACCAAGCCAACTAGAAGGACTTAAATCTCTGATACCAAATGTTATCTGTAGAAGTGGATTAACGGAAAAAGGAGAATCATCTATAATTGTTCATCCTGATTCTGACATAAATCAACCTCAAATAGCAGAACATACTCCACAAACAGTTTCAATTTCCGAATTAACTAATGTTTCTTCTATAACAAGTGAATTATTACCTGAAAAACCTGAAATTTCTGAAACGGAAACTGAGCCTGCTACATTAGAACCTACTTTAGAATTCACTACTCCAACTTCCAATTATCCTGATTCACCCAGAGTAAAAAATCGGATTACAGAAGATCTTCCTCCTAGTCTCAATAGTATTGAATAAATCACTGATATAGAGGAAGAAGTTGTTCTTCCATCAACTCAGGAAACTTTAGAACTTATAGAACGTGAATCAATTTTTTACAGCCCTTTTAGAAAAGATGCTTGGTATTCTTCATTGACAGATTTTCTACAAAACGTAGGTATTCAGTACTCGCCACCCTGAATTCCCTTTTTCCATACACCAATAGGTTATAGACCTCAGCTAAACATGTCTAGTGAGTCATATATGTTTACTGAATCGCCAGAAACATTTTTGTATGGTGGTCTATCTGCTCCTGTAGGCTATCAGTCGCTCTCTGGTACATTCTCAGGAGCATCTCCTATTCCTGACAAACCAATATCATCATCTTGTCTAAATGAATCAACAATGAACAATGAGCAAGTTTATACGATGTATGGAAATATCCCAAACCTCGGTTCTCAAGGTAGTAATATATCGCCTGGGGAGAAATCTCAAAATAGTCAAATACAGCCTGAGGGGCAACCTTAAGGACAGTACATACCTCAAGGTCAGTATCAACCTTAAGGACAATACATACCCCAAGGTCAACCACAGGGTCAGTATCAGCCTCAGGGATAGTATATGCCTCAAGGTCAGTACGTGCCTCAAGGTCAATATCAACCTCAAGGGAAGTACCTAGCTCAAGGATTGTAGCCTCCTTTAGGACAACAATTCTATCCATAACAACAAATGTTACAAGGAGGTGGAAATTATCCAGTCGATTATCAACCAAGTTATGGCCTGTCTTATGTACAACCTTCATTGGGACCTTCATATCCCGGAATGGTGTGGGATCCATCTCAAGTACAACAGAATTTACAACCAAATATGCAAGTACCTTATTACCAAGCTAGACAACAATTTGGTTATAATCAACCCCAACAACCTATCCAACATGTCATTCAAATACCTGCATCTGGTCCTGTTCAACAACCTGGTCTGAGTACACCAGTAACTCTGCCCCAAACTGCTGCTCAGATTTCTGTTCAACAAACCACACCTATTCCTGGGGTATCTACATCTCCTATCACATGCGCCCCTCAAACATCAGTACAGATTCCTCAAGTTTCTATTCCGCAGTTTGGACCTACAATTCAGACTATTGTTCAGATGCTGACAGGACAACCTAGCACAAGTACAGTTAAAACAAGTCAACCTTAGTTTACTTATCAACTGTATCAAGGGTCGTATCAATATGGACCTGTTCAAAATCCAGTCTACCCGCAACAACCATACCCTGGGTATACATATCAAACACCTTTTCAACCCCAGTATTGTTCGGTTGTTCCTGGTTTCCCAGGGGGCTCTCCGATTCCAAATGCACAAACTATTCCAGGTTATCCTAGATACCCTCCTCCTGGGACTGGTTTAGTCTCACAAGTTCATTAACAAGACCTTACCCGTCAATTTCCATTCATAGCAACTTTAGATTTACCGAATTTATCTCGCCTTATGAATGATCCTATCTATTATCATCTGTATTGGCCGCCTACGCTGCATAAGTTGCCTAGTGATATCCCAAAGTTTGAAGGAAAATCAGAAGAGGATCCTTATAACCATGTCATGACTTACCACCTTTGGTGTGCATCCAACTCATTAATCGACGATTCCATTTGACTTAGACTTTTTCAGAGAACATTAATAAGCTTAGCTGCCAAATGGTACATTGAATTAGCACGAGGCTCATTTACAAATTTCAACGCTCTAGCAAATTCTTTCCTAACTCATTTTCAGTTTCCAGTAAGATACGACAATGGCACGGAATTATTGACTTCACTAAAACAATCTACGTCTACATACACATCAAATCATATTCATGAATGGAGACGTAGAAGACATTTAGTAAAAAAATTTATCACAGATCAAATATTGGCATAATGGTTTGTCAAATCATTTCTACCGAAAATCAGTGAAGATGTAGCCAAAGCAGGAGTTGTCACAGAAGAACAATTTATTGCTCAAGCCCAGTATCTTGACTTGGTATATACCCAGTCTGGAACTTTATATGAGAAAATTCCCGATTTACCCTATCTTGGTCAGATAACAGCAACTCCTTCAGGGTCTCATGCTGCTGATGGTGTAATCGGTTCAGTTAGTACAAATAAGAGTAAGAAGAAATCTTCAAAGGTTACATCTCCCATAATAAATTTACTTGATTCACCAAAATGAGAATCTTCCTTGGAAACTTCTATCAATATTCACATTGTAGATTCATATACTGCAAAATCGAAAGCTAGCAACAAAATGAAAGGGAATAAAAAGAATAAACAGACTTCATCTCCAAAGGAAAAAATTGATAAAAATGAATCAACATATGATAAATGGAAACCTCGTTATCCTTGTCTTATCTGTGACAAGGATCATTTCACCAAGGAATGTCTGCATAGAGCCGAGGTATCTAAATTCATCAAAGGTTCATCCATCCCTGCTGTTTTGAAGGATCCTTTTCTAGTTCAAGATAGAAAAATGATTGGATCTTCTTCTAATACATCAACAGATATTTTGATGGTTGCGACTCGATCGCAAAATTATGGCAGTAAAAACCTTGTTGCTGGTAAATAAGTACAAAATTCTAGTTCAACACCAGTTACATCTCCATCGGTTTCTGATCCATTGCATATCGAAAAACCGAATCCTGATTTAGTAATCAAACCGCCTGCCAAAGGTGTACTTCGTAAATTAGCTTTCAATCCACATGCGAGAGCTGCTCAGAATTACAACATTGTGGAGGATTTAGCAATTTCTCCTTCCCTAATGTCAGCCTTGGAAGTGTTGCAATCATGTCCAGCACAAAGGAAATTACTCTTATTAGCAATTGGAGTCATAGATCTTCAGGATTCAAATCTCATGGTCTTATATTTAGAAAATTTTACACCTCATCTCCCTCATCAAATGGCTTTTCAGATCCCAGTACTAGTCAAAAATAGACTTTGCTTTCTTACTGTTATTTATGAAAGAGCATCTACGTGTATCATGTTGTTATACTATTGGAAATCACTCGGTTCTCCAACCCTTAACCAGTCACCAACAATACTCAAATCTTTTGACGGAAGAGGATTCCATCCATTCGCAATTCTACAAGATCCATCTATAGAAGTTGAAGGAAAAACCGTTAATTTAGATGTGGAAGTAGTTGATGCCCCTCTGGATTAAAACCTTCTTCTGGGTCGAAGTTGGTCTTATGCTATGACTCCTATCGTGTCATCCGTCTTTTAGATAATTATGTTTCCTCATCAAGGAAAGATTGTGAAAGTCGATCAACTCTCATATTATTCGTCTAACCCAACTTCTACTAATAGTATTCAACACGTTGGAAAAACGACTATCCCTTATGAGGATTTAGGAGTAGGTTTAATCAAAGATTCTACTTTAATGGGGACTTTTTCTATGCCTCCACCTAGTGTACCAAATAATATTGCTAATATCAATATGATTACATTAAGCACTATTCCATTTGTTGATCCATGGATAGTGCCTTCAGAATCATAACTGGATTCATTCAATGGCGGGATGCCTTTGAGTCCTTTTGAGATAACATATCAAGAAGTATAGTCATTTTTCGATTATTTATCAACTGATAATGATCCAATGAATTTGATCAATGAAGAATCATTTTCAACATCAAGCTCGACTACAACATCAATTCCTGATCCTTTTCAACAAGTGTTTAATACTGATGCAAGCATTCATGAATTCCTGTCTATAGATGAGTTACCATGTGATGATCTTCATCATAGGTCATCATTTTTATCTGAGCTTGATAAATTTGAAAATAATTTTTCCTCTATTTTTACAGTTGATTATGTCATAGAACCTTAAAGTCCAATATCGATCACAAATCTGGATTCTGAAGTAAATTTGGGAATATTTCTTCTACCATTCCTATTGAAATCTCAGTAAAACCTGGAATTATTGAAAACATTCATATAAGTGCTTCATGTACACTAGATGAAATTTCTACATATAAAGCCCTATTTCGAGAGTTCCGCGACATATTTGCCTGGTCTTATGAAGAAATGCCAGGAATTGATCCCAACATTGTCATTCATGAAATAAGGAATTACCCGGATGCTAAACCTGTCAGACAGTGATTACGTCCAATACATCCACAAAAATTTGCCGCCATTAAAGCCGAAGTTGAGAAATTACTAAGAGTAGGTTTTATTTATCCAATCCCATTAACATATTGGGTATTTAATATTGTTCCTGTTACGAAAAAACAAGGAACAATACGAGTATGTGTTGACTATAGGGACATTAACAAAGCTTGTCCTAAAGACAATTATCCAACTCCTTATATCAACCAAATTATTGACAACTGTGCTGGAAATGAAATTTATTCATTCATGGACAGATTTTCCAGACACAATCAAATAAACATACTTCCTATCGATCAACCAAAAACAATGTTCATTTGTCCTTGGGGAACATTTTCTTACTGTAAATTACCTTTCGGATTAAAGAATGTTGGGGCAACTTTTCAAAGGTAAATGTCCTATGCTTTTCATGACATTAAACACATTGTGCAACCTTATCTCGATGATTTACGCTCATTCATTACACAGAGAAGATCATCCTACTCACTTACGAGTGATTTTTATGAGATGTAGATATTATAAGATTCGCTTGAATCCACACAAATGTGTTTTCTGTGTACAATCTGGTAGGTTGCTAGGATTTGTCATTTCAAAAGAAGGCATCCGTGTCGACCCTTCGAAGGTTGAGGCCATTATCAATTTACCTCCTCCTTCCTCACTCCGCCAACTCCAAAGTTTGCAAGGGAAAGCAAAATTTCTGCATAGATTCATCCAGAACTATGTTGAGTTAACCAAAGATTTTACTAGGCTTTTGAAACAGAATATTCCTTTCATTTGGGATGAGATCGTTGATTGGCCTCTTGATGCTTTAAAAAACGTGTTGACCCATGCACCGTTACTACATCCACCAAATTATAGCCATGATTACTTTTTATACTTAGCAGCCTCTGATTCCACTATTGGAATGGTCTTAGTTCAGAAAGTTGAATTCCACAACGAACATGTGATTTACTATCTCAATCGGAATCTCAATCCCATAGAGATTAAATATTCACATGTGGAGAAATTGGCCTTGGCAGCAGTTCAAGCTGTCCAACGTTTTCGTCATTACATTTTGTTACAAAAAACAACTGTGATTTCTAATTGTAACTCAATGATGTACATTTTGACTAAACAATTACTCGGGGGAAAATACTCGAAATGGATAGTTATCCTTCAAGAGTTTGATTTAGAATTTGAAAAATCCAAATCAAAGAAATCACTAGTGTTCGCAGAACTAATGTGTGACTTCCCAAATACTGAAACATAAACTATGGTAGAGCATCCGATCGATGATGCACCTATGTTTCTTATCAGTACGTTAGACCCTTGGTATGGAGATATCATCATTTATCTCCAAACCCAAACTTTTCAGCCTGAAATTTCATGTTCACATCAACGAAAGATCTTTTACCAATCCCAACAATACTATATTGTTGGAGACATGCTTTATCGTCGTGGTGCGGATTCTGTATTTCGATGTTGTTTAAATCATGAAGAGGTTGAAAGAGTTTTGAATGAATTTCATTCTAGAGCATGTGGTGGTCATATGTCTGGGTATGCCACAGCCCAAAATATATTGTGCGTTGGTTATTTTTGGCCTTCGTTATTTAAAGAATGTATTCTTGTAGTCCAAAAATGCCACAATTGTCAAATTTTTGATCGGAAGATGCATGCACCACCTGCTCCTCTTCACCCCATAATTGTTGTCGGTCCTTTTGAAAAATGGGGCATTTATTTCATTACAGGTAACCCTCACTCGGCCGGGGGGCATGGGTATATTATTCTAGCAGTAGATTATTTTACCAAATGGGCCGAGGTGATGCCTACATTTGCAGCAGATGGCAAAACTGCAGCTACTTTTGCATTCAATCACGTGATTTCTCGATTCGGTGTACCCCAAGCTATCATTACCGATCATGGAAGCCATTCTCGAAACATTATGATGACCAAAATTTATGACCAGCTTGGCCTGTGCCATGATATTTCTACTCCATATTACCTGCAGGCTAACAGTTAGGTTGAAGATGTCAATAAAATTTTAACCACTATGATTAAACGGATAATCAGAATTCATAAATTGAATTGGCATACTATGCTTTTCTCAGCACTTTGGGCATACCGAACCTCAACAAAATCTGCAACAGGTTTCACTCATTTTCAACTGGTCTATGGTTTAGAAGTTGTGTTACCGATTGAATGCATAATACCGTCACTCCAATTAGTCATAGAGTTACTACCAGCTACCTCTGAGGAGGAAAAATGTTTTTTGTACCTGGAAAAATTAGATGAGACTCGGCGCACCACTGCATTGGCAGTCGAAGCTCATAAAAAACGCGTTAAAGCTCAATACGATAAAAGTGTTACACCTCGTATTTTTTCAGAAGGTGACCTAGTACTGGTATATGACCAAGCTAACGATAAACTAGGAGCTAGAAAATTTGAACCTATGTGGCATGGTCCTTATATTGTCAAGCGAGTGCTTGCAAAAGGGGCTTATGAATTGATTTATTATAATGGGGTCTCTTTAGGTAAACCCATAAATGGACTTTATCTAAAGAGATATTATGCTTGATTTTTTGTGAAGATCTTACATGTAGATTAGTTATTTTTACTAGATTAGCTGCTTTATATTAGATGAGTGTGTCTAGTTAAAATTTTGTGTTGTCTACTATTCCTGCTTATCTTGATTACTCTTGATATTTCAAATGTCAAAGTCCCTTCAAGCCTACATTGGTTTTGCTGATGGTGCCTGTCGTAGTACACCGAATATTTCTTCCGCAGCCTGGGTCAGCTATTCACCCACCAATGAGTTAGTTTCTATGCATGGGGTAAGCCTCAGTCAAACAACGAATAATGTTGCAGAATATAGCGCAGTGATTGAGTTATTATCTGATGTCATTTCATTTGGCATTCGGCGTTTGATCGTTAGGTTAGATTATGAACTCATTGTATTACATTTAAACAGAGCATACACAATTAAAAATCCAGTGTTAGTGAGATTATTCTTGAAGGTTCGTCTCTTGGAAAGACAGTTTGATTACATTGAATATCAACACATTCCAAGAAATTTAAATACATTGGCTGATGCATTAGAAAATAATGTTATAAATAGACATTTTTGAAATTAAAATAGTAAGTTAAAACAACATTCGATAAGTGTTGAACAAGATAGCCATCGAAAGTGGTCATATCATAGATAGAGTTTGTGCTTCAAAAAATATTACATCGTCTATGAACATAGGTTTAAAACACCTTATGATCCGAAAAGTAGTAATACAAAAAGAAAAAATACAATGGTCTGCGATGATCATCCACTATCTGTGGTGATGATCATGATAATACACTACCGCACGTGCCACTCTACGCAGATATCTCCGAAACTGGCCAGGAACACCAGCAACATGCCTCTAGAGGTGTAAAGGAATATCACACATGGTAGTCTCTGGAATATCTCTAGTTAACCTCTCCAAGTTCTGCTCTAAATCAGTGAGAATCTATGCTTCCTGATTCTCTGGCGGTGCAATAGCGTTTATTCGCTTCCTCTCGAAGCGGCGAAGATTGGCTGGTCTTCGTGGACCAACATCTGCATTTATTTTTTTGTAATCAGTACTAAGATGATTGAAAACAAAATAAAAATTAGTGTTAAAAACATATCAAAATGGTTGATTTACCTGATTCATCCCACTGTGTTCCTAGAGGAAGAGGCATATCAGGATCGCCACGGAAATCTATCCCAGCATACAGAAAATCTTCAATGGCGAAGATTTGGTTATATAGCCAATGAAAGTATGTAGGTGTAAATAGAACTATCTCAAAACCCTCTCCATGACAGGCCATGACTTGTACCCAATGGGCCATCCGAGGCTCTCTGACTCTACCAGCATTAACCGAGATACATTGGGGGGAAAGAGAAGGAATCCTCTCCAGAGCAAAAGAAACTACAATAGCTCCATATCCAAAGTTTTTCAACTTTGCGTTCTTAGCTCTGGTTAATTGGCTTTTTACATTAGCCAATACTCCTTCACACCAGTTGAAGATGGTGCCTCTGGAACATTCAACCGTTTTCTGCATCTGGGCTTTAGTAATCACGTGTGGAGCTGCACTCCCACACAATCTAGCCACCGTGAACGCAACCACTTTGAGTTCAAGACAGATAATGGTTTTTATATCAATGTGGTTGTCTTTTGGATCAACCTCTTTGTTACAAAATTCTTGTTGGTAGCTAGCTATAGACTGGCCACCTTGCCTAGCCCCAAACAAGGAAATAGGTTCTCCTATTTTGGACAAACTTGTAAGGAAGTATATATCCTCAAGCTCAATTTCAAGCCGGTGATCATCGATAATGAAACACTGTTCTTGGACATCCCACCTATTCACCAACAATGTCAAGAGCTCTACTTGAGCCCTCATGCCCTGCATTTCCCAATATTTGTATAATCCACAATTTTTCAAAACACGCATTGTGGGTAAACTTCCCATAGCTGCCTCATCTACTGCCTCATGTTCACGTTCTCTCCATTCAAGCATTGTGGATACTCTGCAATAGACATTTTGAAAGATTAGATCCAATTAGAATGGAAAATTTTGGCTTAATTTGAGAGAAAACATATTTTTATTTTGTTCATGGTGCCTCTGCACTTTTTGTATGAAGACAATGCGAGCTACCGCACGCGTTATACACGAAAAGTGTGGGACCCTGATAATTCGGGGTCCGCAGGTACTGTGTGTTTTACCTGCGGGACCCCGAGAGCGATTTTTTGAACCTATTTTTCTCCTAAAAAATGATTCTAAAGCCTAAAAAGAGAATGTAAACAGACAAAAATGAAGAGAAATGAATTGTGGATTACCTAGAGTCGATGGTTTTGTATTCGGACGGTTGGTTCTTCTGATATCTCTTTCAAAACTTTTTCTACCAAAAGCTCTCAACTTTCACTCTGGATGCAAATGGTAAAAATGAATTGGTTAAACTAATTTTTATAAAGATTTTTTGAATAAATAAAATAATATTTTATTTATTTTCTACTTTTAAAGGTTGTTTTTCAAATAATTTTTACTTATCTAAAACAGGTATGTTTAATTTTTTAGGTTTTTGTGCAAAATACAGGATTTTCGGGTAAAATAATCATTTTGGCAAATGAGTATGCTTTTTGTCACTTTTTCGAACTCGTTAAAATTTACAGAAAAAGTGACATTATATGAGTAATTTTTTATCATTTTTTCGAACTCGTTAAAACTTACAGAAAAAGCGAAACCATGGAGTCCTCTTTTAAGCCCTTTTCAGACTCTCTAAGCAAGAAAAGATTGCCGAGTACTTGAATATTCGAACTCGTTAAAGGAAATGAACAGTTGTCCCTTCAGTATAAGTTTACCCCTTTTTCGGACTAAAATGGACTATTTACGAAAAAGGTATACGTTGACTAATCATGGTCAATAGAGTTCTCTCCTGCATTATTTTATCCTTTTTCGGGCTTGAGAGACTAAATTTATGAAAACGTCCACCCATTGAGTTTTCTTAAGTTTTTCTTCTGACTCCCTAAAATTGAAAAACACCGAGTTTCACCTAAACTGGTCTCGTTAAAACTTAACAGTAAAGGACCTGTAAATTATAAACAGGAACGAACCACTCCTTCTTAGGGTTCTATTTTACTACTAAGTTGGACTCATCCAAAGGATGAGCTTATATAACAAGCAAATGTTATCCTCCTCAAGCTTGTCAAAAATAAAGAGGTACTTGAAAGAAATGGTGGGGGAAAAGAGAGAAAATGAATCCAATTGTCACACTTTATTTTAAAAAGTTGTATACCACTCTTGAACACGACAATTTTGTCACATTCATGTCTGGGTTGGGAAAAATCCTTTGACCAAACAGTTAATCAAACCACATTGAAAGACTTCAGCCGGTTTCTGGGTATTAGCTTTAGGTCAATCGTCACCATCTGCAGTGTCATTATGTATTCAAGAGATCAGTTTAATAAACCATTCATTTCAAACATTTGTCTCCATTGACCATCCCTAAGTCAGTCCTTGCTAAAAATTTCTTCAAAACTTGACCTAATGATTTCGTGTTGTGGGCTTTCCTATGACGGATCACTTTCTATTGGTAACATTTCATCATCTAGAAAGTTGATCTAGAATCCTAACGGTACCTTGGAATCTGCATGCCCTAATGGCAGGTTTCTCGCCCTTGAAGACAAGTTGCATCATTGCCCTTCGATCGAATGATTCTGTGAAATGTTCGACTTCATATCACAAATTCACATTTCATGGATTGTACTGAGTACTTTGAGAACCATTATCATTATTGGTGGTTTATCTCACACTTGTTAACAGTTCACATCATTGACTGGTAATCAAGTGGTTTCTATTGAGATTCAACAAGATGATGAGCTTAGTTAAAAGAGTCGCCTTCACTAAGTGGGCCCGCAGGCTATTTTTGGCGCAAGTCTATTTTTAGACATGATGATCATATTTTAGAAGTTGCAGGACCCTATTTGTGGATGGCTGATCAAGTTGGAAAAATAGATGAAATTCTGTTTTTAAGATATTGGGAAAAGTCTATTTATAGATCGTTGATCTAAAAATAGATGCATGTCGATTATTATTAGCTCTTAATATTAATCAGACATTAAACATCAACTTATTCTCTTGGAGCACTTCAGTTCAGTGCACAGATGTGGCAAATCAGTGGACTGAGAGAATTACGCAATTCCCAAGGGTTTACTGGAGCTAATGCATGGAGGAACCAGTTAGAACTCAAGTGGCAGAGTTATGACACAGTTGGAAGAAGTAGTTATGGAGTTGTATTCAGTTTAACTCAGTTAGACTCAGTTGAGCTAGTTGTATCTAGTCTAAATGAATGATACACTAGTGAGAGTGGAGTGAATTAATTAGTTAATTAATTCAAAAATAATAACTCATTAATCAACTGAACAATACAAAACTTAACTACAGTGCATGGCAGTTTCAGTGGAGACACAATGGAGAGGTAGGTGAAAGGGCAAGATGGACTATTTGTTGTGACTATAGTGATACATTGATTGCATCACACACACATTGGAGTTGCCAAGGAGGATTGTGCAGTCAAGGAAAGGGTAATTCAAATTCATTCAAAGCTATTCTTCAGCATAGATTGCACAATCGAGGCAGGCTAGCAGGAGGCAGAGATCGGTGCATGGATTTGCAAGATTGTTCCTAATTAGTGTATGACGATTGTACTGTACTGAGAGCTTGGTAAGCTTTGTATGAGGATTTTCATATGATTCCATGATACATAATATATAGTTTGGGTTTTCAGCTTCAAGCTTTCCCGGTTAAAAACAACTGTGTTATGTGAGATTATTTTATTTATGCTTTACATGTGTGTGCAATTAATTTTCCGCAAAAGATTAACAAGTGGAATGATTTATTATCTTGCATAAAGTTAAATAGTGTGAAATCAGGTGGATCTAGGACATATGCATGCTTAGTGCATATAATTTCTACATGGTATCAGAGCATTGTTAATTGAATATTGCAATTGTAAAGTGAGTTTGTGCTGGTGGACAATTCGAATTTGCTACAGAAGATTCTTGGTGCAGAAGTTGAGTATACATTGAAATGTCTTTCAATGGGTTGCGATTGGAGTATGCCTTTGATGGGAGCTCGAATTACATAGCCTGGAAGGATAGGATGGAGGCGGTGCTGGAGGATAATGGACTGAAGGAGTTCATTGATAGCGATGTTCCTAAGATGGGATCTAGTGATGCTGCATTACTTGACGCATAGCAAAAGAAGATAGCAAAGACAAGAAGAATTCTGTTGGAAGGTGTGAAGGACCATATTGTGTCCAGCCTTCACGGGAAAGCCACTCCATTCTTAATGTGGAAGGCTTTGACAGATTTGTTCCAAAGCGAGGAAGTGACGGAAGTTGGTGGCAAAATGACTCAAAAAAATAAAAATGGAGAAGGCGTGATGTTCCAAAATACCTCATGAAGTTTGTCCACTGCAAGGATGAACTAGGAAGTGTGGGGGTTACTGTTGATGATGAAGACTTGGTGAGATTTTCTCTCCTTGGGCTTCCGAAGAGTTGGCATAGCTACGAATACTCTGTCAATGGACAGGAGAAACTATCGGGATGGGAGCGACTTTGGTCAGATCTTGTGCAGGAGGAGATAAGGCGGGGTACCAGGGATGGATCTTCAACGAAGAATGAAGATGAACAGAATTTTTCTTTGGCTTCCAAAGAAATGAAAGTGAAGGGGAATAAACATCCTTCAAAATCCAAAGCTAAATGAAAGAAGCAGGATTTTTCCAAAGTGAAGTGTTTTCATTGTCACGAACATAGACATTTCGCCACTAACTATCCACAGAAGAAGAAGAACAAGAAGGCTACTGGATCTGCAACTGGAGAGGCCTTAGCCTTGCAATTTGAACTTGATTTCTCTCTGATCACATGCTTGGTTTAAATTTGTATGGGATCGGTGTGCTATCTTGATAGTGGTGCGTCTTTCCATATGACGGGATACAAAGAGTTGTTTAGTGACTTGGAGGAGAAGGACCTCTAGATGCATATAGAGATGGGTGACGATGGTTGGTACAGTGCGACTGGAATTGGGACCATTACCTTTGAGAGGGAGTTCGGTAATCCATTCTTGTTGAAGAATTTCATGCATGTTCCAAGTTTGAAGAAGAACTTGGTCTCAATCGCAAAGTTGGAAGACAAGGGTTATGATGTTGTTTTCAATGAGGGAAAAGTCTTCCTTCGACATTAAAAAACTGGTAAAACCAAGAAGATAAGAGTTCAAATTAAGAATATCGACAAGATGGAGGTAGATGGCTGCGCTGAAATGGTGGGCAAAGCAGAAGAAGTGGTGAGCCGGGATGAGGGCGAATTATGGCATAGGAGATTGGGCCATCTTCACCATGGCACTTTGAAGATTTTGCAGCAGATTTCTACTGGACTTCCCAAGGGTACTCTTGCGTAGTCAGATCAGTGCAAGGGATGTACTATGGGTAAGTTTGTGAAGACCACCTTTCATGAGAAGAAGAATCGTGCTTCGGTGATCCTTGAGAGAATTCACACAGACGTGTGTGGACCTTTCTCAGTTGCTTCAACAGCAAAACACAGGTATTATGTTATATTTTTTGATGAATATTCTCGTAGATGTTGGATCTTCTTCATGTAGAAGAAGAGCGAAACATTCTCAAAGTTCTGTGAGTTTAAAGCATTGGTGGAGAAGGATTCGGGGAAGCAAGTGAAGGCTCTACGGAGCGATAATGGTGGTGAATATATCTCGAACGAATTCAAATAATTTTGTGGCAAAGAAGGAATTCAAAGAGAACTCATAGCACCTCATAACCCACAACAGAATGGGGTTGTGAAGAGGAAGAAAATAACGATTGTGGGTGTTGCACAATGCTTGAGAGGGAGATACACTTGCATGCGGAAGAGCAACTTCTTGTTCCCAAAGATGAGCCTCTGGATGTGGATCAGCCACAGGAGGAGATTCATGGAGTGGAGGAGTCCACTCATGCAGAACCAAACATCAGACAAGGCAGAAAGCGTACCACAGAATCTGAGACACTAAAGCTTGATGCGGCACAGAATTTAGGAGTCCCTACATCACAGCGCAAACAGAGACAGTCACCTGACCGATATACTGGATACATGGCTCTTATGAGCAAGTGTATCGTGACAGAGCCATCTTCTTTTGAAGAAGCAGTGCAGGAGCCCACATGGGTAGATGCCATGGTGGAGAAGTATGACTCCATTGTCAGAAACGGTGCTTGGGAGATTGTTCCAAGGCTAGTGGGAAAATCAGTTATAGGATCAAGATGGATCTATAAGGTAAAGCAAGCTGTTGATGGGAGTGTCAAGAAGTATAAGGCAATATTTTTTGCTCGGGGCTTCTCACAGATTGAGGGGATTGACTATGAAGAAACCTTTGCACCTATCGCACGGTATTCTTCCATACGGACCATCCTTGCTCTCTCAGCGCAGATGGGTTGGCACATTCATCAGATGGATGTGAAGACTGCGTTCCTTAATGGGATCATTGAGGAAGAGGTGTACATTGAGTAGCCTGAAGGATTTGAGATCTTCAACAGCGAGTCGCATGTGTGCAGGCTCAAAAGAGCGCTGTATGGGCTAAAACAAGCACCCCGTGCTTGGTACACTCAGATCGACAGCTATTTCACTAGACTTGGCTTCACCAAGAATGAGGCGGATGCAAACCTGTACCAGATTGTGGTGGAGGGTAAGCTTTTAATCGTTGTTCTTTATGTTGATGATTTAATACTAACGAGTGATGAGCAGTTGATACACTCATGCAAGGCAGATCTTGCAAAGGAGTTTGAGATGACGGATTTGGGCCTCCTTCATTATTTCCTTGGATTGGAAATATGGCAGCGGGAAGGTGAACTGTTTGTGTCTCAAGGCAAGTATGCCCGGGAGATACTAGAGAAGTTTCACATGCAAGGCTTCAAGCACATCGATACTCCTCTTAAAATTGGAAGAAGAGGATGCTACATCGGCGGAGGTAGTGGATGCCACTATTTATCGACGAGTTGGTGGGTTCGCTCATGTATTTAGTCAATGCAAGACCTATAACGGCCATGGTGAGCAGTTTCTGGCGATTTTTAAGCCCTGCAGCTCTTTTTCAAGAAGCGAGAAGCTGGCTGTATCTGGAATATCTAGGGGGCACATTTGAGTAATGGCTTATGGTACGGACAAATGGATGAGGTGAAGTTGCATGGCTTCACGAATGCAGATTGGGTAGGCAGCCCAATGGAAAGAAAGAGCACATCAGGAGGGGTTTTCAGTATCGGATCTACAACAGTTTCTTGGTACAGTAAGAAACAAAGATCCGTGGCCTCATTTCAGCGGAAGTAAAATACATGGCAGCAAGTCAAGCTGCATGTGAGGCTATCTGGATGAGGAAGATTTTGGTTAGTTTGTTCGGTTCACATTTAAATCCCACAGTGATACATTGTGATAATCAGAGTTGCATTAAAATCTTGGTTAATCCATGATAGATCTAAACATATTGATATATGGTATCATCATATCAGAGATTATGTGTAGTGGAAGATCATGTTGCTTTAGTACATTCCTATGGAGGATCAGGATGCAGATATTCTGATGAAGGCACTCACCAAGAGTAAATTCGAATACCATAGAGGCAGGATCAGGGTGAAGGATAATCCCTATCTTGTTGAGAGGGAGTGTTGAGATTCAACAAGATGATGAGCTTAGTGAAAAGAGTCGCCTTCACTAAGTGGGCCCGCGGGCTATTTTTGGTGCAAGTCTATTTTTAGACATGATGATCATATTTCAGAAGTTGCAGGATGCTATTTGTGGATGGTTGATCAATTTGGAAAAATAGATGAAATTCTATTTTTAAGATATTGGGCGAAGTCTATTTATAGATCGCTGATCTAAAAATAGATGCATGTCGATTATTATTAGCTCTTAATAATAATCAGACACTAAACAACAACTTATTCTCTTGGAGCACTTCAGTTCAGTGCATAGATGTGGCACATCAATGGACTGAGGGAATTACGCAATTCCCAAGGGTTTACTGGAGCTAATGCATCGAGGACTCAAAGAGAACCAAGTACAGTTGAAATACAGCTAAATAATGTAGTTATGGAGTTGTATTTAGTTTAACCCCGAGCAATTCAACATTAAAGCTATCCACGTCTGATCAATAGATACACTAGTGAGAGTGGAGTGAATTAACTAGTTAATTAATTCACAAATAATAACTCATTAATCAACTGAACAATACAGCAGTTAACTACAGTGCATGGAAGTTTTAGTGGAGACCTAATGGAAAGATAGGTGAAAGGGCAGGATAGACTATCTGTTGTGACTATAGTGATGCATTCATTGCATCACAAACACATTGGAGTTTCCAATGAGTATTGCGCAGTCAAGGCAAGAGAAATTCGAATTCATTCAAAGCTATTCTTCAGCAGGGTTTGTGCAGTGGAAGCAAGCTAGCAGGAGGCAAAGATCGATGCATGGATTTGTAAGATTGTTCCTGATTAGTGTATGACGATTGTACTGTACTGAGAGCTTGATAAGCTTTATATGAGGATTGTCATATGATTCCATGATACATAATATATAGTTTGGGTTTTCAGCTTTAGGCTTTCCTGGTTAAAAACTGTGTTATGTGCGATTGATTATTTTTGTTTATGCTTCACATGTGTGTGCAATTAATTTTTCCGCAAAATATTAACAAGTGGAATTGATTCAGTGTTTTGCATAAAGTTAAATAGTGTGAGATCAGGTGAATCAAGGAAATATGCATGCTTAGTGCATATAATTTCTACAGTTTCTACCATGTTCGACTTCGACATAATCAATCACATGGATAGAATCGTACTAATTCGAGAAGCAAGAATCTAGACCCTGGATTTAGTTTCCACCATCCAGGATGCGAGGAATTTTATTATTCATCATATAGTAGACTACTTCTAATATATGGCTGCGTCCATACTGTGTCTACTCTTCATGTGATTCTAAAATCATTTATGTATCAGAACATGTAGTTAGTTTTGATCTGAGTATGGGAATGCTTATCTTAGCGATGATATATATATATGCTTGCATTGAATGTTATTTCAGGGTTTCAACCGGTGTACCTGCAGCCCGATCCTCAGAATGATAAAGCACTTCACTCTTCAAAATTATTTAGAACTCTTTAGACTTCACACTTTAGGGGGGTAATATGTTACACTAAAAATTTGTCACCATGACATTGAGTTGTCTATATGGGTTCATCATTACCTATATATTTCTCCCTCAGAAGTCTAAAAACATAAAGTTCCCCAAATCAAGTCTTGGAACTAGAAGAAGCTCTTAAAAATCCTAAAAAGCCTACTCTCACACTTTTCCTAGTCATTCCTTGCGGTACCGCAGGTAATTGCTATAAAAACTGTGGCACATCCCGCACGTAAAGCTCATAAAAACTGCGAACCCCCGTAAAAGGTAAAATAAAGAGAAGAGTAAGTTCTAGAAGCCCAGCTGGTCGAATATTGTCCTAGATGGGGCTTTCTAGAAGCGCTATTTGGTCGAGCTTTGTCCCTTCCATTCATGAACCTTCATCCCTTCATAAATGGAGTTATCCCTTGGTTTTTGGAGCTAAAATCCCATAATGAGAGGGCTTTATCCCTTCCTTTTTGGAGATGAAACTACCTCTCTTCAACTATAAATTGAGACCGAGTTTCAGTCTCAAGGGTACTTTTGGACACTTAATAGTTGATACTTACTTCTTAGCTTATAGAAGAGAATTGCTGAAAGAATAATACTCTCCACATTTGGCATCGCTGGCATGAGAGAGATTACATACTCATGGCCATAGTCTTATACTGATCTAGAGAGTTGGAGTCTTGTCAAACTGAGGAAAATGGTTGTTCGGGACCCCGAAAGAACCTGTACAAACATCAAGGCGTTAAGGTTGTAAGGTTTCTTCTTTTATTCAAAGTTAATAGAAATGGATTCTATTTTCTCATTGAGTTGTTCATCTATCTTTTGAATGATTTAATTCTTAGATTCCTTGATCACTAAGATAGATTATTGCTTTCGAATTATCATATTTCGCAGATGCTTTTGATCTTGTTTGCCTGTCTTTGGTTGCAGATCTTATATGTTGGATTGATAACTTCTAGAGCAACTGGATTGAAAGGCGAATGTATTGAAGACCAAATAAGCATTGGACTTCAGGTAGGAGTATCTATCCGTAGTTAATGAGAAATTCTTAAGAAAAATATTCTAGAGAAAATGGTCTACATCTATCTGTTTGTTTCTAATATCCTTAGGATACTAGGGAGATCGCTCTTGTCCGCAAGAGGGATTCATCCGTGCAACACACCCAAGCACATGCTTCACAATCTGGTCCCTTTTCTTTCGGAATGCCCACTACTGGGATTCCTTCTTTCTCCTTTTCCACTGCTTCAGCTGCATCTGCATCCATACCCTCTATGGCCAATGGATCAACTTATTTTCAAGGGTTCCCCTTTGGAAGTGGGCACATCCTTCAT
This sequence comes from Pinus albicaulis, assembly GCA_034641835.2. Lineage (NCBI taxonomy): Eukaryota > Viridiplantae > Streptophyta > Pinopsida > Pinales > Pinaceae > Pinus > Pinus albicaulis. The sequence continues at coordinate 675,409,874 of CM076583.1, forward strand.
TCGACCCCTTCTTTAGGATATTTACCTTTTGCTTCTCAGACTCAAGGTTTAAATCCATGGTCTAGAGGTCAAAGTTCTAATACCTTTATAGGTTGGAATCATGTTTTTACAGCGTTGGGAGCAGGGAATCAGTTTCTCGCTGGTCAGCAATGGAATGTACTTTTCCCTTCATCGAGTACTTCTCGGGCCTTTTCTCCATTTGCAAATGCTTGGAACCCTTATCAAGGGGTTTCATCTCCATTCACTATCTCGGTGGGGGGAAATGGTCCTATTTATAGTAACTCTCTGTTGGGGGGGGGGGGTCCTTCTCCGAATTTTGGGTCATAAGGATTTTCCTATGGCCCAACATTCTCTACGAACAACATTTGGCAACTTGGTGCCTCAACAAATCCAGGGTATTATTTTCAGAATTTTGGGAATCCTTCCTATGGAGGATGGAATTCCAAGGCTCCTCCTCGCTTACCATTTTTGGCAACGTTAAACTTAACAGATTTGTCGAAATTGACTAACGATCCAATTCGGTATAGTCCAAGATGGCTTCTGCTCCCCACCAAACTCCTTTTAGACATTCCAAAGTTTGAAGGAAAGAATGGAGAGGAGCCGGCAGATCATATCACCACTTTCCATTTATGGCGCTCATCTAACTCCCTGATTGATTATTCGATTAGGTTGAGGTTATTTCAACGCACCTTAACTGGAAATGCAACCAAGTGATATATTAAGTTAACTAGGGGTAGTTTTTCCATTTTTGGAGATTTGGCTACCATGTTCTTAAACCATTTTCAGTTGCCTATCCGTTATGACATCGGGACTGAACTCCTGGCCAATTTTTAGCAGGATAAGGCAACTCACATTTCTAATCATATTCAGGAATGGTGAAGAAGGAAGAGGCTCATTAAAGCCCATATTCAAAATGAATTCCTTGTGGAATGGTTTTTGAAATCTTTGCAACCAGATATTTCTAAGGATGTATCCCTTTCAGGGGTATTTTCTGAAGAGCATGCTATTTTTAGGGCTCAGCAATTAGAATTGATCTATTCTTTGTCTGGAGTCCTCAATTAAATTTTTTCGAATGCTCCTCACTCCAAATTGGACTTATTCAAAACTAAATCTGGTCTTCATGGTGATGGGCTTATTGGTTCGACTGATAGCAGTGCAGCCAACCTGATTAGTCAATTGCAGCAGTTGTCTATACAATCTACTTCTTCTAGTCAGGTTGTGCCTTCAGTGCCAACTCCTTCTCAATCCTTGGCAATTAATGTTATCCATAATTCTAACCCCAAAGGAAATCAACAATCTGATGGGAAGAATAAAGGATAGAATAACAAGAAAAAAGACAAGGATGGGAAGGGGAATGCAAACAAAACCAACGATCATGTTGGAGAGGATCAAAAGGATAATAAAAGGAAAGTGAAGTTTCCATGCAAGTTATGCATTGGAGACCATCTTACGCACCCTTGCCCTAAAATTTAGGATGCGTGGTGCTTGTTAGCTCAACAGGGTTCTTACAGTTCCCAGGTTGTTCTGACAAACCCTTTTCCCCAAGGGTAGCAATTAATTGATGGCGCAAATCAAAATACTAGGGCTCCCTCTAGGGGCAGCCAGAAAGGGGAAAATACGTCAAAAATATACATGATGAGTGCTCATGTAGATATCTCTATGAGATATCGTGATTATGGCAAAGCTGAGTCTTCAAAAGCTAAGGGTACTCCTGATAGTGCTGAACCACTTCATATTAAGAAGCCTACTGTTGAGCCTATACCTTGGATGCCGAAGGAATATTCAAAACGTACGACGATTAATCCAAATGCCAAGGCTGCCCATAACTACTCCATTGTAGAAGATCTGGCTCAGAGCCCTTGTACCATATCTGCATTAGAGGTACTCCAGTCTTGTCTTGCTCGGCGAAGTGCTTTACTCACTATTATCGGAGTTGTAGATCCAAATAACTCTCTTATGATTACATTTGATATGTCAAATTTTAAAAAGAGACTCCCTCATCATATGGCTTTCCATATTAGAACGAGTTATCGAAAATTCAATATATTTCGAATGGTCATAGATGAAGGGCTCCACGTGCATAATGTCTCTTGCATGCTGGAAGGGTATTGGATCTCCCGCAGCTGTTCCTTTAACCACTCTTCTAACTGTGTTTGACAGTCATTCTCATAGGCCGCATGGTATTGTTTCGGCTTTGCCCATTTGTGTTGGGGGAAAAACCATTAATATCGAAGTTGAGATAGTCGATGCAAGCTTAGACTATAACCTTCTGTTGGGGTGAAATTGTATCTATGAGATGGATGCTATTGCATCCTCATTATTTCGCATTGTTTGTTTCCCTCACGAAGGGAGAATTGTCACAGTTGTCCAACTGGATTGTTCTCCTATAGATCAGAATGCATCTTCTGACTCAACCATTCTTTTGGTGAAGGATACCAAGGCACCTATTGAGAATTTTGGGGTCGGAATGTATTCTTCTTTGATGGGTACTTTTGATCTTCCTCCTCCTTCGGTTCATATCAATGCGATTTCATCCTCTAGGCCTCCTATTCGAAGATATTTTTTCAGAACTCATTATTTTTCGGACCCTTGGACCTTACCTTCTCCTACCTCCACATTAGCAGAAGTTCAAGTGGGTGGAATGGCATTTCCAATGTCTGCAGCTAAGATTTCTTATAGCTCTATTGTTGACTCTGCAGAATCCATTCTAGTTTCTCTTTCATCGGAGGAATTGGATGGAGATCTGGCTTTGGCTTGGACTCTTAGTTCATCTTTGGCCCAGGATTTTCTTGATACCACTCTTCCATATGAAGAGGCCATCCTGGAAGCTATGACTGGTGTAGAGAGACCATGGGATGATTTGCATCATCGGTCTTACTTTCTACCAAATTTGAGCAAAGTTGAATCAAGTTTTCCTCACCCTCGGTCTTATGGTCCTGTTCACCCAGTCTTGAACCCTTTAGCACCAGCACAAGTTTTTGTTGAAGGGAACATGACTATAATTTCTCCTACTATCCCGGTGAACATTTCCAACGATCCCAACATTATAGAGAATGTTTTCATCGGAGCTGAATGTTCCCCTGAAGAGGTTCAAATTTACACTGACTTTTTTCGAGAGTTTAGGGATGTGTTCACTTGGTCTTATGAGGAAATTCTTGGTATAGATCCATCTATTGTCTGGCATGAGATCAAGGTGTACGAAAATGCTAAGCCTGTCAGGAAAAAGCTTCGTCCGGTTAACCCGAGGAAGGCAGCAACTATCAAAGCTGAGGTGGAGAAGCTGCTTAAGGCGAGATTCATTTTTCCTATTCCTTTGACAGAGTGGGTTTCGAGTCCAGTCCCATGGACAAGAAACAAGGAAAAATTCGAGTTTGCATCAATTTCAGGGACCTAAATAAAGCATTTCCTAAAGATAACTACCCCACACCTTTTATAGATCAGATTATTGATAAATGTGCGGGGAATGAGATTTTCTCCTTCATGGACGATTTCTCTGGATATAATCAAATTACTATCTGTCCTAAAGATCAACATAAGACTGCATTTATTTGTCCCTGAGTACCTTTGCTTACAAGAAAATTCCTTTTGGCCTTAAAATGTTGGAGCTACTTTTCAGCGGGCTATGTCCTATGCCTTCCACGACATCAAACATATTATCGAGGCATACTTGGATGATTCAGCTGTTCATTCTCATAAGAGAATTGATCATCCTTTTCACCTTCGTCAAGTATTCAAATGATGTCGGCATTACAAAATCCGGTTGAATTCGAACAAGTGTGTTTTCACGGTCACATCCGATCAGTTGTTGGAATTTATTGTGTCTACAGAAGGGATTTGGGTAGATCCCTTCAAGGTTGAGACAATACTTTAGTTGCCTCCCCCATCTTTGATTTGTCAACTTCAAATTCTGCAAGGAAAAGCTAATTTTCTGTGGAGATTTATCGTAAATTATGCTGAGATTACGAAAGGATTTATGAGATTATTAAAGAAAGGAGTTCCATTCTTTTGGGATGACTTTGCTCAATGTTCATTCGATGCTTTGAAAAAAGCATTTACCTCTGCTCCTCTACTGAGTCCACCTGATTATAGAAGGGATTTCCTTTTGTATATTGCCGCAGCAGAATCTACCATTGGTATGGTTCTGGTTTAGGAAGATGATGCTCTTTCAGAGCATGTTATTTACTACCTTAGTCGAGGCTTGGTAGGACCTGAACTCCGGTACTCTCCGATAGAGAAGCTTTCTTTAGCAGTTGTTCATGTTGTGCAATGGCTCAGACATTATATTCTTCTTCGAAAAACCTATGTTTTGGCAGCAGTCAATCCATTTCAGTTTTTTCTTAGTAGGCGAGTGATTGGAGGCAAATACAATCGATGGATTTTGATTTTGCAGGAATTTGATCTTGAGTTTATGTCTGCCAAGTCTAAGAAATCATTGGTTTTTGCGGAATTGATTTCTAAGTTTCCTTGTGGAGAAGAGATGGTTTATGATGAATCCTTCCAGATGAGCATATTTTTCTCATTTCTTCACAGGATCCTTGGTATGGGGATCTCATAGTATATCTCCAGACTACGAAGTTTCCCTCGACTTTTTCTAAAGATGAGCGTCGTAAGTTACGTCACCTATCTAAAAGTTACTTGATCATTGGTGACACTTTATATCGTCGTGGGGTTGATTCAATCCTTAGGTGGTGCTTAACTCTCGAAGAAGCTGAGGTTGTGCTGAATGATTTCCACAGTGGGGCTTGTGGTGGTCATTTATCTCGGCTTGCTACAGCCCAAAAAATATTGCGTGCAGGATACTTTTGGCCTTCAATTTTCAAAGATTGTATGGAATCGGTCAAAAGGTGTCATCCGTGTCAAGTTTATACTTGAAAGATGCGTGCTCATTCAGCTCTGCTCTTTCATGTCATCATTGTAGGCCCCTTTACAAAGTGGGGTATTGATTATACTACTTGTAACCCGCCTTCGACCAAAGGTCACAAGTACATTATTGTAGTCGTAGACTACTTCACGACGTGGGTCAAGGCTATGCCTACTTTTTGGAATGATGGTGAGACAATAGCTCTCTTCCTCTTCAACTAAGTCATTTCTCACTTTGGTATTCCCCAAGAGATTGTCACTGATCATGGCAGTCACTTTTAGAACAACATGATGGCTGAATTGGCTCTGAAATTAGGTTTCGGCAGGAGCACTCATCTCTGTATTATCCTCAAGCCAATGGGCAAGTGGAAGTCGTAAACAAATCCTTGAAGACAATTCTTCAATGGACAATTGATAAAGCTCGATCCAATTAGCACATTATGTTGTATCCTACGCTTTGGGCATACCAGATGTCAGTCAAAACTGCAATTGGTTTTACTCTGTTTCAACTGGCTTATGGGTTGGAATCTATATTTTCCATCGAATGTAAAATTCCTTCTCTTAAGTTAGTTGTAGAACTTCTTCCTGACACTTCCAGTCTTGAAGAACGACTCCTTCATCTGGAACATCTTGATGAGAAGTTTCAGGATGCCACCATGATGAATGAGGCACATAAGAAGCGGATAAAGATTCAGTACGATAAAGCATTCAAACCTAGGTTTTTTCTGAAGGAGACCTTGTCTTGGTTTATGCCCAAGAGAAGGATGCCCTAGGAGTAGGTAAGTTTAAGTCTATGTGGTATGGCCCCTTCATCATTAAAAAGGTCCACAAGAAAGGAGCTTATGCCTTGGTTGATTTTGACAGAAATGAGTTGTCAGAGCCCAGAAATGGGCTCTATTTGAAAAATTATTATGCCTAGGCTTTGGCCTAGCATCTTGCTTTTTGTATGTATATATATATATATATATATATATATATATATTGGTTCTTGTACATATCTGAGTTTCTGATTTTTGGTGTGATTATGATGCATTTGATCTGCTTTGGTAGGTTGTGCTGGATGTCATGAGTCATTTTGGTTTCGGCGATGGTGCTAGTAGACATACCCGGAACTTAGCTTATGCGGATTGGGTACTTCGTTATCCATCCGGTCAATTGTTGGTTTCAAGAGGAATCTGCATTGGTCCTGCTTCAAACAATGTAGCGGAGTACACTGCAGTAGTTTATCTACTCTCGGAAGCAATATCATTGGGTGTTGATTCGTTAGTAGTTTTCTTGGACTCCCAGCTGGTGGTTTCGCAGTTGAACAACACATATCGAGTTCGAGATTCATTTTTTCATCGATTTTTTTTTAGGGTACATTTGTTACAAAGATCATTTCAATTTCTAACATTCATTCATATTCCTCGAGCTAACAATTGGATGGCATAATTATTGGCTAATAAAGCAATTGATTGGAATATTCATCATTCAACATTTTAATCAGTATATCAAATACATCATTCATTTTCATACATTTGAGTCATCACATCATATAAATCTCTGTATATATATATAGTCAGAGTGTTCAAGAATATACAAAATATGGACTCATCTGTCCTACAAAATTAGGGCTTACGCCCGATCATGTTCAGTATCAAAAATATATTACAGTCATCCAGTAAAATCTATATATCTAATCCTGTGGTCCCTGCCCAACATTCTTGTTCCTATAGAACATGATAGCAGTTGCTACACGATGGAATAACCGCACCCAGTCTCGTGGTACTCTGAATACCCGTCTCTGGATAGCCTCTAGTAGGTCCTCTTACCGCAGACATAGGCACTTGGCGAGTTAAACTCTCCAAGTTTCTCTAGACGGCATGGAGGGTTCTACCAGGGTCTTTAGCATCCGCCTCACCTCTGTGGCGCTTGTACCTTGGGTATCCATTATGTCTGACTGGTACCATATTTGTATCATGGTCATTCATAATCTTGTAAGTCATTTGAATTTCAATCAAAAACATTTTTTTATTATCATATTTTGAAAAAAATCAATAAAAAATCATATAATCAAAAATAAAAAATGGAAATCTCACCGATTGCACCCCATGCTACACCGGGTGGAAGGACTAGATCTGGATCACCGCGAAAATCTATCCCAGCATAGGGATAATCTTCCACTGCAATAACTTGTTCCTCCGACCATTGGAAGAACTCGTCATCCCAAGTGGTTTGGGGAACTTCACTTCCCCCCAATCTCTTCATTAGATCAGCCCACCGGGCTATTCTTGGATCTCTGGGGCTACTGATGGTTGAGATGAATTTGGGTCGAAGCGTTGGAATCCTCTCAAAGAAGAATGTCAGTAAAATGGTTCCATGCCCAAAATTTATAGTTTTTTTCCTTCCAGATTGAAGTCAACCGTCTTTTCATGTTGCTCAGCAATGTTGTGCACCAATCAAAGAGGTGAATCAAACATTCCATTGCAATGCTCATTTGATTCCTTGACGCCTGATGTAGGGAAGCAGATCCTGATACTCTACCAATGGTAAAAAGTAGAATCTTCATATATAATTATTTCAAATATTTGATTGCAATCTGTGTACCTACTTTTTGAGACCCCTCTACACAATAGACCTGGACGTAATCTTCCACGGTAAGCCCTCCCAAAGGCTTTCCATGCAAATCTACTAGATCTCCTCTCTGAGAGAGTCCAGTGATGAAATATATGTCTTCCACCTCTATGCATATTGGCATTTGATCTATCATGAAGCAGTCTTCTTTCAGTTCCCAGTGATCTACCAACATTTGGAGCAATCGGACATTACTTTTCATATTTGGCATTTTAAATAACTTGAGCAACCCACAATTTCAAAGGATATCGAGCTAATTTTGATCTTCTATCACTTCATTGTCAATGGCACTATGTTCACGCTCCCTTCAGCTAATTGACATCCTGAGAAAATTCATCAAATCATTCATTAGGTTCAATTTTTTAATTCTCGGTCTGTGCATACGCAGCTTCGTTTACACACAGTTGCGTATCATATGCAGGTTCATCCACATGAACCCGCGTATGCGCAGAGGGTTTCATAAAAAAAAATGTTTCCTACAGTCAAAATTCTAAATTTTTATCTTAAATTGGAACAAAATTGATGATAAAGATGAATTTAGAGCTTACCTAGCTGATTCGGCGTGATTTGATGGCTGATTGCTCCGGTTTTGAGAAAGGATTTTTTGCTCCAAAAAGCTCCTTCTCCATTTTTGCAAAGTAACAATGACCCAAATATGAGGTAAATGGTGTATTTATGCCCATAATTTGAAATTTTTTTGCAAAATTCCTTTGTACTTATTTTTCAAAATCTATCTAAGGTCGTATAACCGTATTGCTTGTAAGTGTTGGGCAAGGTATTTTTTCAGGGACATTTTACTGAAGTTGAGATTTTTTCCCCTCTTTTCGGATCCATGACCGCTGACCTGTCATGGCAATTATATGATTTCAAAATGGCATATAGGCTAGGTAATCCACCTTATATTGCATTCTGCATACTAGCCTCCATTCTAATCACTTTCCATAGGGTCGATCCCATCATGTCATGAGTACTTAACCCATTTCACTCACTGATTTTTAATCATGACTTGGTAGTAGAGCCTTCATTTACATGGGCTTCCTAGTTAGTTCCTCGCTAGCATTTGTCGCCCATGCTGCAATTTATGTAGGCTCGGGAGTCCTCTTTATTCTCACCATGACATATACATTGAAGCTTCATTCTTCTTCTTCTTCACTATCCTTTTTTCTGGCCATTACCCTAGAGGCTCCCTTTTGTTGTCAAGTTGTATTACTGCATCACATATTGACTACTTGTTTATCTTTGCCTTCAGTCGACTTCATTTGGACTCAATTTTTAAGCCATATTTTGACCATGACTTTCTGTACAAGTTAACCATGCAATCACTTAGCTAGTGCAACTTGACACCTTTTTACCCATGGATGGAACATTCCTTTGAGTATCACTTACCTATTTCCACCACCTTGCATTGAGCATAAGATTGTTCCTATCCCAGGAACTAGTGCATCTGTTTCATGATACTCATTCTATCCATTGTACTCTAGCATTTTTGTATTCCTTTTTCAAGCTTTGAATATGAAAAAGACAATATATATATATGTGTGTGTGTGTGTGTGTGTGTGTGTGTGTGTGTGTGTGTGTGTGTGTGTGTGTGTGAAAAAGAGCGGGAACGGGATATTACTTCATATTTTTATGGCAGTTACAGTGTCTGTTTTGTCGCCCTTGAACAAAGCACAAAAAACTATGTCTTTCCTTCATTTGGGATGGTTTTAGTTTTGACTTAGGGGAAGCCATAACCTTGTTACATGCATCAGTTCTCCCTCGGTTGGTTATCTCTTCCAATCATATGGAGGGTTTGTTCATTCCTCTTACATGACAAACTTATACAAAGTTATCATTTGTTGCCATAGTCAACATGATTCGTGCTTTTGTTCAAGGGAAGTTAACCTGATTCGGCCTTTCTGCGGAGTCTCATGACTCATTTTTCAGTCGGCCTTCCCAGTTTTGTCAGTATCTTGTTCTATCACATCAAATGTTTGGTCCTATGCTCGTGATGGTTTGAGAAGGTATCCATTGACTTCTTGCCGGAGGGTTTGTCTCTTATCGACTACGACATATTTCTTTGAGAGCAAACCTAGAGTCGCACCTTGGCCCTATTTACATCATTAAGAGGTCACCTTGTGCTCAACATATGATCATCATTATGGGTCTTTGACTGAGTGTTTTCCCTTGTGTTCGACATCAACTTACATTATCACACCTGGGATTCGTGCAGTACCTTGATTTCCATTTGACCCTATCGATGGATATCTGCTTCTTTGTCAGCTTTCATTATTGGTTGGTTCAGAGGGTTTCTGCCATGCACTAGCTTCATCTTGTGCATGCCAGAAACGTACTTCGGGTTGGTTACTTCACTCTACTTCGTCTGATTCCTTCCAAATCTTGGCCTATGGGTTACACTCGCATTGAACTGATGTGGGATGCCTTAATGCCTTCCTTCCAGCAAATCTTTTCCATCAACTCTGACTCATTGCTCTGGGAATAAGATCTAGAGTCCTTTTGTCAGTACCTTAGGGTTTGTAGTCATCAGTGGCAGACTCTTCACTATCGACAGTGAGGATACATCATTGCCTCCTGATTGATAGATTCTTTCAAGTGTTCGACTTCAACTCATTTATTCGCACTTGTTCGATTGTACTAGGGCACCTTGACACTCATTATCATTATCGGTGGGTTGTCTCACATTTGTTAACGGTATACATCAATGATCGGTAATCAAACGATTTCTCACATGGTCGACTTCAGCTCATTTATTCCCATCATGTAGAATTGTGCCATAGTGATCGGTGAAGACCTCAGGTTAGCATCAGCATGATTCGGTTCACTTAGACAACTTCTTTAGTTTTCTACCAGTGATACCATCCACCCATATATGTTGTAGTTTCACCACAACAACATCCTATATGTTGGCTCCCGAGTTGCATGTAGTACCATTTGTTCCACCACTTATGATTTGGTACTTGGAGATTCAGTTGTGACTTTTATGATCAGATATCTATTACAACATCGTTGATCAGTATTCTATATGTGATACTTGGACCTGATTTTGACTTGTACTTCCAGGTAGTGATCAAATGATTCACTATGTATTTTACATTTTTCAGCTATATTTGTATACATTTTGGATCCGCTCTGTACTTCATATATGGACATGCTTTTATTTCACTGAGCATAGGTATGCCCACCTCAGACATGAGCTATCTCTTTGATTTCTTTCACTGGTTTTTTGGAAGGCTGAAATCTGGTGAGGTCCTCTCTAGTCCTTGTAAGGTTCTTTCTATGCACATAATACATTTCAGCCATCATGTACCCCTTCTAACCTCATATATTAAGGGGCATATGTTATAGTGTCATTTATCACCTTCATGTACTTGATGATTTACACTTTGGCCTTGGGCACCCTTTCCCCCAGATTTGAACATTTTCTCAAAAAACAGTATCTTAAAACCCATACACGACTCTGCCTAGGCTTTTTCGCGTATACACTCGAGTCCATTTATAGAGATTCTCGTATACCTTTTTAGTTATTAAAAATATATATATATTCCCTATTATTGAGGCGAGTTTGATGGTTATTCCAGTAATTTAACCACCCCAGCCCATGGCCTAACTGTTCTTAACTACATAAACTAATTTGAAAAGTATATAAGCCCCTCAAAGGAATGGCCTAAGGGAGAGAGAAAATATATAGATATTATACTCTGTTGGAGCCCTATTCAAGTCTGATATTCCCATGCCTCCTGTACTTCGCAGGTATATTCAGGAAACCCTTGTTTCCTTGATATGTTCATCACCCTATATGACATCTGTTGTGCACACATCTTGGAAGAATTCTTGCGAGGCTAGGGCTGGATGGATCCAGAGGACGGTATGCTCGAAGGCTGTGGCAGGATTCAGGTGATCTCTCCACGTTTTGATTACTGTATGTGTCATTCATAATAAGAATATCCATCTTGTTTCTGATGTTTACGTGTTTATGATTCTTTATACATGTGTAATAATCATTAATTGAACATTTCTTATTGTTTTTATGGTATTATACATGGTTTTCACTTACATATAGGAACTATATATGCTGTACAACTAGGTTTTTGTGTTCATTCTTTGTGGATTTACAGGTTTCAGAGCACAAAGTGTTGCAGGGGGTTTGCACCCCACGGGATCTACATCAACCGAGGGACTTTCGGGTAATTTCTACAACCAGTAGTATCTAGTTTTCAGTATAAAAGTTGGTTAAATGAGTCCTTCTTAATTGGCCCTGATCTGTGAAGGTTGTTAACCCAAGACCTTTAGGGTATTATTTCCCGAAACACCCCTTCTCCTTGGCAGACAACATGACCCAATTCCTCACCAGGCGCAACCCCTCTATCGCACCCACACATAGGATATCCAATGTTATATGACTTGGGATCTATCGCCCAAAGCCCCGGTCGAGGGATGGCACAATTAACTGTAACATAATGCATGACCACCGCCTTGAGCTAGCGAAATTTCCCCCACTCAATAGGTGCACCAAACCACAGCCCAGTGACGACCTCCTAATCCAAAGCAAGCCCTCACATTCCTGCAATCCACATAGAACTATTTCCTAACCTCCAAGAGGCCAGAACTAAGCCTCTCTTGGCTCTGGGCATATGCAACACCCAAAATTCGCCTGAAAATAGATAAAATAGAATACAATCTAAACACGCCACCATAGAAAGGGTCGGAAAGAAACAAGTGTAGATATGGGAGAAAAAAAAAAAACTTACCAACAACCTTCCAAGTGTGCCCAAGGTTGTCCAAATTCCACTCACCACAAGTCGAAAGACCACTTCAACTCCCATCAGCTTGGAGAACCAAATTCCAAGAGAACCTGTGAGCACCCTATCACAAGGTTCCTAGAAAAAGTGATGAGTAACACTGCCCAAGAAAACCTGAACTCCCGTAACCCCAGCAACAACAAACCAAATTGAGATTCTCAAGTAGGAGACTATGCATAGGGTGGTAACCTATGCATATTCCATGATGTTTGCACCACCCTCTCTATCTCCCATAACCTGAAGTTTAAAACAATGGAAAAAAACTATACACCATCCTTTTAAACTCGTTGCAAACTTCTTGAGGGTTCATAATCCCATCAGCCAGCTTTCCTAGCCTCCTCCTGCGTGTTCACCGACTATCATTCGCACGGGGTTGCTCTGCATCGACCCGCACTACAAAGTTCAATGCCATCCACCACCATCAAGGTATTGATTTTATTTTGTTGTTTTTTTTAATTGAATTTGATTTTTCTATAGAAAATATTAAGCTTTTATCTTGGTTAAAGAAAGATCCTCCATAATTTTGTAATATGCTTTTCATTATTTTAAACTAGGTCGTGTCACATTAATGCAATCTATATATATATACATCCAATTTTAAGGTCACAGCCAAGCTAGATACCAATTGGTGTATGAGACCCCCTTGTTTGTGGGACAAGGGACCCCCTCCGTGTAGAAATTTGATTGCTAAGTCTACGAAGGCATACATACTCTACCCCCCTTTGGTTATGACTTGTGACCTCTTAGGAGGAAACACATGCTCTTAACCATTAGGCCCACTCAAGCTATATATATATATATATATATATATATATATATATATATATATATATATATATATAATTTTTTTTTTTAATTTTTTTTTTCCATGGAAAAAAAATCTTTATTCATATTAGAATAACGGACCAACCCCCAAAGCGTTTTACAATGATCCTTGAGCTATATTTTTCCAGGATCATACTTTCATAAAGTGTTGATTTACATTAAGGATCTTTACAAAAAACAAAAAGGACGATCAAAACTTCAAAAAGATAAGTATTGTTCAAGACTATACCATGAATGCTTCCTCTACAGAAGAGGAATCATCGGTGATACTGAGACGACCAGGCTGTAAAATCAGAGCTTGGTTTGATAAGTGATTTGCTTCTTCATTTAATTCTCTGAAAACATGTTTGAAGGCAAGAGAGGAGAATTTGGAAAAGAGGTGTTGAATGGCTTTCAAAATTGCTTGTAAGTGTGGAGCCAGTGTCTGAGCTCGCTAAGAAGCCCACTCCACAACAACTTTGGAGTCACCAAAACACTGCATCTCTGTAATGCCTTTGATATGAGCAACAAATAAAACAACCCAAAGAGCTGCCAATTCAGCTTTATTGTTTGAACCCTGACCAGGAGCAAATTTAATCTTAAACTTTCTTCCAGAGGGGAGGAAGAGTGTGGCTCCTGGACCAGCTAGAGGAGGGGATCCTTGGCTTGCACCATTGAAGAAAACCCGTGGAATGGCATGATTGATGTTAGGATGCTGGATATACCTTGATTTTTTTAATTTGGGAGGCCTCGAATTCTCCTTGATCCACTGGATAATCAAGGAAGATGTCAGCTCTTCAAGGATTAGAATCCCATTAAAAATAGCTAAATTACAAGCCCACCAAATCCCATAAGAGAATAATGAGGGAAGCGTAGCATAAGAGCTTACCCCTGGGAGGCTCCACCATTGGTATGAACGAGCGAGAAAAGATTCTGCAACATCCAAGTGAGCAGATGTGAAGGCCGAGGTGGAATTGGACCAGACCGTTTCTGCATAAGAGGAAAAGAGGAAAAGGTGAGGAATATATTCAGAGCATGTTCCACAAAGCAGACATCTACTTGGGCCTACTCATCCACGTTTCTGTAAATTATCCCAAGTAAGAAGCTTGTTTTTAAAGACCAACCACAACACAAGTTTTGCTTTTAAATGCCAGTCATCTTCCAAATGAGTTTCCACCACTCTTCTTTTTTGGTAGTAGAGTGATCCTCCATATAAGCCTTGTAGCCTAGTTTTGCAGAGTATGATCTAGAGTTCGAATTTTTTGTCCAAACCAGAGTGTCCTCTGCGTCCTAATCTAGATGTATGAAATTTTTCACCAGAAGAAGAACATAAGAGGACCATTCAAGAGAATCCTCCTCATTTAGTTGAAGAGAAGATGCAGATTTCCACCCAGAAGAACCCCATGCCTGAGGAAAAGAAGAGGCAACATCTGCAATAGTGTGAATTTGATTTGCGCTTAAAATATTGCGAAGCCTTTCTGAAAGCTTAAAATAATTACCAGCCCCAACCCAAGGGTCCAAACCAATCTGAAATTGATCTCCTTTACCAATATTCCACACAGACCAATCACCAATCAAGGGGAAGGCTTGTACAAAGTCCTTCCAGCAAATAGAGCCATTCTTATGTGATTTGGTTTGGAGACGAAACCAAGATGTGACATAAGTTCCCTTCAAATATTTTGCACATAAAATCTAACTCCAGAGTGAACCAGGATTCTCCGAAAGTCTCCATAAAGATTTTGCAGCTAAAGCTTGACAGAAAATAGGGATATTTTTTATTCCTCATCCGCCAAGTTCCTTGGGTAGAGCTAACGACGTCCATTTTGATAAGGGGATACCTTCATCCTTTTAATATATATATATATATATATATTAATATTTATTTTTAATTTTTTCTTTTCTTTTCTTTTCATGTCAGTGAAAATATTGTTTTATAAAAAATAAATTCCAAATCTATAATAATATAATAAAAAAAATAATCCTAACCATGCAAAAAAATTAGATGTAATACTAAACAATAAATTACAAACACACTTTTATATCAATATTATTTAAAGAATTATAATTTTATTATAATAAATTATAAATAATTTTTCCATATAAATTGAATTTCCACTTAACCCTCAATAACATATATTAGAAGTAATATTTCTTGAATCTTGAATTTATGTATCTAAAATTTAACCGTATTAAAAATATAATTTTTTAAAATAAAACTGCGCATTTTTTTTTCCTTTAAACGTGCTCAATTTTTTTCCTTTAAGTTATAAATTTTATTATTTTTTAAGAAATATTTTGAACTCTGTGAGGCGAGTGTGTTGTCAAGATAAATCCCCTTTGTGAAAAAAGGCGATCTCTCTAGCCCTAGAATGGGTCTAGCAACACGAGATTCTTTCTAATGCAAAGCTCTCTTGACTAACATTTACAATGCAACAAGAAAATAGACATAAATACCTTTTTCCAAACGCTACGCTTGTATCTGTTGATGGTGACCTTGATCCACGATCCTTGTAGGCCTGCTCCTTGCTACTAATCGAACATGAATACCTATGGATGATCAAGAGACAACAACAAACGTAATACAATACATAATAAACGTAAAAATTAATTATCTAGTAGATCGAGTACCAGAATATTTGCATAAACATTTAGACAAATATAGAAAGCAAACATCAGATGTTATTATTGATAAATACAAAAGGATAGCTTACAACCCAGGCCTTGATGTTGGAGGCATCCTTTGGTGAAAATATGAGTCCTTCACTGAAGCTCAAAAGCATTCCTTCTCTTGAACACTTAGGCTTTATCAAAATGCCATGATGCAAGGGGATGAGAGTTCAGACGAGTCTGACAATGACCAACCAAGCTCTTAAGTTGGGGGAATGAGGGATGTGAATTTATAGGAAGGGATAAGAGGTTGGGAGCCCATGAAAGGAGGAGGAAGGCCCAATTTCTAAGGGATGGACCCCCATAGATGAGACAAAAGCTCTAAAATTAGAGAGCTCGAGCTTATCACCATCGTTTAACAACCAACTCACCGCCCTTAAGATTCTAGAGGTCGAAGCTTCTCCTCCATTTGAGGAAACACTGGCAGAAAGGGGATCAACGCAATTGTCCAAGAAATTAGGGTGCCTGCAATGCTAAGCTGGAACTGTGAAAAGGACATCAGCGTGGAAATGGCACCAGGAAGGGCATTGACCCAAGAAACTAGGAATTTGACCAAGTTTCTTCAGTAATATTCCAAGGCAGTCTTCTTTGGATCTTCAGGGTATATGTTAAAATATTTCTTGATGGTGGAAACATTGAATAAGATCTGGCATGGGGCATTTTAGGATCAGGGACGGGAAAATGAGCATGGTGAAAAATTATTGTGTAACAAATGTCCCCTAAATTATGAAGGCAGAACAGGGAGTGATGGCTAAAATGCTTTATGAACCAAGGAAAAGAATGAAGACCACCTCTGGAAAACCTGCCAAACCAAACATTTGACATCTCTGGTATGAATATGCCTAACCACATAATGTTGCATTAGGCATCAAATAACACATGAACCCACAACATAGTCGCATCCATCGGTCTAAAAAGATCATAGAAATGGATCTGCGGTATGGACGTAGCCATCCGTATATATAGGATCATGTATACAATCATGAATACTCAATAACTCCTCGCAACCTAGGACCAAAAATCAGAAATGACCTAAGGTTTTCACTGCGATCTCAATCAACCCAATGTAAAAATCTAGCCATGCAAATAAATGTATTGGTGTTGAACATGGTAGAAACCACTTGATTACCAATCAATGATGAAAATCATTAGCATGCACGAGGGAGACCACCAGTAATGATGATGGACCTCAAGGTACTACAACACAATCTACAAGTGTGAATGAATGTGTTGAAGTCAAACACTTGCAAAATCATTCGATCGAAGGCCAATGATGTGAACTTGTCGTCAAACACGAAGAACTTGCCATTAGGCATGCAAGCTCCAAGTTACTGAACAAAAGTTTCTAAATCACATTCCCGAATAATGAGCTGAAGTCGACAGGACGTGATTCATCGAAGGAGGGCCATGATGATTTCCACATCATCGACACGAAACAACATGTATCTTAAGATGCTATGAGTGATTCTAGATTGTAACAGAGGAGGTAAGATAAGCATGGGTTGTTTGACAAAAGGACTTCTCTTGAACATATTGGCGACACGACTTTGGAATGTGGCAACATTTGACTCAAATAGGATCAGAGGTCATGTTGACAAAATTGGTAATCAAATGAGAGGCAAACGGATTACCCAAACCCATGGAGGCAAAGTGACGAATGTAGGATGTACCCAACCCAACACGAATTGCAGATGAGTGTCATGTTCAAGAGCAACAAGTTTCCCAAAATACACATAGGATGTTCACTTTCAATTTTCTCATGTTATTGCTAACGAGTACCTCTTTATTTTTTATAGCCAGCATGAAGAGGATAGCATATGCTTAGCATTTGTTACAGAGCAATTTGTCACCATCCCTGTACTCCCTGTTCCTTGATCTTGGAGGACCCATACAGTGAACCTTGTGTACTTTCCAAACATGGAATACATACCCTTGAACCACATTTTGTCTGCCAAATCATCTCCCTTTACAACTTTTCTAAAAGTTCCTTGTAAAAACATGGTTTTCAAGGTCAGCGCTTTCACTCAGTGTCTAACCCGCGCCAATAGCGAAATTTTCACTAAGACCTGCACCGACCTCTGTCTTAATGTCGGACCCACGCCGATCCTATTTTGGAAAGTTTTTTAAATAGAAAGGAAGCTTCCATGACTAGAAGCTTCATGAGGTGGCAAGCTGGAAGTTTTTTTTGATGATATGGCCTAGGAGTTCCCCTTTGGGCTTCTTGTTCCCGAGGAATAGGAACTACTCCAAAGGATAAGATATTTTCCCATCATTTGAGGGCCCATAACCTCCTCCTCCATTGTTATATAAGGAGAACTCCTTCAGCTCTACGGCCTTAGTTAGTGATGATAGAAAGGAGAAAATTTATAGCTTCGGGAGAATAGTGCAGAGTGTGATTGTTTTTGTGTGTTGGGAACATAGTGAGATCTTGGACCTTTGTGTGTGAGGGTGTTACAAACGTGCTTGGATACAGATCTGCCGAAGGAGAGCCTCAACATCAAGGCTTGGTTGTAAGCTCCCCTATCTCTATCATAATAAAATGCATCTGATGTTTATCTTCCACTCTTGTTTATATTTATAATGAGATTTCTAACATTCCTTGATCAATTAGATAGGTTGTAATTGTTCTATGTTTGTCGTGATTTACATTTGTCGTGGTGTCTTAACTGTCTGAACAGGTAATCGAACGTTGGTAGCAGCGTCCATCAAGCTTGAGAAGAGCGACAGATCAAGAAGCTTCGATGGAAGACGACGACATAGCATCAGGACAAGGTAGGTCATATTCCTTGCTCTTAATTTCATTTACAATCTAGGAAGGTAGATGTTAGTATGTTCCCGTAGTTGCTAGACCCACCCTAGGGCTAGAGGGATTGCCTCTGTCCGCAGAGGGGATTGTCCTGGACAACAAATTGACAACTCTACTAGGGAGTTTCCTTTGAGTTTTTCACTCTTTGAGGTCTTAGTCATTTGACGAGTTTAGTCGAACAACCATTTCCCTATTTGTTCCTATGTTTTTCATCAATTACGATCTTTTAGTTTTTGCTTGAAGTGGTGAGTCTGGTCTTGGTTGGGAGAAATTTTTTATTTTTATTTTTTATTTTATTATATATATATATATATATATATATATATATATATATATATATATATATATATTTTTATTTTTATTTTTAAATTATTTTTTTTAATTATTTTTATTTTTATTTTTTATTTTTTATTTTTTATTTATTTATTTTTATTTATTTATTTATTTTTTTTATTTTTTTCAGGTATTGGCGCTTTTATTTTTCTGACAATCGCACTAATTGGCGCTAGTTGTTAGTTAGAAACCCGCGCCAATTGGCCATTGGCGCTAGTTTCTAGTTAGAAAGTCGCATCAGTTGGCGCTAGTTTCACCCACAAAAGTCATGCCAATTCCAACACGTGTGAAAAATTAGGATTTTTTTCCCTAAATCCTTCACCAATGTGTCTTTCCCTTCCGATATTTTTCTCTATATGATTTATATGTTCTCCCCTTCACTCAAGTGGGTTTGATTGGCTTGTTGGTTTTGTTTTTTTATTGTTTTTCTTTTTCGGACGCGCATTCTTACATCCTAGTTTTTCTAGGACTGTGCATAAATTGCTTGGTTGCATGCTTCGCGGGACATCACCCTGCTGATTGAGTCAGTCTCCTTTCTTGGTGAGCCATCTCTAGTTGATTGCACTTTGATTTTTGGTTGATAGAGTGTTCAAGTTTCAAGTGTTTGTCCAAGTTCATTTGGTCTGCTTGTTCACTTGTGAGCATAGATTACATTGCTCATTGTTCAACTAAAAAGTATCCTGTCTATTATTGCTTCATGTAAAGGGGAATGAATGCCTTGTTTTGAGCCACCACTTTGGAAGTCCTATTTTTCTTGAAATCATATGTCTTATAGCCTTTTGAGGAATTTCGTTACAAAGTGTTTAAAACAACGATTGTATTCTTAGTGTTTGTTTGCATCCCTTTCGAATTCATCCTTCCATTAAGGAAATTTTTGTTCATTTAGTTTTCGTCTCAGAGTTTGCTTTTCATTAAAATGCATTAGATCACATTGCATTGAAAAGAATTTTTTGAGATCCATCATTGAACTTAGATTACATTGTTTAATGATTGAAAACTAAAGGTCGCTTTGAGTGCATTCTCTTTCGTTAAAAGCATGCATTAAGTAGATTCTCATTTCATCAAAAAATGCATTGACTGCATTCTGATTCTTTCAAAATAAAAAGGAAATTGTGCGTAGATTACAATTACATAATTTTCAAGAAATTACATTGCATAATTCGCGTCGTTGAATGTTTTAGATTACTTTTGGATAGTAAAAGTCATCTAGTTAGGAAAAAGTTTTGTTTTCTATTTGTTGCATCATTGTTTGAGACTCTTCCCTTAAATAGATAGCATTCATCGAATTGAAATATCTATTTTCTCATATAGCTGCATATAGGAGATTGTCAGATGACATTCGATAGGGCCTTGAAACTGAGACATAATTTAAGATCAACTTTAAAATTTATTCAATCAACCTAAGGAAGCATTGAAACCTAACGCACATTTTTAGAGGTCTAGGCTAGTGATGTGTTCTAGCATCATTAAACCTAGCAGTTTTCGTTCACCATCTGGCTTTAGACAGCACTAGTACGGACTTGTGCTCCCCGTACTGTCATGTATATAAAGGGAGACACCTATAGGTTCAAATACTTTATCCATAGGTATCTGATTCTGTCACCCTATAACCGTGATACACCGAACACATCATTGGGGGAGACTACCTGCACATACATCAAGTCCTTGGTCATTTCTATTTCATTTTATCACCAAGGTGTATATGGCAGTTCACGGAAACTTGGTACACCCTCTTTCTTAGATTACCTGAGTGGTCATTTTGGTCTTTTCGTGACTCTCTAAAAGTGAAAAAATCATCGAGTGCTTGTCCTTTCACGCTCGTTTCAATCTGAAAGTGATAGAGTCACCTTTTGCCTATTTCTCGACTCTTAAAATATGAAATGACAAAGTTTTGTTTCAATGTCTTAAAAAATTAACTGCCCACGAAATATTCTTGGTTAAAGTTATCTTCCTTAGTGTTTTGTTTTAAGGTTGTTTCCAATGGCAACGTTTCTAGAGTTTATCAACTAAGGAATCCCCTCCAAAGGGAATCCTAGTCCTTTTGTTGCTTTCAGGAATGTTGGCGCTCCTTATATGGCGACATTGTCCCTTCCTGGGTTAACTGTTGGTTTTCCTGTGTGGTTATTTTCGACCTCAGTGGTCCCGAGTGGTTTGACCTCTGTTCAACCATCTCCTCTGTCTGAACAACATCATGTTGATTCTAAGGTGGACCTCTCCCCTTCTTCGCCTATTTCTTCATATTCCTCTTCTACTTCGCTTGGTGAAAGTTTGAATTCCAGTAACCAGGTAGCTAAGAATAAGAAGTAGAAGAAGAAGACAAAAAAGAAGAAGTCATATAAGCAAGAGGCCAACCCTGCGACTATTGCTCCTAAGGAACCTTCCCTTGATAAACCATCCAACCTTCCACGGAAAGTTAAATTCCTTGCAGGTTGTGCAAAGGTGACCACTTCCTTCGAGATTGCCCTAGCATCCCCAAGGTGCTCGAGGCATGGTCCAATGACCGCCCACAATTGCATTTGACTTCTAGAAGTCATATTGCTGGCACATCTTGAACTAGAATTGATAAGACTCATAAGAAATAGGGTAATATCACGAATCCCTGTACATTGTGTGAAGGGCATCATCCCATTCACCTTTGTCCGTACATGGATGAAGACACGAAAGTGTTGGAAAACCCTACTGTTTCTGCATCCTGCCTTCCAGTTGGTCACCAAAAGCTTTCTTCGAGTCCTTTGCTAGTTGATTCAATGATCAGTCAAGATTCATCCTTGGTCGATCCCATTCCCTCAGAAATTCAAATTCATTAATCCATTCCTGACCAACCATTGGTCGTCGAATCTGTCGATCTGATCCCACCTATGGTTCATCAAGTCTTTTCTGTCGAGAGTGGCTCTCATCCCCCTCACGTTCTTCTTGTTTCTTTATGTTCCTCGGACTTGGAGAAAGATTCTTCCGTCCTTGTGGTTCAAGATGCTACTCCTCCTGCTCCCATTATAGGGGTCCCGAAGGATGCTCCTCCTACTCCCATAATGGGGGTCCTTGAAGATGCTCCTCTTGCTCCCATAACACCAGGGGATGACCATCTTAGTTCCATGGTACCCCCTCCAAGTAGTCTGGTCACTTCCTTTAATTGGAGTCGATTTTCGGGATACCACCTTCCTTCTTATGTGCCTTTTGAGATCCCGGTACAGGCCTTCGATATAGTTGTACCTAGCACAATTATATATGAAGGTGCATCTATTAGTGTTCTGTATTCAACTACTTTGCAAACTTTTGGTTCTCCACTGCTTATGCCTGTTACGCAAAATCTGTTGGCATTTAACAGAGGAACCAGTCAACTATTAGGGATCCTTCCAAAGTTGTCGATCACTTTGGGAGGGAAAACCCTCTATATAGACATGATGGTTTTTCTAGGCCCCTTGGATTTCAATTTACTCTTGGGGTGTGACTATGCTTATGCCATGGGTGCACCTATCTCCTCCCTCTTTCGTGTGATCTATTTTCCACACAAAGGTTGGATCATGACCATTGATCAGCTTTCATTCTTTGGTCCGGAGGTGGAAGCTGGCCCACCATCATACTTTCTGGGTCTTTATCCACCGGTTGTATCTTCCCCGCCACAGGTTAATTATTTGGACACTTGTTCGTTGCCCTCATCCAGCGATGGTGCCATCAGGTACCATCTACTGGGAGCATTCGATCTTGATTTCCAGGATGTTATTCTCCCATTAGATGCGAACCTCTTGGTAGCCATGACCTCTTATTCGTTATGGTAAAAGGTCGTGCGAAGCATAGTTCGTTTTCTTGTGTCAAGCTCCTTAAAAAATGAAATAATCTCTTCGGAGCATAGTTCATTTTCTTGTGTCAAGCTCCTTAAAAAATGAAACAAGCTCTTTGGAGCATAGTTCCTTTTCTTGTGTCAAGCTCCTTAAAAAATGAAACAAGCTCTTCGGAGCATAGTTCCTTTTCTTGTGTCAAGCTCCTTAAAAAATGAAACAAGATTTTCCAAGCGGAGTTGTTTTTCTTATGTCAAGCTCGTTAAAAAATGAAACAAGGTGTCACGAGGATAGTTCTTTTATTGTGTCAGCCTTGCTAAAACAATGAAACACATTCCCGTTCAATTCGAATATTTGATACGATCTCATAAAATCCCATTCGAGTCTTTCTCTTGATATCATAATTTGAACCTTTATTCCATCTGCCTTTCATATGGACTGAAGCTTGGGGGGCATGTACCTTGAATTGAGTCACCATGCTGGGGGCATGCCCATTTTTCCCCAATTTCAAGCATAGTTTGTTTCCGTTTCAAGCTTGTGTAAAAATGAAACCAACCTCAAGCAGAGTTTCCTAATTTCAAGCTTGTGTAAAAATGAAACCATTCTTATTTTACCTCTTTTGATTTCCATTTTATCAGCCTGTCTTTTCAGATGATCCTTGGTGTTCTCATTCCATCGTCACTATCTACTTGGTCGATCATATGCCTTCACTTGATTGTTTATCCATTCCTGAGGAACCGCTGCAATGAGTGGTCTTATTAGCCAACCTCTTCACTTTTATCATGTTCAGAGCAGTTCCACCATCACCGAAACCAGTTGCTACCATTAATACCACTCGTTCCTTCAGGAGGAGTCAACTTTCAGCTCTTTTCTGACTCTTAAAAATTGAAAATATTGGCGAGACTCTTTTCATTTTGAAATCGTTAAATGGTTACAAAATGATATCTACCCAGTATACGTTTACCCCTTTTTTGGGCTGGGATATATTATTTACGAAAAAGGAATACCTTATCTTATCACGACTAAGAGGTTCTCCCAGATATTGTTTTCTATATTTTCAGATATGTGAGACTATTTACGAAAAGGGAATTGCTGGAGTTTTATTTTCTGCTTCTTTTCAAACTCTCTAAACATGAAAAGACACCGATTTCTTCCTTTGTTAGACTTGTTAAACCCTGATGACATCGGAAATCGTCACCATGACGTTCATCGAGTTCCTGCTTCCTAAGGCTCGTAAAATGTACTAGGATGGATTTATCCGAAGGACAAACTTATACGACAAGCATATGGTATCCTCTTCGAGCTTGTGTAAAAAATAAATAGGTACTCGCCAGAAATAGTGGGGGAAAATGGAAGTTATTCATCAATTGTGTCGGTAGTATGTCACTCTTGAACATGACACTTGTCTGCAGTTCGTGTCAATTTGGGATATCTTCACTCTGTCACTTTTCCTCCATGGGTTTGGGAAATTCGTTTGCCTCTCATTCGATTACCAATTTTGTTAACATGACCTCTGATCCTATTTGAGTCAAATACTGCCAAATTCTAGAGTCGTGTCACCGATATGTTCAAGAGAAAATCCTTTTGCAGTTTGTACATTCCTTGATCCTCTGTTTCAGTCTTGATTCACACTCATATTACATTTCTCTATTTCGTGTTGATGATGTGGGATTCATTATGACCCTCCTTCGACGGATAGCTTCATTTCGACTTCAGCTCATTATCCGGGAAGTTGATCTAGAGACTCCTATCTGGTACCTTGGAGCTTGCATGCCCTAATGGCAAGTTCTTCGCATTCGACGACAGGTTCACATCATTGGCCTTCGATCGGGTGATTTCACGGGTGTTCGAATTCAGCTCACTATTCACATTCCGTGGATTGTACTAGTAGTATCTTGAGAGCCATTGACATTATGGGTGGTTTCTCTCGCACTTGTTAACGGTTCACATCATTGACCGGTAATCAAGTGATTTTCTAGCATGTTCGACTCAACATGTCTATTCACAAGTTGGAATTTTCACTTTGATCGGGTGGTGTTGGAGCGCAAGACCCTGGGCTTCGATCACAAAAGTCTAGGTTGTGAGGAGTGATGAGTCATTCATGATTACATACATAATTCTTTAGACGGATGGCTGCGACCATACCGTGGGTTCTCTCGTTTTGATCCTCTCTATCTGGATGGCTATGCCAATGTCGTGGATCTATTTCATATAATCCCTTCATTCAGATGGCTACGTCCATGCCGAGGATCCATTCACATGATCCTCTTCTTGATGGATAGATGCGCCTATACCATGGATTCATGTATTTTCATCAGATTTTTCAGTTATGTATATGTATCTATGATTGATTTGCAGGTCTCCCGACGGTAACATCTGGTTCCTTGCTTGTACTTGTAAAGCATTTCACCCCTCACTCATGTTCGGACTTCATACTTTAGGGGGCATATTTTACAGAGCAATTTGTCACCATCCATGTACTCCCCGTTCCTTCATCCTGGAGGACCCATACAGTGACCATTGTGTACTTTCCAAGATGGAATATATACCCCTGAACCACATTTTGTCTACCAAATCATCTCCCTTTACAACTTTTCTGAAAGTTCCTTGTAAAAACATGGTTTTCAAGGTCGACGCTTTCACTCAGTGTATGACCCACGCCAATAGCAAAATTTGCACTGAGACTTGCGCCGATTGGTGCTCTGTCTTAATGTTGGACCCGCGCCGATCCTATGTTGGAAAGTTTTTTAAATATAAAGGAAGCTTCCGTGACTAGAAGCTTCGCGAGGTGGCGAGATGGAAGTTTGTTTTGATGATATGGCCGAGGAGTTCCCCTTTGGGCTTCTTGTTCCCAAGGAATAGGAACTACTCCAAAGGATAAGCTCTTTTCCCATCATTTGAGGGCCCATAACCTCATCCTCCATTGTTATATAAGGAGAAATACTTCAGCTCTACAGCCTTAGTTAGTGATGATAGGAAGGAGAATAAATTATAGCTTCAGGAGAATAGTGCAGAGTGTGATTGTTTTTGTGTGTTGGGAACATAGTGAGATCTTGGACCTTTGTGTGTGAGGGTGTTAAAAATGTGCTTGGATACAGATCTGCCGAAGGAGAGCCTCAACATCAAGGCTTGGTTGTAAATTCCCCTGTCTTTATCATAATAAAATTCATCTGATGTTTATCTTCCACTCTTGTTTATATTTATAATGATATTTATAGCATTCCTTGATCATTTAGATAGGTTGTAATTACATTTTTGTCATGATTTTACATTTTTCATGGTGTCTTGACTATATGAACAGGTAATTGAACATTGGTTTCAACGTCCATCGAGCTTGAGAAGAGCGATGGATCAAAAAGCTTCAACGGAAGATGACGACATAGCATCAGGACAAGGTGGGTCATCTTCCTTTCTCTAAATTTCATTTACAATCTAGGAAGGTAGATGTTAGTATGTTCCCGTAGTTGCTAGACCCACTCTAGGGCTAGAGGTATCGCCTCTGTCTGCAAAGGGGATTTACCTGGAGAACATCGTTTAAGCTCATTATTCGAATGAATACATCCTAGTAAGTTTAATGAGCCCTAGGAGGGAGGAACTCGGTCTCGTCATGGTGTCAAGTCTTTCGTCATTTAATATTTAACGAGTCCAACGAAAGGGTAACTCGATAAATTTTCATGTTTAAGGAGTTTGAAAAGAAACAAAAAGGAAACTCCATCACGTCCCTTTTCGTAAGTCATCTCTCAAATCTGAAAAGGTAGAAAACAATATCTGAGAGAACCTCTTGACCATGTTTGGTCAAGGTATTCCTTTTTCATAAATAGTAAATCTCAGACCAAAAAGGGGTAAAAATATACTAAGACCACGTCAATTCATTCACTTTAACGAGTTTGAAATGACAAGAACTCGATTATCTTTTCATTTTTTGAGAGTCATAAAAGAGTTGAAAGTTGACTCCAGGGGGGTTCCTTTTTCGCAAACGTTTAATGAGCCCAAAAAAGAGATAAAATACAACTCATTTGTATCAAAGATAATCATCAACGGGGTGGAAGTCCAGTACTGCACAAAAACAACAAACATCACGGATATTGAGGAAAAGTAATAAAATATTGGTGAAATTTTTTCAAAAATCTATAAATAGACCCAAAAAAAATTCATTTTCACCTTTCTATTTTGAGAAGAGAATTTTTTCCATTTTCTCTCTAAATTTCAAAACGGTGCGGCCGATCCAGGACACCATTCTTCGATCCATCAACGTCAGGTGAAAGCTCTAATCCTCCCTTTCATCTATCATTTTATTTCAGAAATAGAGAGAGTAGGGAGATAATTTCAATTTTTAAAATTGCCTGTGACCAGTGCGATTTCAAGCTATCGGGGTCATGATGGTCGCATTTAACCCATTAGGGCAGCATGCCACCAGTGCCGAATTAATTCGAACAGTCGTGTTGGCCACAAGAAGGATTTTTAAACAATAAATCCACCCAACTCCATGGTTAATTTACAAAATTACTCTAATGAAAACTCCTAAAAAGGCAATTGAACATGTTTTGCAAGTGCTTTCGTCAAAGATACTAGTCAAATGGAAAGAATGAGGCCATGAGGTGGAAGACCACAAAGCTTTGCAGGTTCAAAATTGCATCAATGTTTTGCGCAATTGCAGGTTGTTGAAATTCTTTAAAACATATGGGTTAAGAGCTCAATTGGAGCTACTCCAATACTTTATTATTATATGGGATGTGGACCGAAAGTTATTGCCATTCGGGACCAAGAGTTACAAGCAAGATGTGATGGAATTCTATTTCATCACTAGACTGTCCAGGAGAGGAGAGAGGGTCCAAATCTCTAGAGCTTGCGCAGGGGGTGAGAGTACCAACATGCTCATCCAGAGATACTATCATGTGGCTCGAAAAACAGAGAGCAGGAAGCTAGACATTTGTTCCATCATATTGCTTCCTCTACACGCGATTCTACATTGCATTACAAGAGAGGCGGGAGCCTAGGCGTCGTATGAGGCAATGAAATATCAGTTCCAATACATGGTGGAAGGCTTGGCCCCAACGATGTTCAACTGGTGCAAGGGGTTACTGGCTTACATGAAGTGCCAGCTAACCAAGTGCAAGACAGGGTGACTGAAAGAGTTCAGGTATAGGTCGATTCTAGTGACCTTCTTTCTAGATAGAGTACCCCTATTTCAGTACCAGTGGCTAGAGATCCATGATCTAGCCCCGAGAGATCCGAAGCTAATGAGATGGTACGACATTATGCCCCAATAAGGTGGGGGCCAACAGATGCATTTCCTCACAACATTTTTCAATTGGCTGCGTCGTCAACTTATCGTAGTTGAGGACTACGCATATGTCGTCATTGACTTTAGAGGACATCCAAATCTTCCTATTCCACCAGGCAGACAGTGGACTGATGCAGGTAAAAATTGTTTTTTTCCTTTACATTTTTACTTTTTGGACTGTTTTTGTTATGTATTCTTGATATGAAAGGACTGTATTAGTTTGCTATGCTAAGTGTCCTTCAATAGTACAAAACATGTACATATTTGTCTCCATTTGTTTGCACAAGGAATAAGGAATTTTAACCATGAAACATTGATGAATTTATGAGTTTTAAGCATGTAAATAAGCCTAAATAACACTAAACAATAATGTATAACAGAGAAATAACATCACACATAATATTTACACAACAGGCATGATGAAGCAATTCACCCCTCCTGGGCTACATCTGTTGATCCAACTCCTAATGGCATGTCCCCTTTTGTCATTATGCTCAAAATTTCAAATACATGTGTTTAAAAGCCTCCAATGGTTGTTTTCTCTACACCAATGGCTCCAGAATGCTCAAATTAGTCTAGGTAGACTCTTGTTTCACCCAAATTGGTCGAAAATTGACCTCCCTATCCATTTTTCCAATGACGGCTACAAATGCTCCACTAAATGTAGAGAACTGCAATTATCCGCAGATAATTTTGGCAAATTTCCACAGAGTTTGGTGGCACGCCTATATTACTTCCAATTTAAATCATGAGAGTAAATGTTATGGTTAGGGGAGGAGGTGGCCACATGCCGACCCCCCAAACCCTGCAGTTTATTAAACCTCTGCATTGAATTGTTAGCGTGGAAGTGATGGTGTAATAACTACGCGCATGTGATGAGGTGTAGTGGTTATCCGCCATAGTTGACGGTTCCAGGACCGTTGGCTTGTAATAAATATTGCGGTTAAGAAAACATATACATGTGACATGGAATTAAGCTCCTCCATAATGAAATGGTTAACGTAACCACCGGTTACAACTTTTGATGTCGCAGTGTATCACATAAGCATGTGACCATAACGTTGGGGCCGACGGTGGGTTGGGACCGTCAGCGGTCCCCCCCCCCCCCCAAATTTCCAACCATTACAATATAAAATATGCGATGAACTAATAGGGTAAGTCACAAGTGATATTGGAGGTGGTCGAGGTATATGCGGGCGCACTGGAGGTCATGGGGTCAAACCCCCCGAACTCCACAATAATTTTAATCAATCATACAGGGGACACATGGAAGCCTTCAGGCTAGCCACGTGTCACCCATCCATTGGACCTCAAAACAACTCATACACCCTTCAACAAACCAGGAGATGCCACGTGGAAAAATATCACTAGTTTAGAGAATGGAATATTCGAAGAATATTCCCTTTTTTATTGATTGTACCTGCATGCTGACTGGGCATCCTAGTCACCCCTCTCGCAAAAATTTTAGTTGTTTAGGAAATCGATTAGAATGCAATATCTCCCTCATACGACATCAGTTTTTCGAACCGTTTGCAGCGCCAAAATCAGAACGACAAGATCTACCCGGTCACTCAGGTTCAGTACATTTTTAAGAACTTTCAATTTTGAGAAAAAATCTTGATCTCCTAATCACACCTCCCCATTAGGAAGATTTTGGACCCCAAAAGACTTTGATTACCTGTTTAGTAGATGAGGGTGAAACTCCCTCACCTTTACAACTTCCATCCTCTTTTCCTTGCTTGGCTTACTGCCCTTGAGCCCAACTCGAAGGTAGTCGACACTTCACCTCTTAGATGCTCTTGTCCTCCTGTCAAAGATGGTATCCTCCTTTAGCTCATCCAGAAATTCCGGCGAGAAATTTTCAATAGAAGGTAGTTGAACATCACTCCCTTGATCATCGATCAAAGGGGGCTCATACAAATGTAAATTTTCAACATTGACAACTGAATACATTTGCATATATGAAGGCAAGTCAAGTTGAAATGCATTGTTACCAAATTTCTTGATGATCTTGAATGGACCATAGCGAATGAGCTTGAGCTTTTTACCTTCTCATTGCATCCTTTATTTGCTTATGTGCAACCATACCTCATCTCCTTCTTGAAACTTGTGATCAATTCTATGTTTGTCATGCCTCTCCTTGTATTTTCTTTGACTTTTCTCAAGTTGTTCTTGAACTTGTTGATGAATAATCTGAATTTGCTCAATGAACTTTCGAGCCTTGTCAATATCACTGTGCCCATCAATTGCAAAATCCTTATTAAAGATGAAGTCTAATGGAGATTTTGGCAAATACCCAAAGCATGCTTCAAAAGGTGAAGTATTTGTAGAAGAGTTCTTTGCTCAGTTGTAAGTGTGCTTAATGTAATGCAATTGTTCATCCCACAACCACGGATGTTTGCTGCAATATCCTCTCAATAGACACACAACGGTTCTGTTCACCACCTTGGTTTGTCCATCAGTTTGCGGATGAAAAGCAGTACTCTTTTTCAATTTTGTGTCCATCATCTTCCAAAGATTGGACCAAAAATTCCCAATGAACCTGGAATCCCTGTCACTAACAATAAAAGTTGGCAATCCATAATGAACCCATACATGTTGAAAATAAAGTTCAGCAGTTTGTTCAGCAGTTATGGTTTTCTTACATGGCATAAGTATACACATTTTACTGAATATATCCACAACTACATAAAGATAATCATGTTGTTTTCTTGACATAGGTAGACCTCCAACAAATTCCATGGAGTGTAATGTTCCAAAATTTAAACCTCAAAGCTAAATGGAACATTAGAGTTAGCAACAACTCTAACCGGTGAATAAATGGGTAGAAAAGCCCATAAGTCTCCTAAGGAGGGATAAAAACACTCCAAGTGTGAAAGGGGACAGTCTTACTAGCTTAATAAAACACCTCCATGTGTGAACATGGATAAAATCTAGTTGATTCAATTCACTTTGACTAAGTCAACAACGTAGTTGTAGAGGAGGAGGAATCCAAGGAGGAATAACGCAGTTTTGGAGGGAGATGTATCTTTGGACAGAGATGACCTAATTGAGTGGGGCCAAGGGAAAGAAAACTCATGTTTTATATAAGGAAGAGGATGGAAGCATTATTTTTCAGGTCTTAGATCATTATTCTTGTCTGCTCAGACTTTTTCTTCCTCTTACTGTTTAGCAGGGTAGCAGTGTTGTTTAGCACCGGGTGTTCCTGAACGGGAATCCCACCTCTCTCCTTGAGGAGATTCATTGGGAGAGTTTGCATTCATCATTCCACATTAGGTTTTCAGGCCAAGCTTCAACCTACTTCATCAGCGTAGTTTTGCTGGAGATTGTGCAGTACTGCTGGGTGCAGTAGTGGAAGGGATTAGAATCCCGGTTTCTGAGCTAGTTTCTCATGGGAGGAAGGTTTCCTTCACTTTAGGGACCTATTTGGAGAGCTCCAGAGCCTATTTCAGATCTATGGTATCATACCACACATTTCCCCTACATTCCCAGTGTTTTTTCAGCTAGGGAATGCGTTATTTTGGAGGCAACATCCATTAGATGGTCTAGTGGCTCCATTGCAGTGTTTTCTTGTGATTGAGAGGTTCATCCTTTCATGGGAGGAATACCTTGAGGGATCTACATCATATCAGACATATTTCAGCCTTATACACTCTTATGCTTCAGTGTTGTAGTGGTGATTCAGTAAATTTATGAATATCACATTTTATATGCAGAGTGTTTGACAAGAAACCCTTGTCGGGTTCTCTTGTATTTTGTATAAGCAGACTAGATCTCAGTTTGTAAGATTATTTATCTAATATATGAGTAGATATATTGGTTTCCTTAATTTTTGAGTTAAAACCCTCATAATACTGTGCAGTCACTTTTATGCAGAAATCCTTGTGTTGCAGTGTTTGGGGTTTTTGGTCATTTTCAGCTACACTAGTGTGGGAGGTCTGTTTAACCCACCTAGTTTGATTTGTTTCAGCTCTATTTTTTGATTTAGGATGTATATTGACTAATATATAGGATCCAAGAGTCTATTTCATTATTTTATTGCATATGTTTTTGGGAATGCGTTTTTAGTGCATGCTTGTTGAGTTGTCCCGATTTTGGGATATTACAGTGGTATCAGAGCTGCAATCTTGGCTCAGCCTGTGGATCTCAGGCCTTTGCACTTCAAGGGAAGGAGAGATGGACAGAAATCAAAAAGCTTTAGTATGTGAAGGAAGAAAGGAAGACAAGCTTACCAAGCTTCTTCCAAAATCAATGCAGAGCTTTCAAGGAGAGCTGAAGAAAATGAGATTGGAGATGGGATCTCCAAAGGAAGTTAGATCTATAGCAGAATATAGATTTGCACATGGTGAGTGTGAGCATGCAGCTACACACCATGATGCATAGTGCAGTCAAGTGCCCAGATCTATCTTGAGATGGATGGGAGGAGGAAAAATGCCTAAGAGGAGAACTTTTAGTGATTTGTTGCAGGAGTATGAATCTCAAACTGAGAGGTTTAGAGGTCATACTGATTTCCAGGATTTTTTCAAGATCCATGTGGAGAAGAGAAAGCAACAGGATGTAGACATATTTCTTCTATCTACTTTTTCCGGATCACCTACATGTTCAGTTGGAGCTTGGGTGAAGGAGCTAGATTCCTATTTGTCGTTGCACCATATTTCTAAAGATGAAACCATCAGAGTTGCAGCGCTGCAATTCAAAGGTAAGGCTAATGCATGGTGGATTTTTGAATCTTTTTCTTTAAAGAATGAAAACACTTCCTCATATGCAAGATTCATAGAAACATTGGTAGGAAGGGTTGGTGAAAAACTCCCTAAGACACATGAGCAAGGAGAACTTGAGAAAACAAAACCCTTGCATGTTATAGAGGAAACCCCACTTCAGAAAACCATGGGAGAAGCTGACTTCTTGCATTACACATTGCCGGAAGCAAGACCTCTAGTTCATATTCTTGAACAAGAGGGTATGGGGATCTCCATTTCACAGGAGGATCCAACTATTGAGATGTTGCCCATACACATTGATGCAGATGAGGGCAACAACGATGTCACATTTAGAGCACATCCAGTACCTCATGCAGAGGGAGGAGGAGCACATGCTCCCATAGGAGGTATTCTTGTACCTTTACAAGAAGTTCCCTAGCATCTCATACATGGGGGTCCAAGCACAATCAGGGAGCAACATGATTATGCAGCATTGCAGCTTGAAGGAGGAGGTAAGGAGGAAGAGCAGCATCATGTGATGAGAGGCACACACCCTTCAATATTTCAGAAAGCTAGTGCAAAGAGGAGGAAGACTGTATTGCGTTGTGAGAGCAAGGGAAAGGGTTCCCAACCATATGTGCAGTCTACTTTTGACATTAATGTCTCACTCCATGGAGGCATTCCATCTGGGAGGCCACCTGATCTAGAGTTGATGGAAGACATCTTGTCTTTGGATTCACCACTCTTGGACCCTGGAGAGGTGAAGATTTTGGAGGAGAACTTTGGCATGGGAGATGTTAAGGTAGCAGGCAGCAGCATGAGGAGAGCTTCACATGCCAGATCACCAGCGCTATCCCTTAGGAGGATTGATCCTTATTGGAGATCTCAACTCTTGGTAGAGTACTCCAATGATCTTGGTGCATGCATGATTCTCGATGACCCGGATAGAGATGATGAGTATATGGTGGATGATATGGTCATCTATTCACATGATAGAGTCTTCTTGACTAGAGCTTCTAGTCTCAAGGATAAATTGCTACATGCAACACATGAGGAATTCTTTTCCATGCATTTTGATGCATATATTTCCTTGACAAAGGAATTCATTTGGGAGGGCATCCAGCATGACATATTTCAGCATATGGAGAGATGCATAGCCCGGATGATGACAGATAGGAGGTCACAGCCTCTTCCTTACTCTTTAGAGGTGAGGGAGAGGTTCCAGTTGAGCCATTTCAGCTCAAGATCTCAAGTACATGATGGAGGAGGTATCATTTCATATTTTGTATTGTACTTATTTTCCTTATTTGAGAAGCATGATGTAACAAGAAGAATTATCTCTTCTTGCATATTGTATGATGATATACTTGTAGCTACTTGTAGCATTAATTTTGGCTATCTTTGTGATGGTTTGTGGGGGAAGCCACATGATTCTTGGTGTGCACCATTGACACCACATTGTAACTTCGTGTTTCCATCTTATGAGATGACTGTGGTAGCAAATAGGTGGTTGGTAAAGCACTTGTTATTTCTTATTTTGATGCAGGCAAAGGATGCACTGCGCTGGTTCCATGAGTTGAACTATGATTCACTCTCCAGATGTCATTTAACGACTTGTTTTTATTGCACTTTGCTTCCATATATTGCTGATATGTTTATGTTCATGGGGAGCTTTGTTTGGAGAGTGGGCTTAAGATCGAAGATGTCCATTGGGAGCATGATCCTCCCCACTTCATATGTTGTACATTTTAGGAGGAACCCTGGGAAAACCATGATTTTCACATCACACTTCTTCTCTTCTTGTGGGAGGAACCACTTGGAGGACTTGAGGAGGCACTTCATGGCTGAACTGTTTGTTGAGGCATCATACAAGTTGACCATCATGATCTTACTCCATGGCTTGTATGAGGGAAAGATGAGGCAACATAAAAAGTTGTTGTTGTTGTAGTTGCACTTGGGAGAGTATGGGCAACATTCTTCCCATACTTTTCATGGAATTTCTAAAGAGGAGGAAGGCACATTCATGGTGCAAGGAGGCTACCCTTCAGCATTGGAGGATCGTGAGAGACTTCCATGTAGGAAGAAGATCTTCTCACATAACAGCATGATGGTGGATGACCTTGGAATATGGAATGTCAAAGAGAGGAGTCATGGAGCCTTATTCCAAAGGCCTACAACGCTGTCACATAGGAGTATGTTCTTATGGATGGAATATTCCAAGGAGAGGATGTATCCCTTCTTCTTGTAGATTTTTATGAGGAGATTATCATGGGAGGAATTATTAATGGACGTCACTTTCATCCAACTCACTATGTATGGTAGGAGATGCATTTCTGTACTTGTTGATTACTCTATTGAGTATTTGTACTTTCTCACCATGTTTTAACACTGCATTAATCCTCAAGAGAGCAAGAGTATTTTTGGGTTTCATGGTCACTTTAGGGCCAATGTATATGATGATAGTAGCCCATATATACATGACTTTGGGCTAGTGTATTATTATTTTATCTATGTACAGTTGATAGACATTGATGCTTACTTCCCCATGTTGGAAGAACAAACATATACAGCCTGTAACTTGTTGCAGAACCACTTGCCACATGACATTCTCAAACAACATTTGGGAAGACTGTGTAGTATCCACTTGAAGGACCATTGATACCATCCAAAATTGCACATAAATTTCAGCATTTTGCTGATTTGGATGCCAAATGGTGATGATGTGCCATTCATCTTGAATGGAATGGTTTGGGTTGGCATGTTTCATGATTTTGGAGGAACAGTCCTTGGAGACTCAATCTTCTTCTTACCATTGGAGGGAAATCATGTTGCAGCCCAAGATCATCATGCCCTCTACACTTATCATAAGTGGAGAGGAGGACAATGTGGGATAGACCCTCTTGCCTATCATTTTCACTTATTCAGCCCACCTACTTTTCAGGAGCCAAAGGTGGAGGAGATTCTTCATGAGTTGCCATGTTGGAGGGTGACTCACTTCATTTGGATGATAGCATGGGTGAGGGAGGCACTCATTCACCATGTTGGTAATCACTCCTACTTTTTGGAGGCCATGAGATAGCAAACAAGTTTCCATTCACACTTTCCACCTTTGATTGATGTAGACCCTTGGATTTTGCACACTTGGGAGGGAACATTGGATGACAGTTTATTTTCAGATCCTCTTGATGCAGTGATGGAAGAAAATATTTTGGAGGGGAGGACTGTAATGTTTCAAAATTTTAACCTCAAAGCTAAATGGAACATTAGAGTTAGCAACAACTCTAACCAGTGAATAAATGGGTAGAAAATCCCATAAGTCTCCTAAGGAGGGATAAAAACACTCCAAGTGTGAAATGGGACACTCTTAACAGCTTAATAAAACACCTCCATATGTGAACAAGAATAAAATCTAGTTGATTCATTCCACTTTGACTAAGTCAACAGCGCAGTTGTAGAGGAGGAGGAATCCAAGGAGGAATAACGCAGTTTTGGAGGGAGATGTATCTTTGTACAGTGATGACCTAATTGAGTGGGGCCAAGGGAAAGAAAAATCATGTTTTATATAAGGAAGAGGATGGCATCATTATTTTTCAGGTCTTAGATCATTATTCTTATCTGCTCAGACTTTTTCTTCTTCTTGTTGTTTAGCAGGGTAGTAGTGTTGTTTAGCACCGGGTGTTCCCGAGCGGGAATCCCACCTCTCTCCTTGAGGAGCATCATTGGGAGAGTTTGAATTAATCATTCCACATCAGGTTTTTAGGCCAAGCTTCAGCCTACTTCATCAGTGCATTTAGAATGTGCAGTGTTGCTGGGTGCAACAGTGGAAGGGATTGGAATCCCAGTTTCTGAGCTAGTTTCTCATGGGAGGAAGGTTTCCTTCACTTGAGGGACCTGTTTGGAGAGCTACAAAGACTATTTCAGATCTATGGTATCAGACCAAACATTTCCCCTACATTCCCAGTGTTGTTTCAACTAGGGAATGCGCTATTTTGGAGGCAGCATTCAGTAGATGGTCTAGTGGCTCCGTTGTAGTGTTTTCTTGTGATTGAGAGGTTCATCCTTTCATGGGAGGAAGCCCTAAAGGGCTCTACATCAGATCAGACATATTTCAGCCTTATACACTCTTATGCTTCAGTGTTTCAGTGGTGATTCAGTAAATTTATGAATATCACATTTTGTATGCAGAGTGTTTGACAAGAAACCCTTGTCGGGTTCTCTTGTATTTTGTATAAGGAGACTAGATCTCTGTTTGCAAGCTTATTTATCTAATATATGAGCAGATCTATTGGTTTCTTTAATTTTTGAGTTAAAACCCTCATAATTCTATGCAGTCACTTTTATGCAGAAATCCTTGTGTTGTAGTGTTTGGGGTTTTTGGTCATTTTCAGCTACACTAGAGTGGGAGGTCTGTTTAACCCACCTAGTTTGATTTGTTTCAGCTCTATTCTTGGATTTAGGATGTATATTGACTAATATATAGGATACAAGAGTCCATTTCATTATTTTATTGCATATGTTGCTGGGAATGTGTTTTTAGTGCATGCTTGTTGAGCTGTCTCGATTTTGGGATATTACATGGAGAGACTCTCCCATGGCTTTGATGGTACCGGTAGTGGATTTTACAACCCAATATTCCTATTTCTAGGCTTCCTTGTTTCACACATAGAACAACCTCTTATAAAACGTGAAACAATATCTATCATGCAAGGCCAATAGCAATACCTCCGTAGATGCGCCATTTTTTTGCTTACCCCAAAGTGTCCAGAAATAAGAGACAAATGAACCTCTCTCGTGAAACTTAGCCTCTCTCCTTGTCATATACACAACTTGCCCAAATGAAACAACAAATTTTTATGCATGTGATAATCATTTTCCTCAACTTGATTCCCTTCACTCAAACTAGCATACACATCTTGAAAATCAACATCATGTGCATATTGTTCTATGTAACTCTCATGTACAATAGAATAATTTTTAAGTAAAGTAGAAGCACTTATGATTGGCCTTGAAAGCATATCAGAAACCTTATTGAAAATACCTTTCTTATACCTTATAACCAAGTGAAATTGTTGAAGAAATCCCATCCACCTGAAATGTTGTGATTGCTGCAATTTTGTTTGCGATTGCAAGTACTATAATGGTTGGTGATTGGTATGTATAATCGTCTCTTTACCCACAAAGTAGTGTTTCCCCTTCTTGACGCTTTGTACCAACACATACAACCCTTTTTCATATGTAGGATAATTAGCTACAACACCATTGAATGTTTCATAATGAAAAGTGATAGGCTTACCATGCTGCAAAAGTACTGTGCCCATGGCATAATCACTAGCATCGGTTTGTATCTCGAATGGCTGTCTCAAATTCGATATTGCAAGAACTGGATCTGAACTCATCTTGTCTTTTAAAGCTTCAAAAGCTTGTTTATGTTTGTCTCTCCATTGGAAGCCTTTCTTCACACTTGTCACTACATGCATAGGAGCTGCTATGGCAGAAAAGTTAGCAATAAATTTTCTCCAATACTAAGTTGTGCCTAAGAAACTTCTTACCTCAGTTATTGTTTTGGGAGTGGGCCAATTCAAAATGGCTTCCACCTTAGAAGGATCAATTCTCAACTCTCCTCCTCCTACAATGCATCCCAAATAAACCAGAGAAGTCTTTTCGAACTCACGCTTTGACATCTTAAGAAATAATTTCTCTTTCTTCAAAACATCAAGCACCCTTTTCACATGCAAGACATGTTCTTCTCTTGTTTTTCTAAAAATTAGTATATCATATAAATACACAGTCGATGCAAAACATTATCCATAACATGCATGAAAGTTTTCGGTGCATTACACAAACCAAATGGCATAACCAACCACTCAAAGAGTCCTTGTTTGGTTTGAATGCAGTCTTCCATATATCACTTTCTACAATTCTTACTTGATGATATCCACTTCGTAGAACTAACTTAGTGAAAAACTTTGCTTCTTTCAGCTAATCAAGCAAATCATCTATCCTTGGGAGTGGGTATCGATTCTTTACTATTATCTTGTTCAAAGCTCTGAAGTCTACACACATCCGCCAAGTCCCATCTTTCTTCAGAATCAAGACTATGGGTGAACCGCATGGCGAAGTGCTTGGCCTTATGAGTCCCTTGTCCAAAATGTCCTTGATTTCCCTCTTTATTTCAGCATTCTCCATTATCAACATGCGATACATGCAGATGTTTGGAAGAGGAAAATCTTGTTGCAACTGAATCTCATGTTGAATCTCCCTTTTTGGAGGCAATCTTGTTGGCTCCTGAAACATCTAATGATGTGCATCAACTACATCATATAAATCTTATTTCAACTTAGGATCATAATCCTCAAATGATTCATGATTAACATCAGCTTTAGGCTTAATCATTAGAAGAGAAAAATTCTTACTTGAATTCACCAGCCTCTTTACCTGTCCAGCATTTACCATTGCAATATTTGTCTTCTTGTGATGTGTTCTAATAATGTACTCCTTTCCATATTTGAATAAATGGTATTTGTTCTCATGCCGATGGAAGATCGCTTTCCTGTCATACAAGTAAGGATTTCCCAACACAATACCTGTAATATCAAGCAGAACCACATCTAATTCAACTGTGTCAACAAAATGTGCAATTATTGCAAACTGCAATATGCACTTCTTTGAAACCTGTAAATTTGCATCCTTACAAATCCACCCAAGAAGATATGATTTTGGATGTGGAATGGTCTCAAGATTAAGTTTCTTGACCAATTCTTCCGAGATTAAGTTTGCTTGTGACCCATTGTCAAACAGTGTGTCAATCTTGGTATGTTTGGATATAACCCTCACATGAAACAGTTCAATTCTCTCTTCTTCATTTGGAGCTTGTATGTGACAGTTTGATGTACTAGTATTGGATTTAGTTTCAATTTCTTTCCCCTTCATGTTCTTCAATCCCATGCTGTAATTTTAGATTCATCACCTGAATCCTCTCTTAAATCATGTTGAGTTGTAGCTGCAGTTTTCTGTTTCCCTTTGTTGTTCTGATGTTTGGGCCTCTTTTCAGGATGTAATTTCCAACAATTTTTCTCATCATGGCCTTCTCTTGAACAATTTTACAGACCACTTTTTCTCCCTCCTTCTTGACAGATGCATTCTTTTTTCCCTTACCTTTTGAGATCTTCTCTTTGTTTTTCCCCTTAAAAGGTTTCTTACTACCCTCATCAGTAATGTTTTTCCCTCTAGCTTCTAGATGTGTGGCCTGAACACAAACTTCATCTACACTTGTAGGGTTAAACAAAAGGATAGTATGTTTTAGGTAGCTATGTAAGCCTCCTATATACTTGAGCAAAGTATCTTGGCTCTTCAAATCTACCCCTAATAAGAGAGATTTTCTCCTAAATTCTTGGGTGTATTCTTACACATTATTTCCTTTCAATTGTCTAAAATTTTGCCAGTTCATTATGGCTTTCTGCATATGAAACTGTTGTTTTATTGCAGTAATGAAATTAGTCCATGATAGGATAATCCTACCATGCTTCTTGATCTCTTCCTTTGCCTTGGCTTCCCACCAAACAAGTGTTGCACCTTCCATTCTCAATGAAGCTAGTTGGATTTTGGTATCATCATCATGAAGGTTGTGAATTCTCAAATAGACCTCCAACTACCTAATCCAATTATCAAGCTTTTATGCATTGAATTCACCATTAAACATTGGCAATTCAAACTTAACATCAAGTTTTAGAAAAGGAATTTTACCAGTGTTCTTTGACTTGTGTGGTTGATGTACTGAAGATGAAGTAGAGGATGATGATGATGATGATGGTGACTTTCCACTATCTCCATTTCCTCCATTGCCCTTCTTTGATTTATCTTCATCATTGTGACCTCCTGATGATCCCTGTCCTTCCTTGTGAAATTTGGATCCTTATCCTTCTAGTCTCTCATTCCTTTCTTGATAAAGGATTCTCACCATCTCAGTCATGTCAAGGAATTCTTTCCTAAACACCCCTTCTTCTTCTTTGGGATCCATCTCTTCATGGATTTCTCCTTCTCCTAGAGGCATGCTTAATGCTACTTCTGCTTCTTTTGGAGGTGAACTAGGTGGTGGAGAATGTGGCAATCTTTCCCTCCTTTGTTGTGGCTTACTTTGAAACCCTCTTTCTTCCACTAATTTGCCAAGTTCTCCTCTCTTAATCTTGAGCCTAGTAAGCATGTGAAAACTTGCAAACAGTTAAAAAAATATTTGCACACAAAAACACCAGAGAATAAACTCTAGCTCTGATACCAACCTGATCTGAAAGGAGTGTATTAGTTTGTTGTGCTAAGTGTCCTTTCAGTTATAAAACATGTACATATTTGTCTCCATTTTTTGCTTAAGGAATGAGGAATTTTAACCATGAAACATAGATGAATTTGTGAGTTTTAAGCATGTAAATAAGCCTAAATAACACCGAAAAATAGTGTATAACATCACACATAAGGTTTACACTGCAGGCGTGATGAAGCAGTTCACCCCTCCTGGACTACATCTGTTGGTCCAGCTCCCAATGGCATGTCCCTCTTTTTCATTATGTTCAAAATTTCAAATACATGTGTTTACAAGCCTCCAATGGTTTTTTTCTCTACACCAATGGCTCCAGAATGCTAAAATTAGTCTAGGTAGACTCTTATTTCACCCAAATTGGTCAAAAATTGACCTCCCTAGCCATTTTTCCAATGACAGCTACAAATGCTCCACTAAATGTGGAGTACTACAGTTTATCCACAACTAATTTTGGCAAATTTCTGCAGAGTTTGGTGGCGCGCCTATATTACCACCAGTTTAAATCGTGAGAGTAAATGTTATGGTTAGCGGAGGGGGTGGCCACATGCCGACCCTCCAAACCCCATGGTTTATTAAACCTTCGCATTGAATTGTTAGCGTGGAACTGACGATGTAATAACTACACGCATGTGATGAGGTGTAGTGTTTATCCGCCAGAGTTGATGGTTCCATAACCGTCGGCATGTAATAAATATTGCGGTTAAGAAAACATATACATGTGACATGAAACTAACCTCCGCCGGAATGAAACGGTTAACGTAACCGCCGGTTACAACTTTTGATGTCGCGGTGTATCATATAAGCATGTGACCATACCGTTGGGGCTGGCAGCGGGTTGGGACTATCGGCGCGCACCACCCCCCCCCCCCCCCCCCAAACTTGCCAACCATTACAATATAAAAATATGCGGTGAACTAATAAGGTAAGTCACAAGTGACAGTGGAGGTGGTTGAGGTATATGCGGGCGCAACGGAGGTCACGGGGTTGAACCCCCAGGACTCCGCAATAATTTTAATCAACTATATAGGGGACACGTGGCAGCCTCCGAGCTGGCCACATGTTACCCATCCATTGGAACTCAAAACAAATTGTGCACCCTTCAAAAAACCAGGAGGCGCCACGTGGTGAAATATCACTAGTCTAGAGAATGGAATATTCTAAGAATATTCCCTTTTTTGTTGACTATACCTGCATGCTGACTGGGCATCCCAGTCACCCTGTCACAAAAATTTTTGTTATTTGGGAAATCACTCAGAACACGATATCTCACTCATACGACATTAGTTTTTCAAATCATTCATGGCACCGGAATCAGAACGACGAGATCTATCCGGTCGCTTAGGTTCGGTACAGTTTCGAGCACTTTCAATTTTAAGCAAAATTCATGATCTCCTGATCAATTCTGAAACGTAAACTTATGATGTGTTTATAACTATGGGTCCTCAGAGACCTCCTAGCATGTCACTGATTGCGCGGAGGGTAGCCCGCCCAACAGAGGATGCTCCTTATGAGGAGGGATCATATACACTAGTCGAGTTGGAGCAGAACTTGGTTGGCCTTACGAGAGGCATTCCAGAGTATGATACGTTTGATGAGATTCCTTTGCGCCTTGAGAGACATACAGTAAGAGTTTCGGGCAGACTGCGTCAATTACTCTGGCAAGTGATTCGAGCTATCACCTACTACCATGAGCACCATGTGGGCGGATAACATCCCTACTTTTATATTTTTGTACTGATGCAAGCTCGAAGAGCCATTTTTGTAACAAAACACATATTTTTTGAGATTTTGTATGTAACACACTTGACAGACCAATATATATATATATATATATATATATATATATATATCACGATGATGTCTTGATTTTACATATTGTGGAAATATCTATCTAATACATGGTTTTCTATTGTATTTGTTAGTGTATTTAAACGTCTTGGAATATGTTGATATGTGATAAAATCAAAATGTCTTTCCAATAATCTAACACGCAAATACATACACAAAATTTGAGGATTGTGCACAGGATAATGACCATTTAATTGTAACACAACGAGTTGTGAATCTAACTTGACAACCAAATCTCTGATCCCAGGATCAATGGCATCCGATAATAGTTTGATCATCACACTGTACTCGACAATATTGTTAGTTGTTTGACCCAAATAAATACCTTGTAAATTAATCAACTCGCTATCAGGAGCAAAGAGCGCCCATGTTGCGGAAGACAAGTTCTGTGTGCTATGGCAAGTGCCATCAGCAAAACCAACGTAATGATTCGAAGGCATCTACAAACCAAGTGGAACATAAGGTAAGCAGAGGAAACATGTCTGCAAGGCAAACAATCACACCAAAAATCAACTCAAAGCACATTAATGAATAAAACACTAATGTACAAAGTATCACACTTATGATTAAGCGTAATATTTTTTCAGATAGAGTTCAACAATGAAATTTGATGTTAAAATTATGTCATGATTAATAGAGATAAACCCATGGTTATACCATTGATACTACACGTAGGCATTACCCTGACCAATTTTGTGAGAAAATTCACTCAGTAGTGAAGTGCCCGTGCCCCTTGGCCGAGTAAGGGTTATGAAGCATGGAAATAATGCCCCCAAGGGGAAATGAAAAAATGGTGAGAACGGGGTCGAAGGGAGTGGGTGGGTCATGATTTTTGAGGAAAGTAGTGTAAATATTGAGCTCCCAAGGAGAACAAGATACCCAAAAAAAGACATTCTCAACAATCGCAGAGATATCAAACGGAATGGTTGGAGTGATATTCCCCATGTTCCCTTTGGGAAACACTCCATGAATCAAATTCAGACTCTGAAGTGGGTCAATTAGTACTGCAGAAGCATGGGATTCCAGAAAGGCAGAGATGTCACCTGGGAATGGGAGAAATGAGGAAATATGATGTCCATCATCCCATGAAGTTTCTTTGAGAGACATTGCCTCCATGATACTCTCGTCGGTGGGAAAAGTCTCATTCAAGGGATCATCAGAGTCCCAAGAACCAAACCAGGGAGACTACGCATAAGTGTCCATAGAGGAAACCGAATGAGTGTTGGTTTTGGATGCAGCCTTAGAAGTCGTGAGAATACTTTGATACATTTGCTCAGCTGGGCTTAAAGGCATAACGTCACCAAAACTCTCAAGCTGGTCAGGATTGGGAACCATCCATGGATTGTGACTAGACGAAATCATATTGACGGAGGTGACATTTGGAGGTGGAGACGGAAAAGCTCCCATAAGGGACTAGTCTTTGAATAGACTCGACCTGATGTTCTCATAAGGAGTAGCGATCTTCCAAACATACAGAATGTTTGCTACTAAAGAATCAGAGGGGAAGAAAGCCAACTGATCGACAGTCACTATCTTCCCTTGATGAGGAAAATGGAGGACACAAAAAAGGGTGGAGACCACGCAAACCATAGCGTTTGTCCAACTATGTCCAAGAGGGAGATTATAGTTCAAGTTGGCATCTACCACTTAAAATTCCATGGTTATAATTTTCCCCTCCAACAGAATGGGCAATGCCTTGAGAATATTGTACGGCCGAGAACCTCTACCATCAAAAGCTTCTAAGGTATTCAGGGACTGACTCAATGGGGGAGAGTCGATGGCTTTCCAGCATGCAAAAGACATGATGTA
The DNA here is from genome assembly GCA_034641835.2 of Pinus albicaulis. Lineage (NCBI taxonomy): Eukaryota > Viridiplantae > Streptophyta > Pinopsida > Pinales > Pinaceae > Pinus > Pinus albicaulis. The sequence continues at coordinate 675,454,484 of CM076583.1, forward strand.
GGTCGAAGCGCCTTCATCAACGACAGTATGATAAATATTCTTTCCCATAATGGTAACTTGAATTAGAAAAGCTACCTGAGATGGGAGGTGAGGAACGAAATTCTCAAGATTGAAAGTAATCAGATTAGAATTTGCAAGATAAATCCCTCCAATAACGGATAGTAGTGCCTTCCATTGTGATGGGCACGACTGAAGGACCTCCAAATCCGACATCGCCGAAGGCGCTTGAGCCAGATCTTCTACAATATTGTAATGTTGTGCTGCTCTTGCATTTAGATTATAAGACGGTTTTCGAACAACACCTTTTAGGGGTGGTTGGATGATGGAGTCGCTACTTGGTCTCTCAATTTGGAGAGGATGAGAGGTAGGGGGCAGAGAAGAGGAAGGGTGATCTATAACTTATGATTCCACATGATCCTTAGACGGATTGGGATAATCTTTCGTTCTCGTGGTAATGGCAATAGATCGTGTTCTAGCCATGAAAACCTGAGAGCTTTCACACAATTGAGCTTAATCTACCATTTGCGTCTATTGAAAAGGGAAAGGTTCTTTCAAAACGGCCAGAGTCCCAAGTGTCAGAAGATGGGCAACTTTGGCATGCCGAGGACAATCCTTGGTGTAATGAACATCAGCACATATCAGACAAGGATATTTGGGCTTACGTGTTGAAGAATTGTCAGCATATGACTTCTTTGAATCCTATGTAGGATTTTTGGATTTAGACTTGCCTTTACCCTTTTTCTTACCTTTCGAGGGTTTATCTGTTGTGGTAGATAGAAAATCATTTACCTCTGATGTTTTACCAGGATTATTATGATTATTGGAAGGAGTAGGGGGTGCAGCGCCAATAGTGTATTTAGACTTCAAATAATTTTTAGGCATACTAATATTAGTATGAGCCACTGTCCCAATAACACCATCCACCAGAGTCGTAACAAGAGACTAAGATGATGTAGGATTAGTCAAAGGTCATGACGCATCAGGTAATAACTCATATAGATTCCTAGACTAAGAATAAGCCAAATCGAGGTATTGAGCTCTGGCAATGACCACTTCTTCCATGACACACCCACCCATGCCAATATCTTTAGAAATCCTAGGAACAAATGATTTCATAAACCATTCAGTCAAAAACTGATCAGGGATCTCAAATTTGATGAGGCGACAACGCTGTCGCCATTCACGAATGTGATCCAAAATATGCGTAGTAATTAACTGCTTTAGTGAAGTGAGAATATGGATGTCGGTTTCATACCAGATAGGTAGATGGAAGTGAGTTAGGAAAGCCATAGCCAAGGAATTGAAATCGAATAGGAGGTAGCTCAATATACCACTTGGTTGCGGTATCGGTCAAAGTATGCTGGAAAAGACGAAGACGAATAGAATCTCTGACCCAAGAATTAGAGTAACACCACAAGTGGTATGTCATAACATGGGTTTGGGGGTCTTCCCCATATTTTCCTTCGAACTTTGGACAATCTCCTGGAATCTTAGTTGGAATTGGAGGCCAATGCAGTTGATGCTGGATGGGGTCATTTGTGAGCTTTGACACATCCGAAAATTCCAATGTTGCCAAGAATGGCAAGGGCGGATTATGAGGCGAAAAATTTTGGGCGTTCCAACCCGATTGACACGGATTCTTCCCCCAATAGGGCAGATTTTGTCCTGGATTGTATATTTCCCCCATGGTTGATAAGGACCTTGTTGCAGATATCGTTGGTAGGGACCTTGTTGGGGTTTTTTATAAGACCACTGCGGGAACTGAGGTTGCAGACCTTGCTGGACATAGGATCCAGGGTAAGGTCCCTACTGAACATGAGGTCCAATTTGCAGTCCCTACTGAACATAGGGTTTAGCCTATGGTCCTTGCTGAACATAGGGCCCAGCCTGTGGTCCCTGCTAAACATAGGGTCTAGCTTGAGGTCTGATTGGGCCTGATGGTACTGAGGAATCTGCTGATATTAAGCACCAGGCTGAGGCCCAAACTGGGGTTGTTGGTATTTACCTTGAGGGAATGGCTGGTATTGAATACTAGAATGATTGGGGAAAGGATTAGATTGACCCAGAAGGAGATTCAGACCATCTTGGGTGTAAGAACCAAACCGAGGATTAGTCACAACAACACTCACCGAAGGCTGGAGCTATTGGACGTACTGCTGAGATATGTTCGGTTGAGGAACATACTAATATTGTACATTCAAATTTTGAACATAAGGGATGTTAGGTTTTTGAACATACAAATATGATACATTCGGTTGTTGAAGGGGCTGTTGACCATGAGGTTGTCCTACCCCAGGAATAGACCCAGAAATCAGCTGCCCCCACCCAACAAGGGTGGTACATAAAGAGGGTTAGACTGCCCCCCAGGCACAGATGAAACTATTGATTGCCCACTCAGTGGTGGAACTGCAATAATCGTAGATGGCGAATAGGGGAAAAATCATCTAATCGACACAGTCATTTGACCATAGGTTGAACAACAAGTCGAGACACACGACCACACTCGAAAAGAATGGGTCGGAATATAGAGGAATACTCGTTTACCAAACGAGATCCAGGAATAAATGTGTACTGCTAGAAGCTCTAGAAATAACGGTTCCCAAAGAGATATAACCATGCGGGAGTGTGGACGCAACATGATTGGAAGGTATTTCGGTCCCACTGCCTAAATTGTGAGGTGTGGAACCAAACAACTCACTTTCATAGGGAAACACTGATGAAGCAGCTTCCAGGATATAAGAGCCAGTATTTTCCTGAAGAGTGCCTTGAGGAGCGCTCACGAATGGAACATCATTGGCATTGGATTCCATTTTGTCAGGAAATAACCGACGGACAGTAGAGCAAGACGCTACTAGAGAAGTGTGAAAGGGGATTCTGGGCTGATCAAAAGTGCTATAAGGTTGCTAAGGCAAGACCACAATTGGATAAAAGAGCGGATTCGAAGTAAAGGCAGAGAACTGTGCAAATGTTTTGGGGCTTTCCGACTCAGATTCTTCTGATGTCATCCTAGGAGAATCGTCAGGTGGTGGTCGAGATGATATGGGTTTAACTCTGATGACGATCTTGAGTTCCTCACCTTGTGCTTCAAGGGGTCCAACCGGAAACTGAGGGACCTAAAGAGGAGGTTCTTGAGATCCATCAGAGAAGGGAATGGGTGAATTAGACGATTCAGCCACGATGACCTTTCACAAGAAGATCAAATAAGGAAGAGGTAAACAAAATCACAATTTACCAAGTAATAATGAGGTTGGAGAACTACACAGGTAATATGTTTTCATGGGCAGTTACTTTTAAAATTAACAAAAATAAAATAAAAAGGGCGTGCTAGGCATAAAGGTTTACCAAGTATCCGTGAACTTCAATAAACACCTTGGTGATAAATGATATAAAAATGACCAAGGACTTAACATACGACAACCAATCTCTCCAAATTCTGTGTTTGATGTATCACATTTACAAGGCAGCTGGCTCAGTTACCAATGGCAGGCTTGCAACCTAGTGGTGTCTCCCCAAATATATGCGACAGTACGTGGGGGTCCAGTTTGTAGTAGTGTTGTCTAATGCGTAATTTTCTGATGAGAATGCCCCAAATATACTTTTCATATATCAATATACTTCCATACGTGGGACATGATATCACCCTCGGGTTGTAACATGGACCATTAGCGACAACTCCTACGTTTTACGATGCTGGAACACGTCTCTAACCTAGACCACTAAATATTCTCATTAGTTCAAATGCTCCTTAAGGTAAATTGGGTTCATTTTAAGTTGATATTGATTAAAGTTTCAATTTCAAAGCTCAAAACGAGTGTCGCCTGAATCCTTATAATGCAGACTAAGTGCAAAAAATAATTTTTTCCATTTCGATGAAGCCTAAACTATTTAGGGAAGAGAGACAAGAAAAAATGAAATCAATGCAACAACAATAATGCCCCCAAACTAGCTCAAAGCTACGAAATGCAATTCTTTTCATTTGAATTCACTTTTCCCAAACAATTGCAACGTATTAAAAAACGAAAATGCTTTTCTTTTCAATAAGATGCACATAGATTATTTTTGTTTTTGTTTTTCACTTTGAAATGAAACCAAAAGCAAAACAAATGAATGAAAGAAGAAATGCATTTCCTTTCACTTTTCTTTCAATCAAACAAAACAAAAATATTTTTAAGAACGCATGAATGAAATACTTTTCACTCTTGTTAAAACGATAAAGATAATCTAAATCAAAACTAAAATGAAAATCGCTTCCAATTTCTTTTGAATTTAGACAAAAAACACACTCTTCTAGACTTGTGAATGAAACAATTTTTGATCCTATGTTTGACACAAACCGAAGGGAAGATCATTTCGAAACAAGGCAAGAACAATGCGACAAAGGGTGTTTTAAATGGTGAAGAATTCCCAAACTTACAAACAAATCAAGGAGATGAAATAGACTCACTCAAAGAAGATAAGTAAGTCAAACACACAACAAGGAGGTCACTGAGATCCTATAGACTTCCTACAAGGCCATGACACACTGGAAAATCAAAAGGGAAACTTAAAATTTCCTAGGTCTAAGATCAACCCTTCTATGTTAAGTAGAAGGGTGTTGAAAGTCAAATAAACGCGGTTGTACTATATAGAACAACATTTCCAGCACTGCTATGCAAACAAAATGTGTGTTGGTTTCTAAAAAACAAGGAAAAATAAAATAGATTCTCACACAAACACCAGACTATTGGAAATATTGTCATTTATGGTAAAGGAGCAGAAAGGAGTAACACTAGAATTACCAGTGATAGCGGAGGTGGCAAAGGCAGCATAGGCAGCAGAGGCAACAAAGGCAGCAGAGGTAGTGAGGGCAGTTGAACAGTGAAGGCAGCAGAGGTAGTGAGGGCAGTTGAACAGTGAAGGCAGTAGAGGAACTACATTAAAAATTGGATGTGGAACCATGAGCCAACGGCGAAAACAAAACAGTGAAAGTGGTTTCGAAAACCACCAGAGGGTTTTCGTACCACTTTTGGAGGATAAGCGGTAATTGCTAGAGTGAACGCGATAGTGGTCATGGGCCGACGCGTCGCAATTAAAAACCACTAATTTTGTGTAGGTTCTAAAGTTTTACCCATCGTGCTATTTGGAGTGCGATGTCGAGCGATGTTCGTCGATCTGGAGTAGTTAAATGGACGACAGAGATTGGACTGCATAAATGAATATGTAAGTTGTATATGTTGTGGGACCTAAATATAATATTATTTTGGTTCTTTGGGTTTTAACCAAAGCAAACTCATAAATACGATCAAACCAAGGTGTGATAGTTGACATATGTGGGCCAATGTTAATACATGTTGGTACTTTGGAATAGGTATCCAAAGTCGATTTGGTATAGTTGGAAGATAAATGAACAGGTTTTTATTATGGTTTGTTTAAAAAATTGATATAAAAGCTTCCACATATGAAGTTATTACCATTGGGTTTATCATGGTTTATAACCATATTTTTGAAAAGTGAGATTGACCGTTAGGAAATCTGTGGGCCCAGATATATATTGTAATGTTGATACCTTTTGTTTAAACCAAAGTATGGAAGGGCAAGTTATATTGTATTTACAACTTATGTTAAGTCGGGTAATAAACCTTGAGAATTTTTTATGCGATGGATGAATGTGATGCGAAGCGATGCGATCGCATATCGCAATCGGGGCAGGAGAAAAATTGCACAAACACAGTGGTCATAGAAAATGCGAAGTGCGATATGATGACATGGGGATGACGTGGAAGTGACATGGTAGCTGACATGGACCTGACCCCAAAAATCGCAAATAAATCAAGATAATGTGGCAAGATGATGTGGTAGTGATGTGGTGATGACATGGCAAGGTGACGTAGCACGATGACATGGAGATGACGTGGACCTAGCCCGCATATCGCAAATCGCAATATCGGAGGGGTGAAGATTGTAAGAGAAAAGTTGCGATGCGATGGATAGAAGCGATGTGATGTGCTGATGCGAAGGGACACGTGGCGGCACAGCACAATATCGCACATCGGTGATGCGAAGTTCATCGCATACCGCATATCGGGACCCTTCGCATATCGCATATCGGGAGATCAGATGGATGCAGGCACATGGGATAACTGAATCGCCGAATTGCGATAAAGAGAGTGGACGCGATGAAAATCAAATTCGAAGCCTAAAGCATTTCAAGTCCGGGAGTATGTGGATATTCCTTTGTAAATCGTTTCGGAGAACAAAAGGAGGATTATAACGTAAAACAAAAAAAAAAGTATGAACGCAGGTAGAAAGGCTCGAGTAAGGACCCAACACAGAGAAAAGGGCGGAATCGAATGTTTAGAAGAGTGGTGAAGGTTGAACGTTGTGGGCACGAGAAAAAGAGGCATGGTCGGGCAAAAGGAGATGTGATGGCACTGTTAGAAACACAATAGAATGGGTCAAGTCGAAAAAAATGAGCAGTTATGTAGCAGAGTTAGACTATAACAGCAGAAACTGAAAAGACAGTGACAGCAGCAGAAAAGACAAATATATGGCGAACCAAAAGCTGAAAGGGATGAGTGAAATATATTATTGTATCTATAAATGCAAATGATTTAATTAGTTTTATTGTATGTGATGCAAAGGCAAGTCTCCAAAGGAAAAGGAAAACTCCTTTGTAATACTAAAATGTATACATACTGTTATATTATTCTAAATGGGCTGGACAAGAAAATGAGAAGGGGGAAGGCAAAGAGTCATACCTGTTCATTTCGAATTCCCTATGGAATGCACAGTGTTATGAGGTGATCTCTATAAATAATGTTACAAGAATATGCATAAGTGAAGAGAATGGAGAAAGAGGTCAGAGAGTGTAAGAAGAAGAAGGAGCAGAGAGAGGAGTTGTGAAGATCCAAAGATGATATAAAGCAAATTTGAAGGCTGGAAGGATAGCAGTAAAGGAGAAAAACAGAGTTGATATCCAGGTAAATCAGCATATGATTTTATTGTACAGTGAGGAAGTTGGTACTTTCATATCAAGTTGTAGCTTGATAGATGTCCAGTTGTAACTGGATGATGTAGGAGCCTCCTGTAGGTTGTAGCCTGCAGAAAATAGATGGGAGTTGGAGCTTCCCTGCAAATTGTAGCTTGCAGAATTGAGTTAGTAGCCTCCTGTAGGTTAGAGCCTATAGAAAATCAGTGGTGAGAGGGAGTTGGAGCTTGCCTTTGCATCACAACAATATTAATATGTGGTTTTCTCCCTTATGAAGTGTAAAAGAAAGTTTTACAAGACCATGACTGCATTAAACTAATTCACCTCCCCCCTCTCATTTTAAACAAGGGTTCAACAATTGGTATTAGAGGAGGTTCCTTCAGTATCAGTTTAACAACTGGAAGGAGATCCTTGGTCCCCAAGATGGCTAGTCTAGAAGGATGCTCAACAAATAAATCCGCTTTGTTTACTAGCACAAATTATGCCTTCTGGAAAATAAGAATGAGGACGTACATAATGTCTCTAGGAATAGAAGTCTGGGATGTTGTGGATTTGGGATATGCCCCAAAGGAATCTGACATAGAGAAAGAATTCAAACAAGATTTTATAGCTAATTCCAAAGCCATTAATGCTCTCTTAAGTGGTCTGTGTGAGGCAGAATTTATCAAAGTAATGCACAACAAGACTGCCAAAGAAATATGGGATACATTAGAAAGTATCCATGAGGGAGATAAAAAGGTGAAGGCTGCCAAGCTGCAAGTCTATAGAGCCCAGTTTGAAAATATAAAAATGAATGAAGAAGAAGAAGTTGCTAGCTTCTTCTTAAGGGTTGCAAAAATTGTGAATAACATGAAAGCTCTAGGAGAAACCATTAGAGAATGTGTAATTGTTCAAAAGATATTGAGATCTTTACCATCTAGTTTTAACCCCGAGGTTTCTGCCATAGAAGAAACAACTGACTGGGAAACATTGACCATGAACCAATTACTTGGAAAATTAACAGCCTATGAGATGAGACTTCCACAGAGGAAGTCAAATGTGAGGGAGGCAGCCTTTAAGACAGAGAAGAGAAAAGAAGAAAAAAAAGATACATGCTCCTGCTCTGATGAAGAAGAGGCCAAATTTGTCAGAATATTGGATAGAGGCTCAGGCAAGTATAAAGGTAAACTTCCATTTAAATGCTTTAACTGTGGAAGAGTTGGGCACTATGCATCTAAGTGTCCTCATAAGAAAACAAAGAATCAGATTCAAGAGACAGAGAAAACCAAAACAAATGAGTGGCAGAAAGGGAAGAGATTCAATAGAAGATCATTTTATGCTCAACAGGATAACAGTGCATTTGAAAACTCAGATGAATCCTCAAATGAAGAAGGAACCTCTAAATTTGTGTTGATGGCCAAAGAAGAATCAAAAGGATTGCTTTTAGAAGAGGAGGAGGAATGTGAGGTAGATCTTGAGGGGGAGCTAAGAAGTGCCCTGGAGGAAATTGACAGACTTAAACTGAAGTGCAGAAAATAGAAAGATAATATCCTCAAATATGTAAAAGAAGAACCAACTTCAGAAGACCTCAGTCAGTTGAAAGTAAAACTTGAAGAAGCTAAGAAGGTGGAAGACACTCTACTAAATCAAATTGAGGATAAAATTCAGAAGCAAGAGAAATTGGAAGAAGAAGTGGTATGCCTGAGAAAGAAACTAGAAAACACCCAAAGGGAATTGTCAATGAACACTCCTCGAATGACAAGCACTGAAAATTTGGACAAGATTCTAAATTCTCAAAGGTCTCCTATCATAAAGGCTGGGATAGGATATGAAGGAGAAACCAGTAAGTCCAAGGTACAAGATAACAAGAATATCATCTTTGTAAAAGCTGTAAAGGATAATGAAACAGCTAAAAAAGGAACCACAAAAGCAGAATCCAGCAAGAATTTGATGTGTGATGAAACAAACAGAAACAAGCAGCAACATCAAGAGACAAAGAATGAGAAGAAGAACCTAGCAGTTGCAAAAATCTCAATTGTTCATGAAGATAAATTGAACAAGTTCGGAAGATCTCAAAGGAAATTCTTTCCTCCTATGAGAAATGTCACTTGTTTTTCCTGTCACAAACTGGGACATATTGCTGCATACTGTCAAACAAAGATAATCGATTTCAACTAGCAAAAGATGCAGAAATTGAAAAGACTACCTCAAGCAAACAAATGGAGAGGACAACCCTACACCAGGTACACTAATCGTTTCCATGGGTATTGTTTTTGTTGTAAGGGGTTCAGCCATAAATCCATGAAGTGCAGAACGTATGGACAAAGACTGATGCTTAAAGCCCCACGGAGATTTATGAACAATGGAGAGTTCACTCGTACACATAATCCATTTAAAAATATAATCAAATGCTTTGTATGCCATCAAATCAGACACATGTCTTCCAAATTTCCTCTCAAAGAATGTGGTCCATCTTCTCAGAAAAGGTTCCAAACAAATAGCTGCCTGCAGTGGAAAAACAAGTTGAATAAGTGTGACCTAGCTCTAATAGCCCAAGATCAGAAAAGCCAATGGTATTTGGACAGTGGATGTTCAAAGCATATGATTGGAGATTGAAGCAAGTTTGTAACCTTTAGTGAAAATAAATCTGGGAATCTAACATTCGGCAATGATAAAGCAGGGAAAATCAAAGGAAAAGGCTCAGTCAGTTTGAATAATGGAAGAGGAAAAGCTTAATATGTACTATTTGTGGATGGGCTGAAAGCCAATCTGCTAAGCGTCAGTCAAATGTGTGACAAAGGCTGCGAGGTCCTTTTTAGAGCCCAAGATTGTGAGGTAATATCAAGCACCACAGGAAATACCTTGATCAAAGGTGTTAGAACAGAAAGTAGTGTCTATATATTGTAAGAAGAGAATGAAGCATGCCACATACGCAAACTTGATGAATAATGGTTATGGCATAGAAGACTAGGACAACTAAACTTTGACCACATGATCAGTCTGAGCAAGAAGAATGTAGTTAGAGATATGCTAGCAATAAAGAAGCCTTCAAATACCATATGTAAATCCTACCAACTGGGCAAGCAGACCCGCATATCTTTCAAGACCAAAGAGATACTATCTACAATTCGGCCTCTTCAGCTTGTACACATGGACCTATGTGGACCTTCAAGAACTAAAGCACCAAGCGAAGAATCTTATTTCATGCTGATAATAGATGATTTTTCGAGAATGACGTGCGTAGAATTTCTCAAATATAAATCTGAAGCACTTGAGAAATTCAAGATATTCAAGGCATTGGCAGAAAATCAAACAGGATGCAAGCTAAAGTGCATCAGATCAGACAGAGGAGGTGAATTCACAGACTATGATTTTGCAGACCTATGCAATGAGCATGGGATAAAACAACATTTTACAATTGAAGGTACACCTCAATGGAATGGAGTGGCAGAGAGGAAAAATAGGTCAGTACAACAGATTGCCAGAGCTACGATGCAAGAAAGTAACATTCCCCAAACCTACTAGGTAGAAGCAGTACACACAGTTGTTCACATTCTCAACAAAGCTCATCTAAGACCAAATTGTGATAAGACTCCTTACGAATTATGGCATGGTAAACCAACATCAATCAAGCACTTTAGAGTCTTTGGAAGCAAGTGTTTCATAAAAAATAATGATCAAAACTGGGGAAGTTTGATGCAAGAGCTGATGAAGGAATATTTTTAGGATATGCATCCAAGAGTAAGGGTTACAGGTGCTACAACAAAAGACTGCACAAAATTGTGGAAAGCATTGATGTAAGATTTGATGAAGATCTACCAAACAGAACAAGAAGCACAAGCTGCGCCAATCCTCCAGATGATCATGAAGCTGTGAACCAAGACAATGATGAACATAGCAAGACAATAGAAGATATTGAATTAAACTCAAAAGGTCCCTCAAGACACACTCAAAAGAACCATCTAGAAGATCAAATCATTGGGGACAAGAGTGTGGGAGTCCAAACAAGAAGACAACTTGCTGAACAGACAGAAGAAGTATACCTAGCCATGCTATCTCAAATAGAGCAAAGAAGTTCGAAGAATCCAGCAAAGACAAAAACTGGGTAAATGCTATGAATGAAGAACTAGACCAAATTGAGAAGAACAATACCTGTGAGTTAATTCCAAGACCCACTGGGAAAAATGTCATTGGCACAAAATGGATATTCAAGAATAAGATGAATGAACAAGGGTAGGTAATCAGAAATAAAGCCAGAATTGTATGCAAGGGGTATTATTGGGGCCCTTGTTTTGAAACTTAACAGATTTTGAGTTGCGGCTAGTACGTGCCAGAACGCAACCACGGTAGGTAGAAAGGTGTCAAGGTTGCGGAGGAGCAAAGGATAGGTGTCGCGGCTGTTGTGGGTGCAAGAACAAATGGTGGAAGAGCGCAGAAGGAAATGAGCAGTGAACTCCCGATGAACAGAAATAAATAGAAGAAAGTTGAGTGAGAAGAAAAGAGGAACTGTCAGTCGCGCTGGCAGCAAAACAAATAGGTAGCCAGCCAGTGGGTAAGGAGGTTGGCATAGATGGGAATAGGCAACAGGGAGCCATAGAAGAGCTTTGTTTGTGTTGTATTGTTCTCCATTCCTATGTGTTTCTTTTTTCTCTCTCTATCCAATAGGACGTATTGTATTCTGCTCTGTTTATGCTCATGCAGCTGAACCTTGTAATAGTTCGCCATTGATGGTCGATGATTAATATATTCAGGAGTGTTGTTTTGGGTATCTATTATGGTTTTGAATGAATGTTTTGCAACACCCTTTAAAATTTTATTTACTGTAAGTTTGAACGCTTTCCCAAGAGGTATATGTTGTGGGATGTTGTGTTATGGTTGTTTAGACTTTAGCTTAGCTTTGATTCAACTGTATTGATGATTGTTGGGATGATACCAATCGACTCCCTATCACAGTAGGGTCGCGGCACACCTCAGGTGAGACTCTATGCCCTTCGAAGAAGAGTGCAAATGCCGGCATGAAACTAGACTACGGCGGTAAACCTTGTTGGCCTTTAAACCTGAACCTGGGTCTTCTCTGCAAGACCTGTTCTCTCGCCAACAAATGGTTATGTTGCCGGGACCCGAAAATCCATTTGGGAGCTAGATCATGGTATCTCGGATCTTCGAAAGAGAAATACGAAGCTGGTGGTATAAGCACCTAGATCAGTTCATTGCTCAGTAGGCTGAGCTAAGACGACAGAAGGAGAAAACGATTAAAAACCTGGTCCTATTCTCTGACTCTGATAGTGATACCTACGAAATCGTTTGGGGAAAGTTCCCAGAGGAACTCTATAACTGGTTGTGGATGCTTTAGACCAAGACCTTCAAAGAAAAGTCACGGAAGATCAATCGCAAGTGGACGCACGAGGATCTGGTGGCCCTGCATTGGTTAAACATCGATTTAACCCAAGCTGTAGATTTCTGGGTGGAATCTACCTTAGAAGGATATATAGTGGAGTTTGCAGCCGAGTGTTGTCAGTTTTTCTCAAGAGCAGAAGATACCTTCAGGTCTGGGTTAAGGGGGAAGCTACTGAAGGAGATTCCTTTGTGGATCAAGGCATTGATGGTAGACAAAGGACTAATGGGATTCCAAAAAGCAGAGATGGAAGCGTAAACCCTCCAGTGCTAGGGGAAGGGACTAAGGGAGAGATGTTACAAGAACCATGAGAAGGGGAAGTAGGAGTATGGATGTCGAGATCACCAACAGGCTCAGGGAGCGACGAGCACATCGGAGGGCACAGATTGCAGAAAGGTGGCGAGAGAGGGTGATGAAGGAGTTAAAAAGATAGGGAAGCGGTCAAAAGAACAAAGAGGAGGCGCCTCATATGACAAAGGGAATGGAAGGCTAGGTGGGTCCCCATGATATAGGAGGGGTCTTTAAAGAAGTGCGGCAGGTGTATAGGAGTCCAACCCAGATAGAGAAAGGAAAGAAGTCTGACAAGGAAGGTACATACGCGCGCCTAGAGGAGGTGTCCGATGTGGAAATGCACGTTGTAATGGGGCAACTATTTCAAGAAAGGTCGGCATCCATATCTCAAGGTATTCCTAGTCCCCACAGTTCAAGTAGCTCTAGTCCCAACCTTCCCCTGGTGCTCTACAAGCCCATAAGTGAAATTTTTGTTAAGTTGCGTGAATTAAGTAGGTTGCCCAGTACTCAGTCTCTAACTATAACACATATTAGTAGTAGGATTGCTAGTGGCACAATCTCACAACCAAGATCCAACAGCTTCATTTTAGTGACACCTATTCAAGTGAACATGGTGAGATCACTTACCTGGTATCTAGAATTCTCTGGGAAGGGTAACGATGATGTCGAATAGCGCTGGTACCTTTGCGAGGCCATATGGAGGGCGCGACACACACCAGATGTTGGGAAGTTGATAGAATTTCATACCACACTTAGGGAGAGAGCCCTACATTGGTTTATGAAATGGTCAAAAGCTCATCTGAATCCAGCGATGGAAGATGTAAAGAGGGATTTCATTAAGGAATTCAAACTGCCCTGAACAAACCAACAAGGCATTTCAGAGATGTGGGAAATTAAGCAGCGAGAAGGAGAAACTACCTGGGATTTGATGCGGAGATTCAAGGATGCAGTCGGGAAACTTAGCTATCCAATTGATCCAAACCATTAGAGGGACTGGTTCATTAAACCTCTACTACCTTTGACCTGAACTCCATTGACTCAATAAAGGATCGACACATTGCAGGATGCACTAGAACAGGAAATGAAGATAGAAGCCATGAAAGGCTACCTACAAGAGTTTAAGGGAGGCACAGCGGTATAGAACCCCTCTATAATGGGTCTGCAGCATCAAATATTCAGTCTGACAGAAAAACTCAAAGAAATGAAACCCATGCGACCAGCAAGACCGAATGTATGGTGCACGCATTGTCTCGTGGAGGGACATGTGGCAACGGTATGTCCCCGGTTGCGGGGCCAAAATGTGGGGACATCAGCTGCAGGGGCACAAGGGGCTCCACCACTAGGAGGGGTTGCATAGATAAACACCCAAGGGATCTATCCACCGCAACAGCAATACACAGGATTCCTTGCACAACAAAGTCCAGCCACCAATGAGTATTGTGAAATATGCAAAAGTATGGGCCATCAACCTTGCCTGTGCCCGATCTTACAGAAATATTCCAATGTTCCAAATAATATATACTGTGAATTTTGTGCCTCAACCACCCACAGCACAAAGCAATGACGAGCACTGGATGCACTGGTGGAGCAGCTGGACCGGCCTTCATACAGAGTAAACAAAGTTCCCCGAGGAAGAGGAGGAGGCGTGAGAGGAGGCCGAGCAGGAGGTAGAGGTCAAGTAAGATGCTATAACTGCGGCCAGGAAGGACATTTAGCTAGAGAATGTCCACTCCCTAGAAGACCCTGGTGTTTTCAGTGCCAGGTTAACACACACGCAACAAAAGATTGCCCAGAGCTCATCAAAAAATGAGAGGAAAGAGCTAGACAAAGGGGGGAGAATCTAGTAAATGCAGAACCTAGGCTAATGGGAACTCAGACAATTCAAAACGTGGCCATAGTGACATGAGGTGGCAAAATAACGAGGGAGGATGTGCGTGCTATGGACCCAATAAAAGTGATCAGGCTAGCATCTCCAAAGCTCCTGATCAAACCAGAACGACAGAAATAATTTTTCCAGGAAGCAACAGAAACGTTTGCCCAACTGGGGGGAAACAAAGGAATCGAGTTACAGAAAACTCAGGAAGACAATGAAACCCAGAGTACTTCTGAAGCTTTGATCCAGGAGTGGTTCCATCTATTCCTGAAGATTGTTAACAATGCACCAATGCTAGAACGACGAAAGCAGAACCTGGAGGGGTGCTGAAGAAGAACACCGGAGAAAAAGAATTAGTAGAAGCAGACCAAAAGTATGTACAGAGAATAAAGAGAAACAAATGAAGGACAGGAAAGGAATTCCGAGTGAACACACAAGTTGCGGGGTTCCAGATTACAGATACCATGCTTGATTTGGGATCTGATGTCAACATCCTACCAAGGAAAACTTGGGAGGCATTGGGGAAGCCAAGATTGTCATATTCTCCGATTCAACTTCGGATGGCGAACCAGTATTGTATGGTTCCCATCGGCCGATTGGAGCATGTTGAAGTTGACATTGCAGGAGTAAAGACATTTACGAACTTTGAAGTCATCGACATCATGGGGGATAAGGATCTGTACCCCTCACTGTTGGGAATTGATTGGGCCTTTGAAAATTATGCAGTTATCGATCTGAAAAAAGAATTGATGATATTCGAGGACGGGGAAATCAGAGTCACTTAGCCACTCCAAGATATACAGATACTGTGGATAACAAATAAGATGTTCAGCTCCTGGACCATCTCTACCAAATGACCGCAAGAAGAAGGGAAGATTACATCAACCCGACAGCAGAAGGCTTGGTAAGCTGGAGAAGCATCCAAAGCTCAGAGTTAGGATCAGAAATAGCTTGGGATGATTGGAAGCAAAGAGGCTATGAAACAAATACCAGGAGATGTGCCAATATTGAAAGAGTCAATTGGATCGGGGGCGAGATTCAAGAATACCCAATCTTATCAGATATGAATGTTGTAAATCTTTTCATAGCTAAGATAGAAACTATGGTACCGAAAAATCACAGAGTACCATTCATGGACATGGCATTACAATCCACATCAGTAAGATGGTGGAGTAACCATCGCAACTCATTGACGCGATGGGACAAAGTGGCAGCAACACTGAAAGCCAGATTTAAAGAGGAAGAGGAACTTAGAAATAAGGTCTGGTACCAAGGGGACTCAGACCCCAGAAACCATCTGGAGAAATGTGAAGCACAATGGAGAATTGATGGATATCTTGAAGAACTGTGGGTCCACCGGTTTATCCACTCCCTAGACGTAATTCCAAAGGCTTGGTACTTGACGGTAAAAAAAAAAAAAAAGGGGGACCCACAAATGGCATGAAGTTGCGGACAAATTCATACAGTGTTTCTCATTTGAAGGAAAGACAGAGCAGGTTACATAAGCACAGCAGGCTATCAAGAAGGTACTGTTCTTCTCCGATATTCATTAGACGGACGAGCAGTCATTTCAGTACCAGGGTATCCAACAAAAGGTGGCATGTCAAAAAATTAATAGTGAGATGGACAATGACAACCTAGAAGATCTCAGGCACCTGTACTTTGAAGAAACAGAAGGAGAGAGAGACATCAAAGAAAAACCAACGACAGAAGGTATCCATCTATTACCTCTCAAAACCAAGAAAGTAAATATTGGAACAGAAGACAAACCTAAACTGGCGACAATTGGAGACTACTGGAATGAACAAACAACTAAGGAAATATTCAGTCTAATTAAGGAATATGAGGATTTGTTTCCTTCATCGGTAGCAGATCTAAAAGGCATAAAAGGAGAGATGGGGGAAATGCGGATAATACTGAAGCCCGATGCAAGGCCTATAAAGCATAGACCATATCGTCTAAACCCAAGAGTAAAGGAAAAGGTGAAAGCAGAGATCGACAAAATGTTAAAAGCCTGACTGATATTCCCTGTAGAAGAAGCATAATGGGTAAGTCCCATAGTTATACAAAGTAAAAATGAGAAATTAGAGATACAAGCCTATGTAGATTACATAAGCTTAAACAATGCTTGTATCCATGATCCATTCCCTACTCCATTCAGTGACGAAGTCCTCGACAACGTTGCGAGGAATGAGGCATACTCATTCACCGATGGCTTCTCAGGTTACCATCAGGTAAGAATAGCGAAGGAAGACAAGAGAAAGACAACATTCACCACCGAATGGGGCTCTTTCACATACAATGTGATGCCATTCAGATTGAAGAATGCTCCTGCAATCTTCTCTCGCATTGTGATAGCCGCATTCCGGGAATACATTCACAATTTTTTAGAAGTCTATATGGAAGAATGGACTGTTTATAGCATACTAAAGGATCATGCAAGCCTGTTAAGGGTAATGTGTGATAGATGTCGACAACTGCAGATCTCATTGAACCTGAAGAAGTGTATATTTGTTGTATTGTTTGGAACACTGCTAGTACGTTGTTGGGTTGGGTTGGGTTGGGTTGGGTAATAATAATAATACCGCAGAAAGGCCCTGGACACACTAAAGGAAAAGCTGGCAAGTGTACCAATACTAGTCCACCTGGACTGGGACAAACAGTTCCATGTAGACATCAATGTGTCCGGCATTGCGCTCGGAGAGGTCTTAGCTCAACCTGGAGACACTTCGGTCGATCATATGATATATTTTATGAGTCGCAAGTTGTCAATAGAAAAACGAAACTACACAACAACAGAGCAGGAGGCATTGGCAATGGTGTACTCTCTCCAGAAATTCCGCCACTACCTATTGGGAGGTAAGTTCAATTTTTTCACAAATCATTCAACATTGAAATACTTAGTAAACAAGCCAGTCTTAGAAGGGAGAATCTGCAGATGGCTCATACTTTTCCAGGAGTTCACATTTGAAGTAATTGTAAAGCCCGGTAGACTTAACGTACGGCCTAATCACCTGTATCGACTAGAGAATGGAGAAAATGGAGGATCTCTAGATGATCAGTTGCCAAATGCTGATCTTTTCATAGTGGAATCCATCCTAGATTACCTAAATGAGATAACAGCCTACCTCACGACAGGGCAGTGTCTAAAAGAGTACACTATAACACAGAAAAGGCACCTGGTAGTTCGAGCTGCAGAATATCAGCTGATAGCGGGACATCTATATAAGAGGGGGCTAGACCACGTTCTTCGAAGATGTGTCCTGGACCACGAAAGGGAAGCTGTATTATGGGAAAGCCACAGTGGTGTTGCGAGAGGGCACGTGGGAGCTAAACCGATGGCACGCAAAGTACTACAAGCAGGATTATGGTGGCCAACAGTGCACAAGGAAAGTAAAGAATTTGTTCAAAAATGCGACATTTGTCAGCAGACAGGATGAACATCTCACAGAGATGAGCTTCCGCTTCATCCGATAAAATCAATGCAGCCATTCGAGAAGTGGACAGTCAATTTTGTAGGACCAATTACACTAACTGCAAGATACTCAAAGGCAAGGTACATAATAACGGCGACTGACTACCTGACGCGCTGGGCAGAGGCTGCGCCAGTGAGGAACTGCACGTGAGAGACTGCTACTAGATTCATATTTTAAAATACAATTAGTCGATTTGGATGTCCTAAAATCTTGACCAGCGACCAGGGTACCTGTCTAGTCAATTTAGTGTCCTAAATTGCTAACATAAATTATCAACCAGGGCTAGTAAACTGATGAAGTGTGATGCACTATATGTGCCTAAGTATCCCTTTTTCTTACTTCATTGTTTTTAGTGTTTTATTGATGTGTTGGGGTTTTCATGTTTGAATCTTAGTATGCTACTCTATGCTAAAAAGATGAAGTTAGATTTATGTCAAAAGGGAGAAAATGAAATGTTAATAAATGAATTAAAACAGAGTTTATTTGCAAGTTCTGTTCCTAACTAGAAAATGACGAAAGCAAAAAGTCCTAATCCATGGATATTACAACTTCTAAATGAACATTTATGAAATGAAAAGTAACTCAAAACACTACAACTTAATCTGATTCATTTAGTTAGAGATTTGTTGGAAGAGCTTGTGAAAAAGATTAATTCTAATGCAATGAGGATCTCTTAAAACACAAAAGAAATGTTGAAACAACTTATAACATTACAACTAAATCTCATTCATGAGTTAGAGGTTTATTGGAAGATCTTTTTGAAAGAGATTAATCATAATGTGATAAGGATCTTCTATGAAGCAAAACAATCAATAACTCACAATATTACAACTTAGTCTCATTCGTGAATTAGAGGTTTATTGGAAAAGCTTTTGAAAAAGACTAACTGCAGTATAATGAGGATCTTCTTTTTAACTAAATAACATAAAATGAAATGCTAATAACTCAAAATATCACAATTGAATCTCATTCATTTAATAGAGATGTATTGGAAGAGCTTGAGAAAGAGACTAACTGCAATATCATGAGGATCCTTTATCTAAGCAAATGACATGAAACATAATGCTAAAAGCTATGATTTTAGAAAGCAATCTAAGTAAGGAAATATGAAAAAATATAATTGAAAATGACTTATCTAGAAAACATGTAAAACCTCCTTGAATAGCAGGGGCCCTCTGCTATCAATTTGGTGAAATTCTTCAGCTCCTTAAAGTTGTAATCAAAACAACATCAAAAAACTTCTTTATTGAAAAACTCACAAATCTACATCCCATTCCATCTTAAGCTTTTTTACAAAACACTCTCTATTCCTTTCTCTTCTTTTCCTATTTTTTCACTACTCATGATAGGAGAAAGCTTCTCCTATTTATACAAAATATGAGAGGTTATCTCATTAATGGGAGTCCATGAATCTCTCCCTCCATCTCTAGAGTTACAATCAAAATAGGAAATGATAAGACACATGTCTTTCTAGAGTTTCAACACAACTAAGAAATGAAACACATATCCTCTTAGAGTTTCAATACAACAAGGAAGTGAGACACATGTTCTCATGATCCCATGATATTCTCCAACCAAATTCGAATTTGGCCTTAGAGTGCCACATAAGGGTCTTCTAGAAGTCTCCTTTTTGACCTACACATGTCACAAAACTCATAACACATATATAGATATATGAAACTATGTTAATTTTCTAGTTTCTAATCATAAATTCACTTTAAATACATAAAATAAATAACTTTGGAAAACAAGGATCTTAACCCATATATTTATGAAAATGGTTACTTGATGTAGGGTTTTAGGTAAGATGGTTATGGAATAAGAGCTGAATGGTTATGACATAATGGAAATATGTATGAATATGGAAAACACTTTTGAGACTCAACAATACCCATTTCATCAACGACACCATTAAGTCCCTCCTATAGAGCTTCATGATACAACACCATAAAAGCAGTCCATATCATCCGCAAGCAAATGGCACAGTGGAAGCATTCAACAAGATACTAGAGAAGGACTTGACGAAGATATGCAACGCGCAATGCGATGACTTGGATGAACGGATACCAACAACACTATGGGCATACCGAACAACGGTAAAACGACTAAACAACCAAACGCCATTCTAGCTGGTTTATGGAAGAGAAGTGGTAGTCCCCGCGGAATTCATCATACCAAGCCTTCTAACCGCAACAACTCTACAGTTACCCGAAGAGGAATCACTAAAAGAGCGATTGTAGGAGCTACAAGAACTTGAAGAAGGACGATTTCTTGTAGAGTTTCACCAAATAGTAAAAAAGGAGAGGCAGAAAGCTTGGCACGACCGACATATTAAACAAAAGACTTTTCAAATTGGGGAGAAAGTTCTACTCTATGACAATAAATTCCAAAAGTTCCCAAGAAAACTGTAGATGCATTGGCTGGGACCATTTCATGTCATAGAAATCAAGCAGTCAAGAGTTGTTCGGTTAGCACAGCTGAACGACCAAGTTCTACAAGGATGGGTTAACGATGCACGCTTGAAGCCCTACCAAGAGTAAGTTGATCATTTCAATTTCAATAACTCTCACAACCGAGAGGATTCGGTAGGGTAGATTAGAGTCAATAAACTCTCTCGCACCTGAGATGAGCATAGATAGGAGTCAACATAATAAAATAAATTGCATTTGAGTTGCGGAGACCGCAACGTAACCAATAGTGGTCGGGGAGGGGTAGTGTCCAGCGTGTCATCCACGTTAGATAGAAAAGCGTGCCAAACATCAGCCCATCATCATTAAGCATGGTACCAGTGTCAGTCCGTAGGATTACCAAGATTTGGAAATAATTGCCATAATTAGCATCATCCATACTGTAATAAATTTTCCATAACTAGACATAACCACCAGCCGTCGCGTCTCCCCAGATCCTAAGACCATAGTCAGCAATGTTAGAACCCACCTCAGCAACTAACTAATCACACGATTGTAGCCACGGGGGAAGCCAGGGAAAAATTAATTAGTTATGGGGTCTCATCAAGCTCACCCGTGCCGGTTACTTACATAACCTGCATGTAGAGAAGCACGAGAATGCTAAAAAAATCTGAGTTAGAGTTAGAAACCTCCAAAAGAGCAAGGGAAGTTGAACCAGAACCAGAATAGAGAAGGAGTCCGGAAGAAGAAATTCAAGGGAAAAGAGAGAGAACTGTTCTTCAGGTATACAGTGCGAGAAATGGAGTCCCTTGTGGGAAAATATGACAGTGCGACCCTGATTGATGCAGACCTCACGAATTCCTTTGAGTTTCCTACACTAAAAAGGCAGGTTTACATCGAGAATTATGCAAAAAAATCGGGACGGGAAGCAGCAAGAGTCCTGCCTAAGTTCAGGGGTATCCAACAATCCACGATAATGAATTTAAGGAACTTACCAGTGTTTGGGATTACAGGCGCTGCGATGTAGTGCACAAAATTTCTGTTAAGCAGGATTCATAACGACTCTCTATGGCTGGGAAAGGAAATCCCAATTCATGCCGAAGACATCCATAGATTGACAAGACTATCGCAGGAGGGAAGGGACGTATCTTCTGTGTTCCAAACTATATCTAAGAGGGTGAAAAAGTTGGGAGACACAGACTACTATGCCAAGTATAACTCTCGAAGAGGAGGAAAGGTAGAAAAGATTGATTTAATTAATAGGCCTGAGATTAGTTTCGCTTGTTACCTCATTTCTAGCAAGACAATGAGGCACTATACAAAGGGGGAGTGCACATTGGACACGATTTCTGCTGCAGAGCACTGTGTCCAGGGGACAAGGCTAAATTGGTGCTCCTTCCTGCTGAAAGAATTGTTCGAAGCTTGCGAGGACATTTATAAGAGAGCGACCAGGTTTATCTATGGGTAGTTTATCATGGCACTGGCCATGTGGAAATGGACCTTCCCCAGCATCAGGATACCAGTATCCTGATAGCAGAAGACCAACCTGTGGCGATGAAGTTTGTGCCATGGAAGGTGTCTGGAGATCCCAGCACCAAGGAAGTGAATGCAGAAGCCTTCAGAGTTTGGTATGGCCAAATGATTGACGTCGTAATGAGTCAATAGAGGATTCCAAGAAACCTACTGGATGGATATAATGAGTAGGTCTGGTTCAGAGTCACACATAAGCATATGTTTCTCAGGCCTACATGTGTACCAAAAACAATGTTCCCGATGAGGCCTCTGAAGTTCCAACTTGATGAAGCGACCTTCCACACAGAGGTCTGTTCATGGCCAGGGGTGGCGATGGAGATCAGCGATGGAGTGTACACATACTTCTTTGACGGAATGCTGCCAAACCTGCTACCGGGAGAAACTGCGGAGGAAGCAGCGAACAAGATGTCAAACCTGCAGCTCTTCCCAATTATTCAGCAGCTGAACACTAAGGTAAAAAGCTTTAATAAAGTATTTCAAGTACTAGCAAGTGATGCCACTCCATTTCCAACTTTTTTCAGAATTTCATGCATCCCAATCTAACCCATCTCCTAGCACGGCCTCCATCTTTGCGCCCATCCCCAATGTCTTGTTCAGTTCACCACCCCCAACAACTAAAACACTGGTGGGAAAGATTAAAGCTACAAAACCAGCAGCAGCACCAAAGGCCAAAAGGGCCAAGGTTGCAGAATCAAGCCCGGTGGTCAACCTCACAGGAGAGGACCCACCTCGACAGTTAAGCGTAGGGGTACCAATCCGAGAAGAGCAGATAGTTGAGCCCGAAGAGGCAAGAGGGTTGCCACCCCACAACCCCATAAACCCCCTTGATTTTTTAAACATTTGCATGTTGCCACCCCGCCCAAATCAACTACCACCCACCACCTCATCCATCTCCCGAGAACCCCACAGCTCCGCATCGTCCACTTCATCAGCCACCGTGTCTGACCCAGTCATCAGAAAAATAAATGGGGACCATGGAATGGAGGTTGACTCGGGTATAGAAGTGGTACCCCCAGTTAACCCAATCGTGATCCCGCAAAATACTTTTACCGACCTCATTAATTAGTTAGAGCAGTCAATTGAAGAAACAGCTAGGCCACTCCCCGAGCAGACTCCGCTCCAACCACCCAACCTAGAAGATCAAGAAGGGAAACCAGATCTAAATATGGCAGATTCCAGTGACCGAATACCATAGCAAACACCGCCACAGTCACCTCAGTACCAGTCAGCGAGATCGGTTGCCAGGGGACAACCACTCCGGGTGCGAATGCCAGATCAAGGTACTTTGGTGCCGAAAGCATGGAGACATGGGGGATAGCTCAGCTGTACCATTTCATTTAGAGAGCAGCACAATAGGCCGAGAGGCTCCACTCGGAGCTCCAGCAGAAATGAGAGCAGCAACAACACCAGATGAGCACGCTTATTGAACAGCGTGAACAACTGACGACGGAAAAGGAGGAGCTACAGGAACAACTGGAAATAGTGACCGGGGTTTTCAGGGAAGTGTAGCCTTCAGTAACGACCACCAGCAGTCAAATACCATAAGAAATGCAGGAGACTGATGTAGTCGGGCAGGCGACCCACCTTAGGGTGGCATATTCAAAACTTCACCAGGAAAATTTGGAACTCAAAGCGGCATTAGCAGCCCGACCCACATTGCCCGACCTAGCGGTTGTGTACTCGGCACAGATATCAGAAAGACAGGGCTAAGTAACAAAAATGCAGGAAGTTCTGAGTACTACAGCAAGAGAAGCATATGACCTACTGAAGGGTCTACAAGAATGCTCAACAGCCCTTACCATGAAGGCACAACCGGTCTCGTTACAACTACAATAGATCTCCAAAGAAATCCAGGAAGCCACGGACCCAACGGGACTTGACGAGCTCTACACCCAGGCATATGTGTTAGAAGTCCAGATACAACAAATAGAAGAGACATCAACGGTGGCCAAGCAGGCCATCTAGGAGCTTCGGCAGCCGGTAAAACTCAGCGCACAAACGATGCAGCAATTGGCCCCTAAGGCCAACACTCAGATCAACATAGTGTTTGGTGCCTTTCCGCCGAATGAAGGGGAGGAAGTTGTCACAAAAATCATGGTTGAGACTGAAGAGCTAATGCAAGGGTGGTAGCAGGCCATGGCAACCTTCCAAGAGCTCAAAGCATCAGCTCTAACCAAGGTCCCAGAGTTGGGGCCCTTTAAACAACCAGGAGGAGGCAGGTAGACAGAACAAGGCGCAAGGCCGAGCGGACCCATAGAAGTAGAGACAGTGCAGGAAAATTGACTCGAGGTGAGTCAATCGGATGTGGTCAGGGCCTGTTGGGGCCCTTGTTTTGAAACTTAACAGATTTTGAGTTGCGGCTAGTACGTGGAAAAAAGCAACCACAGTAGGCGTTGTTAGCTCCCTGTAATCAGCAAGATTGGCAAAGTCCGACAGCAGGGAGCACCGTTTCAACCACTTTGGGATTCTAGTATCTAGCCCTCCTGAATCCGGAGAGGGATCTCTCCAGTGCAAAGATGGATTTATCTTTAAGGTTTTGGGTAATGATATTAGGCTAGTTATGAAGGCCGAGGGTTTTTGTTTGTTTTGGATGGTTGAGCATGATTATTATTTGAGTGGAAAGTCCTAAATGGAAAGAGTTCCAAAGGTGAGAAATTGCAAGCAAATAGAACAAGATTTGGCCGAAAAGATGGATAAATGTAGGTTTTAGTCTATTGGGCTATCGAGTCATAAAAGGGTTTTAATTGAAACAACCAGGTTCAAGAGTGGTCTATGGGGAAAGTCATCTATGTCTAAGGATCTCTTTAAAGTTGATTTATGGAATGAAATGATACAACAAGAAGGGGAATTTAAACAGATGAAGAACAAAGAGCAGCCCAAGATCTGGTAAGTACTTTGAAACTAGCCATCTTTTGACATACACTTAAGAAAAACATAAAAGCAACCCAAGATCTGGTAAGTACTTCGAAACTAGCCAGCTTTTGATATATTTTCAATAGAAAACATTTAAAACACAAAGGAAACACAAATGATAACGAAGAATGGTCTAAGATCTGGTAAGTACTTTGAAGCTAGCCAACTTTCAACACACTCTTAGGAAAACTTTCAGATAATCTTTGGGGATAAAACTAGGACCAGGGCTCACCATATCTTCCTTAGTTCATCTCTACTTAACATAAACTGAAAATAACATTCAGAAACAATATTTAGCTAAGACAGTAGGACGAGGGAACGCCAGCATTCCTAACTGCTCAAATTGAATTAAATCATTCCTAAATAACACAAATTGGAAGATAACATTTAGATAAAGCTTATTAGTCAGAGAAGGGCACTGATATACAGTAAATCCTAACTCTATGCTTGTTGCTCTTTATCAAAGAAGATGAACAAAGTGAAAACAGATATAAAATAACGATTCACAATAAGAAAAACATCACCGTCGACATAGACCAGGATCCCATAAATCAACTTGTATTGATGCTTCGAACCAGTTACAGCGTTAAGTCCAGTGTTTCAGGTTAGCAATCATCTTCACTCTTCAGCCTAACTATTCTATCACAAGCAGAGCTTCAAGATCCTCTGAATACTATTTACAATCAGAAGTTTCGAGCACAAGTATATTTCAAAGTTTTGCAACCAACATTTTCTCATCTTCTACAGAAGTATTTATAGAAGAAATGAGGAGGTGGGATCTGATGAAAGATCTCCTAGGTTCAATTAATACATATTAATGCTTCTCGGCCTTTGAGGGGCTTAATGGAGAAGAGTACAAATATTTTCATTGTATTAATTGATTTACATTTAAGAATTAAGCTCGGTGGGCGCTGTTGTTGAGTTTAAGGCTCTGTTTTAGGATGTAATAACTCTGCTGATATTTTTTGCATTAGTTTCCTTTGGCAGAATTAACTATTTGGCTGCATTGAGGCAAATATCTTCTTTCTGATCAATAACTGCAGCCTCTGTTTGAATGCTTTGAGGTAACAAGTGGCTTTGTGGTAGCTGAGAGGAATCAATTGGCCTCTGTTGTGGCAGTGGAGGCTTTTCTGTCTGATAGATATTTATGAATTTTTTTAATTATGTTTTAATTTAATGGATTAGGCTTTTGATAATCAATCTTAGCCGTAATCAATTAAACTATGGAATTCATCTTCAATCTTCAATTCTGTTGTGTTTTGTCTTTGACACTGATACTCTTTTGATTGTGATTTCATTCACTGTGTCTTGTTGATGTGCAGTGCCGCACAGGGCTCATAGGGCATCAATGCCCATGAAGCATCGATGGAACGTGAGTTCGAACCCTGAGAATGGCTTCTCTTTGATGAATCAAAGGCATGGGAATCGTCATTCCCAACCTTTGGCTTTTCTTCAATATAATGGGAAAACCATTAAATCTTGCATAAAATAATAAAAATTAATAAATCCTACGTTTTTAAGGTTTAACTGCTTCAGAGGGTGTGAGGAGGAGTGTGGTCATTGGATGGCAATATCCAACGGTGGAGATCTGCGTATAATAGTCGAAAGGAGAGCAGTGGGAAGAAAAAAGTTAGATCCGTCGATCTGCAGAGATCGACGGTCGGGA
The DNA here is from genome assembly GCA_034641835.2 of Pinus albicaulis. NCBI lineage: Eukaryota > Viridiplantae > Streptophyta > Pinopsida > Pinales > Pinaceae > Pinus > Pinus albicaulis. The sequence goes on from CM076583.1 coordinate 675,480,985, forward strand.
GCGATCCGGGACGTATAGTAGAGAAAGGTCGCTTAAATAAAGACATGGGAGAAAATAGGTTAGAAACCTTTGGCGGAGGAAAACATGAACTAAAAACCAAAATATTTCGGGAGGAATATGAGCCGTCGGATGAGATTGGCTCATAAATATCAACGGTTGAGGAGGCGCACGATGAATTACAAAGGAAAAGAGGGGAAGCGGTTTCGAGAGGCAAGACAGTTGTTTTCGCGCGGCGAAAGGGCGGGGATGTGGTTTTGCCTTTTTGAACGCGATATGTGTTCCCACCCGACGCGTGGCTTTTCAAAACCACCAATATCGCGCGGTCCTCAGGAATTATCCATCGTGCTGAAAGCTACGCGATATAGAATGTGGACCTTTAGATCTGGGGCCTCGGATCGGACAGTGGAGAATGAGCGTGATATGGAATAGATGCGTGGGAAAATAGCGCGGGGAGTGGTTTTAATTTGGGCCGTTGGATCTAAGAATTAACGACGAAGATTATATCTGGGTGTAAAATACACTGGTGGAGGAAGGTTTGACGAGGGTCGTTGATCTGCAAAGATCAACGGCTGGGATTGGCCGAAAAACATTATGAGGGCTACACATTTTTAAACCAAATTTAGGAAAAATGATCTGGACCATCTGATCTGGACACGTGGACGGTCCAGATGCAATTGGAGATCGGTGATCGACGAGGCGAAGAACTTGTAATGCGCCGATGCGATTTAGCGCTGACCGTCAATCTGCAGATCAGATCGACGGTGGAAAATAAATCGGAGGGGTTTGAAGGCAGAGGAAAGGTTTGCGATTGGAGCAAATATGGGCCGTTAGATCTGGGAAGGCGGGGAGGAGATCAACGGCTCACGACTAATTGGGGAATCGCCAATCAAAGGGGAGAAACAAATGCACCCAACAAAAATTGTGATGTGATAATGCGCGGGCTGTTGATCGGCTCAAGATCAACGGTTGAGATTTCTTTAAATAGTGAACCGGAAAGAACCCTTTATAATATATGAAAACCCAAAAATTAATGAAAGACAAAGGTTTTTGGCTATTGGGCGGGTTATATATATGAGGCTGGTGCCCGTTTGCGGGGCCTTTGGATGCATGGAATGCGATAGGCCTAGGGCTTATACATATAAGGGCCAATCGCATCGGAAAGTCGGACTTGGTCTTTCAATCTACCCATTTGGATTTTTTCGATGCGATCAGCGCTTCAGGACTTAAACTCTTGGTCCCAGGCATAAGCTATATGAAGAGAAGCGGAGTTTATACAAATGGGGCCCAATCGCATCGGGATCTTTTGATGCGGGTCCTTCAATCTACCCATTTTACATTAAAAAACATTGCATGGGTGCGTTTAGACTAAACTTAGGAAAAAGTGGGTTTGTGAATTTACAAAGGGAAAAAAAAAATCGGGAATAGGTTTATAAAAATGTTTAGCACCCGATTGCGGGTCCACAGGATATATAAAACAATAATATGATCGGGGGTTTATGAACAAAGGGCTTAATCGCATCAGAACTTTTAACATGGCAAACAGACCTGCGTAATCCGATTTCTCCGATGCGATAAGCGCCGAAAGACTTAGTGCTTGGTTCTAGCACCAAGGTATATGGAGGGGAAGTGGTTAGGACTTAGCCCAAAGGGGCTTAAGCCTGTAATACGAAAAGGTGTATTTTTAAGATTTTTTCAGAGTTTTTTGATGGATTTGGAGGTTTCGGCAGAGTTAAAAAATGAGTTTTAAACTCTGTAAAGGAGATTTTATGAAGGGGAAAAAAGGGGAACAAACGGAAAATAGAGAAATTCCATGGGAAATAAAGGGTTAAAAAATGAGGTTAGTTTTGTGGTGGAGGGAAAGGAAAAATGGATTTTGCTGCAGTCTTTTCTCTATGGAATCAGTAGAATTTCTGAGTTTGAAATGGAAACAGCAGTGAAGATTGAACCAAGGTCATGATGTCTCCATGAGTCTTCAAGAGATCACACTTTTTAGCAATAAAACTTGTTTCTTGAAGGCTCCAAAAATGTTTTAGCCACCATTTGATATTGCAAATTTTATTGGTGGCTAACAGTGGCTCCACTTAGGGATGGTGCCTTCTTGAAGGCATCAAAAACTTCAAACTTGCATTCTCTGGGAGGCTGATCAGTGCCTCATCCATTGGGCTGTCTTTCTTTACTTGGATGTTCTTCTCTGTTCTGAAATATGTTAGCAGCCATGAAAAACAATGGATTTTCATCAACACAAGCTTTCTACCTACCCAATCCTACTGATCTAACATTTTTTCTTCTTTAGAGTGCACTTGGATTGGCAAACTCTTTTCACAACATTTTATTCTTTTGAAAGCATAAAACTAATCTAATTCTACTCCTTATTTCTCCATGAACTCAGATTAAACAGTTGAGTCCATATGTTTCTCTACCTAATCTACCAATCTGTTAGGATTAAACAGTCTAATAGATTTTTATTCTCTAAATTCTACAACATAAATTAAAAAGCATACAAGTCAGGATTGAACAGTCTAACTTGATGCTGATCTATGGCATGAAAAACAAACTGCACATAGATATTTGTTTTGCAGAAAATTAAAACAAAATGGAAGGCTCAAGATCTGAAAGTTTCAAAGCACTTCCTTCATCTTTTTACAGCTTTGTTTTTGCCTCTTTTTGAGCTGTTCTTCTTTATCAACTGGTTCAAATTTTGAGCTGATTAGAACCAGTTGTACTTTTTTTTTTTTTTTTTTGGTGGCTCAAGAAATAAACAGATTTGAGTCATCTCTTTTTTGGATACTTAGGTTCAGATTTTGAACATGTTTGAACCTTTAATTTCTAGCCTAATCTACCTATTGATAAGCCAAGATTAAACAGTTTGGCAAATCGAATTCACTATCCTATCAACAGTAAATTTAAAACTAATTAGACAAGATTAGGTTGTTTGACTAACCAGAAGTGTGTTTTTCAGGAGTGGCCTTTGAGCTTGCACACTTTCAGATTTGTTTTTCTTTTTGTTGGTATGGGGCTGTACCTTTATTTTTTTTATAATCAGCCCTATTTTATTTCTTTCATTGTTTTTGTATTTTTTATTTTTGTAACTTTGAATGCAATGGTGAATGAAATATTTATAATGAGAAAAAGATTTAAAAAAAAAAGGCTTTCAGAACATGACATGGATCAAGAGAAGTAATGTTTAAGCATCCTACCATTGACAGGACCCCCAAACAGCTCTGCTCCACTCAACTCTTGCAAGAAAAAGGCATTATTACCAGCAGTTGAATGAATGAGATAAGGGCCAAGCCATAAGTTGTCAAATTTTCCATGCTTACCCTTGTCTTCTCTCCTTGAGTCCCACTTTAAAACTATGTCCCCAACATTGAAATTTCTGGCCTTTGTTCTTCTGTCAAAAAGCTTTTTAATGCTATCATGCTTCGTTATAAACCTCCTCTCTGGTTTGCTAAAGGTGAATACTCTGATTTATCCTTCGGATCATGTCATTATCTTCAGACTAAACCTCTTGAATTAACTTCATAACTGGCACACCAAGGCTGGTAGGAAAGATTGCATCAGTGCCAACACAAGTTGGTAGGGTGACATACCAATAGATTTCTTCAAAGTCAATCTGTCAGCCCAAAGTGCATGCACAAGTTTTGTGTGCCAAGACTTTTTGTTGTCCTCCAACAACTTCTTGATTATGTTCACTAAGCTCTTGTTTGAGGATTCTGCAAGTCCATTACCTTGAGGGTAATAGGCCATGAAATGTCCCAATGTTATCTGATATTTGTGACAGAACTCCACCATTTTCTTTGATCCAAATGTTGTTGCATTATCAATGATGATCTTAGTAGGACAACCAAATCTGGAGAGACTATTATTCTCCATGAATTTTATAATAACAAAATCATTGGTTCGCCTACAAGGGATGGCTTCTATCCATTTAGTGAAGTAGTCTGTGGCAGTGAGAATCCATCTATGTTGGGCAGAGGATGATGGATGGATTTCACCTATGAAGTCAAGTCCCCACTGTTGAAAGGGAGCTTCAATAGTGATTGGATGTAGAGGTAGGGGTAGCAGCTTCCTTTTGCCTTCAAAAAGTTGACATTTATGACAGGCAATGATCATCTTGTGCACATCATGGAAAAGAGTTGGCCAATAGTAACCAGCCCTCAAGATTTTGTTGGATGTTGTCTTCCAGTATAAATGGCCTCCACACTCCCCTTCATGGAGCTCGTGCTTAGCCTTCTCTGCATCAAACTCGGGCAAACATTTAAGCAATATACCACTTGCATTTTTCCAATAAAGACATCTATCTATAATGCAATGGTTTATAACTTTCAATTTCAAAAACCTTGCCTTTGTTTTTGTCGAACCAGGAGGTGTATTCAAATTAAGCAAAACATAAAGAATATCAGCATACCAAGAGGAATTCATAAAATGGTCTTCAACAATGGGAGTTGAGATTTCCTCTTGTTCATCCAAAGCATTAATCATATTAATATCAAGAACTTCAAAATTTGATTCAGCCATTAATCTAGCTAGACCTTGGCCTTTGATGAGTTTAGTGGGTTTTATCTCTAAATCATATTCAAGAATAACAACAATCCACTTACCTCTCTTACCATCTGAGTCCTGTGTTAGAATGTCTTTCACAATTAAATTTGGGACAAAGGAAATGATATGTGAGTGCAAGATGTATATTCTAAAGTCTTTTAAAGCTTTAACCAAAGCAAAAGCTTGTTTCTCCATAATGTTATACTTCAGAGGGGCATCCCTCAAAGCCTTGCTAAATAATGCAATAGGCTGCTCTTGTCCTTGTGGATTTTTCTGTAAAAGGACAGCAGTTATTGTATGTTCTGATGCAAATGAAAAAATATAAAAATCTTTTGAAAAATCAGGACTTATTAGAACCAGTGTTTTGGTTAAAGCTTGTTTCACCAGTTCAAAGGAATTCTTTGCTTCCAAGGTCCATTTTACCCCTTGCTGCTTTTTCAGCATGTTTGTAATATTTCTAAGGAGCTCAGCCAAGTTGGGGATGAACCTTCTCAAAAAGTTAATCTTTCCAATGAAAGATTGCAACTCCTTGATGTTTCGAGGATGAGAGATTTGCAATATGGCCTCGATCCTCTTTGGATCTATCTTAATACCCTCTTCTGAAATAATGTGCCCAAGAATTTTACCTTCTTGGAGACCGAACAATGTTTTCTTAGGGTTCAAAGATATACCAAACTTTTTGCATCTCTCGAAGACTATTCTTAAATGTTCTAAGTGTTCTTCATCTGTCTTTGAAAAAACAATAACATCATCAAGGTATATAATGATGAAGTAGCCCAGTTCTTCGAAGAAAGCTATGTCCATGGCTCTTTGGAAGGTTGCACCAGCATTTATTAGACCAAAGGGAATTTTCACATACATGAAGGTGCCCCATGGTGTAGTAAAGGTTGTCTTTAATTGATCATCAGGGTGAACTAAGATCTGATTGTACCTTGAATAGCTGTTGGGGAGGTAAATCCCCTCTGCGGACAGAGGCGATCCCTACTAGCCCAGCAGGGGTCTAGCAACAAACAAACAATGCTATGACGCAAGCTCCTAGTTACGAATGAAAGACTTGGGATAAGAGCCTACCTGGATTCCAACGCTAGATCTGAAGAAGATATGTCCCCGTCCTTCAGCCCTGGAAGATCACAATCCTTCCGCGATCTCCGCGGATGAACACCTGCACACAGAAGAAACGAACAGATACAAGCATAGGAACCAGCATACGTAACTAAACATCGGTCGGAAAAGATATTACTCGCATTAGCATGATGGAAAAAGGAGTGGAACCATAATCATAGTCATCTATTAAAATGATAAACGAATAGAAGTTACAACCAAGTTCTGACGTCGCAGCTTCCTTCGAACGGGTCTCCGGTCGTCCACGTCTCGCAAAGCTCGCCAAGGAAAGGGAAAACCTCTCCAGAGTCTCGTAACAATGGTCTCCTCGCTTAAATGGGCCTTAAGGGAAAGAAGGGATTCTTTACAGCACAAAGGCACTTGGGAATAGGGAGATGCAAAGCTTCAGCCCTTCAAGACTAGCTTGCCCTGGATCTGAGCAGGCTTTTATAGATGGGGAAGGAGGGAGTTGGGATCCCTATTATTATGGGATTGGCCCTATCAACAAGGAAGGTTCCATGGGAGGTGGCAAAACCAATTCCCTTCCATAGAACTCCCGCGGCCAAACCTCCCAACTCAAGATAGGCAGTGGTTTGTGAGTTTGTTTGAACTCAACTTCCGTCATCCATATTTAAAAAACAGTCCCTAAAATGGGTGGCGCGATTGCTGCTCTATGACAGAGCGCCAAGTGGCGCGACCTCTTTACAGGATTTCCCTGATTGGCGCGAGCACTGAACTGTCTACCCGCGCCAATGCAAAAAGAGCTCTTTTTCATGGGTTTTGCAAGGAGATGTCTCGAGGGGAAATGAAGCTCATACTCAGAGGGATGCATTGATGATGTTTTCAAGGCATGACAGTGTTCACAGGTCACGGAATGGATCCTCCATTGTGCGGGACGGGGAATGGTAAGGACGACAAATTGCGTAACGAGATGCCCAAAGCATGAGGCAGGGAGAGAGAGGGGGGTGAAATGCTTTTCTGGAAACATGTCAAGCTGAAGGCCAGCTAGTTGGAAAACACACGAGAAAAGATACAAGCGATATCTCAAGTACATGATGTATATCCATGGTATGGACGCGACCATCCAGAGCAGTATGCTATAATGGATCTAGGGTATGGGGGCGCGGCCATTCAGCTAAGATCAAACAAATAGACCTTTCGGTATGGTCCTTGACCATCCAATCAGTGGAGTCATGTACATAATGATAATAATCCACGATCGCGGCACGGATTACAACGGACAACAAAATCCGGGTCTTGCGCTCCATCATTTGAAACAAGTACAAGTTCTAGCATGCGAATGTGCAGTGATATCGAACATCGAGAACATCGTACGATTACCGACCAATGATACAAGCCGTTAACAGGAGGACGAGAGAAACCACCAATAATGACAATGGTCCTCAAGGCACTACAGGTACAATCTACGGCGTGTGAATAAATGAGTTGACGTCGAACACCCGCAGAATCATTCGATCGGAAGTCAATGATGTAAACTTCACGTCGAATGCGACGAACCTGCCATTGAGGCATGCAGGCTCCAAGGTACCATCAGGAGTCTCTAGACCAACTTCCTGGATAATGAGTTGAAGTCGACGGGAAGTGACCTTGATCGAAGGTGGGCCATAATGATTCCCACATCATCGACACGAGACAGAGGAACATAATGTTTTGTTGTGAATCAGGACCATATGAGAAACAGAGGAAGGTTGATATTCGCAGAGGCCAACTTCTCTTGAACATATAAACGACACGACAATGGACTTGGCAGTATTTGACATCAACGGATCAAAGGTCATGGCGACGAGGCAGTGAACAGATGAGAGGTCAAAAGAGATTACCCAAACCCATGGAAGCAAAGTGAAACAACGAGATGAGATGTCCCCAACCCGACACGAATGCGGACAAGTGCCATGTTCAAGAGCGACATACTGCCGACGACAACGACGATGGTTCCATTTTTCCCCCACCATTTCTGGCGAGTACCCCAATTATTTTTGACAACAAGCTTGAAGGGGATAGCATATGCTTGTGATATAAGTCCGCCCTTCGGGCGAATCCATCCTAGTGCATTTAACGAGTCCTAGGAAGGAGAAACTCGGAGAACGTCATTTCGACGGAATCCAATGTCATCAGGGTTTAACGAGTTTGACAAAGGAAGAACTCGGCGTCTTTTCATGTTTAGAGAGTTTGAAAAGACAGCTGAAAAGAAAAATCCATAGGTCCCTTTTCGTAAATAGTTTCCCGGATCCGAAAAGGTAGAAAACAATATCCGGGAAAACCTCCTAGTCGCGATAGGCTAGGGTATTCCTTTTTCGTAATCGATCCAGCCCAGCCCGAAAAAGGGTTAAACTTATACTGGGTGAATGTCGATTCGTGTCCAATTTAACGAGATCGAAACGACAAGGGCCTCGGCGATCTTTTCATATTTAGAGAGTCAGAAAAGAGCTGAAAGATGACTCCAGAGTGACTTTTTCGTGTATTTACCGAGTCCGAAAAAGTATAAAATACAACTCGTTTCCACCTTTTAAGTCGCAAAAACCTGCCGCTGCACATACCCAACAAGCGTCAAATCCATTTTCGACATAATACATACAAATATTTGACAAAAAATAACTTTTAAAGCTCATTTAACGTTGAAAAGTTATAAATATGTCTAATGGTAAAAAATAAAATTACTTTTTACTATTTACCTTGTGGAGAGCAACAGTGGTCCATTTGGAGCAGAATCTTCTGACGGTGATTGCGACCAATCTAGGCAACCATTCAGCGTCTCGTCTGTGACAGGTAAGAGGCGCTCCTTTTCTCTTTCTTTTCATGCATTTTTTAATGATTTCCCCTTAGAAATCAGCTCTGTAAGGGCACCTTTGAAATTTTAGGGCCGGGCCAAGTGGCGCGGCTATTGGGCACGGACCCGCGCCACTGAGCTCTTTTTACCAAAGGGCCCGCGCCACATGGCGCGACTGTCAGCAAAACAGTCGCGCCAGCGGCGGAACCCAAATTTTCGCCTAAAATTCCGCTATTTATGCCAAATTTCTTGAATTTTGAAGCTTACAAAAGATCTAATGAGGGGCTTTGGACCATGTGAATGCAGATAAACAGTCAGAATGGCAATCGAATGGAAGGAACGAGAACACGGAGATGAGGACGAAGAGGCCATGCAAAGCCAAGCATGTATGAATGCTCTGAGAGACTGTGGCTTAAAAAAGTTCTTCCTCACGCCATGCTTACGGGCTCAGCCTGAGCTCCTCCAATATCTGATCAACCTCTGGGATGAAAATGACCAAGTATTGAGAATACGAGACCAGGTGTTGGAATTGGAGGTCACTGACATTTATTTCGTTACTGGATTATCCCGCAGGGGTCCAATCCCTGTACTGACTGGGAGCAGACCATCAGGGGAAAAGATGGAAGAAGTAATGGCGCGGGTGTGCCGTGGGGCACAAACAGGAACAGGGAGTAAGAAGGTATACATCTCAACCATCCCTGACCTAGCACTGAGAGTTGTGCTCCACACCATTACGCGGGCTGCTGGATCGCAGGCACCGCACGAGGCTACAAAGACTCAACTCTTACTGGCCTCAGAATGCATGGGTCCCCGACTGTATGATTGGGCCACAGCCGTCACGATCAACATGAAAAGGCAGCTCACAAAGTGCAAACGGGGCAAACTGAAGCAGTTTGGGTATGGTTCCATCTTGGTATCGTTCATTCTGGAACGCATACCAACCTTCCAGGGCCAAGAGGCCCCAGTGGCGAGTCCGGTACCACGAGAGCCGAGAATGGCTCGCTGGGCAGCACTGATGCCCAGATCTGGAGGCGGGAAACAGATGTCCTGGAAGCCCGAGTTCTTCAGGTGGCTACGGCGCCAACTGATCGTTGTGGAAGATTGGCCCTATTCGGGAACTGACTTTACAGGGGACCCAGATCTCTCGCTACCAGAAGGAGACGACTGGGATGAAGAGCTGGGTAAGACCTCAAATTTTTGATTTTATGTTTATATGTTTTTTTGTGTTAATACACACTTGTCTAAACACAATTATATATGCATGCAGATGTAGGACCTGAGAGACCAGCCGGGATGTCTCCTATCTCCCGGAGGACACAACTCGCCCCTGAGATCCAGGGGGAAGGCACCGGAGGAGAGGCATTGGTTCAGAACCTCGAGGGGATCGTCCATGGGATCCCAGACTATGCCCGACTGTCAGACGTACCGATGGAGTACCAGCGCCATACGGTGGGAGTTCCAAACCAGCTCCCCCGAATCCTGAGGCGGCTAGTGCGTGCAGTGACGTGCTATCATGAGCACCATGCTGATTAGTCTCTAGGATTTAGCCACACCTATTTTTTGAGAGACACAGTGTCTCCGGATGTATTAAGACAATTATGTATATTTTTTGAGTTTTATGTGACACACTTCTATGTAAACATTCGATATCTATATATATGCATATCTATTTCTGGATGAGTCTTCTTTACATGTGATGATGATTTATAAATTGCGCAAATGTCTATCTAACACCAAATTTGCTACTGCATCTGTCAATGTATTCAAATGTCTGGGTATATGATGATATGTAATGTATTCAAAATTCCTTTCCAGTAATCGAATACGCAAATACAATCGTAAAATGGACGGGTTTCTTACCGAATAGTGCGCGTTCAGCTGCAACACTACAAGCTGTGAATCTAGGTACACGAGCAATTCACGGATACCAAGGTTTACTGCCTCGGTTAATAATTCCAACACGGCGCTATATTCAGCGATATTGTTCGTGGTACGTCCTAAACACACACCTTGCAGGTTGATCAACTCACCAGCAGGATCATAGATTACCCAGGCTGCAGAAGACAGATTCCTGGTACTGCGGGAGGCACCGTCCGCGAAACCAACAAATGGATGAAAAGACATCTGCACAACCAGTAAGACCCGATCAGCAGAAAGATGTTTACAAAGCACACCACACCATGCACACAAATGACAATCACACACCTATGTACACACACCACACCAAAAATCATTTCAGGCGTAGTACTTCTTAAGGTACAACCCATTTCTGGGCTGCGCCAATGGAACTCCTTCGTAGTCTATAAGCTCGTAGGCCCCATTTTTCAAAACACGTTTTACTATGTAGGGACCGTGCCACATGGGCTGGAGTTTACCGGCACCAAGCTTATCATGTGCCTGATCGTACAAAAGGACTAGGTCTCCTTCAATGAAAGAACGGGGAGAAACAGATTGATCAAAATGAGATTTGACCCTCTTCTTTTGTGCTTCGATAATCAAAGCAGCTAGACAACGGGTTTCATCCAACCGTTCGAGATACAGAAGACGCTCTTCCTCAGGAGAAGTATCCGATAAGAGCTCCACAGGTAATTTGAGCGAAGGAATTTCACATTCAACTGGCAAAGTAGCTTCCAGACCGTACACCAGTTGGAATGGTGTGAATCCGGTTGCACTTTTTAGGCGAATGTTGATCGCGAGAGAGGCGAAACAGTTGGAGATACCTCTTTGGTTGAATCCCAGCATTGGTTGAGGCATAGTGACCAAAGCCTTGTTCCAGCTTCAACTTTGACCAGATTAAACGAGGGTAGTATAGGCGTTGGTAATGGTAACAAGCCAACGCGACGTCGACTCCGCCATCATGTAGTCACGGAAATGAGTACGTGATCGGTGACGGTAACGAGGCGAAGATCGTGCAATAACGTGGTTGAATATAAATGAAGCAGTCGTTCTTCCGTCAGCAGCTAGTGTAGGCATCGCTTCGGCCCACTTAGTGAAGTAGTCGACGGCGACAATGATGTATGCATGCCCCCGGCCGAGTGAGGGTTACACGTCATAAAATCCACGCCCCATTTGAAAATGAAACGGTAATAACGGGATGCAAAGGCAACGGCGCGGCGCGCGCATCTTGCGCTGAAAAATACGGCACGGATGGCATTTCGGTTCAAGTGATAATCCTTAGAATATAGAGGCCGGAAATAACACCGCACTCTGAATCTTTTGGGCGAGTGGTATATCGGACATGTGTCCACCCACGGGCGCCCCTTTGTGGCGGTCATTCGAGACTTTCTCGGCCCTCGTCCAAGGTAAGGCATCGTCGGAGCACCGAATCTACTCCAATACGATGGGGGAGACTCACAAAGCGGTAGGGTTGGGACTGGTGCCGAATCCGACGGCGTGCAGCTTTATCCAACTCAGACCGAAATGTCGCGGTCTGAAGATACACTATGATGTCCCCGTACCAAGGATCACGAGTATCGATAAGAAATAGCGTTTCGTCCGGTATATGATCTTCAGAGTGTTCAGGAAGAGAGTCTGTAGGGAGAGAACATATCAAATCCGCGAAGACCAGTGATTTAGTTGACTTGGCGGTGGTGAACTCCAAGTCAAACTCCTGCAGGATGACGATCCATTTGGAGTACTTGCCCCCCAGCAATTGTCTAGAAAGAATATATGTCATGGGGTTGCAGTCTGAAACCACTGTTATCGTGCGCAATAGGATGTAATGGCGAAAGCGTTGTACGGCGTGTACGGCTGCTAAGGCCAACTTCTCGACATGTGCATAACACGTTTCCGGGTCGAGAAGGTTCCGAGAGAGGTAATAAACAACATGTTCATCACCGTTCTCGTCATCCTGCACCAAGACCATGGCGATGGTGCTTAATGCGGCGGCTAGATACAAAGTAAAGTCGCGGTGGTAGTCGGGAGGACGAAGCAACGGAGCATTGACTAGCAATGTCTTCAGCTTCTCAAAGGATTCTTGAGCGATTTCGTCCCAATGAAAGGGAACATTCTGCTTTAACAAACGAGTGAATCCTTTGGCCACCTCGGCGTAATTCGGGATGAAGCGTCTAAGAAAATTCGCTTTCCCTTGCAGACTCTGCAACTGATAAAGGGAGGAGGGTGACGAGAGATTTATAATGGCCTCAACCTTCAGAGGGTCGAGGCGAATTCCGTCTTTCGAGACTATAAAGCCTAAAAGACGGCCAGAATCGACGCAGAAGACACACTTATGAGGATTGAGCCTAATGTTGTAGCGTCTGCAGCGAAGAAATATCTGGCGAAGATGTTCAGGATGATGCTCTCGCTTACCCGAATGGGCAGGCAAGTCGTCCAGATAAGGCTGGACAATATGGCGAATATCATGAAAGGCATATGACATCGCACGCTGAAACGTGGCGCCAGCGTTCTTTAAGCCGAACGGGAGTTTTTTATATGCAAAAGTGCCCCACGGACAGATGAATGTGGTCTTATGTTGATCCTCAGGTGCAATGTTAATCTGGTTGTAACCTGAGAAACCGTACATTAAAGAATAGATCTCACTCCCGGCGCAATCGTCGATAATTTGATCGATAAACGGAGTGGGATAATTATCCTTAGGACAGGCGCGATTGATATCGCGATAATCCACACAGACTCGAATGGTACCCTGCTTTTTATCGACAGGGACGATGTTGGACACCCATTCTGTAAGGGGGATAGGATAAATAAACCCCGCGTTCAGAAGTTTTTCAACTTCTGCCTTGATAGCGGCGGCTTTCCGAGGATGCGTGGGACGCAAGCGTTGGCGCACGGGTTTCGCACCTGGATAGGTTGGAATCTCGTGCACGACAATACTCGGATAAATTCCCGGCATTTCCTCGTAGGACCACGCAAAAACATCTCTGAATTCTTTGAAAAGTTTCGTATAGACCTGAATCTCCTCGGGAGAACAGGTCACACCCACATGAATGTTCTCAACAATCCCTGGTTTAACAGAGATGTTGATAGGAATCGTTTGAGTAATGTTACTCAGATTACCCTCCGAAAAGACCTCGTGTGTCAAGATCGGTGTTTGAAGAGGAGGGGAAGGAACCTGAGTAGCATAGCGCTCGAGACAGTCAGTCATTGCCCCCAAGCTAGGCATAAACGAGGAACGATGATGTCCATCGCCCCAGGGTAGCTCCTCAAGAGACATAGTTTCAATAATAGCCTCATCTGAGGGAAAAGTCTCTCTAAGAGGATCAGGCGACTCAGCCTGACCAAGCCAAGGGGATTGTGAGTAGACGTCAAGAGCCATGCTCATCGGAGCATGCTGAGGAGGTGGAGGGTCCGATGCGTCAACAATCTCACAGTAGCTGATCTCTACTGGCGTTAAAGGCATGGATTCTCCAAACTCATATACCTGCTCAGGTGTAGGAATCAGCCAGGGGTCATCAGTCCTGGACAACATGTTAACTTGAGCGGTATTCGGTGGCGGCACAGGGAAAATACCCATGAGGACTGGGTCTTTGAAGAGACCAGGTCCTATGCTGTCTGGGGGATTCGGAATTTGATCCACATACGGCACGTTGTTCTCGGAGCTAGAGGTAAAAAATGACAACTGGTCTACCATGACAATCTTGCCCTCGTGAGGGAACTTGATGAATCGAAAGACAGTAGACGGCACGCAGAGCATGGCATGGGTCCAGCTGCGGCCAAGAAGTATATTGTAATTGAGTTTAGCGTCAACTACTTCTACTTCTACGTTGACAGTTTTTCCCTGTAATGTAATCGCCAGACTCTCGAGAACTCCCAGGGGTTTAGATTCCCGACCATCAAATGCCTCAAGGGCATTGGGAGATGACGATAAGGTTGGAGAGCCAATGGCCTTCCAACAAGCGGAGGACATAACACAAGTAGATGCACCCTCATCTACGACGGCTCTGTGAACGTTCAGACCGTTAATCCCGACTTGAATAACCAAAGCGATTTGATGTGGAAGCCGGGGAGTAAAATTCTCCAAATCAAAGGTGAGAAGGCTCGAATCGGCGGGATCAATACCACCGATGGCAGACAATAAAGCCTTCCGTTGTGAAGGACAACTCTGAAGAACCTCAAGTGCAGACATGGCACATGGCGCCTGTGCCAGATCCTCAACAATGCTATAATGTTGAGCGGCACGAGCATTTGGATTATAAGAGGATCTCCGAAGAACACCCTTGGGAGGTGGCTTCACAACGGATTCGAGAGTCGGCTTCTCAATTTCCAATGAACCAGAAGCAGATGCGGGAGGCGGTCCATCCGCCACTGCCTTCCCGGGTGCCTGCTGCTGATTATTGTAATCCTTGGACCTCGTAGCGATAGTGATAGGTGCATTAGTATTCATCATGAAAACTTGAGACCCAAACGGTGCGGATGATGAACCTTGTTCGACCATCTGGGTCTGCTGAGATGGAAATGGCTCCTTTAAAACAGCCGGAGTTCCCTTTGAGCCTTTAAGAAGTTGACTGACTTCGGATCGTCTTGGACAATCTTTAGTGTAATGGTCACCTTCACAGATGAGGCAAGGAAATTTCGGCTTACGTTGTGAGCCATCCTCAGACCGAGATTTAGATTCCGGTTTTGGGGCATCAGATTTTGATTTGCCTTTGCCCTTCTTCTTCCCCTTGGAGGATTTGTCTGCAGGATTGGCCTGAACAGCATTTACCTCCGCGGATTTACCAGAATCGGATGAGGCGGGATTAGCAGAGGTATTGTTGGAAGAATTAGCCTTCTGCTTCCCATTCGAAGACTTCTTCGAATTTTGAGAGACGGAACCAATGACGCCATCCACCGTAGGGGTAGGTGGGGTCTTTTTGGCTCCGGGTCGTGGAGCATCAGGCAGGATGTCATAAAGCGTGCCAGATTGTGAATAAACAAGATCCAGATACTGGGCACGCGCGATAGCTTGTTCTTCCGTCACACACGCTCCCATCGCGATATCCTGAGCGATTTTATTCACAAAGGAGGTTGTGAACCAGTGAGTCAAAATCTGATCAGGTATGTGAAACTTGATCAGTCGACGACGGCGCCGCCATTCATGGATGTGATCCGAGATGTGAGTGGCCGAGTCCTGCTTCAGGGAAGACAGGAGGTGCGTCCCGGTCTCATACCGGACTGGTAACTGGAAATGCGTGAGGAAAGCCATAGCTAACGAGTTGAAATCCTGAAAAATACCACGGGATAGCTCTATGTACCACTTAGCAGCAGCTCCTGTTAAATTACGCTGGAAAAGACGCAGACGAACCAAATCGTCAGTCCAAGAGTTAGACGAACACCAGAGGTGATACGTCATCACATGCGCCTGGGGGTCTTCGCCAGATTTTCCCTCAAACTTGGGACAATCTCCTGGTATCTTGGTTGGGACCGGAGGCCAATATGGATTATGAGAAATCGGATCATTGTTCAACTTTGAAACGTCCGGCAGATCCAAGGTAGCCAGGAACGACAATGGAGGGTTAATTCCCATGCCAGTCCCAGAATAAGGTCTGGTACCCATGCTCCACGATGGTTGTGAATATCCCTGCCCCCATGGGTTCTGTCCCGTAGGATTCTGACCGTGAGGGGCATAATTCGTATAGCCAGACTGATTTGGTTGCTGGTAGCCATTGTGTGGGGCTTGATAACCAGGGTTCGGGCCCTGATTAGGCGTTTGCCCCGTATAAGCAGCATTTGGATTTGGCTGCTGAGCATAGTTAGAACCGGGTGGAGGAGGTTGATGCTGAGAGCCTCCAGAGTGGTTATAGTTCGGTTGAGACTGACCATGAGGATAATAACCACTCTGAGGATGAGTAGACTGCTGATAAGTGGAACCCTGCGGAGCCTGGTACGTAGGGCGCAGCTGTTGATTTGGCTGCGGCATTGAATGAGCAGGCTGTTGAGCAGAGTGAACGGAATGAGAGGGCTGCCCTGAATGAACAGGTTGACCCGAATGAGGGGGCGGCCCTGAATGAACAGGTTGGCCCGAGTGAGGGGGCGGCCCTGAATGAACAGGTTGGCCCGGATAAACAGGCGGCGCTGGTTGCGCAGGCTGACCTGGTTGTAAGTGAGCCCCAGGTTGCACCGAATAAGCCGGTTGGCCTGGAGGCGGGACACCAGGTTGTACCGGATGACCCGGTTGGCCTGGTGGTGGAACGGGACCAGGTGCTTGCTGGAAACCAGTTTGACCCGAAGCAGAACCATAAAGTGGTCCTTGCTGATATGCAACGTTAGAGACAACAGGATACTGCGGTTGCATCGGTAAGGAAGGTTGGATTTGCCCCCCAGGTCCATAGGTCGGTCCCTGTTGATACCCCGGCTGAGGCTGAGCAGGTTGACCAGCAGGGTTATAATATGGTCCTTGCGGATTATAGAATGGCCCTTGCTGGCCCGCCGAGTAGCCTTGATTGGGCTGTCCCTGTGGGTCGTACTGATAGCCAGGTTGGCCTGCAGGTTGACCTTGGAAAGGTTGTGCCTGCAAGTTCTGAGCCTGGTTGTACGGTAAACCTTGAACATAAAGATAGGCCTCAGGAGTAGGGAGACGCAAAATGTCCCCATGCTCGTCAAGCTGACCCGGAAAACCATACACGGGAGTGCCGTCTTGTGCATAGTGCGAAAAGAAAGATCGGTAAGGATCTTGGGGAATCTGTCCAGCTCTGGCGTTCGGCTGTTGTAAAAACAACCGATACTCCTCCGGAGAGATATTCTCCGGTATAGCAGTAGCTAGGTAAATGTCCTCCGGAGTTGGCCCAGCCCTGATAGCAGATGCTGAGACAACAACAGAAGAGGCAGCCACACAAACAGTGGGCCGAACGGGAACAGAAGTGACGGGCGTCGAAGGGGACACCCCGGGTGTAGTGGCAGCTGGTCTCGACGCGGGAGATGATATCCCCATAGAGGCAGCAGCTGAAATGATCTGACCCAGAGATCTGTATCCCTGTGGCAAAGAAGGACTGGCTGTTGATGTGGTAGCCAGCTCGGAACCGTCTCCCTCAAACAATCTACGAGGGATGCACTGATAGTCATCAGACCCCGGAATTTCCTCACCAGAATCACTCATGGTTGATCCTGCCGTTAAATCACGCAGAAGACGGCGAGGACTAGGAGGAAAAACAGCAGCAAAAAACGGTGAACCCGATGTAAGAGAGAGGAAATCAGCTCCCAATCTCAATTCAGACAGAGGGTCCGAAAAGGGCCAGTGGAAGTCAACTGGCTCTCCAAAGGGTTGCTCGGCGAGGACCGGTCCCCCGTCAGGGAACTCGGAAACAACATGCTGCTGTGGCTCAACAGAAGGCTCAGAAGTCTCTGAAGAATCGTCCGTGTAAGGACTGCCAGTAGACGAAACTGAGGGTTCCGCCACCGTGACAAAAGACTAGAAGGAGAGAGCACACACACACACGGGCTGAAAATGAATTAAGACACACGATCAAACAGCCACAAGCAATATCTAAACAGGTGTGTTATCGTGGGAGATTGATTTTACGACATTGGAAAATAAACAAATTCTACCGTTTCATGTTTTAAGAGTCGAGAAACGATAAAAAGATGACTCTATCTCTTTCAGAGTTGACACAAGCGTGAAAGGACAAGCACTTGACGGTCTTTTCAAGTTTAGGGAGTCAGAAAAGACCAAATGACTGCTCAGGAAAAACTAGGCACAAAGGGTGTACCAAATATCTGTGAACTGCAATATACACCTTGGTTTCAAAAATGAAACAGAAATCGACCAAGGACTTTCCGTACGTGCAGGTAGTCTCCCCGAATGCTGTGTTCGGTGTATCACGGGTATAGGGCGGCAGACTCGGCTTCCTATGGATAAAGGGTTGAAAACCTATAGGGGTCTCCCTTTATATACGCGACGGTACGGGGAGCGCAAGTCCGTACTAGCGCTGTCTAAAGCCAACAGGCGAACGACAGCTGCTAGGTTTAACGACGCCGGAACACGTCTCTAGCCTAGACCTTCTAAATATGTTTCGTTAAGTTCCAATGTTGCCTTAGGTTAATTGAATAAATTTTACGGTTGATCTTCAATTAAGTTTCAATTTCCAGGCCCTATCGTATGTAGTGTCTCGAAAGACTCCTAAATGCAAGCTATATGCCACGGTGCAACATTTCGTTCGATGAAAACTAGTTAAATAAGAGTTGAGAGCTTTTATGCAAACGAAATGAACGGAATACAAACAAGAATGTCTCTAATGCGACTAATGCAATTGCACACTTTTCATTCAAACACTAATCACTAGCAATATGGAAAAGATCACAATTTGCACTAATTTAACAAAAGCAAAAGAGATTATATATTTTTTTTTTTGATTTTCAATGTTTAATGGCTAATGTGCACTGAAAACAAAAGGAACAATTTGAGAAATGATATCTAAGAGAGCGAAGCAAACAACATTCACTCAACAAAGCAAGCAACCAAATCTCTAAATTGACCCAAAGTCCCTCAAAGCAAAGAAAGACTTGAAAACTTCCGATGGACCGTGTGATCTAGGTCCAAAGCAAGGCAAACGAATTCTGAATGAAGGAATGAACAATCACTCAAAAGACGCAGCAAAACAATCAAAGACTGTTAAGAGAGCGTGGAGAATCAATCAACAAGTTGACAGGACAATCAGAACACCAAAAATCCCAATGGAGGGCTCGATTCACTAAGCCACTAGATGCCCTAGGGCTCAAATCGTGAAATCGATAGACAGAGGCAAACAACCAAAGGATAGCGGTGAATTCCAGTCAAACAAGACTCCAACACACTCAGACAATCAGAAAATCAAGAAGAAAAGTATTGGTCAAGCTCAGAAAGCCAAAAAATGAAAAAACTCAAAAAGTCACAGGGGTGGCGCGACTGTGGACTTGAAACTGGCGCCAGAGGCCGATTGGCGCGAGACAGACAAATGCAACAAGCGCCAAGTGGCGCGACTGTCGGGTTAAAAACCGCGCCAGTCGAGTTCTTCAATAAAAATTAAAAAACAAGCTACTCTGAAAGCAGACCAATACAAGCTAAGCAAACCAAGAAGCTAAAATAATGAAAGAATCCAACCCAGAAGGTTCATCAAGCAAGGAAAACGATCAAGGCGAACCGACATAAACGAGACAAGGAAAACCGGACGATCCCCAGCGGAGTCACCAATTTGTTGAGGAGGTAAATCCCCTCTGCGGACAGAGGCGATCCCTACTAGCCCAGCAGGGGTCTAGCAACAAACAAACAATGCTATGACGCAAGCTCCTAGTTACGAATGAAAGACTTGGGATAAGAGCCTACCTGGATTCCAACGCTAGATCGGAAGAAGAGATGTCCCCGTCCTTCAGCCCTGGCAGATCACAATCCTTCCGCGATCTCCGCGGATGAACACCTGCACACAGAAGAAACGAACAGATACATGCATAGGAACCAGCATAAGTAACTAAACATCGGTCAGAAAAGATATTACTCGCATTAACATGATGGAAAAAGGAGTGGAACCATAATCATAGTCATCTATTAAAATGATAAACGAATAGAAGTTACAACCAAGTTCTGACGTCGCAGCTTCCTTCGAACGGGTCTTCGGTCGTCCACGTCTCGCAAAGCTCGCCAAGGAAAGGGAAACCTCTCCAGAGTCTCGTAACAATGGTCTCCTCGCTTGAATGGGCCTTAAGGGAAAGAAGGGATTCTTTACAGCACAAAGGCACTTGGGAATAGGGAGATGCAAAGCTTCAGCACTTCAAGACTAGCTTGCCATGGATCTAAGCAGGCTTTTATAGATGGGGAAGGAGGGAGTTGGGATCCCTATTATTATGGGATTGGCCCTATCAACAAGGAAGGTTCCATGGAAGGTGGCAAAACCCCTTCCCTTCCATAGAACTCCCGCAGCCAAACCTCCCAACTCGAGATAGGCAATGGTTTGTGAGTTTGTTTGAACTCAACCAGCCTTCCATATTTAAAAACGATCCCTAAAATGGGTGGCGCGATTCTTGCTCTATGACAGAGCAAAGTGGCGCGACCTCTTTCTGAGGATTTCACGATTGGCGGCAAGCAGTGAACTGTCTACCGCGCCAATGCAAAAAATTTTCATGGATTTTGCAAGGAGATGTCTCAAGGGGAAATGAAGCTCACACTCAGAGGGATGCATTGATGATGTTTTCAAGGCATGACAGTGTTCACAGGTCACATAATGGGTCCTCCATTGTGCGGGACGGGGAATGGTAGGGACGGTGACAAATTACTGTGTAACAATAGCCATCCAGCAAAGAAATTCTTTTAGAACATACCACCCTTTGTAAAATATGATCCATCTTAGGCAAAGGGTAGTTGTCTTTCAATGAAGTTTTTTTTAAGTCTCTAAAGTCTATACAAAGCCTGATCTCTCCTGTTTTCTTCCTAACTGGCACCATCTTAGACACCCATTCAGAATATCTAATAGGGACAATAATACCAGCTTCATACATTTTCTTGATTTCCTTCTCAACCAAAGGCAGTTGAACAGGGTTTATTCTGCGCAATTTCTGTTTGAATGGATTTTGGTTTTCCTTGAGAGGGATTTTGTGCTATATTATTTCAGTGTCATAGGATTTAAGATCTTCGTAACTCCACACAAATACATCAGAAAATTGTTTAAACAACTCTATGTATTTGAGTTTAATGTGAGTTGGTAAAGTCTTAGACAATTTAATCATCATAGGTTTTAGTTTACTGCCTATATTGCACTCTTCCACTTCAGTCTCTACAGGATCCAGTTTTGGCTTCTTGGCCACATCGTTAAAATCAAACAACTCTTCTAAAGGGGCCAGACCCTTAGGAAAACTTTGATATTTGGACTGCAGGGTTTCTAACTCCTTTGTTTCTAATTCTTTAGTTAATTCTATTTTGTTTGTAAGTTTGCTAAACATAAGATTTATATTTGCAACCTCAGGAGACAACTCTTCTTCACCAAGAAAATTTTCTTCACTGTTGCAGTCTATTTCATAATCTGAGTCTGAACTATTTAGTTCGAATTCATTTCTGAATTGCATGAAGTCTTCTATTTGTTTATCTTCGTTGAACACTTGCCAATATTTTTCATTATCAGGAACGACTGGTCTGAATTTTATCTGAGTTGTGTAGTATTTGGTTTCATATGGCGTTAAGCATGTTCTAGCTTCGAAAGCTAAGCTGTGGGCCGCGATATTTCTATTTCTTGGGACAAAAATTATCTGGTACTCCTCAAAAGTTTTTAAAAGATCCACGACATCGTTTCGATAGGCCCTAAGTCTTGGGTGATTTGCGTTGTATTCCCTGTTGACTTGCCTAATGATTAACTCAGAATCTCCATATGCTTTAATTCTCTTGGCTCCTAAATTTTTCAACAAACGCAAGCCTAAAAGCATAGATTCATATTCCACGATGTTTTTAGAACACTTAAAGTTTAATCTACAGGAAATTCTCTCTATGTGGTTGTTTTCAGTGTTGCATATCCAGACACCTGCACCAACATTAGTTCTAGTGCATGACCCATCAAAATTCATACTCCACAGAGGAATATTTTCAGTTTCATCTTGGTTATTGTCCTCTTCAACTAAAGCGCTTTCAGGTTGTTGTGGAATATCAGCACTTAGTTGTATTCATTTCAATTCCTTAGGTTTTTCACTGTGTTGAGGGTTGCTTTCTTGACTATCAAGGTTAAAAAGTGATGGATGCATGACTTGTAGTTCAAGACCAGTGTTTGGTTTGCTAAATTTTTCAAATGTAGCAAATTGTTTTGACACTTCTAGGTTGTGTTCTTCTTCCTCTCTACCGGCCATCAGTTCTGTTAAAGTGACCTGTTTAGTGAAGGATTCATCATTAAATAGGATAAAAGAATCAAGGCATGTATTTATAGAATACAGAGGAGAGTTTTGTGGTATGTCCTAGCTTGTAACTGTGTATTGCATATGGGACTCCCTGTAAAGTCTTCTTGTCTGGTTGAAAACAGGGATGGTCGCATAGGTCATGTCCATATGCATAGTTCCTTGTAACTTAGCCCCCCAAGATCTTGATAATAGCATTCCATACTTTGGGGGCACATCAGCCACAACAATATCCATGACTAAGCATTTGGCTGGAATCTGTGCTAAGTTAACGCAGAGATCTTTGATTAATCCTAAACATTTTACTCTGCTCGAGTCAAAGGAGTAAAGGTCTTTATAAGGTTTGGTGATTTCTAGACCCAGGCTCTCCATCACAGCTTTAGGCATTAAATTATGAGAAGCCTCAGAATCATGCATAGCGTTGTGCAAAATCTTGTCATGAACGTTTAAACTCACATAAAAGGGAGGAACAGGTCCCTCTTGATACTTACCTTCAATCTTTGGACCAAAAATAAGCTCTCGCTGGTCATCATTCAGATTGACTGTGCCATTATTCTCTTCAATGTTTAAAGCCTTCAAAAATTTGGGTCTTATACACATTTTGTGCAGCTAACTTAGTCAAGGGAACAAAGATTTTAATTTTGGAAATTTCCTGCTCTAGGCTAAAAGGAATTTGATTTTTTGAAGAACTTGTCTCAGCCTTGTTAACTGCCACTCTATTAGCAACATCAGTTTGCTGATTTGTTCTATTTACATTTGACAAAATGGTTCTCATAGGAGTACTAGCTGAAGTGTTAGTACTGCTAAGGTCCGCACTTTGTTTTTCCTTGCTTTGAGTGTCTTTCTCTTTACTTTTATCAAAATTTACAGCCACTGTTTTTTCTTTGTGTTTGAAAACTTTAGGCTTGTTTACAGTGTTGTTCTATGAAGATTTATCAGAGGTTTTGGTGTTGGGAGTTTGTTGACTAGTTTTACTTCTAAGGTCATATTCTCTTTGAGACTCTATGATGACATTTTCCATGTCCTGATAATAACTTTCATCATCACCTCTTTTGTCATCATAAGGTGTGTATAGACCTTGTTTTCTATCGTAATGAATCTTAAAGTATTCATTATCTACCCCAACCATGTTGATATCTTCTTCCTCTGTTATTTCATCTATTTCCTCAACCTCACTCACATAGTTTTGATGAAAGGGAGGAGTGATCTGTTTAGGTCTGTTTGGAGGTTGGTTCCTTCTAAAATTCTGATTATGGTTCTGGTTTCTGTTTTGAGGAGCAGTTTGGTTTTGACTGGCTTGTGCTCTCTCAAAGATGCTCATTTTCTTCATCATCTCCTCCATAATTTTTTTCATTTTTGAGTTGGAAGTGGAAGGGGTAGATTCCTCTCTGAAGGATACTCTCTTCTCATTCTTCATTCTTGCTCTCTTCTCCATCAAATTAACTTCCACAACAAGAGCTCCTTTTTGCATATCTTCAAGAGTTGCAGGATCTCTCTCTCTCAGCTGATAGGCCATCTCAGGGTCAAACCCTTCCGGAAACTTCTTTAGAGTTGAGCCTTGTGGAGGTTTTAAATCTGGGGAAAGTGCATTATACACATTGTTAAATCTAGTGCAGTAAGCTTGCACACTTTCCCTAGTGTTTCTATGGAGGTTCTTGTAATAAAAAAGGACTTGGAGAGGATTCTTCTTCACTTCCCATTTATTTAAGAATGTCTGATGGAAGGCTTCGAGATCATTGATACTATGGGGGTTAAGCCTTTAAACTATTTTCTTACTTCTCCCCCCAGACTTTGAGCAAATAATCTAAGCTTGACAGAATCATCATCAATTTTATTTCTGTGAAAGTAGTCATTCATCTTATCCACATGTTGTGATGCAGTAGTAGCATTACTAGCATCATATAATGGTATTTTGGACTGATAGTCCTGTGGAAGGTTGACTAATGGTACAGGAAGGACCAAGGGAGCATACCATGCCGCCATGATATGTGGTGGAGGTGGATTTACAAGAGGTGGATTAACAAAAGGTAAAGTGGGTTGAAGTGGAGTGGTTTGGACAGTGGCTGTATGATGAACAGATGTGGATGGACCAGACCAATATTACTGAGCTGATCTTTGGTGGGAAACACCTAAATTGGAAAGAAAATGTAAATTAGGTGGTGTTGTTTCCCTAGTACCAGGATGTTCACTTGTTTCAAGAGATGAAAGTGAAGACTCAGAATCTAGCTGATCTAAATCACCAAGAGACCTAGTTCTGAATGGATTTATTAGATCTGCTTGTGATTGTTGTAGAACTGCAAGATTTTTAGGAACTGAATTAGCTCTCAAGGGTGATCTGAAAATACTTGAAAAATTTATCTTAGGAGACTTCCTAAGAATACTTTCAGGGTTATCAACTATCTCAGGTGGATCTGGGTCAGGATAGGCTCTAGTATGAATCTTTCTAGGGGCCACTATGATGTGTTTTTAGACCCAACTAAACAAGAAAAGTTCAACCGGATATGATAGTCTTTAAGAGGTCAACTAATCTGTTTTACACAAATTTAATCCTACAGTTCTCTAACTGAGTTTGAAAGATGTTACAATGATAAAGGTTCTTCCCAGTGGAGTCTTAAGGTTTGTTTAGGATTGTGGAGTCACTAAGTGGAAGTTTTTAGCTCTTTTGGAGGTAAAAGGTTTTATGGTCCACCACCATGTTTATTAAATACCAATATGAAATATTTTTGGGTTTTTTGAGTTATTTTCAGTTGTGTGGTTTCTAAGAGTGTCCTAAATCTGTTTCACAACTTAGATATGGTTATGAGACAAAGAAAGTCTACTCTTATGGCTAAACCAACTGATCCTTCAAGGTTAGATAACTCTTATGAGAATCCTAGGGTTTGCCTAGTTTTCCACTGATTCAAACAAGTTTTACCATGATTACCAATAGTTGGTAGTGCTTGAAAATGGCTACTTTTTACTCCCTAAAAAATTTTTGTTGGCCAGAGATGTTATGCCTAACAACTCAACCAGCTAACAATTTGAAAGAAAGAAAATTCTGATATCTTATGATTTATTTGAAATGAAAATCACTCAGACGTCCCCAGCGAAGTCACCAGAAATGTTAGCTCCCTGTAATCAGCAAGATTGGCAAATTCCGACAGCAGGGAGAACACCATTTCAACCAATTTGGGATTCTAGGATCTAGCCCTCCTGAATCCGAAGAGGGATCTCTCCAATAAGTGCAAAGATGGATTTATCTTTAAGGTTTTGGGTAATGATATTAGGCTAGTTATGAAGGCCGAGGTTTTTGTTTGTTTTGGATGGTTGAGCATGATTATTATTTGAGTGGAAAGTCCTAAATGGAAAGAGTTCCAAAGGTGAGAAGTTGCAAGCAAATAGAACAAGCTTTGGCTGAAAAGATGGATAAATGCAGGTTTTAGTCTATTGGGCTATGGAGTCATAAAAGGGATTTAATTGAAACAACTAGGTTCGAGAGTGGTCTATGGGGCAAGTCATCTATGTCTAAGGATCTCTTTAAAGTTTATTTATGGAATGAAATGATACAACAATAAGGGGAATTTAAACAGATGAAGAACAAAGAGCAGCCCAATATTTGGTAAGTACTTTGAAACTAGCCAGCTTTTGACATACACTTAAGAAAAACATAAAAGCAACCCAAGATCTAGTAAGTACTTTGAAACTAGCCAGATTTTGATATACTTTCAATAGAAAACATTTAAAACACAAAGGAAACACAAATGATAACGAAGAATGGTCTAAGATCTGGTAAGTACCTTGAAACTAGCCAGCTTTCAACACACTCTTAGGGAAACTTTCAGATAGTCTTTGGGGATAAAACTCGCCATATATTCCTTAGTTCATCTCTACTTAACATAAACTGAAAATAACATTCAGAAACAATATTTAGCTAAGATAGTAGGACGAGGGAACGCCAACATTCCTAACTGCTCAAACTGAATTAAATCATTCCTAAATAACACAAATTGGAAGAAAACATTTAGATAAAGCTTATCAGTCAGAGAAGGGTACTGATATACAGTAAATCCTAACTCTATGCTTGCTGTTATTTATCAGAGAAGATGAACAAAGTGATCATCTTCACTCTTCAGCCTAACTATTCTATCACAAGCAGAGCTTCAAGAGCCTTTGAACACTATTTACATTCAGAAGTTTCAAGCACAAGTATATTTCAAAGTTCTGCAACCAACATTTTCTCATCTTCTACAGAAGTATTTATAGAAGAGATGAGGAGGTGGGATCTGATGAAAGATCTCCTGGATTCAATTAATACAGATTAATGCTTCTCGGCCTTTGAGGGGCTTAATGGAGAAGAGTACAGATATTTTCACTGTATTAATTGATTTACATTTAAGAATTAATCTCGGTGGGAGTTGTTGTTGACTTTAAGGCTCAATTTTAGGATCTAATAACTCTGCTGATATTTTTTGCATTAGTTTCCTTTGGCAGAATTAACTATTTGGCTGCGCTGAGGCAAATATCTTCTTTCTGATCAATAACTTCGGCCTCTGTTTGAATGCTTTGAGGTAACAGGTGGCTTTGTGGTAGCTGAGAGGAATCAATTGGCCTCTTTTGTGGCGGTGGAGGATTTTTTGTCTGATAGATCTTTATGATTTTCTTTAATTGTGTTTTAATTTAATGGATTAGGCTTTTAATAATCAATCTTAGCCGTAATCAATTAAACTATGGAATTCATCTTCAATCTTCAATTATGCTGTGTTTTGTCTTTGACACTGATACTCTTTTGATTGTGATTTCATTCACTGTGTCTTGTTGATGTGCAGTGCCGCACAGGGCTCATAGGGCATCGATGCCCATGAGGCATCGATGGAACGTGAGTTCAAACCCTGAGAATGGCTTCTTTTTGATGAATCAAAGGCATGGGAATCGTCATTCCTAGCCTTTGGCTTTTCTTCAATATAATGGGAAACCATTAAATCCTGCATAAAACAATAAAAATTAAAAAATCTTGCATTTTTAAGGTTTAACTGCTTCAGAGGGTGTGAGGAGGAGTGTGGCCATTGGATGGCAACATCCAATGGTGGAGATCTGCGTATAATAGTCGAAAGGAGAGCGGTGGGAAGAAAAAATTTAGATCTGTCGATCTGCATATATCGACGATTGGGAGCGATCCTGGACATATAGTAGAGAAAGGCCGCTTAAATAAAGACATGGGAGAAAATATGAAGAAAATAGGTTAGAAACCTTTGGCGGAGGAAAACATGAATTAAAAACCAAAAGATTTCGGGAGGAATATGAGTCGTCAGATGAGATTGGCTCATAAATATCAACGGTTGAGGAGGTGCACGATGAATTACAAAGGAAAAGAGGGGAAGTGGTTTCGGGAGGCAAGACAGTTGTTTTCGCGCGACGAAAGGGCGGGGAGGCGGTTTTGCCTTTTTGAACGCGATATGCATTCCCGCTTGACGCGTGACTTTTCAAAACCACCAATATCGCGCGGCCCTCGGGAAATTATCCATCGCGCTGAAAGCTACGCGATATAGAATGTGGACCATTAGATCTAGGGCCTCGGATCGGAAGGTGGAGAACGAGCGTGATATGGAATAGATGCGCGAGCAAATAGCGGGGGGAGCGGTTTTAATCTGGGTCGTTGGATCTAAGAATTAACGACGGAGATTGCATCTGGGTGTAAAATACAATGGCAGAGGAAGGGTTGACGAGGGCCGTTGATCTACAGAGACCAACGGCTGGGATTGGCCGAAAAACATTATGAGCGGGGCTACACATTTTTAAACCAAAGTCGGGAAAAGCGATTTGGACACGTGGACGGTCCAAATGCAATCGGAGATCGGCGATCGACAGGGCAAAGAACTTGTAATGCGCCGATGCTATTTAGCGTTGACCGTCGATCTGCAAATCAAATCAACATTGGAAAATAAATCAGAGGGGTTTGAAGGTGGAGGAAAGGTTTGCGATCAAAGCAAATATGGGTCGTTAGATCTGGGAAGGCGGGGAGGAGATCAACAGCTCACGAATAATCAGGGAATCGCCAATCAGAGGGGAGAAACAAATGCACCCAACAAAAATTGCGATGCAATAATGCACGACCGTTGATCGGCTCAAGATTTCTTTCAATAGTGAACCGACGGAAACCCTTTATAATATATGAAAACCCAAAAATTAATGAAAGACAAAGGTTTTTGGCTGTTGGGCGGGTTATATATATGAGGCCGACGCCCGTCTGTGGGGCCTTTGGATGCATGGAATGCGATAGGCCCAGGGCTTATACGTATAAGGGCCAATTGCATCGGAAAGTCGGACTTGGTCTTTCAATCTACCCATTTGGATTTTTGCGATGTGATCAACACTTCGGGACTTAAAATCTTGGTCCCGGGCGTAAGTTATATGAAGAGAAGCGGGGTTTATACAAATGGGGCCCAATCACATCAGAATATTTTGATGCAGGTCTTTCAATCTACCCATTTTACATTTAAAAACATTGCATGGGCGCATTTAGACCAAACTTAGGAAAAAGTGGGTTTGTGAATTTACAAAGGGAAAAAAAATCGGGAATAGGTTTATAACAATTTTTAGCACTCGATTGCGGGTCCACAGGATATATGAAACAATAATATGATCGGGGGTTTATGAACAAAGGGATTAATCGCATCGGAACTTTTAACATGGCAAACAGACTTGTGTAATCTGATTTCTCCAATGCGATAAGCGCCGAAAGGCTTAGCTCTTGGTTCTAGCACCAAGGCATATGGAGGGGAAGTGGTTAGGACTTAGCCTAAGGGGGCTTAAGTCTATAATACAAAAAGGTGTATTTTTAAGATTTTTTCAGATTTTTTTGATGGATTTGGGGGTTTCGGCAGAGTTAAAAAAGGAGTTTTAAACTCTGTAAAGGAGATTTTATGAAGGGGAAAAAAGGGGAACAAACGGAAAATAGAGGAATTTCGTGGAAAATAAAGGGGTAAAAAATGAGGTTAGTTTTGTGGTGGAGGGAAAGGAAAAATGGATTTTGTAGCAGTCTTTTCTCTACGGAATCAGCAGAATTTCTGAGTTTGAAATGGAAACAGCAGTGAAGATTGAACCAAGGTCATGATGTCTCCATGATTCTTCGAGAGATAACACTTTTTTAGCAATAAAACTTGTTTCTTGAAGGCTCCAAAAATGTTTTAGCCACCATTTGATATGACAAATTTTATTGGTGGCTAACAGGTGGAAAGGTGTCAAGGTTGCGGAGGAGCAAAGAACAGGTGTCACGGCTGTTGCGGGAGCAAGCACAAATGGCGGAAGAGCACGGAAGGAAACGAGTAGTGAACTCCCCATGAACAGAAAGAAACAGAAGATAATCGAGCGAGAAGAAAGGAGGAACTGTCAGTCGCGCTGGCAGCAGAACAAATAGGTAGCCAACCAACATGTAAGGAGGTTGGTGCAGATGGGAATAGGCAACAGGGAGCCACATGAGAGCTCTGTCTGTGTTGTACTGTTCTCCATTCTTCTGTGTTTTTGTATTCTCTCTCTGTCCAATAGGACGTATTGTATTCTGCTCTGTTTATGCTCACGCAGCTGAGCCTTCTAATAGTTCGCCACTGATGGCTGATGATTAATATATTCAGGAGTGTTGTTCCGGGTATTTGTTAGGGTTTTGAATGAATGGTTTTGCAAGCACCCTTTAAAATTTTATTTACTGTAAGTATGAATGCTTTCCCAAGAGGTATATGTTGTGGGATGTTGTGTTATGGTTGTTTAGACTTTTAGCTTAGTTTTGATTTAACTGTATTTATGATTGTTGGGATGATACCGATCGACTCCCTATCACAGTAGGGTCGCGGCATGCCTCAGGTGAGACTCTCTGCCCTTCAAAGCCGAGTGCAAATGTCGGCGTGAAACTAGACTACGACGGAAAACCTTGTTGGCCCTTAAACCTGAACTCGGGTCTTCTCTGCGAGACCTATTCTCTCGCCAACGGGTATTCTCAAATTGAAGGACTTGACTATGATGAAACCTTTGCCCCTGTAGCCAAAATGGAAGCAATTAGAATGTTTTTGGCCTTTGCATGCTATCATGATTTCAAGGTATATCAAATGGGTGTGAAGTCTGCCTTCCTGAATGGAGATTTATAGGAAGAAGTCTACATGGAACAACTCGAAGGATTCTCCTTAACAGATAAACATGACTATGTGTGCATATTAAATAAAGCCTTATATGGGCTTAAACAAGCCCCTCGTACATGGTATTCAAGGCTGGACAAATACTTGCAAAAACAAGGTTTTAAGAAAGGAGGAGTAGACAACAACTTGTACACAAAGGCTAATGAAAATGAACTCTTAATTGTAGTAGTGTATGTAGATGACATCATGTTTGGTAGCAACAAAGATGGGTTAGCAAAAGGATTTGTTGAAGAAATGAAATCAGAGTTTGAGATGTCAATGATTGGAGATCTCACCTTCTATTTAGGACTTCAAATTCAACAAAAGAACACAAAAATATTCATTTCGCAAGAAAAATACTTAAGAGAAATGTTGAAAAGGTTTCAAATGGAAGAATGCAAACATGTGTCAACTCCCATGATCATTGGATGTAAACTATGTGCTAATGATGGATTAACAAATGTAGATCAAAAACTTTACAGATCCATGATAGGAAGTCTGCTAAACCTAACTACTTCTAGACTAGACATTATGTTGGCAGTAGTAGGACTTGTGGCAAGATATCAAGAAGCACCAAAAAAAATCATTTACTTGCAATCAAGAGAATATTTAGATATCTACAAGGAACTTCACATTATGGCCTATGGTATCCAAAAGGAAAAAGCTTCACATTGAAAACATACACAGATGCAGATTGGGCCAGCTGTGTGTATGACAGGAAAAGCACAAGTGGAGGTGCATTTTATTTGGGAAAAAGTCTGGTGGCATGGCTAAGCAAGAAGCAAACTTCTATCTCTCTATCTACAGCAGAAGCAAAATACATAGCAGCAGCTGCATGTTGCACACAAGTAATGTGTGTTGAGAATGCAGCAAGATGATGGAGCTTGGTGAAATGAATTCGCCTTCACTAAGTGGGCCCGCAGGCAAATTCTGGCGCAAAGTCTATTTTTAGACTATGTCTATTTTTAGACATATGGAGCATGGTTTGGGGATTCTAGTTTGAGATTCTTTGAGCATTGGTCATGTTGGTAAAAATATATGAGACTCTATTTTTTAGGTCGAAGAGGTCGAAGGCTATTTTTAGACTGCCTCTCCTAAAAATATGGAAGTCAAATATTATTTACCCTTAATAATATTTGGACTCTAAACTTCAGTTTAATCTCTTGGAGCACTTCAGTTCGAGCTACAGAAGTGGCTCATGCATCTGACAGAGGAATTACGCTATTCCTAGGGGTTTGGTGAGCTCATGCATGGTTGACTTCGGTTAGGACTTCAGTGGCAGAAGTTTGGTGGAGTTGATGAGACAGTTGGTGGAGTTGTGTTCGGTTTAACTTAGTTGAACTAGTTGAGATTAGTTTAACTAGCTAATCAGCTAGTAATGAGTGGAGTGAATTAAATATTATTTAATTCATTAATTAGTAACTCATTATTCAACTCAAGAACACATCAGTTCACTACAGTGCATGATCAGTTCAGTGGAGACCGGTGAAAGAGGTAGATGAAAGGGTGGAGTTAGCTATCAGTTGTGACTATACTGTTGCTATTTGCAACACACAGATAGGTGGAGTAAGCCCATGAGGATTACGCAATTCAGGCTGGTGGTTTATCTATATAAAGAGGCCATCCCATAGCATTGAAACATGTAATAGAGGCAAGGCAATTGGCGGTGAGTTTTGAACCAGTAACCTGTTCAAAACTGAGCTAGATTGTGAGTAACTGTATGAGAAAGTACTGAGTACTTGTGAGGAGTATTGTATTGAGTTTGTTACTTGATTTCTCCATTATAATATACACAATAGCTGCGGGGTTTTCAGCTATAAGCTTTCCCCATACATACTGTGTTAATGTGTATGATGATTTGATATGTTATCGCTTGATTTTATTTCCGCATGTGTGATGATCTGAGTTGATCTGAGTGGAAGAGATTATGTGTTGCATATAAATTCGAATTGTATGTGATCAGGATAGTCTCGGTGGATAATTAATCATTATTCAGCAAATTTCTACATGGTATCGGAGCTATTGAAGCAGAGATTGATCATCACGGTGATTACAAACTTATTTCGGTAGACAGAGTCTGCATGCGGGCCAGGTAGCCTCCGGATTCATCTTTCTTCGGAAAGTGAAAGGTCTGGTAAACGCCCCTTGCAGTCGATCTCTGTGCTAGAAATAATTTGTTCTCACGATCTAGAGTGTTTGAGCTTTGAGGTGGAATTCGAAGTTTTGCAGTAGTTTTGTTTTCTTGGTGCCAGTGTTGAAAATGTCTTTCAACGGTTTGCGACTCGAATATGCTCTTGAAGGCAGTTCGAATTATGTTGCATGGAAGGATCGCATGGAGGCAGTATTAGAAGATAATGGTCTGAAGGAGTTCGTAGATACGGATGTCCAAAAGCCCACTGATCCTGCTGAAGTCGAAGTATGGCAAAAGAAGATGGCGAAATGTCGAAGGATCCTGTTGGAGGGCGTCAAGGATCATATTATATCCAGCCTGCATGGAAAGGCTACTCCATATTTAATGTGGAAAGCTTTGACGGATCTATTCCAGAGTAAGAGTGACCAAAGGAAGTTGGCGCTCAAAGATAAGCTCGGGAACATCAAGATGGAGAAGGGCGACAGTATCGCCAAATACCTCACGAAGTTCACTCAGTGCAGAGATGAGCTGGGAAGTGTGGGGGTGACTGTCGAAGATGAGGACATGGTCGACCTGGCTCTCCTTGGTCTTCCGAAGGCTTGGCACTCATATCAAGATAGTGTCAATGATCGGGAGAAGCTGCCGGGATGGGAGCGCCTTTGGGCGGATCTCATGCAGGAGGAGATAAGGAGGACTACTCGAGATGGATCTTCATCAAAGGGAGCTGATGAAGAAAACTGCGCTTTGGTTGCCAAAGCAAAGAAAAGGAAGGGTAAGAAAACATCTCATTCTGGTGCAAAGGGCAAGAAGCAGGATATGGCGAAAGTGAAGTGTTTTCACTGCCATGATCACGGACATTATGCTACCAATTGTCCAAAGAAGAAGAAGAACAAGCAAGCGGGAAGATCTGTAGATGGAGAAGCTTTGGCTTCATAGTTCGAGCTTGACTTTTCACTAATCGCATGCTTGGTTTCAAGTGTGATGGGATCGGTGTGGTTCTTGGACAGCGGTGCGTCATTTCATATGACGGGAGATCGGGAGTTGTTCTCAGATCTGGAGGACAAAGATTTGGGTGTGCACATCGAGATGGGCGATGATGGTAGATACGGTGCGACTGGTATCGGTACCATATCCTTTCAGAGGGAGTCTGGTAAACCCTTTGTATTGAGGGATGTCATGCATGTACCTGGATTGAAGAAGAACTTGATCTCTGTGGCGATGTTGGAGGATAAGGGGTATGATGTGGTCTTCGGCGAAGGAAAAGCCTTCCTGCGCAGTAAGACTACTGGAGAGACCCGGAAGATAGGGGTTCGAACCAAGAACCTTTATCAGTTGCAGGTAGATGGCTGCGCAGCTATGGCATGCAAGGCGGGAGAAGTGGTGAGCCGGGATGATGAGGGTGAACTATGGCACAGGAGATTGGGCCACCTTCACCATGGAGCTTTGAAGATTCTGCAGCAGATTTCTACTGGGATTCCTAAGGGCACTCTTGCGCAGTCAGATCAGTGCAAGGGGTGTACTTTAGGGAAGTATGTGAAAGCCACCTTTCACGAGAAGGATAGTCGCGCCACGACGATCCTTGAGAGAGTTCACACAGACGTGTGTGGTCCTTTCTCAGTTGCTTCGACAACAAAGCATAGGTATTATGTGATCTTTGTTGATGATTTCTCTCGAAAGTGCTGGATCTTCTTCATGCAGAAGAAGAGTGATACATTCGCGAAGTTCTGTGAGTTTAAAGCACTGGTCGAGAAGGATTCGGGGAAGAAGGTGATTGCTCTAAGGAGTGATAACGGTGGTGAATTCATCTCGGCTGAATTCAAGGAGTTCTGCAGTGCAGAAGGGATTCGGAGAGATCTCATCGCACCCCATAACCCACAGCAGAACGGGGTGGCTGAGCGGAAGAACATAACGATCGTGGGTGCTGCACAGGCGATGTTGCATGATCAGGGCCTACCCCTTCACTTGTGGGCTGAGGCATGCAATACAGCAGTGTATGTGCAGAATTGTTGTCCTCACAAGGTTCTTGGCATGAGTACACCGGAGGAGGCTTATTCTGGCAAGAGGCCTGATATTTCCCATTTGCGGATTTTTGGTTCTCCTGTCTACATGCATGTGACAAAGGATGCGAGAAGGAAGCTGGATCCAACTGCTGAGGTTGGAATATTTGTGGGGTACACTGATACACCTCACAACTATCGGGTGTATTTGTCAGACAGTCGAAAGACTATTGTGCGACGGGATATAAAATTTCAGGAGGAGAAAGCCATGCAGTGTTCGCTTGAGAGGGAGCTACACTTGCATGCAGATGAGGAGTTGTTAGTTCCTAAGGAGGAGCTTCCGAATGTGGATCAGCCACAAGAGGAGGTTCAGGAGGTGGAAGAAACCACCCATTCAGCGCCAACCATCAGAGGGCGCATGCGCACTACAGAAGCTGAGCGACTGGCTCGAGATGCAGAGAAGGTTGTAGGACCACCTACAGCACAGTGCAGACAGAGGCAGTCACCGGATCGGTACACTGGATACATGGCTCTTGTGAGTCAATGTTTCGTGACGGAGCCATCCTCTTTTGAGGAAGCTGTGGAGGAACCCGCATGGGTAGATGCCATGATCGAAGAATATGATTCGATCGTCAGAAACAGTGCATGGGAGATTGTCCCAAGACCGGAGGGGAAATCGGTGGTGGGTTCGCGATGGATCTACAAAGTGAAGCAGGCGGCTGACGGGAGTGTGGAGAAGTACAAGGCGAGATTTGTCGCCCGTGGCTTTTCACAGATCGAGGGGATCGATTATGAGGAGACTTTTGCACCTGTCGCAAGGTACTCTTCCATATGGACGATCCTTGCTCTCTTAGCGCAGATGGGGTGGCACATTCATCAGATGGATGTGAAGACTGCGTTCCTCAATGGAGTTATTGAGGAGGAGGTGTACATAGAGCAGCCTGAAGGTTTTGAGATCTTCAGCAGTGAGTCGCATGTGTGCCGACTCAAGAGAGCACTGTACGGGCTAAAGCAAGCACCTCGTGCTTGGTACACTCAGATAGACAACTACTTCACCGGGCTTGGATTCTCCAAGAGTGAGGCAGATCCAAACCTGTACCAGATTGTGGTGGAGGGGAAGCTGTTGATCATCGTACTGTATGTAGATGATCTGATTTTGATTGGCGATGAGTAGTTGATACTTTCATGCAAGGAGGATCTTGCACGAGAGTTTGAGATGAAGGACCTGGGCATCCTTCATTATTTCCTGGGATTGGAGATTTGGCGGCGCAGTGGAGGACTGTTTGTTTCTCAGGGCAAGTATGCCCGGGAGATTCTGGAGAGGTTCAACATGCAAGGCTGCAAGCCTGTTGACACTCCCCTTCCTGGTGGTTGGAGGAAGGGAGGTGCTACTTCGGAGGAGGTAGTGGATGCCACTGTCTATCGACAGTTGGTGGGGTCGTTGATGTATCTGGTCAATACTCGACCCGATATATGCTATGCAGTTAACCAGCTTTCGCAAGCTATGGTTAAGCCTACCAAGCTCTTTTTGAAGGCGGGCAAGCATGTATTGCGCTATATCAGAGGCACATCGGGATATGGTCTATGGTACAGACAGGAGGATGGAGTGAAGCTTTCTGGCTTCACTGATGCAGATTGGGCGGGGAGTCCAACGGACCGGAAGAGCACTTCTGGAGGAGTTTTCAGCATTGGGTCGACAGCAGTTTCCTGGTACAGCAGGAAGCAGAGATCCGTGGCACTCAGTTCAGCAGAGGCCGAGTACATGGTAGCTAGCTTGGCTGCATGCGAGGCTATTTGGATGAGGAAGATCCTCGCAGGATTGTTCAGGTTGCATTTGGAGCCTACAGTGATCTACTGTGATAACCAGAGTTGCATCAAACTCTCGGCTAATCCAGTATTTCATGATAGGTCCAAACACATCGACATCAGGTACCATCATATCAGAGATTGTGTTCAACGGAGAATCATGATGCTTTCATATGTTCCCACGGAGGATCAGGATGCCGACATCCTGACGAAGGCGCTCACCAGGAGCAAGTTCGAATTCCACAGAGGCAGGATAGGGGTTGCAGATAATCCATATCTTGCTGAGAGGGAGTGTTGAGAATGCAGCAAGATGATGGAGCTTGGCGAAATGAAGTCGCCTTCACTAAGTGGGCCCGCAGGCAAATTCTGGCGCAAAGTCTATTTTTAGACTATGTCTATTTTTAGACATATGGAGCATGGTTCGGGATGAGATTCTTGGAGCATTGGTCATGTTGGTAAAAATAGATGGGACTCTATTTTTGTGACCTATAGGTCGAAGAGGTCGAAGTCTATTTTTAGACCGCCTCTCCTAAAAATAGGGAAGTCAAATATTATTTACCCTTAATAATATTTGGACTCTAAACAACAGTTTACTCTCTTGGAGCACTTCAGTTCGAGCTACAGAAGTGGCTCATGCATCTAACAGAGGAATCACGTGGTTCCCAAGGGTTTGATGGCATCATGCATGGTTGACTTCAGTTGGACTTCAGTGGCAGAAGTTTGGAGGAGTTAATGAGACAGATAGTGGAGTTGTGTTTTGTTTATTTTAGTTGAACTAGTTGAGATTAGTTTAACTAGCTAATCAATTAGTTATGAGTGGAGTGAATTAAATATTATTTAATTCATTAATTAGTAACTCATTATTCAACTCAAGAACACATCAGTTCACTACAGTGCATGATCAGTTCAGTGGAGACCAGTGAAAGAGATAGATGAAAGGGTGGAGCTAGCTATCAGTTGTGACTATACTATTGCTATTTGCAACACACAGATAGGAGGAGTAAGCCCATGAGGATTGCGCAGTTCAGGCTGGTGGTTTATCTATATAAAGAGGCCATCCCATAGCATTGAAACACGCAATAGAGGCAAGGAAATTGGCGGTGAGTTTTGAACCAGTAACCTGTTCAAAACTGAGCTAGATTGTGAGTAATTGTATGAGAAAGTACTGAGTACTTGTGAGGAGTATTGTACTGAGTTTGTTACTTGATTTCTCCATTATAATATACACAATAGCTGCGGGGTTTTCAGCTATAAGCTTTCCCCATACATACTGTGTTAATGTGTATGATGATTTGATGTGTTAATGCTTGATTTTATTTCCGCATGTGTGATGATCTGAGTTGAGTTGAGTGGAAGAGATTATGTGTTGTGTATGAAGTTCAAATAGTATGTGACCAGGATAGTCTCGGTGGATAATTAATCATTATTCAGTAAATTTATACAATGTGGATGAAACAAACTCTCCAAGACATGAAGGTAAGCATTTATGAACCCATTTCCATCAAATGTGACAACACAAGTGCAATAAGTATATCAAAAAATCCTGTACTTCATTAAAAAACAAAGCACATCCCAATAAAGTACCACTTCCTCAGTAGCACAGAAATTAGTGAAGTTGGAATATGTACCAACTAAGGAACAAACAACAGACATTCACAAAACCTCTTGCTAAAGAACCATTCGAATATCTAAGAGACAAGATAGGGGTAGTGTCAATAGATGTTACTCTCTAACATGATCAGAAATTAAAAAAAAAGGGGGCTGCATACAAGAAACAGGATCAGTGCAGAAGATAATATCAGACAAGAAAGCATCATTCCAGTGGGAGAGCAGTCAATAAATTGTCATCAAAGAGCTAGAAAAATGGAGAAGTGTATGGAACAGGTCCTCAAGATCAGATGAAATGAAAAGATACAAACTACATTAGCAGATGTGCAACCCTTTGTCATTGATGTCAAAGGGGGAGGAAAAGCAAGCAAAAGAAGAAAGGGGCTTCTGAAAAACAAGCAGAGGAAGTCTTGGAGGAAGCATTGGAGTATTGCCATCAATGCCAAAGGGGGAGACTATTGGAAATATTGTCATTAATGGCAAAGGAGCAGAAAGGAGTAACACTAGAATTACCAGTGATAGCAGAGGCAGTAGAGGTAGCATAGGCAGCAGAGGCAGCGAAGGTAGTAGAGGTAGCGAGGGTAGTTGAACAGTGAAGACAGCAGAGGAACTACATTAAAAATTGGATGTGGAACCATGAGCCAATGGCGAAAACGGAACAGTGAAAGTGGTTTTGAAAACCACCAGAGGGTTTCGCACCGCTTTTGGAGGATAAGCGGTAATTGCTGGAGTGAACGCGATAGTGGTCGTGGGCTGACGCGTGGCAATTAAAAACCACTAATTTGGCGTAGGTTCCAAAGTTTTACCCATCGTACTATTTGGAGCGCGATGTCGAGCGATGTTCGTTAGATCTAGAGCAGTTAAATGGACGATGGAGATTGGACTGCACAAATGAATATGTAAGTTGTATATGCTATGGGACCCGAATATAATATTATTTTGGTGCTTTGGGTTTTAACCAAAGCAAACTCATAAATACGATCAAACCAAGGTGTGATAGTTGACAGATGTGGGCCAATGTTAATACATGTTGGTACTTTGGAATATGTATCCAAAGTCGATTTGGTATAGTTGGAAGATAGATGAACAGGTTTTTATTATGGTTTGTTTAAAAAATTGATATAAAAGCTTCCACATATGAAGTTATTACCATTGGTTTATCATGGTTTATAACCATATTTTTGAAAAGTGAGATTGACCGTCAGGAAATCTGTGGGCCCGGATATATATTGTAATGTTGATACCTTGTGTTTAAACCAAAGTATGGAAGGGAAAGTTATATTGTATTTATGACTTATGTTAAGTCGGGTAATAAACCTTGAGAATTTGCGATGCGATGGATGAATGCGATGTGATGCGATGCGATGCGATCGCATATCGCAATCGGGGCACGAGAAAAATCACACAAACATAGTGGTCACAGAAAATGCGAAGTGCGATATGATGACGTGGGGATGACATGGCAAGTGACGTGGCAGCTAACGTGGACCTGACCCCACAAATCACAAATAAATCAAGATGACATGGCAAGATGATGTGGCAGTGACGTGACGATGATGTGGTAAGGTGACATGGCATGATGACATGGAGATGACGTGGACCTGGCCCGCATATTGCAAATCGCAAGATCAGAGGGGTGAAAATCATAAGAGCAAAGTTGTGATGTGATGGATAGAAGCAATGCGATGTGTCGATGCGAAGGGACACGTGGCAGCACAGCGCAATATCGCACATCGGCGATGTGCAGTTCATCGCATACCGCGAAGTGGTGATGCGATGCGATGCGAAGTGGCGATGCGAATCGGCGATGCGAAGTTCATCACATATCGCAGATCGCAAAGCTCAGAAGAGATAACACTCATAAACACCGAAGTGCGATGAAGCGATAACCGTTGGATCACGAAGTAGAGATCTATGATGCAGATTAGAAGTGCTAATTTGGGCATCGATAAATGTGAAAGATTGGTGGAAACGAAAATTTACGAAGGTATAAGGTTTCCCTTTGAGAAATCGCATTTGGAGGATGAAAGAGCAACATAGAAACGAAGGAAAAAAATAGCCGAAATTCCGAGATACAACCTGGTGGGACCCTTCGCATATCGCATATCGGGAGATCAGATGGACGAAGGCACATGGGATAACTGAATCGCCGAAGTGCGATAAAGAGAGCAGACGCGATGAAGATCAAAGCCGAAGCCTAAAGCATTTCAGGTCTGAGAGTATGTGGATTTTCCTTTGTAAATCGTTTTGGAGAAAAAAAGGAGGATTATAACATAAAACAAAAAGGAAAGTATGAATGCCGGTAGAAAGGCTCGGGTAAGGACCCGACACAGAGAAAATGGCATAATCGAATGTTTAGAAGAGCGATGAAGGTTGAATGCTGTGGGCACGAGAGGTCAGGCAAAAGGAATATGATGGCACTGTTAGAAACACAATAGAATGGGTCAAGTCAGAAAAAATGAGCAGTTATGCAACAGAGCTAGACTATAACAGCAGAAACTGAAAAGATAGTGACAGCAACAGAAAATACAAATGTATGGTGAACCAAGAGCTGAAAGGGCTGAGTGAAATATATTATTGTATCTGTAAATGTAAATGATTTAATTATTTTTATTGTATGTGATGCAAAGGCAAGTCTCCAAAGGAAAAGCAAAAATCCTCTGTAATAATAAAATGTATACATACTATTATATTATTCTGAATGGGCTGGACAAGAAAATGAGATGGGGGAAGGCAAAGAGTCATACCTGTTCATTTCGAATTCCCTGTGGAATTCACAGTGTTATGATGTGATCTCTATAAATAATGTTACAAGCATATGCATAAGTGAAGAGAACAGAGAAATAGGTCAAAGAGTGTAAGAAGAAGAAGGAGCAGAGAGAGGAGTTGTGCATCCAGAGATGATATAAAGCAAATTTGAAGGCTGGAAGGACAACAGTAAAGAAGGAGAAAAACAGAGCTGATATCCATGTAAATCAGCATATGATTTTATTATACAGTGAGGAAGTTGGTACTTTCATATCAAGTTGTAGCTGGTTGAGGTAGGAGCCTCTTGTAGGTTGTAACTTGCAGAAAATAGATGGGAGTTGGAGCTTCCTTGCAAATTGTAGGTTGCAGAATTGAGGTAGTAGCCTCCTGTAGGTTGGAGCCTACAGAAAATCAATGGTGAGAGGGAGTTGGAGCTTGCCTTTGCATCACAACAATATTAAGATGTGGTTTTCTCCATTATGGGTTTCCACTTATATCTATTGTCTATGTGCATAATGATTATATGTAGATATTCTGTATTTAATCTGCTTAATACCTGCTGCTCACTTATTAAGATTGTTGTTCCATTGTATTTTAAGTTGATCACGAAATGAAGACGTAAATAAGTG
This sequence comes from Pinus albicaulis, assembly GCA_034641835.2. Taxonomy (NCBI): domain Eukaryota; kingdom Viridiplantae; phylum Streptophyta; class Pinopsida; order Pinales; family Pinaceae; genus Pinus; species Pinus albicaulis. The sequence continues at coordinate 675,522,255 of CM076583.1, forward strand.
TAAAATAAAGTTTTACAAGACCATGACTGCATTAAACTGATTCATCCCCACCCCTCAGTTTAACCAAGGTTTCAACACAGACCTGACACAGTGAAGTGACTATCAATCCTTACACAAGCTAAAAGAGGCCTAAGCAGATTTAGATTTCAAAAATCGGTGAAACTGATCCAAGATTAGTTTGGGGAAGGAAGACTATAAGGTTAAGATCCCCAGTGGAGTCACCAGTTCTGTTGTCAAGATAAATCCCCTCTGCGGACATATGCGATCTCTTTAGCCCTAGAATGGGTCTAGCAACACAATATTATTTCTACTGTAAAGCTCTCTTAACCAACATTTACAATGTGACGAGAAAAGATACATAAATACATTTTTCACAATGCTACGCTTGAATCCATTAATGGTGACCTTGATCCATGATCCTTATAGATCCGCTCCCTACTACTGATGGCACGCGAATACCTATGGATGATCAAGAGACAACATAAAACGTAATACAATACATAATAAAAGTAAACATTATTTATCTAGCAGATCAAGGAGCACTAGAATATTTGCATAAACATTTAGACAAATATAGAAAGCAAACATCAGATGTTATTATTGATAAATACAAAAGAAGAGCTTACAACCTAGACCTTGATGTTGGAGGCATCCTTTGGTGAAAATCTCTAAGTCCTTCATCAAAGCTCAAAAGCATTCCTTCTCCCGAACACTTAGGCTTTCTCACAATGTCAAGATGCAAGGGGATGAGAATTCAGACGAGTCTGACAATGACCAACCATACTCTAAAGTTGGGGGAATGAGGGATGTGAATCTATAGGAAAGGAGAAGAGGTTAGGAGCCCATGAAAGGGGGAGGAAGGCCCACTTTCTAAGGGATGAACCCCCATATATGAGATCAAAGCTCTAAAATTAGAGAGCTCATCATTATCACCACCGTTTAACAACCAACTCACAACCCTTGAGCTTCTAGAGGTCAAAGATTCTCCTCCATTTGAGGAAACATTGGTAGAAAGGGGATCAACGTGGTTTTCCAAGAAATTAGGGGGCTTACAGCACTAATCCAAAACTGTGAAAATAACATCGACGCAGACATGGCACCAGGAAGGGCGCTGACCCAAGAAACTAGGAATTTGACCAAGTTTCTTTAATAATCTTCCAAGGAAATCTTCTTTGGATCTTCAGGGGATATGTTAACATATTCTTGATGGTGGAAACATTGCACCGGAACTGTCACACGGCATTTTAGGATCAGGGATAGGAAAATGAGCATGGTGACAAATTACTGTGTAACAGAGTGCTCGAAGAAATAGGTAAAATACAAATAGCTAAAACACTTATGACTTAGAGACTTGAATTCATTCATGGCATAAATGTTAATTTTGGAAAACTAGGTCCAAACTCCATGTTGTGATGCTTAGATGAAGATACCAATATTTTTATTGGGTTCCTCTTTCGGAGAGGTGCAAGATCAATCTAAAGATCATCTTGATCCGATGAGCAGAACATTTATTTTTAATTTATTTTTAATCTATTCAAAATATGTGCAGGTTGGCTTTAAGGTTTTGTACCCCAACAGATGTGTCACACACCCTCAGTGATGGATATAAATAAGGTCAACATTGGAGGACATTTCACTCATCTCATCCTCACACATCTCTCTCTCCTCATCTAATTGGTTCGAATCACTTGGAGTCTCTTCTCTCTCCACACGTGGGAAATTTGGCAGCAACAATTTTCTGAATTCGGTCTAGGGTTTCTACAGCAAGTTTGACCACTGTTGACTTTGGTCAACGCAAGGTCAATTTGACTCAAAACTCTCATAGAACTTTGATTTCCCTAATCCGCATTTTTTGGCACTATTTTCGAGGCAAGACGCTAACTTTGACTTTTCAGCGTTGACCTAGCTGATGTTGTTGTTTACATTGACTAACAACGTTGAATTTTCTGGGGTTGACTTTTGAGTTGACTATTTGACTGTCCTGAGGGTTTTGTGACATTGCTGGTTAGCTGACCATATTGAGACTTTGCTGGTTGAATCATCATGTTGACCGTCGTAACGCACCAACACAAATATATATTTTTGTCTTGTCTTTTCTTGAACTACTGGTATGTTCTATCAACATTTTACTTTATTGTTTATGTGATTGTTGTCTAAAATTGAAGAGAAAGTAAAGTTGCATCAAGCATAGAACATCTGCATAAATTTAAATGGTATCAGAGCTGAGGTGAAGACAAAGCCCTAATTTGTAGCAATCACCGAAGAAGAGGACGGGTTCCTCAAACTATAATGGCTTCAAGGCTGATGACAAACTGACTGGGAAAGATGACTTCCATGCATGGAAGATGACATTGGATCTTATGTTGGAATACCAAGATGTCATGGACTATGTGCAGGGTAAAATCCAAGAGCCTCCATCCACTGCAACTGCTGCCACCAAAACAAAGTATAAGAAGGGAGAGATCAAAGCAAAGCTAATGACCAAGGGCTCAATTCACAAGAGTCTAGTTGCCTACATCTCTGAGCTGGGCACATCCAAAGAGATGTATGATAAGTTGGTCCACATGTTCAAGGCCAATAATGTGAATCAAGTCCTATTATTCAAGAATCAATTGAAGAATCTGAAGAAAGGCAGGGATGATTCTGTCCAATCATACTTTCTGAAGCTGACCGAGATTAGCAACAATCTGCTAGCTATTGGGGAGACAATAGTTGTTCGAGAGATGGTACTCACCACACTTGGAGGACTCCCATCCGAATGGCATGTGTTCAACACTACCATTCTCAATAACAATGTGATACCTAACTTTGACGAAGTACTATCGAGATGCGTACAAGAAGAGACAAGGATGAAGGAGTATGAAAATAAAGGAAATGTTGCCTACGCTGCTCATTCTAGAAAGAAGAACTTTGGTGGTCCAAAGAACAAAGGAAGAGCAGGGGCCTAAGGAAAGAAGGGCAAGTGTTACACTTGTCATAGGCCAGGTCATTATGCTAGAGAATGCCCTTTCAAGAAGGATTCTCCTGATGGTGATGACAACAACAACAACTGGAGGAATGGAAATCAAAGGAACAACAGGTTCAAGGAAAAGAGGAAGGCTCCCTCTGGTGGAAATGGTCAACCTTTCAAAAGGTCGAGAAACTCCAAGTATGAGGAATCAAATGTTGTTGATAAAAGAAATGAATTCATTCTTGTATTTTCCCTCTCTATTGCATCTCCACTCAACATTATGGATGTTTGGTTGATAGATAGTGGTGCCTCAAGGCACATCACTGGGTTCAAGGAAGCACTCTCTGATATAGCTGAGAAGGATACTAATCTAGAAATTATCCTAGAAGATAATGCCACATATCCCATGAAAGGGATAGGGACTGTAACCCTCCACTTGTCTCAAGGTCAAGTCCTCCGCTTGCAGGATGTACTCTATGTACCTAATTTGAAGAAGAACCTTATGTCTATTGCAGAATCCAGATTATCCACAGTATCATAAAATGATATCGGCCATGGAAGACAAAGGTTTCAATGTGGCATTCAGTGATGGAAAGGTGCACATGTGGAAGAAGAGATTCAAGGAAGCTATCACGATTGGGTTTAGAGTTGATATACTCTACTAGGTTGGAGGAAGTCCACTAGGAGCGATGACATGTGATACCATTCGACAGACTGAACTATGGCACCGGAGGTTTGGACACCTTCACTACAAAGCCCTTCTCGAAGCAAGGAAGGTGGTGACGGGGATGCCCGAGTTCTCAAATAATCATGAAGATGTATGTTAGGGTTGTGCCGAAGGAAAGCATACAAGGGGACCTTTCCCCTCAAGCGTCACAAATACATTTGATGTCTTGTAATTAGTACATTCTGATCTGTCTGGCATGCTACCCTTGGCATCCTTGGGAGGATGTTCTTATTATATGACGTTCATAGACGACTTCTCTCACAAAACTTGGATATACTTCTTGAAGAAGAAGGATGAGGCTTTCATGTGGTTCCGTACCTTCAAAGCCTTGGTGGAAAATCTGACAGGGAAGAAGATCAACATATTGAGGACCAATAATGGCATTGAATATGAGATGAATGAGTTCAAGAACTTTTGCAGAGAATCTGACATCAAGAGGGAGACCACAACTGTCTATATTCCTGAGCAGAATGGCGTTGTTGAACGGAAGAATAAGACCATTGTGGAAGCTACTCGTGCCATGCTATGTGACCAAGGTCTACCGAAGTTTCTGTGGGGAGAAGCTGTGAACACTGCTGTGTACATACAAAACCGATGCCCCCATTCCACTCCGGACTCCAAAACTCTCGAAGAGTTTTTCACTGGTAAGAAACTTGACGTCTCACATTTTAGAGTTTTTGGATGTCCTGTTTATTTTCATGTGCGGAAAGAGAAGAGGAGCAAGCTGGATGCTTTTGGGAATAAGGGAATGTTTGTGGGCTATAACGAAACTTCAAAGGCCTATAGAGTCTATGTGCCTGGTCAAAGGGAAGTGGAGATATGCCACGATGTCACCTTTGACGAAGATGCTTCCCTGAGGAAAGTAGTCAATCTTCCGAGATCTGAGGAAGATAATGAAGCAAGGCCTGGAAATCAAGAAGAACTGAAGGATGAGACGATGCCCGATGCTAAAGGACCGATGGACCCGATTGATCCACCTGCTTCACTGGGGAAGAGACCGTCATGGCTCAGGGACACTCTCGAGGATGCTGAGGGACATATGGCCCCAAGGGGGACATTCCATGAAAGCAAGAAGCCGAGTAGATACCAAAGGTATCTAGCAGCCATGAGTACTATTGTACAATCTGAGCCTGGATCTTTTGAGGAAGACGTAAAGCATCAAGTCTGGAAGGATGCTATGCACGAAGAGTATGAGTCCATAATGAAGAATGATGTCTGGGATGTGGTTCCAAGACTGGAGGACAAAGCAGTTGTCACCTCGAAATGGCTCTACAAGATCAAGCATGGATCTAATGGAAGTGCTAAAAAGTTAAAGGCAAGATTCATTGCTCGTGGCTTCTCTCAAAAGGAAGGCATAGACTATGATGAAATATTTGCACCTGTGGCTTGATATACCACCATTAGATCTATCATAGCCCTTGCTGCTACGCAAGGATGGATTCTTCATTAGATGGATGTGAAGACCACATTTCTGCATGGTGCGATAAAGGAAGAGGTGTATGTAGAGCAACCTCTGGGGTTCGAAGTCCAAGATCGAGACACCCATGTCTGCAGGTTGAAGAAAGCCCTCTATGGGTTGAAGCAAGCACCCAGAGCTTGGTATGAGAGGATAGATAACTACCTGATGAAGCTAGGCTTCACTCGTAGTAATGTTCATCCAAACCTTTACTTCAAGGTTGATAGAGAGAAGCCTCTGATTCTGGTGTTGTATGTGGACGACCTCTTCCTGACAGGTGTTGAACCTTTCATTCATCAGTGCAAGAGGGAGCTCACTGCTGAGTTCGAGATGAAGGACCTAGGACTAATGCACTACTTCATAGGCCTGGAGGTCTGGTAGAGACCTGGCGAGATTTTCCTTTCTCAAGGAAAATACATTGTGAAAATTTTGGAAAGATTCAGTATGGTGGACTGCAAGTCCGTGTCGATACTGATGGAGCTCAACTTTAAGAAGTTGAGTGGCAGTACTGCTGGGCTCGTGTTAGAAAATCATAATGAGTATCGTCAACTCGTAGGGGCCTTGATGTTCTTAGTGAACACCCGTCCAGATATATGTTTTGCAGTGAACACTTTGAGTCAACAGATGGTTGAGCCTCATCACACTCACTAGTTTGGTGCCAAGAATCTTCTGAGATATCTTCGGGGCATGATAAACCATGGGCTGAGATACACTGCCAAGAGCGTGACACTCCTTGGATATACTGATGCTGATTGGGCTGGTAGTGTGGTGGATCATAAAAGCACATCGAGATGCTGCTTCACACTTGGATCTACTTTGATATCATGGACGAGCAGGAAGTAGAAGTCGGTGGCTTTGAGCATCACGGAGGCCGAATACATTGCAACAAGTATGACCTATTGTGAAGCAATTTGGTTGCAAAAGATTTTCAATGAGCTGTTCGGGCATGTGCTAGATACCACTGTGATACTCTGTGATAAACAGAGTGGGATTTTCTTGTCCGAGAATCCAGTGTTCCACGATCGATCAAAGCATATTGATATTGGGTACCACTTTATCCGGGATATGTTACAATGAGGCACCATAAGGCTCGATCATATAGGAACTGATGAGCAGGTCGTGGATATTCTCACTAAGCCCCTGGGGAAGGTCAAGTTCCTAACCTTCCGTGAGAGTCTTGGTATCGTGGAACGACCCTATGATGAGGGTCCTATTGGACAATGAGCTCTGGGAGCTCCGGGGGGCTTCGGGGATAACTTCTTAGAGCTATAAGAAACCACAAGGCTAGGCTTGATGAACCTTGTTGGTGTGCTTCTGACCCACCATTATGATGATTGAGTTGGTTCACCTCTCATTATCTCTGCCCCGTATGCATCCTACCCATTGAGTTCATGGCTCATGGGAAGTACCTCTCATTTGGCTAGTGAGGTGGGAAAAGCTAGAGACTAGTAGCAAAGATTGATGGACTCATCAGAGATTGCCTTACTCTCTATCTAGGATGGCACGGTCCAACCACTTAATCTAGGATCAAGTCTAGTGAGGTTTCAAACCTCCAACTGACTTCGGGTCAGATAAACCAACTTTGGGTTTATAGGAGACTCATTGTGAGTCTTATAGAGGTTTCAGACCTCTGGGCTGAATCTGTCAGCCGAGAAATAATGTCTTTGTGACTGACCCACTTTTGTTCTGAAATAAAGAAGCCAGCAAAGCAAGTTATGGTGGGATGAAGCACGATGTTTGGATTGCATAGGTGGATGGAGTTCTCCCTAGTTGAGAGGGAGTGTTAATTTTGGACAACTAGGTCCAAACTCCATTTTGTGATGCTCAGATGAAGATACCAATATTTTTATTGGGTTCCTCTTTCAGAGAGGTGCAAGATCAATCTAAATATCATCTTGATCTGATGAGCAAAACATTTATTTTGAATTTATTTTTAATCTATTCAAAATATGTGCAGGTCGGCTTTAAGGTTTTGTACCCCATCAAATGTGTCACACACCCTCAGTGATGGATATAAATAAGGTCAACGTTGGAGGAAATTTCACTCATCTCATCCTCACACATCTCTCTCTCCTCATCTGATTGGTTCGAATCACTTGGAGTCTCTTCTCTCTCCACACGTGGGAAATCTAGTAGCAGCAATTTTCTGAATTCGGTCTAGGGTTTCTGCAGCAAGTTTGACCACCGTTGACTTTGGTCAACGCAAGGTCAATTTGACCAGAAACTCTCCCAGAACTTCGATTTCCCTAATCCGCATTTTTAGCACTACTTTCGAGGCAAGACGTTGACTTTGACTTTTCAGCATTGACCTAGCTGCTGCTGCTGTTTGCGTCGGCCGTTGACTGACAATGTTGACTTTTCTGGGGTTGACTTTTTAGTTGACCGTTTGGCTGTCATGAGGGTTGTGTGACATTGCTGGTTAGCTGACCATATCGAGACTTTGTTGGTTGAAGCATCTTGTTGACTGCCATAACGCACCAACACAAATATATATTTCTGGCTTGTCTTCTCTCGATCTACTGGTATGTTCTATCAGCATTTTACTTTATCGTTTATGTGATTGCTGTCTGAAATTGAAGAGAAAGTAAAGTTGCATCAAGCATAAAACATCTGCATAAATTTACAGGAAATTTATGAGTTAATGAAATTTATGACAACGTGCATTCATATTAGATATCATTTTTTTGGGGATTCAACTGCGTTAAGTCAGTCATTCATATATGACCATTTCCACGAGAGGTAGTTGTAACTGACTAATTTCTCATGATTTTTGAATGGTCAACTTAGTACTCATTCCATCGAGTGATGCTCACAGGGGTGAAGAAGTGGGATTGAAACTAGTGAAATGAATCACATAGCGTCAATCATCACTTCCGAGACTTACACCCAGTGACCAGGACTTCCCGGGAGGTCACCCATCCCAGATCGCCTCTGGCTCAAGCATGCTTAACTATGAATTTTTCCCCACAATCAAGCCCACTTAGCTTCCTACCCCATTTGCAAAACCTTAGCAAGTATTGTGCCTCATGAATCATTCAAGTGGAGCTCCCTTTACTCTTTGTATTTAAATATTGAGGGGTTTCCACAGTGCATTATATTAGATATCATATTTTTGGGATTCAGTTGCGTTAAGTAAGTCATTCATATATGACCATTTCCATGAGAGGTAGTCGTAACTGACTAATTTCTCATGATTTTTGAATAGTCCACATAACACTTATTTCATTGGGTGATGATCACAGGGGTGAAGAAGTGGGATTGACACTGTGAAATGAATCACATAATGTCAATTATCACTTCCGGGACTTGCACCCATAACCAGGACTTCCCAGGAGGTCACCCATCTCAGATCGCCTCTTGCTCATGCCTGCTTGACTGTGGAGTTTTCCCCAAATCAAGCCCACTTAACTTGCTACCCCATTTGCAAAACCTCCATTTAGTTGAATATTTTTAGTGGGATGGTGAACCTGTGCTGTTGCTACAAAGAAATTGACAATATTTAAATATATAATTTTTCAATAAAGTTTTCTTATTTCAAATAATTTCATCTTCACACATCATTTCAACCAAATAAACTAAAAACTATATGCACACAATTGTAATAACATGCCAATAATATGAATCAAATTCTTAAATTTATTTATTCTTACCTCAATTTATCTTTCTCCCATTAATATTTTGATTAATTAGTTTCTTACATTTTTATTATAATTCATAATTTATTTTTGATTTCCCTTTTAAAATCCTTATTTTTATCTTCAAAACTCCTTAATTTCTTTAATTTTTTTTTTTTTTTTACCAAGATCTTGTTAACCTTTTTTGACATTTCTAATCATTAATTTTAAACTTAATTATCCCTTCTTGCTTAATATTCATCTAACAATCATATCTCCTCAATTACTTAATCAATCTTTCTTTATATATTTATGGTCTTGCTCTCTTCTTAATCATTACAACTTTATGCCCTTGATGATGAATGAAGTGTTCACCCTAAAGATAAACTCCAAAAAATCACACAATATTTCAAAAATATTCTTCTCCATGATTCCTACTTATAAATATCCACATACTAAACATATACCTCTCAATCACATCTTTTCCCTATATTTCCTACTTATAAATATCTACATACTAAACATATACCTCTCAATCACATCTTTGCCCTATATTGACCATTAAACATTTTTTATTTACATTGAACATGTAAATATCATCATAATAGAAATAATAAAAATTACCCAAAGCTTATTGAATGAATCTCCTCCCTTTCTTTGAACACCATACCATCGAAAATCACTTCAGCATTCCCTTTCCCCGCTTTGTGATATGCTTGTGAACAACACGATCCAAATTCACTTCAGCTTTTCCTCTCTCCACTTTGAAGTATGCGTGTGATTGTAATTGGAGATGTCAGTTATTTGAACTACATGGTCATCTGTTATGATTGTTTTGTTAAAATTGATTTATGTGCAGTGGTGTGTTGTATTGTATTATACCACACGCGTGAGTGGAAAATGCACAAGAGGAGAGGAATACTATAAAATGAAAAGAGATGGCGTGGAAAACTCATACCTTTCTCGGCCTTTTGGCTAAGATCAAGTGTAGTATCTGTTCTTATCAGTTTAATATCTGATACGTGGTTCATAGAACCACATGATATTAAATGAATTTTTCTAGGGGGAGGGCCCACATACAGTAGCTTGCTACTGGGGTTTTCGAGCGTCGCTTGTGCGTTGCACTACAGCACAAGCCAGGCGCACCCCACCAATACGAAACCAAAATAAATCTTGGGTTCACGTCCGATTATATTATTTTTGTTGGCCGATTTCGTTTACTGTAATGTTTACCTTTTATGGAGATGTTATTCGATTGTTGTACTTTCTATTTTTCGTTCATAAGTGTTAGAAAAACGACGGGTAATTCTTCAAATGTAGGGTTAGTCTCAGGTTTGAGAAAAACGAAGTGTAATTGTTCAAAGGTAGGGTTAACGTTGATTATTTATATTCATTTGTTTCACATTGTTTTCAGCCACGCCTCATATCTCATAGAGAATTAGGGCAGATGCCAAATATTTATTCTGCTAGATATGGGCAGATACCAATTTTTATTCTGCAGTAGGTTCTACAGTGTGGCAATGCTAATGTATGTGATCAGGATTTAGGGCAGAAAGATGCTAATATTTATTTTTACAGCAGCAATGCTATAATGTATGGGATTAGAACTTTACGGCATGACACTTAGGTTCTAATATTTATTCAGGTAGATGCCAATATTTATTTTACAGTTGCAAAAAATGGGATCAGAAACTAAGATGACAATATATGCGATCAGAATTTGGGGCAGAACATTTAATATTTTATTCTACAGCAGCAATGTCAATGTATAGGATAAAAACTTAGATTTTTTTTTGGTTAGGCAGGTAAGAAATGTGGGGTTTGAACTTCACAAAGTGCCAATCATGTGCAAAAATGTTAATATATGGGATCAGAACTAAAATGATAATGTGTGTGATCAGAATTTAGGGCAGAGCATTTAATATTATTCTACAGCAGTAATGTCAATTTTAATATATAGGATAAAACTTAGATTTTTTTTGGTTAGGCTGGTAAGAAATGTGGGGTTTGAACCTCACAAAGTGCCAAACATCATGTTGTTGTTTTTCGTTTTTCAATTATGCTAGCACTGCCCACGGGTAGATACCAATATACCAATATTTAACATATTTTTTAAATGCTAATGTTTGTTTGGGTAAATGCAAATATTTCACTAAGTGCCAAACATGTTTTTTTTTTTTTTCAAATTATGCTAGCACTGCCCACGGGTAGATACCAATATTTAACATGTTTTTTAAATGCTAATATTTGTTTAGGTAAATGCAAATATTTATTCTACAGTAGCAATGTTAATATATGGGATCAGTCCTATGGGGTAGAACAACATAGATTGAAGATTACATAGGAATGTTAATATATGGCATCAGAACTTAGTAGCAATATTAATATATGGGATGAGAACTATGGGGTAGAACAACATAGATTGAAGATTATTATATGTAAGGTGTGGATGCTAATATTTATTCTACATTATTTTACGTAAGGTGTAGATGTCAATATTTATTCTACAGTAGCAATGTGCAGAACAACATAGGTTGTCAAAAAGAACATAGTTTGTATTTTGACAATATATATGTAAAGAGATAAATATATGCTATCAGAATAGGGTAGAATAACATGGATTGAATGTATTAAATGTTAGTATATGGGATTCTGATTTAGGGCAGAACAACATAGTTTGTATTTTAGCAATGTGCAGAACAACATAGATTGTCAAAAAGAACATAGTTTGTATTTTGACGAATATATATGTAAAGACATAAATATATGGTATCAGAATAGGGTAGAACAACATGGATTGAATGTATTGAATGTTAGTATATGGGATTCTGATTTAGGGCAGAACAACATAGATTGTATTTTGTCGATATATATAAAGATTTAAATATAGAGCAAAATGAACTAGATTGCAGTTTGAGGATATATATGTAAAGATGATGCGGAACAACATACACTATATTGTGAGTTGCTTAGTTTTTCGCTGCGTGCGCTGCTCTGGCCTGCTGCGACAGTGAGCCTGCTGCCCTTGGAGACCTCGAGCATTTGGAGCAAGGCATCCTCCCAGCGGCCATGGAGGATTTGGGTCCTCCTCCGCCACCTTCTGCCTCCTCCGCCGCCTTCCGGCGATGAAGCCTTCAGATCGTTGTTGGCTTCGCTTATGTAGAAGAAGAAAATTGAAGCTGCAAAGTTTGTGAAAAAACTTGACGACATTCCAGAGATTTCTCTTGCTGCCCTTGGAGACCCCGAGTGTTTGGAGCAAGGCCTCTTCCCAGCTGCCATGGATGATCTGGGTCCGCCCCAGGCTCCTCCGCCTCCTCTGCCACCTTCTGCCGATGAAGCCTTCAGATCGTTGTTGGCTTTGCTTCTGAAGAAGAAGAAAATCGAAGCTGCCAAGTTTGTGAAAAAACTTGATGACATCCAGAGATTTCTCTTCCTCCTGAGGGGTCGATCTAGGTGGCCTTATCGCTAGCAGATCGTGCCCTTGTGGGACAGTTTACGGGTCTTTGGCCCTCTCCTAAAACAAATGAGCGTTGGGTTGTGAAAAACTAGGTTCCTTTGATCAAGAATAGTGTAACCTCTTACTTTTTGCGCAGGGTTAATTTTCGTTTGAATTCATTTCAAAAGAGGATAAAGATATGATCTTTAGGAATGGCCCCTACTTCATGGGCCCTCAAGGGCTGTACCTCAACAAGTGGACACCGGACTTCGATCTAGTAGTGGATGTCCCAACGACTGTTCCAGTCTGGGTAAGGCTGTCGAATCTACAAGTGCACTGCTAGAACTGGGATTCGTTGAAACACATAGGAAATGCTCTGGGAAAATTTATTGACAGAGCAAATAACAAGGATCAATATGATTGCGCCCGAATTTGTGCGAGGTCGACCTAGAGGTGGGTCTGCCAGAGGCAATGAAAATCAATGTCGGCAGTTGGTCCCATGTGCAAAAGATGGACTATGAGCAGCTTCCCTTAAAATGCCGAAAATGTCACGAATACAGGCACTTTGCTAGAGGTTGCCCGAGCAATGGAAAGGCGGAGAAAGGAAAAGAGGAGGGTTGGAATCAGGTTAAGCGGTCAAAGACTTATATCAAAAACCTAAAAGCTGTTGGGGTTCCAAAAGGAAAAGGTTCTCACCTGCTTCTGGCCAGCAAAACCCTACTCCTAAAGGGAAAGAAAATCCATTTGGGCCTCTCAGTTCAGCTTCAATAGAGGTTCAGGAGGTCGAGATTCAAAAGAAAGGGACTTCGGACAAAGGGACACCCTCAGGCTTGAAACAGGGTGAAAGCGCTTTAGAGAGATCTAAAGATAAACATGCAGAAGCTGAAGATGAGGAACAAGACTCGAAGGAATATGAGGAGGAAGGAGAAATACGGGAGTCACAAATCTCGACTAGAAGATCGACAAGAGGTCGAATGCCAGCTCCAGAAAAGAGAGAACAAGAAACATACAAAGATAAACTACAAGGCAGTCAACCAACCCTTGAGAAATTATTGGCAAAAACGCCCAAGATGACAAGAAACTAGACTCAAGGCTCCAAGGGAGCTTGTCACTCTTAGAAAAGTAATTGATGAAGGTTGTCTCTTGGAACTACAGAGGTTTGGGAAGTAAAGTGAAATAAGAAGCCATAAGAAGCATGCTTCAGATAGAAACCCTAGACATTCTTCTAATCCAGGAGACAAAACTGGAGGACAAAGTTTTCCTTCAAACAAGTAAGAAATTTTGGAATAAAGGTGGAGGACAGGCCGTCTCTGCTCGAGGAGCTTCGGGTGGACTAGGCACTTTATGGAATATAAGCAAATACTCACTGGTTACTGAGATCCTAAATACCCACTGGCTGTACGTGAAACTTCAACATCTTGAAACAAAGGAGGTTCTTAGCCTTTTCAATGTGTACGTCCCAGTTAATGCAGGAGAAAAGAAGACCTGCTGGGAGTCTATCAGAAATCTGGCAGAAATAAAGAACTTGGAAAACATCATCATAGTTGGAGACCTTAACCTCACCTTGCTTATCGCTGAGAAGCGAGGAGGTAGCATCATGAGAGATCCAGCAAGGGAATGGGTGGAGGACCTCATGCAAGATTGGGTTCTACTCGACATCAAACCCTTAAATGGTAAGTTCACTTGGTCAAACAAAAGAGTTGGTCCAGGTCATATTGCTGCTAAATTAGACAGATTTCTTATTCAAAGTTCATTTCTTCTCCTTGGTCTAGAGACTAGAATGCAATTTCTTCCTTGCAGTGTCTCAGACCATAAGCCAATCATGCTTGAGCTTTTGACCCAAAAGCATCTGGGCCCTATTCCATTTAGATTTAGTCCTCTATGGATTAAAAACCCGAACTTCATGGAAGAGTCAAGGAAAGTTGGAACTGCCCTATAAATGGCTCACCTTTCTTTGTTTGGGAGGAAAAGCTCAAAAGATTGAAAGTTGTGTTAAAAAGCTTGGTCAAAACCCTCCCCAATCCAGCAGTAGAAAGGAAATGTGCTCAAGCCAACGTTGAGACCCATCATCATCAAATGGAAGATGCAGTCATTACTAAGGGAGTTCTTGACAGGGAGGCTGATTTACAACATAAGTTTCATAAGGCTTGTTTGGCGGAGGAAGAGTTTTGGAGACAAAAATATCGCAGTCTTTGTCTCAAGGCGGGGGATAGAAACACACCCTTCTTCCACAAGAAAGCCCAAGCAAGAAGAAGTTTCAATTCCATTTTAGAAATCAAGGAGGAGGCCTCTACCCACAAGGATTTCATGAGCATTAAAAGGGCATCCTTCTCCCATTTTAAAAACCTATACAACGAAGAAGGTGTGGGGAATCATTCTTCTAAATTCTTGGATGTGGTTCCCACAGAGATTACCTCCAAGATGAATCAGTCCCTGGAGGCAAAGGTCACTAGAGAAGAAATAAAGGTTGCCCTCTTTGATATGGAGCCCGACAAAACCCCCAGACCAGATGGATTCACAACAAGATTTCTTCAATCATGTTGGCATATAGTGGAAAAAGATCTACACAAAATGGTATTGAAATCCCAAGCCTGCCAGAAAATTGGGGGCAGCAAAAACTCTGCCTTTCTTGCCCTCATTCCGATGGAAAAGAGAGCCAGTGCTTTTAACAGATTTAGGCCTATCTCGTTATGCAACATTGGATACAAATTAATAACGAAGGTGATAGCCAACAGATTGAAAGGCATCCTCCCAAAAATTATTCCGGATAACCAAGGTGGCTTTGTGCATGGAAGGCAGATTGTTGATAATTTCATTCTTGTGCAAGAGGCAATATATTCAAGCTTGCAACGAAAAGAAAAGGGAATGGTTGTCAAACTTGATCTAGCTAATGCATTTGACCGAGTTAGGCACAAATTTCTTCTTGAGGTATTGCACAAGTTTGGGTTTGGGACTGAATTCATTAACTAGATCCGTACCTATATCTCTGAGCCTTGGATAGCTCCCTTGGTGAATGGGCGAGTCGCGGGCTTCTTCAAAGCTACAAGAGGTCTTCGACAGGGATGCCCCCTCTCTCCCCTCCTTTTTGTTCTCCAAGCATCAGTTTTAAGTTTTTACTTGAACAAGAAGCTGCTTGATCAAGAAATTTTGGGACTCAATATAGCCAGAGGTGTCAAAAATATTAATCATGCATTGTTTGTTGATGATTCTTTGTTGCTGGGCGCAACCTCTCTGTCTTCCGCCTCCAAATTTGGATGACTATTGTGATGCCATGGGCAACAATTTAAACAAAGGGAAATGTTATATCTATTGCTGGAACATCTCAATCCGCATTCTCAATGCTATTTCTAGATGCTCGGATTTTGTTGGCTTTGCTAATTGGACTTCTTTCAAGTACCGGGGCCTTCCTATTTTTCAAA
This sequence comes from Pinus albicaulis, assembly GCA_034641835.2. Lineage (NCBI taxonomy): Eukaryota > Viridiplantae > Streptophyta > Pinopsida > Pinales > Pinaceae > Pinus > Pinus albicaulis. Next base: position 675,537,857 of record CM076583.1, read on the forward strand.
AATCCGCCTTCAGCAGAGATTGGCTCCCTCTCATAGATAAATTCAAACTTAGAATCCAGGCATGGAGATTCTTTTGGCTAAACATTGTTAGTAAGACAATGCTAATCAACGCAGTCTTCAGCAGTCTACCTATCTTCCCATTTTCAATTCTGTTGGCTCCTATTTGCATCCTCAAAAAGATGGAGGAGCTCATTTGAAGATTTTTCTGGAAAGGAGGCAAACAAAACGAAGATAGAATCCCTCTCGTCAGTTGGGAAAATGTTACCAAACCTCTTATGGAAGGCGGTCTAATTTTAAAATGCTTCGCTCTCAAAATATTGTGATGGGAGCCAAAATTGTATAGAGATCATGGCTCCCAAGCCAAGTTGGGCACATAAAGCGATATGGAGAAAATATTTCAAAGGATAGAGGAAACACTGTTTAGACAACCCCCTTCCTTCCTCAGGCACACACATGATTAAACTCTGTGCGCTGGCTATTCCTTTGATTCAATCCCACACATATTGGGTCCCGGGTAATGGCAGGCTCATAAACATTTGGCAAGACAACATAATGTTCAAACTGCCTTTGGCCGATGATCCCTCGCTGAGTTCACTACACAATTGGATGATAAACACATGATTTATCTCTTTGTGGGACATCTCCTACTGGGAAGACTGTTGCTGGTCAGGTTGGAAACATATTCAGGTCCCTGCGGAGTTGAAGACATACTATGCCTCCTTGCTCGCCCATCTTCATGGCATGGCACCGTTGCACGAAAGACTGCTGGATAAAAGTGGTTGGGGTCAATTCGACACCTACACTGTTGCTTTGGGCTACGCAAAACACTTGGAGATGCCTCACGTCCCAACAAACCCAACGATTTGGAAGGGGCTTTGGAGCTTCAAATCCATCCCTAAATTTGATTTCTTTTGCTGGCTTATGTGTCATAACAGGAATTTGACCGATGACAGATAAAAAAAGAGAGGATTCCAAGGTCCCTCAAGATGCCAGATGTGTTGTTAAAACGAAGAGAATGTTTGCCATCTTATGCTGGAATGTAAATTTGCTGCAGAGGTTTGGCATGAGGCTCTGTCTCCATGGGGTAACAACTTCGCTCTTCCAATTTCCATACCTGATCTATTTGCAAATTGGCTTCACAAATATCCAGGGGCCCTCCCTAAGAACGACAGCTTCAAAGCCTTTCGGCTCTCTCTTCCAAAGATAATCTGTTGGAAAATTTGGCTTGAAAGGAATAACATAATTTTCAGAGACAAGGACCAGAATGCAAAAATAGTCATAGTTAAGATTAAAAGCCAATTGAAAGACAGCTTAGGTGGGCACCTTGAAACATCCAATTTAAGCTTGTAGGATATGGAATGGAGTGACATGATGGGCCTTAATTTCTTAGCGGAAACAAGGTAAAATAAGATATGTCAAGATTGGCAAATTAGACTCAATGAGAAAGACTTTTTAGAATGGGTTATTAAGCAAGCCAGTCACTTCTTATTCTTTGACGAGGCTGCCAAAGGCAATCCCGAGAAAGCTAGTGCAGGTGGGGTTATTAAGAATCTAGAGGGCAGAATTGAACATAGTTTTACTTGGGGCTTGGGTCATTCCACAATCATTCAAGCTGAAGCTCTTGCTCTTCTCCAAGGCCTCATGTAAGTTAAAAAATTTGGCATCAAAGAGGTAATCGTTATTGGTGACTCTCAATCCATCGTTATTGTGGATAATATTATTCCTAAAGATCTCAGGTTTGCTAGATTGGTGAAGAGAATCAAATCATTGTCAAAAACTCTTCAAAGGGTGAGCTTCTTCCATGTTCTGCGGGAGAATAATAAGGATGCAGATATAGAAGCTAACAAAGCAGTTCTTCTTTATGCTGAAACACTTTCAAGTAACAGGGAAGATGAATGGGATCCTATTCCTTAAATTCCCGTCTCATGTTCTACTGCATATTATTGCAGCAGTTTGTTTGTATCCACACGTTAGGGAAAATTTCAGAGATTGAAGTGATTGCTAGTTGTAAGACACACCAGCATATTAGCACCCGAGCCATAGATATCAGGATAGGTGAGGAAAATTGGGAACTGCCCCCAAATTTTGTAATATGTTTCGAGGCATTCATGCCAAAGATCTAATACAAATCCATAAGATCTAATACTATATTGTATTTTTATGATATTACATTGTAAAGAGATATTGTATTTTGAGGATGTAATTTGACGATATACATGCAAAGAGATATGTGAAAATAATATGGAACAACATATACTATATTGTATTTTTATGATAGTACATTGTAAAGAGATATTGTATTTTGAGGATGTAATTTGACGATATACATGCAAAGAGATATGTGAAAATAATATGTATTGATAGAAACAATATTATATATAGTGCAAAATGTTTTTTTTTACACTGCATATCAAATTTCCACTTGGTGTCCTTTATATTTCTTTATTACATTTTTTTTTCACTTTGCTACAGCTCTTAGTGAATGAACATGATGAACATGTTCAATTAACAGTAGTACAATGATACCCTGCCCTTTCCGGTTGGAGGTAAAGTGATTATTTACAGTACACACGAATGGATCCAGGCTAAACCATCATCTTTCTTATTCCGAAACCTTAAGCTAGCTCAAGTTGTTCGCTTACGATCTAGGTTGAGATTATAAGACTATAATCTTGTCCCTCTCTGGTTTTGATGACCTTAGTTTTTGAATTCTTGCTTTCACTGATTTAACAGGTTTCTCTGTGTTTTTTTGGGGAATTTAATGACCCAGTTTTTTATTCTTGATTCCATTATTCCACTAGTATTCTAATAAGGTGGAAGCAAATTCCCAATTATGGACTCTGATTTTAACAGGCTTTCCAAACACAACGATCGCGGGCCAACACCTCCATATTTGGGTTTGCTCCAAGTAAGTTTTGTAATTTGAATGACAAAGTTTTGTAGTTTGAATGACAAATTTGGGAATGACACATTTATTTTGAAATTTTTCCTCTGAATTTCAAACGTCACCAAGTACATTGGTAAGAGGATCATAGAGAATCATAAGTGGTGTGCTAGCCCACAAATTCTTCTAACATATCATGTTCTAATTCTAAAAGTTACAAGGTTGTATTCAGTATCTTCCTCCATTTAAAGTAGTATTCGATATTTGTGACCTTTATTGTTTCAGAACACACTATTTGTATCTGAATTAAATAGTGGCTAAATTATATTGAGCTATAAGTTTTTGAAATTTTATTTTATTTTATTTTTTATTTATTTATTTATCTAACTTATCGGGAATTGAACATTAAATTTATTATTTTACATATGATTTCAGAACAAAGTGATCACGAATTAAACTACATCTCATGAACAAATTTTATTTAATTTTAATAAAACACTCTCTAATTTATTAATAGTCTTATTAATTAATGTGTGAGTTCTCTTATTAATAAGGTGAATTCTCCATCTTATTAACATGGTGAATTAGTGAATATCATTGATTATTTTAACTTGTGAATTTTGGAATGGAATTGTAAGCCTTGCGTATATAAATTGAATTCTCTTATTAATAAGGTGAATTATCAATCTTATTAATATGGTGAATTAGTTAATATCATTGATTATTTTAAATTGTGAATTTTGGAATGGAATTGCAGGCCTTGCATATATAAATTAAAGCATCTAACAAATTCTTCAATGTACAGTTGGTGCAATATAACAAATTAAAGGGAATGCATGTTTGAAAAGATGAAAAATCTAGAGTGACACCCTCTCTAGTGCTCTGCGTTGCCCAGCGAATTGAAAATCGACATAACTAAGCCAAGGTATTTCTACAACACTCTATTATTTGGAAACAGTTCCACAATTATGCTTTCAATGATAATGACTGTCCTAACACTTGTTGATGATAACATCCTTTTCACTCAAATAAAAAGAACTTATATTTTTGTTGGAAGAAGGTAGACGATTAACAGAGATGAAGTGTTTCCAGCTCATAATAAAGCTTGCTTTAGATAATGCCATCAAAATTGCCTTACCTTTAGATTTCTTACGAGGAAACTCCATTGCAAGTGCACCAAGTCGGGTATGATTTCCTAACTCGATCAATAATATCTATAATAATATCCATTTAATATCCATTTGACTTATGTAATAAGTTTGTTTTTAATCATGGAATTGGCAATTGGGTTGGTTTCTTATTCTTGTAATACATGGTCTATTTTAATGGCTAACACTATAAACATTATAATCCTATAGTATTTAAGGGTGTCTTTTCCTAGACATAGGTCAATCGAAGAGAGATTAGATTTGAACTCAATTCACTTCGATCATAATACTTCATTTTCACTAACTTGCTAATTGACTGCCCCACAAGCAATTTGGTGGTTTTTTAAAAGATAATGCTCATTAGCAATAATAATTTGGTGTCTAATTTTCATTTTTAATCCATTCAAATCTCAAATAAGTAGTTTTGTATTATTGATGTTTTTTGAAATATGGCCAAAAAGTTGTGTGTATACAAACTGAAATCTATTTTCAATTTTATTTGGTACTTATCTTATTATAATACTTTCTAGAAAATCTTTGCACTGTCAAAATATTTCTAATTTATATGTCCAAATCATAAGATAACATGACATAATGCAATTCATTATATACCTTATCATATATATCCCAATGTAGAGAATCCGGTAAATCCTATATAGGGACTTGAATGTTATTCAAGTTTGGTGGCTGCATTACATTTCATGCATGTATCATCACCTTTAGCAACAATTTTATTGATTTCAATACTCGTTTCTTCTAGTTTCTAACTTTCGTTCTGATTCCTGATATTAAGAATACATTTCTTTTTATAGTTTCTAACTTTCTTTCTGATTCTCGACATTAAGAACCTATTCTTTTTAATTTTTTTCTAACAGTTTTATTCTTTTTTGAATACATTTCCTCCTTGGTTTATTAAGCCAAACTGTTTTCTTTGCATTTTATTTTATACCAATGCCTAATAGATATCAATGCCTTTATCGCTGTAATGAATGAGAATATATTTGTAAACACAAACTATTATTTGGTAATATTAATATATAATATTGATAAAAAGAAGCGATTATCCTTCCCATGTACAATTTAGGTACAACAATTTTAGTAAAGTATAACCGTTTCACTTTTAACATGTCTCAAAAATATTTTATACACTCAAGTATGATATTTGGTAAAATAAAGCTTTTGGAAACGTTGTTTTGTGTTGCTACCATTAACCAGATTGTGCAAAATTGAAGCTAGGTATATTAGGACTTTTTCAAGTAGATCAAAATATCCAAGGCTAACCATATTTTATATTCACCCTTTATCTTCATAAATTGGTAATTGTAGTGTATCCAAATCTATGCTTCTATTTATGGTTTTTGGTCATTGTCACATTTTCTATTCATGGTTCCTAGGCATTGTCGTATTCATATAGTCGTGAAGGTTATGCAACAAAATATCTCTTTTCTAATCTTTAAACCAATAATTAATAGCTTTTAAAAACAAATAATACCAAAATCATAAATAAGAGAAGTGTTGTCACTGATTTTTCTATTCACTAATGTAATTTTACACACAGATATATGAAGACTTTCTTGATAGATAGATAGATACATTACCTATTATAGTCATGACTAGTTGAGAAAATATCTCAACCAAATACTACTTCCTTAACCACTCAATAAGGTTTTGTTAATTTTGGACAACTAGGTCCAAACTCCATATTGTGATGCTCAGATGAAGATGCCAATATTTTTATTGGATTCCTCTTTTGGAGAGGTGCAAGATCGATCTAAAGATCATCTTGATCCAATGAGAAGAACATTTATTTGAATTTATTCAAAATATGTGCAGGTTGGCCTTAAGGTTTTGTGCCCCAGCAGTTGTGTCACACACCCTCACTGATGGATATAAATTGGTCAACATTGGAGGACATTTTCACTCATCTCATCCTCACACATTTCTCTCTCCTCATCTGATTGGTTTGATGACCTTGGAGGCTCTTCTCTCCACACGTGGGAAATTTCAACAACAACTCTTATGTTTTCGGCCTACGGTTTCTGCAACAACTTTGACTAGCATTGACTTTGGTAAATTCAAGGTCAAACAGACCTGAAACTTTCCCTAAATTTCGATCTTTCAAATCCGCATTTTTTGGCACTATTCCAGAGGCTAGACGTTGAATTTGACTTTGCTGCGTTGACCTAAATGCTGCTGTTGTTTGAGTTGACTGTTGACTGATAACGTTGAATTTTGAGTTGACCATTTTGGATGTCCTAGAGGGTTGTGTGACATTGCTGGTTGGCTGACCATATTGAGACTTTGCTCGTTGAAGCATCCTATTGACCTCCGTAATGCACCAACACACTTATATATTTCTAGCTTGTCTTCTGTCGATCTACTGGTATGTTCTATCATAATTTTACTTTATTGTTTATGTGATTGCTGACTGATATTGGGATAAAAAGTAAAGTTTCATCAAGCATAGAACATCTACAAAAATTTACATTGTATCAGAGCGAAGGTGAAGACAACCCTAATTTGTATCAATCAACGAAGAAGAGGATGGGTTTCTCAAACTACAATGGATTTAAGGCTGATGAAAAATTGACGAGGAAGGATGAATTCCATGCTTGGAAGATGACATTGGATCTTAACTTGGAAAACCAAGATGTCATGGACTATGTGCAGGGTAAAATCCAAGAGCCTCCATCCACTGCAACTGTTGCTACCAAAACAAAGTATGAGAAGGGGGAAATCAAAGCAAAGCTGATGATCAGGGACTCAATTCATAAGAGTCTGGTTGCCTACATCTCTGAGCTGGGCACATCCAAGGATATGTATGATTAGTTGGTCCACATGTTCAAGTCCAATAATGTGAATCAAGTCCTATTCTTCAAGAATCAATTGAAGAATTTGAAGAAAGACAGGGATGAGTCTGTTCAATCATATTTTTTGAAGCTGACCAAGATCAGGAATAATCTGTTGGCTATTGGGGAGACAATAGCTAATCGAGAGATGGTACTTACCGCACTTGGAGGTCTCTCATCCGAATGGCATGTGTTCAACACTACCATTCTCAATAACAATGTGATACCTGACTTTGACGAAGTACTATCAAGATGCGTACAAGAAGAGACAAGAATGAAGGAATATGAAAATGAAGGAAATGGTGCCTTCATTGCTCATTTTAGAAAGAAGAACTTTGGTGGTCCAAGGAACAAAGGAAGAGCAGGGGCCCAAGGAAAGAAAGGCAAGTGCTACACTTGTCACAAGCCAGGTCACTATGCTAGAGAATGCCCTTTAAAGAAGGATTCTCCCGATGATGATGACAAAAACAACAACTGGAGGAATGGAAATCAAAGGAACAACAGGTTCATGTTGAGATTGCAACAAGATGATGAGCTTAGTGGAAAGGAGTTGCCTTCACTAAGTGGGTCCGCAGGCTATTTTTGGCGCAAAGTTTATTTTTAGACTATGTCTATTTTTAGACATATGGATCATGTTCTATGAGTTGCAGGATGCTATTTGTGGATGGTTGGTCAAGTCGGAAAAAATAGATGGACTTCTATTTTTAGACATACTGGGCGGAATCTATTTTTCGATTGCCAGTCTAAAAATAGATATGTCAAATATTATTAGCTCTTAATAATATTTAGACTCTAAACATTATCTTATTCTCTTGGAGCACTTCAGTTAAGTGCACAGATGTGGCACAGGAGCTGACAGAAGGAATTACGCTATTCCTAGGGGTTAAGTGGAGCTATTTCATGGAGACTTCAGTTAGAACTCATGTGAGAGAGTTTGGTGGAGTTGATTGAGGAGTTAATAGAGTTGTGTTCAGTTTAACTAATCTAAACATAGTTGAACTAGTAGTATTTAGTCTAACTTATTAATACACTAGTGAAGAGTGGTGTGAATTAATTATTAATTAATTCACTAATTATAAACTCATTAATCAACTAAAGAATACATCAGTTAAATTCAGTTAACTTCAGTGCATGGACAGTTTCAGTGGAGACCAGTGGAGAGATAGGTGAAAGAGCAGGTTAACTATTAGTTGTGACTATACTGTTGCATATTTGCAACTACCAGTGATTGGAGAAGCCCATGAGGATTGCATAGTACAAGCTAGGTGGTTTATGTTATTTAATGAGCCATCCTACAACATTTATTACGCAATAGAGGCTGGCTATCAAGTGGCAAAAGATTGGAGCATGTGTTTTGCTAGATCTAGCTTGATAGTGTGTAGCAATTGAGGGTGTGCATGAGAGCTTGTGAGGAGCTTTTGTACTATGATTGTTACATGATCTCCATGACATATAATATACAGATAGTTGGGGTTTTCGGCTTTAAGCTTTCCCATTAAATACTGTGTTCATATGTGTGATTGTTTGTGGTTTTAATGTATGCATGCAATTGATTTTATTTCCGCATGTGATGATCAATGGTAGAAGAGATTCTGTATTATGCATGAAGCTAAAATAGTGTGTGATCAGGAGAATCTCGGTGAATAATATATCAGTTATTCAAAATTTTCTACATGGTATCAAAGCGATATTGATCATTGGAGCAATTGCAAAACATTGAAGCGGTTGAGTTTTGTGCTGGTGGAATTCGAATTTGCAGTAGTGTTTTCTTGGTGTTGAAGTTGAGATGTCTTTCAACGGATTGCGATTGGAGTATGCCCTTGAGGGAAGCTTGAATTATATTGCATGGAAGGACAGGATGGAGGTGGTGCTGGATGACAATGGGTTGAAGGAGTTCATAGATGCAGAAATTCCAAAGCCTACTTCTAGTGATGCTGCCATACTTGACGCATGGCAAAAGAAGACATCAAAGTGTCGAAGGATTCTGTTGGAAGGTGTGAAGGATCACATAGTGTCCAGCCTTCATGGTAAGGCTTCTCCATTCTTGATGTGGAAAGCTTTGACAGATTTATTCCAAAGCAAGATCGACCAGAGGAATTTGGCGCTCAAGGATAAACTCGGGAACATAAAAATGGAGAAAGGCGACAGTATGCCCAAGTACCTCACGAAGTTCATCCAATGCAGGGATGAGCTGGGAAGTGTGGGGGTGACTGTTGATGACGAGGAATTGGTGAGCTTGGCTCTCCTTGGGCTTTCGAAGAGTTGGCATTCCTATCAGGATTCTGTCAATGGTCGGGAGAAATTTCCAGGATGGGAGCGACTTTGGTCGGATCTTGTGCAAGAGGAGATAAGGCAGAGTACCAGGGACCGATCTTCATCAAAGAACTCTGATGAAGAGAATTGCACTTTAGCTTCCAAAGCAAAGAAAGGGAAGAGCAAGAAAGCTTCTTAATCTGGTGCGAAAGGCAAGAAGCAGGACATGTCCAAGGTGAAGTGCTTTCACTGTCACCAACACGGACATTACGCCACTAATTGTCCATAGAAGAAGAAAAATAAGCAGGCTGCTGGATCTGCAGCTGGAGAGGCCTTAGCCTCGCAGTTTGAGCTGGATTTTTCGCTGATCTCATGCTTGGTCTCAAGTGTGATGGGTTCAGTGTGGTTTCTTGACAGTGGTGCATATTTTCACATGACAAGAGATTGAGATTTGTTTACTGATCTGGATGAGAAAGATCTTGGAGTGCACATCGAGATGGGCGATGATGGTAGATACAGTGCGACCGGTATCGGTACCATTTCCTTTGAGAGGGAGTCTGGTAAACCCTTCGTATTGAAGGAAGTGATGCATGTTCCAGGATTGAAGAAGAATCTTATCTCTGTGGCGATGTTAGAAGACAAGGGACATGATGTTGTCTTTAGCGAGGGAAAGGCTTTCCTACGTAGTAAGGAAACTGGTGAGACCCGGAGGATAGGGGTTCGAGTTAAGAACCTTTATCAATTGCAGGTAGATGGCTGTGCAGCAATGGCAGGCAAGGCAGAAGGAGTGGTGAGCCGAGATGATGGCGAGTTGTGGCACCGGAGATTGGGCCACCTTCACCATGGAGCTTTGAAGATACTGCAGTAGATTTCTACTGGGCTTCCTAAAGGCACTCTTGCGCAGTCAGATCAGTGCAAGGGGTGTACCTTAGGAAAATTTGTGAAATCCACCTTTCACGAGAAGGATAGTCGCGCCACGACGATCCTTGAGAGAATTCACACAGACGTGTGTGGACCTTTCTCAGTAGCTTCGACAGCAAAGCACAGGTACTATGTGATATTTGTTGATGATTTTTCTCGGAAGTGTTGGATCTTCTTCATGCAGAAGAAGAGCAAGACATACTCAAGTTGCGACGAGTTCAGGAGCCTTTGGTTAGAAAGGGGAATCGGGAAGCAAGTGAAGGCTCTTGGGAGCGACAATGGTGGTGAATTCATCTCTGGCAAATTCAAGGACTTTTGCAGCGCAGAAGGAATTCGAAGAGAGCTCATAGCACCTCATAACCCACAGCAGAATGGGGTTGCTGAGCGGAAGAACAGAACGATCGTGGGTGTTTCACAGGCGATGTTGCATGATCAGGGCCTTCCCATACACTTGTGGGCTCAGGTATGCAATACTACAGTATATGTGCAAAACCATTGTCCTCACAGGATACTTGGCATGAGTACACCCGAGGAGGCGTTTTCTGGTAAGAGGCCTGATATTTCCCATTTGAGGATTTTTGGTTCACCTGTTTACATTCATGTGACGAAGGATTCCAGGAAGAAGCTGGAGCCGACTGCGGAGGTTGGGATATTTGTGGGGTACACTGATATGCCCCACAACTATCGTGTGTATTTGCTAGACAGTCGCAAGACTGTTGTGCGACGGGATATCAAATTTCATGAGGAGAAAGCCATGAAGTGTTCGCTTGAGAGGGAGCCACACTTGCATGCAGATGAGGAGCTATTAGTTCCTAAGGATGAGTCTCTGGATGTGGATCAGCCACAAGAGGAGGTTCATGGAGTGGAAGAGACCACTCAGGCAGCGCCAACCATCAGAGGGCGGAAGCGCACTACAGAAGCTGAGCGACTGGCTCAAGATGTAGAGAAGGTTGTAGGAGCACCTACATCACAGCGCAGACAGAGACAGTCACCTGACCAGTATACTGGATACATGGCTCTTATGAGCAAGTGTATCATGACGGAGCCATCCTCTTTCGAGGAAGCTGTGGAGGATCTCGCATGGGTAGATGCCATGGTGGAAGAGTATGATTCGATTGTCAGAAACAGTGCATGGGAGATTGTCCCAAGGCTGGAAGGGAAATCAGTGGTGGGTTCGAGATGGATCTACAAAGTGAAGCAAGTAGCTGACGGGAGTGTGGAGAAGTACAAGGCAAGATTTTTTTCCCGAGGCTTCTCACAGATTGAGGGGATCGATTATGAGGAAACCTTTGCACCTATCGTAAGGTATTCTTCCATACAGACGATTCTTGTTCTCTCAACGCAGATGGGGTGGCACATTCATCAGATGGATGTGAAGACTGCGTTCCTCAATGGGGTGATTGAGGAGGAGGTGTACATAGAGCAGCCCGAAGGTTTCAAGATATTCAGCAGTGAGTGGCATGTGTGCAGGCTCAAGAGAGCACTGTATGGGTTGAAAGAAGCACCTCGTGCTTGGTACACATGGATAGACAGTTATTTCACCGGGCTTGGATTCTCCAAGAGTGAGGCGGATCCGAACCTATACCAGATTGTGGTGGAGGGTAAGTTGCTGATCATTGTACTTTATGTAGATGATTGGATTTTAACGGGTGATGAACTGTTGATACACTCATGCAAGGCTGATTTTGCAAAGGAGTTTGAGATGAAGGACTTGGGCCTCCTTCATTATTTCCTGCGATTGGAAATTTGGCAACGCAGTGATGGACTGTTTGTTTCTCAAGGCAAGTATGCCCGGGAGATGCTGGAGAAGTTCAACATGCATGGCTGCAAGCCTGTTGATACTCCTCTTCCTGGTGGATGGAGGAAGGACGATGCTACTTCAACGGAGGTAGTGGATGCCACTATCTATCGACAGTTGGTGGGATCGCTTATGTATCTGGTCAATAGACGACCTGACATATGTTTTGCTGTTAACCAGCTTTCACAAGCTATGGTTAAGCCTACCAAGCTCTACTGGAAGGCAGGCATGCATGTATTGAGATATCTCAAAGGCACATCGGGATATGGATTATGGTATAGACCGTCGTATGAGGTGAGGTTATGTGGCTTCATGGATGCAGATTGGGCAGGGAGCCCAACGAACAAAAAGAGAACATCTGGAGGGATTTTCAGTATCGGGTCAACAACAGTTTCTTGGTACATCAGGAAGCAGAGATTTGTGGCACTCAGTTCAGCAGAGGCCGAGTATATGGCAGCGAGTTTGGCTGCATGCGAGGCTATCTGGATGAGGAAGATCTTAGACAGATTGTTTGGTTCACACTTAGATCCTACTGTGATATATTGTGATAATTAGAGTTGCATTAAACTCTCGGTTAATCCAGTATTTCATGATAGATCTAAACACATTGACATCTGGTACATCATATCAAAGATTGTGTGCAGCGGAAGATCATGTTACTTTCATACATTCCCACGGAGGATCAGGATGCTGATATCTTGACGAAGGCGCTCACCAGGAGCAAATTCGAATACCACAGAGGCAGGATAGGGGTGGCAGATAATCCTTATCTTGTTGAGAGGGAGTGTTGATATTGCAACAAGATGATGAGCTTAGTGGAAAGGAGTCGCCTTCACTAAGTGGGCCCGCAGGCTATTTTTGGCGCAAATTCTATTTTTAGACTATGTCTATTTTTAGACATATGGATCATGTTCTATGAGTTGCAGGATGCTATTTGTGGATGGTTGGTCAAGTTGGAAAAATAGAAGGAATTATATTTTTAGACATATTGGGCGGAATCTATTTTTAGATTGCCAGTCTAAAAATAGATATGTCGAATATTATTAGCTCTTAATAATATTTGGACTATAAACATTATCTTATTCTCTTGGAGCACTTCAGTTAAGTGCACAGATGTGGCACAGGAGTTGACAAAAGGAATTAAGCTATTCCTAAGGGTTAAGTGGAGCTATTGCATGGATACTTCAGTTAGAACTCATGTGACAAAGTTTGGTGGAGTTGATTGAGGAGTTAATGGAGTTGTGTTCAGTTTAACAAATCTAAACATTGTTGAGCTATTTGTATCTAGTTTAACTGATTGATACAATTAGTGAAGAGTGGTGTGAATTAATTATTAATTAATTCACTAATTATAAACTCATTAATCAACTAAATAATACATCATTTAACTTCAGTGCATGGACAGTTTCAGTGGAGACCAGTGCAAAGATAGGTGAAAGAGCAGGTTAACTATCAGTTGTGACTATACTATTGCATATTTGCAACTACTAGTGATTGAAGAAGCCCATGAGGATTGCGCAGTACAAGCCAAGTGGTTCAAGTTATTTAATGATCCATCCTACAACATTGATTACGCAATAGAGGCTGGCTATCATGTTGCAGAGATTGGAGCATGTGTTTTTCTAGATCTAGCTTGATTAGTGTGTAGCAATTGGAGGTTGTGCTGAGAGCTTGTGAGGAGCTTTGTACAATGATTGTTACATGATCTCTATGACATATAATATACAGATATTTGGGGGTTTTCAGCTTTAACCTTTCCCATGAAATACTGTGTTCATATGTGTGATTGTTTATGGTTTTAATGTGCGCATGCGATTATTTTTATTTCCGCAATTAATGATCAATGGTAGAAGAGATTCTGTATTGTGCATGAAGTTAAAATAGTGTGTGATCAGGAGAATCTCGGTGAATAATATAACTTTATTCAAATTTCTACAGTTCAAGGGGAAGAGGAAGGCTCCCTGCGGCGGAAATGGTCAACCTTTCAAAAGGTCGAGCAATTCCAGGTATGAGGAATCAAATGTTGTTGATAAAAGAAATGAATGCATTCTTGTATCTGCCCTCTCTGCTGCATCTCCACCCAACACTATGGATGTCTGGTTGATAGATAATGGTGCTTCAAGGCACATCACTGGGTTCAAGGAAGCACTTTCTGATATGGTTGAGAAGGATACTAATCTGGAAATTATCCTTGGAGATAATGCCACATATCTCGTGAAAGGGACAGGGACTGTGACCCTCCACTTGTCTCAAGATCAAGTCCTCTGTTTACAGGATTTACTCTATGTACCTGATTTGAAAAAGAACCTTGTGTCTATATCGGCCATGGAAGAAAAAGGTTTCAATGTGACATTCATTGATGGGAAGGTGCGTATCTAGAAGAAGAGTTTCAAGGAAGATATCATGATTAGGTTTAGAGTTTATACAATATACCAGGTGATCAGGAGCTCAAGTCCAAGCTATGGAAAAAGATCAAAATTTAAAGTGTTCAAAATCACTTGCAACCTGAATGACCGGATAGGCCTTGTCGATACGATCCCGACGCCACCAACGACACTCAAATCTGACATCGTATATGAAATTTATGCGAGTTTGAAGTTTTCAGTAAACTGTAAAAAACTTAGTTGACCAGGTTTGACTTTCAAATTTTGAAAAATTAAAAAAGGAATATTCTTGGAATATTCCTCAAAATATTCCCTAGAATATTCCACTCGGGCCAATCATTTTACGACAAGTGGCAATCATGTATTGGGTGTTGGTTAAACTTTGGAGTTTTGGGCCAATCATGGGTTGCCACGTGGCGGCCCGGAGGCTACCACGTGGCCCCCTGGCCGGTAGAAATTTTGGTGGTAAAAGTTTTTTATTTGGCAGGAATCGATGTCGGGTCGCCCACCTACCAGCCAAAATGCCCCATCGCTTGGGCTACACATTTCTTAACAATCTATGGAATCACGTTCTATTTAATGTTTTAATTAAAATGCGACGGAAGAGTTAAGGGGCTAGCCTCGATCATATGATCCTATGCCCATAACCCTGGCCTTAAGGCCTTTAACCTCCGGCGATTATTCAGCGGGTTGGAAACAATCACATGTGGCCACGTATCCAACACGTATTGCCACTGTTTTCAAAACGATTATGTTAACTGTTATCTCCGACGGTTAATCCACAACCGATCACATGCCGGCCTTAAAAATTAATGCCAAAACCAGCGGTTCCACTAATTTTGGGCGGAGTCCACCATTTTGGGCGGAGTGCCAAGTTTGGCATTGCTAACTCCAGTTTCTCCACTTTTAGTGGAGTTTTTAAAGTGCCATTGGGCAAAATACTGTTCTGGTCATAACTTCTCCAATATTGGACCAAATTGGACGAAATTTTGGTCAATTTTGGGTATTCTAAGGATTATGGAGCCATTGAGATATGTTTTAAAGCTATTAGAGTTTATATTCATCCCCTTTTGCTTTAGGGAATCTTGGAGAGCCATTAGGGGCAAGAAGGAGTTGGAGCTGTTTTGGGCTATGCTTAACCATTTGAGGTGAACCAAAAACCAATTTTGATTATTTTCAGCATTCCAGAGCCATTGGAATAGGTTACAGAGGCATTATAGGTGTTATAAAACCATTTTATCTTCATGGAAGCTTGGAGAGCCACCAGGGCCATTGGGGAAATGGAGTTATTTGGAGTTGTACCTCACTGTTCGAGGTGAACCAAAAACCATTTTCAGCTATTTTACACCTTTTGAACCTAATGGAAGAGGTTTCAGAACTGTTTTATGACTTTTAGAGCCCGAAAATCTTTAGGATAGTTTTCAGAGCCATTAGGGCCATTGGGGAAATGGAGCTGTATTGAGTTGTACCTCACTGTTTGAGGTGAACCAAAAACCATTTTCGACTATTTTCTATCTTTTGAACCTAATGGAAGAGGTTTCAGAACTATTTGAGGACTTCTACAGCCCGAAAAGCTTCAGAGGAGTTTACAGAGCCATCAGGGCCTTGTTGAAGAAGGCACTGTTTATGGTAATTCTTCACTGTTTAGTGAATATGGAAAGACATTTTTAGCATATTTCATGTCTTCTGATTCTATATTTATAGTCATATTTTCCTATTGAGGCACTTTTAAACTTGTATTAGCATTTTGGAGCATTTTAATACAAGAGGACAAGCCAATTTGGGAGGCTTGGTCCAGCAAACGTAGCCCAGGAAGGGTGAACTGCTCACCAAACATTTGTGTCATGTTATGCTGAAGTTATCTTGTTGTATATTTCTGATTTAATATGTTAAACATCAAATTAAATTAACTTTCCCTGACACATAAACTCATAAACAGTTACCAAAAACACTTTGTTTAATCAACAAGACATGGAGAATTTTGCACACATTTAATTAAATGGAAATGGATATCTTGCACACATTTTCAATTACTTCCATTTTCAGATCAAATGGTATCAGAGCATAGGTTGAGCTTAGGTTGAGCATTTTTTGTGTGCAAAAGGTATTAAAACAATGTAAAAGATTGACTGTTTTATTGGTTACAAAATGGATGTTTGTATGAGTTTGCTTGAGTTGAAAAAGAAAGTTGTCTCCTCTACTAGTTCATCGTCTTTCAAAGACAAAAAGGATGGACATTCCATGCAGAAAAAGAGGTATAATTATTCACATGATCAAATTGATTATGTTTCAGCAAAGAATGATAATTTTGCTTGTTCAAATGAAAGAAAGTTTTGTTGCACATTTTGTGGTGGATTTAACTATGTTGCTTCAAGATGCTGGTTGAAAAAGAAAGCACACAGGAAGAAAAAGAGGCAAAGAAAAATTTCTCAGAAAGTGCTTAAGAGTTGCACATTTTTTCAAAATAAGGGACATGATGTCTCTCATTGTTGGACTTTGCATCCAACAAGTCGTCCAAAGCACATGCAGATAGAGGACAAAAAGATTGGCGCAAGTGGATCTATGGATTCCATTATCAATGTGGAAATGGAAGATTCACATGTAGAAATGTTGCAGCAGGAAAAGACGCCATGGAGTTGGCTTGGTAGGAAGTGGATTAACTTCTTAATGCAGTAAGTCATACTCATTTTGTGCATGCAAATTTCAGATTTTGTATGCATGTATTTCAATTAAAAATTTGATGCAAGATTGCATGTAAAAGAAGTTTCAGTTGAAGGAATTTCTTTTTTGTTGCAAAATTTCGCCATGGAGATGTAAAAGATGAGTATGATACTCACTTATATTGCAGCAATGTCTTTTAGTTCAGCTCTTATAGTCACCCACATGTTTTGGGGATGTTGTAATTGTTGGTATTTGAAAATAAGAGTTGAAGTTGCACATGTACATAGAGTTTGTATGTGTAATTAGCGAACTGTATATAGGTTCATTGTACATGATACATACAAACATGTTTGTCAAGATGTATCTTGTTGTTTATTGACTTGTGTCGATTGTGTCACACATTTTTGTCGACTTGTGTCGATTGCGGGCACACTTTTTACATTGATGGTTGTGTCAATTGTATGGCACATTTCATGTCAACTTGTTGTTGATGTCGTATGTTGCACAAGGTGCCTTTGGTGTCGATTGGTGCAGAAAACGAAGTGTCAGTGCAAAGCAGTGCAAGATTCCATGAGATGGAAAGGCATGCAAGCAAAGAGGGCACAAAGGTCAACAAGGGTCATTGCTGGTTTCAAGATGGCAGATTGGTATGGCGAGAAAACTTGGTTGGGATTTGGCACAAGTACATGGTTCATTCAGCAACAATTCGCCATGAGGACAGTTGGCAAGTCAGGAAAATTTTTGGAGGCTGAAGAGAAGAGGATGTTGTTATTCTCTCATTTGTTGTACATTTCAGTTTCAGCATTTCAGTGAGCTTTTGGGGTCCAAAAGCTTCTCATTTGGGAGGTGTGATCAGGAGCTCAAGTCTGAGCTATGGAAAAATCTCAAAATTGAAAGTGTTCAAAATCACTTGAAACCTGAATCACTGGATAGGCCTTGTTGATACGATCTTGATGCCATGAACGACACTCAAATACGACATCGTATGTGAAATTTATGCGAGTTTGAAGTTTTCAGTAAAATGTAAAAAACTTAGTTGACCGGGTTTGGCTTTCAAATTTTGAAAAATTAAAAAAAGGAATATTCCACCCGGGCCAATCATTTTACGACAAGTGGAAATCGTGTATTGGGTGTTGGTTTGACTTTGGAGTTTTGGGCCAATCATGGGCTGCCATGTGGTAGGCCCAGAGGCCACCACATGGCCCCATGGCTGGTAGAAATTTTGGCGGTAAAATTTTTGTTATTCGGCAGGAATTGACGCCGAGTCGCCCACCTACCAGCCGAAAGGCCCCACCTCTTGGGCTACACATTTGGATCTTAACAATCTATGGAACCGCGTTCTATTTAATGTTTGAACTAAAATGCGGTGGAAGAGTTAAGGGGCTAGCCCCAATCATATGATCCTGCGCCCATAACCCTGGCCTTAAGGCCTTTAACCTCCAGCGGTTATTTGGTGGGTTGGAAACAATCACATGTGGCCACATATCCAACACATATTGCCACGGTTTTCAAAACGGTTATGTTAACCATTATCTCCGGTGGTTAATCCACAACTGATCACATGCTGGTCTTAAAACTTAATGCCAAAACCATCGGTTCCACTAATTTTGGGTGGAGTGCCAATTTTGGCATTGCTAACTCCAATTTCTTCACTTTTAGTGGAGTTTTTTAAGTGCCACTGGACAAAATACTGTTTTGGTCATAAATTCTCCAATATTGGACCAAATTAGACGAAATTTTGGTCAATTTTGGGTATTCTGAGGATTCTGGAGGCATTGAGACAGGTTGTAGAGCCATTAGAGTTGATCTTCATCCCCTTCTACTTCAGGGAATCTTGGAGAGCCATCAGGACCAAGAGGGAGTTTTAACTGTTTTGGGCTATGCTTAACCATTTGAGGTGAACCAAAAACCAATTTCAACTATTTTCAGCATTCTAGAGCCATTTGAATAGGTTATAGAGGTATTATAGGTGTTCTACAACCATTTTAGCTTCATGGAAGCTTGGAGAGCCACTAGGGCCATTGGGGAAATGGAGTTATCTGGAGTTGTACCTCACTGTTTGAGGTGAACCAAAAACCATTTTCAGCTATTTTCCACCTTATTAACCTAATGGAAGAGGTTTTAGAACTTTTTGAGGACTTTTAGATCCCGAAAAGCTTCAGGAGAGTTTTCAGAGCCATCAGGGCCATTGGGGAAATAGAGCTGTATTGAGTTGTACCTCACTGTTTGAGGTGAACCAAAAACCATTTTCAACTATTTTCTACCTTTTGAAACTAATGGAAGAGGTTTCAGAACTGTTTGAGGACTTCTACAGCCTTAAAAGCTTCAGAGGAGTTCAAAGAGCCATTAGGGCCTTGTTGAAGAAGGCAATGTTTAGTGAATATGGAAAGGAATTTTTAGGATTTTCATGTCTTCTGATTCTATATTTACAGTAAGATTTTCCTATTGAGGCACTTTTAAACTTTTAATATCATTTTGGAGCATTTTAGTACAAGAGGACAAGCCAATTTGGGAGGCTTGGTCCAGTAGACGTAGCCCAGGAGGGGTGAACAACTCACCAAACATTTGTGTCATGTTATGCTGAAGTTATCTTGCTGTATATTTCTGATTTAATATGTTAAAAAAAAAATTAAATTAACTTTTCCTCACACATAAAATCATAAAAAGTTACCAAAGACACTTTGTTTAATCAACAAGACATGGAGAATTTTGCACACATTTACTTAAATGGAAATGGATACCTTACATATATTTTCAAGTACTTCCACTTTTAGATCACCAGGTTGGAGGAAGTCCACTGGGAGCGATGACGTGTGATACTATTCGAAATACTGAACTATGGCACCGAATGTTTGGACAACTTCATTATAAAGCCCTTCCCGAAGCAAGGAAGGTGGTGACGGGGATGCCCGAGTTCTCAAATAATCATGAAGGTGTATGTCAGGGTTGTGCCGAAGGAAAGAATACAAGGGGACCTTTCCCCTCAAGTGTCACAAAGGCATCTGATGTCTTGCAATTGATACATTTTGATCTATCTGGTATGCTATCCGTGACATCCTTGGGAGGATGTTCTTATTATATGACGTTCATAGATGACTTCTCTCGCAAAACCTGGATATACTTCTTGAAGAAGAAGGATGAGGCTTTCATGTGGTTCCGTACATTCAAAGCCTTGGTGGAAAATATGACAGGGAAGAAGATCAAGATATTGAGGATCGATAATGGCACTAAATATGAGACGAACGAGTTCAAGAAATTTTGCAGAGAAGCTAGCATCAAGAGGGAGACCACAACTGTCTATACTCCTGAGAAAAATGGTGTTGCTAAAGGAAAGAACAAGACCATTATGGAAGTTTCCCGTGCCATGCTATGTGACCAAGGTCTACTGAATTTTATGTGGGGAGAAGTTGTGAGCACTATTGTGTACATACAAAACTGATGCCCGCATTTCGCTCTAGACTCAAAAACTCTCGAAGAGGTTTTCTCTAGTAAGAAATCTGACGTCTCACATTTCAACGTTTTTGGATGTCCTGTTTATCTTCATGTGCCAAAGGAGAAGAGGAGAATGCTGGATGCTTCTGGAAAGAAGGGAATGTTTGTGGGCTACAACGAAAATTCGAAGGCCTATAGAGTCTATGTGCTTGGTAAAAGGGAAGTGGAGATATGCCACGATGTTACCTTTGACAAAGATGGTTCCCTGAGGAAAGTAGTCAATCTTCCGAGATCTGAGGAAGATCATGAAGGAAGGTCTGGAAATGAAGAAGGACCGAAGTATGACATGATTCCCGATGTTGAAGGACCGATAGACCTAATTGATCCATCTACTTCGATGGGGAAGAGACCATCATGGCTCCGGGACACTCTCAAAGATGCTGAGGGACATATGGCCCCAAGGGGGAAATTCTGTGAAGGCATGAAGACGAATAGATACCAAGGGTATCTAGCAGCCATGAGCATTATTGTACAATATAAGCCTGGATCTTTTGAGGAAGCCGTAAAGCATCAAGTCTGGAAGGACGCTATGCACGAAGAGTATGAGTCAATAATGAAGAATGATGTCTGGGATGTGGTTCCAAGACCTGAGGACAGAGTAGTTGTCACCTCGAAATGGCTCTACAAGATCAAGCATGGATTTGACGGAAGTGCTGAAAATTTCAAGGCAAGATTCGTTGCCCGTGGCTTCTCTAAAAAAGAAAGCATAGACTATGATGAAATATTTGCACCTGTGGCCCGATATACCACCATTTGATCTATCATAGCCCTTGTTGCTACGCAAGTATGGAGTCTTCATCAGATGGATGTGAAGACCGCATTTCTGCATGGCGCGATAAAGGAAGAGGTGTATGTGGAGAAAATTCTAGGGTTCGAAGTCTAGGATCGAGACACCCATGTTTGCAAGTTGAAGAAAGCCCTCTATGGGTTGAAGCAAGCACCCAAAGCTTGGTATGAGAGGATAGATAGCTACCTGATGAAGTTGGGCTTCACTCATAGTAATGATGATCCGAACCTTTACTTCAAGGTTGATACAGAAAAGCCTCTCATTCTAGTGCTGTATGTGGATGACCTCTTCCTGACAGGTGCTGACCCTCTCATTCATCAGTGCAAGAGGGAGCTCACTACTGAGTTTGAGATGAAGGACCTAGGAATGATGCATTACTTACTAGGTCTGGAGGTCTGGGAGAGACCTGGTGAGATTTTCCTTTCTCAAAGAAAATAAATTGTGAAGCTTCTGGAAAGATTTGAAATGGTGGAATGTAAGTTCGTGTCGACACCGATGGAGCTCTTCTTTAAGAAGTTGAGTGGTAGCGCTGTTGGGCCCATACTAGCAAATCCTATTGAGTATCGTCAACTCATAGGGGCCCTGATGTTCTTAGTGAACACCCGTTCGGATGTATGTTTTGCAGTGAACACTTTGAGTCAACGTATGGTTGAACCTCATCACATTCACTGGGTTGTGCCAAGAATCTGTTGAGATATCTTCGGGGCACGATAAACCATGGGCTGAGATACACTACCGGGAGCATAACACTCGATGGATATACTGATGCTGATTGGGCTGGCAGTGTGGTGGATCATAAGAGCACATCAGGATGTGTTGTGAAACCAGCTCCAAAAATAGAAGAAAAGATATATCAACGCCTTAGAAATAAACCGCTTCGAGGGGGAAACCTCCAATACATTACATGAATGAAAAATTATTGGATGATACAAATTACCAAAACCTCCTTCTATATATATGAGTCCATGGGGCCACAATATAATCCTAGTGGGGTCACAATGTAATCCTAGCCGACCTAACAATAATAATTTAAGGGCACAATAATAACAATATGGGGGTTACAAGGGTACAAAAATAACAATAAGGGGGGCTACACTAACATAATAAGGGACTACACTACTAATATAGGGACTTAACATGCCCCTCTCCTTCAAACAAGTGTTGTCCTCAACGCTTGATTATTTCTTGATTCTTCTGTATAAAATTATCATCCTCCCATGTGGAATCTTCTACAAGAAAGTTCTTCCACTTGCTGAGATACTCTAAAATTGATCGTACTTGTTAAGTTCTTGTTTTTGTGATTGCTTCAGAAATTCTTTCGATGTGATTTTGATCTTCCTGTTGTTTAATTAGATTCTGCACCAAAGTTAGGTTATCTTTTGAGAGTTGGAGAACTTGTTGTTGATGCTCGATGTGATATTCCACTAATTTATTATCCATATTAGCTATTATTTGATCCTTCAAACCATCCAACTTAGCCTTCATTTCTACTTTTAAACCATCTATGTCATCTTCGGTTGCTCTTCGTAAGATCGAAATTTCTTGCACTTGGTACCGTAATTTTGATATCTCATAGTGCAATTCTTCCTCTTCATGCGTCATAGTATAGATTTTTGAGGGCTTAATGGGTACGGAACTATTTTTTGGAGGAATTATAGAACCCAATACTGATTAAAAATTCTAAAATGTGCCCTTGGAATCACTTCAAACTGATTTTTCAAACAAACATTATGGAATTTTAAAAACCAAATACACACCTTTTTCTTGATTTTGAGGAGCTTGATATTGAAACTGAATTACCTTTGTGATTTTGGATATTCAATATCTAAAATTTGGCACTGAGGTAGCCCTCTGAATTCTCTTTAGAATGCCACAGGTCTGACCTAATTTGGATTCTTTAAGACAAAGTTGTGCCCAATCTCCTGCGATGACCTAATTATGGACTGGTTTAGTAGAGCGAACTTGTATGACTTTCCACGTGTCATTGTTTCCTCCTTCGGCTTTGCCATTTATTGACAAGAAACTACAATCTGTGTACTTGTGGCTACTTTTTACGGAATTCCAATCCGATGCTCAGAGAGAGACTTATGAAGATTTTCCCACGATCACCTCTTTGAGATGAAATTCGGGAGCCTGCAAAAGACCTAACTTCCACAGGCCATATCTCCGAAAATATTGCGAACCAAGATCTAAAATTTTGTGACACTGTTCCTTAGGATTTCGGCTTTGCACTCTAAAAATTTCAGCTTCTGAAACTTTGTAGACAAAACGTTATAGTGAAAGTTTTACGATGACCTGTTTAGGTTAAATTCAGGAGCCTCCAAAAAGACCTAACTTCCACGGATCATATCTCCGAAAATATTGTGAACCAAGCTCTGAAATTTTGCGAAGATATTCCTCCAGATTTCGGCTTCACGTTCGAAAAATTTCAGCTTCTTCTCCCTCGTAGAAAAAAGGTTATAGTGCAAATTACGCGATGACCTGTTTAGGTTAAATTCAGGAGCCTGCAAAAATACCTAACTTCCACAGATCATATCTCCGAAAATATTACGAACCAAGCTCTGAAATTTTGTGATGATGTTCCTTAGGATTTCGGCTTCGCACTATAAAAATTTCAGCTTGTGAACCTTTGTATAAAAAACATTATAGAAAAAATTCCACGATGACCTGTTTGGACCAACAAAACCCTAGAATCCAAAGCTCTCATACCAAATGTTGTCGAACCAGCTCCAAAAATAGAAGAAAAGAGATATCAACGCCTTAGAAATAAGCCACTTCGAAGGGGAAACTTGTAATACATTACATGAATGAACAATTCTTGGATGATACAAATTACCAAAACCTCCTTCTATATATAGGAGTCCAAGGGGCCACAATATAATCCTAGTGGGGCCACAATGTAATCCTAGCCAACCTAACAATAATAATGTAAGGGCACAATAATAAAAATATGGGGGTTACAGGGGTACAACAATAAAAATAAGGGGGGCTACACTAACATAAGAAGGGACTACACTATTAATATAGGGACTTAACAGGATGCTGCTTCACACTTGGTTCTGCTTCGATATCATGGATGAGAAGGAAGTAGAAGTAGGTGGATTTGAGCACCGCAGAGGCCGAATACATTGCAATGAGTATGGCTTGTTGTCAAGTAGTTTAGTTGCGAAAGATCTTCAGTGAGCTATAGGGCATGTGCTAGATACCACCGTGATACTCTGTGATAACTAGACTAGGATTCATTTGTCCGAGAATCCCATGTTCCACGATCAATCCAAGCATATTTATATCAGGTACCACTTTATCCGGGATATGGTACAGCGAGGCACCGTAAGGCTTGATCATATAGGAACTGATAAGCAGGTTGCGGATATTCTCACAAAGCCCCTAGGGAAGGTCAATTTCCTAACCTTCCGTGAGAATCTTGGTATCGTGGAATGACCCTATGCTGAGGGTATTTTTGGACGATGAGCTTTGGGAGCTCTAGGGGCCTTTGTGGATAGCTTCTCAGAGCTATAAGAAAACACATGGCTAGGATTTTTGAACCTTTTTTGTGTACTTCTGCCCCACCGTCATGATGATTGAGTTGGTTCACCTCTCATTATCTGTGCCCCGTATGCATCCTACCCATTGAGTTCAAGGCTCATGGGAAGTACCTCTCATTTGGCCAGTGAGGTGGGAAAAGATAGAGACTAGTAGCAAACATTGATGGATGCATCAGAGATTGCCTTACTCTCTATCTAGGATGGCATGGTCCAATCACTTGATTTGGGATCAAGTCTAGTGAGGTTTCAGACCTCCAACTGACTTCGGGTCAGATAAACCAACTTCGGGTTGCTATGAGACTCTTTGTGAGTCCTATAGAGGTTTCAGACCTCTGGGCTGAATATATTAGCTGGGAATGATGTCTTTGTGACTGGCCCACTTTTGTTCTGAAATAAATAAGCCAACAAAGTAAGTTACAACAGGATGACGCACGATGTTTGGATTGCACAGGTGGATTGAGTTCTCCCTAGTTGAGAGGGAGTGTTAATTGTGGAAAAATAGGTCCAAAATCCATGTTCTAATGCTCAGATGAAGATTCCAATATTTTTATTGGATTCCTCTTTCAAATAGGTGCAAGATCGATCTAAAGATCATCTTGATCCGATGAGCAGAACATTTATTTTGAATTTACTCAAAATATGTGCAGGTCATCCTTAAGGTTTTGTGCCCCAACAGTTGTGTTACACACCCTCACTGATGGATATAAATTAGTCAATGTTGGAGGACATTTTCACTCATCTCATCCTCACACATTTCTCTCTCCTCATCTAATTGGTTCGATGAACTTGGAGGCTCTTCTCTCCACATGTGGGAAATTTTAGCAGCAGCTCTTTTCTATTTTCGGTCTAGGTTTCTGCAGCAACTTTGACCAGTGTTGACTTTGGTCAACACAAGGTCAAACAGACTTGAAACTCTCCCTAAATTTTGATTTTTCAAATCCGCATTTTTTGGCACTATTCCCGAGGCTAGACGTTGACTTTGACTTTGCTGCATTGACCTAGCTGCTGCTGCTATTTGCGTTGACTGTTGACTGACAATGTTGAATTTTGGGTTGAATTTTGAGTTGACCATTTTCGCTGTCCTAGAGGGTTGTGTGACATTGCTGGTTGGTTGACCATATTGAGACTTTGCTGGTTGAAGCATCCTGTTGACCTCCGTAACGCACCAACACACTTATATATTTCTGGCTTGTCTTCTGTCGATCTACTGGTATGTTCTATTAGCATTTTACTTTATTGTTTATGTGATTGCTGACTGATATTGGGATACAAAGTAAGGTTGCATCAAGCATAGAAAATCCACAAAAATTTACAAGTTTTCAATGTAGAGACATTTTTTGTTGGAAACTGGGTAATTATTGAGAGGGGGATGATAAGTATTGTGTCTTTTAACAATGACCAATTTCAAATTATTTTTACAGACTTTTAATCTTTTATTTTCTTAAAAAATTTGAAAATTTATATAGGTGTTCAACATTTAACCATGAATTCAAATTCGAAGACACAAGTAACACATGTAGACACCAAAATATAAATGGAAACCCAAAAAGTTAAAACCACAATTTTTTGTTATGATGTAAAGGTAAGCACCCACTCCACCTTTTACATCAATTTTTTTTGACTTCTACCTATAGGAGTCATCATCCTCTCTTTTTCTTTTGCAAGCTACAACTTGTTGGGAGAATCTACTCCTTCTTACAAGCTCTAACCCATTCTTTTTCAGGCTACTACTTGGAAGAACAAAACAATCCCCTGATATATGAAAGTTTCATATTGTTGGATTACCTGGTCTCTAATTATGAATTCTTCATTCTCTTTGTCATTGTTATGTACTTATCTTTGCTCCTCTATCTCAAGTCAACTTCTCTTCTATGTCTCTTCTCTATGTGTTTCTTTTTCTTTGTAGGGCCATTTTTGAATCAAGTCTCTCCACTATTTAATTAGTTAGATTTATTTTCAAAAACACTAATGAATATATGCCTCTCGCTGTCTATTGGTATCCCAATGAAAGCATTTTAATTGATTTGGTGGTCCACCCATTTGTTTCACCTTCTTCCATTTTTCGTTTTTTTTTGTAAGCTGAGTAGGACCTTTCATTCATTCATAAAAAGAGAAGGTTACATCAAGATAGAACTTCCATGGCCTCAACATGTCCATTGGGAAACAAGTTCTGTTGGCCATCAGAATGCATTATAAGCCGACCAAAATTGAAGGGTTTCAAGTCTATCAAATTAGGCCAAATAGGCCTTACTGTCTGAAAACCATAATGAGTTATGCCTCCTAAGTATCACTATGAACATCATCAAAACTTAATCAAAAACTGAAATTGAAAACTCACATAGTCATTAACATAAAATAGTCCTCAAAGGAATCAATAGGCACAGGGTATTTTGCACTAAACCATGGAATTTCAGAATAAAGGGGGCACCTAAGGTGCTGCTCAATTCTGCCCTGACAAACGTTCTGATGTTGGACCTGGAATTGGAGCATTTGGAAGTCCTTTTGAATTTTCTGCAAAGTTGGATCGATCTGCATGTAATCAAAAGTGTACATGATGGCCTTGGCCACCAAATTTCTCATCATCCAATAAAGGTCTATGGTCTGTTTGTATTGGGTGACCCGACCACGAGAATTGCCTGGGTTTGGAACTAGAAGTTCGCAATCCATTATATGATCTTCTTCCTCAGCTTGGCGGGTGAGGTCCACTTCCCACCCAACAATAACCCTTCTGAATTGCTTAATAATATCTCTCACATATGCATGCACAACATCCCTGTTATGCTGGGCCTAGGGCTTCCTACCTGCTCTCTTCTATTGCTAAGATCAGGGCTCTCCTTTCTCCACCCGAGAGCTTCTTTTCCAATTTCTTCTGCGACCCTCCACTACTGCTTCTTCTTTTACTGTTTTCACGCATGCCATCCTGAGCACTTGCACCTGAGAAACTATAAGATCTTTCACCCCAACCATGTCCAGAAAGCTGCCCACATAGAGTTGAAATGGCCGCCATGCACGTAACTTATACCTGTAACAACAGTCAGTGGTAGGCACAATATCAAGGAGACATTAGTGTTCCAGATATAAAAAATAATATCAAATATACATGCCATTCTCTCTTGAGGATTCTTATTCTTCAGAATCTCCTTCTCCCAAACCAATGCATACAGAGGATAGGTTTGGAGACAAGTTTTAGCTAAAACAAATGAAAAATCCTTGCTCCCTATAGAAGGGAGCCTTCCAAATTGGGTTGGACTGATCTATATGAGATATTAATGAAAATGTGCTTGAGGATTTGTAAATTGCAAGTGTTAAAAATTGAGTTTTATGAGCCTTTATGTTAAAATTTTAAACACAAAGCATAAATTTAAAAATATGAAATAACAGAAACAATAGATAAATACACCATAAAAATTACCACAATGCCAA
Organism: Pinus albicaulis; assembly: GCA_034641835.2. NCBI lineage: Eukaryota > Viridiplantae > Streptophyta > Pinopsida > Pinales > Pinaceae > Pinus > Pinus albicaulis. Next base: position 675,566,002 of record CM076583.1, read on the forward strand.
AAATGATGGAGTTCACCCCTCTTGGGCTACGTCTCCTTGGTCCAGATTCCAATGGCTTGGCCCATCAACAATCACCATGCAACATCCCATTTCAAAGACAACACTTTATGAAACCCACAAGAAGAACTTTTGAACCAAAAGCCCTCTTTGTCAATTTGCTTTGGCACTTTCTCTTTGATATTTGCACTCTCTTACACTGGCATATTGTTCACATCACCGCTCAACAATGATGCATGCTGCAACAATTTTTTCTCACCTTGTTGACCTCTTTTTGAAGGCAACATGTTAGACTCCTGAAACATTTTATCACAACCATTAACAACCTCAATGAAATCATAATTTTCATATGATGCATCTCCTTGAAAGGCCTCATTCACAACATCTTCATGACTGAACATTAACGAATCAAAATTTTGACTAGCATTCATAATTCTCTTTGTTTGTCCAGCATGCATAAGAGACAAAGTCGTCTTCTTATTATGTGCTCTAACAATGTAATCAATCCCATTATTGAACAAGTGATACTTATTCTCATGGTGATGAAAGATTGCTTTCCTATCATAAAGTTATGGGCTACCCAAAACAATACCAGAAATATCAAGCAGAACAACATCAAGTTCAACTTCATCAAGAAAGTTTGCAGTGATTGCAAATCTAAGTATGCACTTCCTCGTCACATGCAAGTTTGCAGTCTTACATATCCAACCTTAAGGTCTTGGATGATGAATGGTTTCTAAATTAAACTTCTTGAATAAGTCTTAAAAAATAAGGTTTGCTTGTGAACCACTATCAAATAGGGTGTCAATCTTGGTATGCTTTGAAATAACTCTAACATGGAAAATTTTAATTCTTGTTTCATCATCTTGAGTATTATTGAGAAAACTTGAAGAATTAGTACTTGCAATGTCCTTACCTTTCAAACCCATTGCGGTGATATTTGTTTCATCTCTGGAATCAGAACCTAAATCATGAGTTATTTTTGCAGTTGTCTTCTCCTTCTCCTCGTTTTTAAGTTTGTTGGGTCTCATCTTTGGATGAAGTTTCCAAAAATTATCTTCATCATGTCCATCTTTGGAACAATGTTTTCATGTGAGTTTTTCTTTTTTCATCTTGATGGATGCATTCTTCTTACCTTTACCCTTCAACTTACCCTTTCTTTCTCTTCAGACTCAAAGGTATCCTCACTTGTCTCCTCTGAAACATGTTTCCCTCTTGCCTCTAGATGTGTGGGCTGTACACATAGTTCATCTAAATTTGAAGGATTAAACATGAGAATAGTATGTCTTAGGTAACTATGCAAACCTCCAATGTACTTTAACAAAGTTTCTTGAGATGTCAAATCTACACCCAAAATTAGTGTTCTTCTCCTAAACTCTTGAGTATAGCTTTGCACACTTTGTCCTTTAACTTGCCTAAATTTTTGCCAGTCCATTATAGCCTTTTGCATGTATGCTAATGGAAAAAATTGTCTCCTTAAGGCAGCAACATAATCATTCCAATAGATAAATACCTTACCATGTTTCTTCATGTCCTCTTGAGTTTTTTCTTCCCACCAAATAGTAGCTGCATTTTCCAATCTTAGTGAAGCAAGCTGAATCTTTGTGTCATCATCCTTGATTCTTTGTATCCTACAATACACTTCAAGCTGATGTACGAAATTTTCTAATATTTAAGCATCTACCTCTCCATCATACATAGGTAAATCAAACTTAATGTCAAGCTTCAAAAATGGAGTTTTACCATGAATTTTTGGAGAATGTGGAGGTGTTTATGAAGGGCTTGTTGTAGAAGATGATGGTGAATATGGTGGTGTCAAAGGTGGTTTCTCACCATTCCCATTACCTTTTGGAGGCTTGTATCCATCTCCTTCTTCTCCTTTTGAATATTTATCTCCCTTTGGAATATTGGAGCTCTCACCTTGCATCCTTGTGCTTCTCTCATCATAGAGAACTTTCACCATTCTTGTCATATCAAAAAATGATTTCCTGAAGGCTTTTTCATCCTCTGACATACATGTGACATACTTGCTAAAGCTTCAACTGCAATTTGAGGAAGAATTTTTGGTGGAGATTGTGGCAAATTTTCTCTCCTTGTCCTTGACCTAACTTGAGGACTTGCAATCACAAGCTTTCCTTCTCCTCTCTTGAGCTTCAACCTTGTAAGCATCACATACACTTGCAAATAATTAAATCCTCACAACAACAAGAAAACCAAAGCTATGCTACCAGACTTGATCTGTATGAGATCTTAATGAAAATTTTCTTGAGGGTTTGTAAATTGCAAGTGTTAAAACCTGATTTTTATGAGCCTTTATGTTAAAATTTTAAACACATAAAGCATAAATTTAAAACTTTGCAATAGCAAAAATAACAGACAAATACACCATAAAAATAACCATAACACAATAAATGATGAAGAAGTTCACCCCTCCTGGGCTATGTCTCCTTGGTCTAGCTTTCGAAGGCTAGACCCTCTTTCATTATGCTCAAAATGGTGATTACATACGTTTACAATGATCAAATGGCTTCAAAACTTGTTCCATTAGCTCAAGAACTATCAAAATGTATGTCTAGCCTCTTTCTGATCCAAAATTGGGCAAAAACTGAAGAAGTTATGAGCCTCCCTAACTTTTCTACTAACCGCACCACAAATTCCCAAAAATTCGGAACCGTCCTACAAATTCGCCCTGATTTCGGCTAACCGAGCAACATATTTGTGCAATTTCGGGCGAAATTGTCAGACCGTTAATATGTGCGCCAAGGCCCAAAGTCTGTAAAAATAATTATATTAAACAATGGTTGAATTAATTTTTTTATTTAAAAATTTCGTTATAACTGGGTCGTACCCCTGGATCCGAGAATTTGGCTGTAATCTTCCACCATAACATTTATATAATGTTTTAAACGTAAGGTTTAACAAGTACTTTGGTAACCCGACTGGTTAGGGCGTGTGTAATGTCCCTTTTTGGGGATTCTCAAGGTTCTATGTCAGAGATGGACTATAGAGGCATTTATTGGTTATGTCACCTCTAAAAAGAGGGTGAGAACTAGAGGCTACCTGGCCAACTGTAGACTCTGTCTATAGAACTTGGAATATTCCCAATTCAGGAATCTCAACAAGGCCTTCAATGAAAATGTTGTATAAGAAAATATGAGCAAGGAAAATGTAGATCAGGGTTGGAATATCCTCATTCAAGCTGTATGTGACATATATATGCAATTTCAATAGAAACAAATAAGTTTAAGCACATTAAACATATCTCCCGGAAACAAGACTAGCTAGAAATTAGCCAAAGAGTGAAGCTGCTGCAACATGAAAACCCCAGCTACTAGAATTGTACAGATTTGACTGAAACTCAAAGGAGGACAGCCGAAGATCTGATGATTCAGTAATATAATAGTAAATTAGATTTATACATGAGTTTATTGCCTTTACAACTGATTACAAAAAGAACTAGGGCAAGATCCCTTCAGAAATGAGAGCTGCAACTAGAAGTAAACTGCAGAATTACATAGACAACATTATTTTCCAGATGGTTCAGCTGCTGTACATTAAATTTCAGATATATGATATATTTATGGATGAAACATCAGATCTAATACAGATCTGGAAGCTACAAGACTTTAAGAACAAGATCCAATTGGAATTACATCAAAATACTGCATATTGAGTTGTAGATCTGAATTACAATGTACTGTGCTGCAGAAAACCCAGAAATTTCTAAAGATAAATTTTATTACTGAAATAGATCAGACCTAAAGATACATGGATCAGAAACCCAATCCATGTATCACCAAGGGAAGGCAAGCCTAACACCAAGAGATCTTACTCCAAACTGATGGCAAACTGAAATAACAAAGCCCTCTCACAAAATAACGTAGTATGGAGCAGAAACTGCGCAGAGGGTGAAGGAGACTAAATACATGGAATGAAAAGTACAGATCTAATATAAAATATAGATCAGCTAACTCCTTGGAGGTTTAAGAACACTCTCCAATAGATAAAGCCTCTCAAAAACCACTAGATCTAAGCAGATCTAGAATGCCACTTGCTACGAAAGATAGCAGCTGAAAAACCCTCAATGGACCAGCGCTGCTCATGAAAGATAGAGCTTGGTATCAAACTAGATAGTGGCCAAATTCAACAAAGAAATCCTCCAATGAACCTTAAGGGAAGAGATGAAACTCCTAAATAGGAATTCCAATCACAATCCTCCACTAAACAACAGAGAATGGTATTTGTCTAAGCATACAAATACTTCAGAAATGTAATTCATCAACAACCTCTTCAAGTGTCTTCTCCTCCTTTTTATAGCATGAGAAAGCCTTTTCAAACCCTAAACTACTTTGATGAGTCACCCCTCTTCACATTAGAGGCTCCCTTCTAGAACTGTGCAGTCCCTCTTGGAAATGCATTGAACCTAGACAGCGCAGTTGATTTGGTCAAGGTGGACCCAATCTTTGGCTCAGCCCTCTTTCACACCTGCAAGTGATTATTTACATAGCCCATATTTGTCTCTGTTCACATGGGAATTGATTTATTAGGATTTTTACATGTCCTCTTTTATTCATTTATTCATAAAACATAAAATAAATCAAAATTTAATGTCTCCTCTTAGCTAAGGCTAAGTAGGAACATTACAGTCCCCCCCCTCAAAATGTTGCTTGTCCTCAAGCAACTGGTAGGGTAAGAGCTGTGTTTCTTCTCCTTCTCCATTGATTACACCATCAAGAATCAAGCCCTCATCATGAATTAAGTGCTCACCAAGGCAATACATCAAAAACTGCTCCTCCAATGCTAGCATGATAGGTTCATAGTCTACCCCTTTAGGAGTGTAAAAATCAATAGAAATAAACATGGGTGAACCAATGTCACAAATGAAACATGTGTCATGAAGTACTGGAAAAAGTTCCATCCCATGTGGTACATGTACACTACTGACTCTTTCCCCATACATACCCATAAAAAAAACCAATATGTCATCTATGTATGGTAGCAAAATCACATAAAGGCAAACTGAAATTTGCACATGAGGAGGTGGGTCACAATCCCACATAAGGTACCAGCGCAGTACACTCCTTATTCTGAGTAGATCTGAATGTGATAGGTGGTACTCCCACCACATATTTTCTGCATAAGCCACCTTGACATGGCTGAAAGTGAAACTCTCATTAGGTGCCTTTGGAAAGCACCCATCATGGTAAACAATCTCCCTTTGCATCTCAAGGGAGTGGCTAGCTTTGGAGTTTTCATTGGCCCCATCTTTGCCATGAGATATGCATGTAATATTGCTCCTTGGGGGAGCCATGGCCTGCATACATATAGTAAGAGAATGTGCAAAATCAGAAAAATAAACTTGCTCCACAAGATCAGATTTCTTACCATACAAATCTCCCACACTCATAGCGTTAGGCATGGGATTTTCCCCCCTTTTGAGAGAAGAAGGAGATGGCTGAAATGTTTCCTACGTAGGATCCCTTGGCTGCCCCATCTCCACATCACTTTTGCATTCTTGTAAGTTCTGATATAGTTCCTCCTAGTCATAATGCTGATGTAGCTCTTCCTCCATACCATCACAATCAAAACTCTTCAAGATTAGGGAGTAGATTCTTGCTGATTGCATGTAGCTGGAAAGGAACTCCTTATGGGCTCTTTGTAGTATCTCTTACTTAAGCTTGAAATCTTGAGACAAGAATACCTTACCAAGATGATAGATGACCCCTTCATGGACCAAGTAGCCTCCTCCTTTCTTTATGCCATCTAATATCATCTCGGTGTGCAGATCTTGGAGTACTCTACAAGGAGTTGAGACCTCCAATATGGATCTACACTTCTCAACAAGGACAACGTTGTAGATGCATCTATGGTGGTGCTTGCCTTGTTTTTGCTTGTTCCTTTGGCATTATGCATGCCAAAATTGTTTGTTGGAAGGCTGATCCTCCCCCTTGCTTCCTCCCACAACGTTGTGACCCTTTCTGCCATTATTTCAGCACTTGGTGAAGCCTTCCCCACAGAATCTAATGGCACCCCAAGTGGCTTGCCACGCTGTAGGAATGTCTCTTGCAGCTTTCTCATGAACATGAGGGAAGGAACTGTAAATTCCTTGCCCCCACTTCGCAATTCCATCTTTGTTGCGTGGGTAGAGACATCAAGTGAAGGGTAGGTGTGCATGCCTTGAATAACTTGTTGCTTCCCACTCTTCAAGTCCACCCACTCCATCTGCAAGGCCCTCCAATCAGTGGTGAATTTTCCCAAAGTAATCAACCACTAGACACCCAAGATGAGGTTGGTGTCTGGTATGTCCACCACAAAGAAGTGGTCCCTCAAAGTGTAGGTCCCCATAGTCACAGAAAGTGAGGGAACATACTGCATGCACTGCATAGTTCTGTCCCTCGGAACCAAAACAGAGAACCCATCAAAAGAATCAGTAGGGATCCCTCTCCTCTGTACAAAGTGAGCATCAATAAAGTTGTGGGTTGCCCCACTGTTGATCAGAATGGATACTCTTTGGTCCATAACTGAACCCTGCACTCTAAGAGTCAAATATTTGGGCCCTCCCCTCAAAGAAGCAAGAGTCCCACTGGTTGGAGCAAATTCTCCTTCTTCTTCTCTGGATGATGATGGATCCTCCTCCTCATCATCACCGACGCTGTGACCTCTCCTAGGTCCCTCATTGCCTTCCTCCTCCTCACAATCAAAGAAGACTTCAATATAATGTTTCCTTCCAGCAGCACATCTATGTCCTGGCACCCATGATTCTTGACAAGTGAAACATAATTTCTTCTTTCTCAACTCCCTCTAGAGATCATTGTCAAGAAGCTTTTTCTGTGAGCTCTCCTTGGGTGGAGCAGCTTTCCCTTCCTTCCCTTTAGAAGAGTGAGTGGCTTTGCTTGGAAGGGTTGCCTTTTCCCTTGGCAAGGCATCTTGGAGATCTCTTGTTCTTTCAATGGCATCATGTAGAGAGGTGGTTTTGGTATACTTGACCAACCCATGCAAAGGTTCTTCCAAGCCATGTATGAACATATAGACTCTCCTTGCAACTGAAAGATCAGGAACCATTACAGACAACCTCAAAAATTCAGAGATATAGGCTTTGGCATCTCTTGTCTGCTTAAGCTTTTCCAAGCTTATGAAAGGGGCTTATGGATCCTTCCGATCAAATATTTCCACTAGTCTCCTAGTGAACTCATCATAAGTGGACACATTACTATGCCCCAATGTAGAAAGTCCATGAAACCACTAGTTGTGGGCTTCTCCATCAAAATGCAGCGCAACAATCTCAATGGATTCTGCTTTAGGCACCTTATTCAGTTGGAAGTAGATGTCCAACTTTTCCAGCCATGCTTTAGCTGAACAAGAGGGTGATCCATAAAACTTAGGCAAGAAGAGCCTGCCCATGGTGTGGTGCCTCCCATGAAGGAAACCTCCATCTCTATACTGCTGCAATGGCCTCCTCCGGTCCTTGAGATGGTAGAAATCTTGAAAGCTCAAGTTATCCTTGAACCTTTGACTTTGTGAATCATATTATGCAAAGTAGCCTTCCAGAGAGGTTGACTCTTGAATCCCTTCATTCTCTACAGCCAAGAAGGTAGGCAATGTAGAGTGTTGTGAGATCTGTGGAGCTTGTGGCAAGCTCACTGGTGGACCAGTCCCAAATTGAGACATTTCAGAACTCTCTCCTTGATGGAGTCTTCCAAGGGACTCCCTCATTATTTCTATCCTCATCTCCTTTATTTCCTTGGATAGATCTTGCATGGTTTCCAAGAGAGTTTTTGCAAACTCTTCTGCCTCCTTATCTTTATCATTCAACTCAGGGGTTTTCCCCTTGTCTTGACCCTTGTCAAGGTCAACAGTAGTATAGTCATACTTTTTATGATTTCTATTCTAGTATATCCTCTCCCTCTCAGAAAGAGGATCTTCATCTTCGGAATGCAGCATGACTGTGGCTCCAAAGCTAGCACAGGCTGTGCCAAGAGTGGAGCTCCAATACCACTGTAATGTCCCTTTTTGGGGATTCTCAAGATTCTATGTAAGAGATGGAATACAGAGGAATTTAATGGTTATGTCACCTCTGAAAATAGGGTGAGAACCAGAGGCTACCTAGCCAACTGTAGACTCAACCTATAGAACTTGGAATATTCCCAATTCAGGAATCTCAACAAGGCCTTCAATGAAAACACTGTATAAGAAAATATGAGCAAGGAAAATGCAGATCAAGGCTGGGATCCCCTCATTCAATCTGTATGTGACATATATATGCAATTTCAGTAGAAAAAAATAATTTTAAGCACATTAAACAGATCTCCCGGAAACAAGACTAGCTAGAAATCAACCAAAGAGAGAAGATGCTGCAACATGAAAACCCCAGCTACTAGAATTGCGCAGATTTGACTGAAAACCAAAGGATGAAAACCAAAGATCTGATAATTCAGTAATATAACAGTAAATCAGACTTATACATGATTTTATTTCCTTTACAACTGATTACAAAAGAACTAGGGCAAGATCCCTTCAGAAATGAGAGCTGCAACTAGAAGTAAACTGCAGAATTACATAGACAACGTTATTTTCCATATGGTTCAGCTGTTGTACATTAAATTTCAGATATATGACAGATTTATGGATGAAACATCAGATCTAATACAGATCTGGAAGCTACAAGACTTTAAGAACAAGATCCAATTGGAATTACATCAAAATACTGCATATTGAGCTGTAGATCTGAATTACAATATACTGTGCTGCAGAAAACCCAGAAATTTCTGAAGATAACTTTTATTACTGAAATAGATCAGACCTAAAGAGACATGGATCAGCAACCCAATCCACAGATCACCAAGGGAAGGCAAGCCTAACACCAAGAGATCTTCCTCCAAACTGATAGCAAACTGAAATAACAAAGCCCTCTCACAAAATAACGCAGTATGGAGCAGAAACTGCGCAGAGGGTGAAGGAGACTAAATACATGGAATGAAAAGTACAGATCTAATTTAAAATATAGATCAGATAACTCCTTGGAGGCTGAAGAACACTCTCCAATAGAGAAATCCTCTCAAAAACCACTAGATCTAAGCAGATCTAGAATGCCACTTGCTACGAAAGATAGCAGCTGCAAAACCCTCAATGGGCCAGCGCTGCTCATGAAAGATAGAGCTTGGTCTCAAACCAGATAGTGGCCAAATTTAGCAAAGAACTCCTCCAATGAACCTCAAGGGAAGAGATGGAACTCCTAAACAGGAATTCCAATCACAATCCTTCACTAAACAACAGAGAATGGTATTTGTCTAAGCAGAAAAATACTTCAGAAATGTAATTCATCAACAACCTCTTCAAGTGTCTTCTCCTCCTTTTTATAGCATGAGAAATCCTTTGCAAACCCTAAACCAATTTTATGAGTCACCCCTCTTCACATTAGAGGCTCCCTTCTAGAACTGTGCAGTCCCTCTTGGAAATGCATTGAACCTAGACAACGCAGTTGATTTGGTCAAGGTGGACCCAATGATTCTTTGGCTCAACCCTCTTTCACACCTACAAGTGATTATTTACATAGCCCGGATTTGTCTCTGTTCACATGGGCATTGATTTATTAGGAGTTTTACATGTCCTCCTTTATTCATTTATTCATAAAACATAAAATAAATCAAAATTTAATGTCTCCTCTTAGCTAAGGCTAAGTAGGAACATTACAACGTGTGTTGTTTGTGAAGAGGTGTTGGTGTTGACTCCTACAGAGGTGCAATTTAGACTTAACCAACCAAATTTTGGTGCCCTCACCCTGACACGTTGCGGCCTCTGGTTGGGCCACGTGGTAGCATGAGGTTGGCCATTAAACAACCAATAATAATTTTCCAAACCAAAACCAATCAGGGCCTACCACTTGTTAGGCACTGGTAGGCCCAAAAAAAATACCTTTAGACCAACCAGAAGAGGCCACGTGGCAGCCTGCTACTTGAACAACTTTTTTCCTAATCAACGGTCATTTTTGAAAATATTTCTTGTTTGGGAAAATGAACAAAACATGTTTTCAGGAGCATACGATGTCGATTTTGTATGAAACGAGTTGCGCCAGATTCAGAACAACAAGATCCATGTGATCGTTCAGGTTCCACACCATTCCGAAAAATTTAATTTTTGAGCATAATTTTGAGCACCTGATAATGGAACCAAAATGCAAAACATAAAATATCATTAATACAGAGATTGGAACCAAATTTTTGTGCCCTCGCCCCGCCACGTTGCGGCCTCTAGTTGGGCCACGTGGGAGCATGAGGTTGGCCATCAAACAACCAATAAGAACTTTCCAAACCAGAACCAATCAGCGCCTGCCACTTGTTAGGCAGCGGTAGGCCCAAAAAAAATACCTTTAGACCAACCAGAAGAGGCCACATGGTAGCCTGCTACTAGAAATTGTTTTTTCCTAATCAACAGTCATTTTTGAAAATATTTCTTGTTTGGGAAAACGAACAGAACATGTTTTCGGGAGCATATGATGTCGATTTTCTACGAAACAAGTTGCGCCAGATTCAGAACAACATGATCCATGTGATTTTTCAGGTTCCACACCATTCCGACAACTTTCATTTTTGAGCATAATTTTGAGCACCTGATCATGGAACCAAAATGCAGAACATAAAAATATCATTAAGACAGAGATTGCGCCTCTTCCTCAGAGGTTTTGTGACAATCCATGCAATTTCGACCCAGTTACATGTCCAACCCTCCAAACCCAGTAATACAAATATCTAAGGCGTACTTTCATACATGAACGAGATCGACGTCAAGAGCCATAATTCAGAAAAAAAGGAAATCCCCCCAGAATTCACAAAAATAAAAACAACCTCATCATGAGATGATACCATTGGGTTTTATAAAAATACGACAACGAAATATCTCCATATTCGTTGGTCTTAGGGAAAAGAAAAGAAACAACACATACCCCTTACCCTTCACCTTGTAGATGTCGTCGGAGTCTCCCTCCGGAATGCTCCAGTTTGCAGTTTGCTATCGTTGCACCTCGAACTGGATACTGCCAAGAACTAGCCAGGTGTAGCTTACTACATCAAATATCCACTTCTTCCGTACGAATTTAAATGCTCGTTGATGGTGGCACGCTTCGCTGTCCAATTCCCCTTCTCCCACACAACCACCACTGTGTCTTCTCCCACTCTACTCGTTGTCAGACTGTAAGGCTTGCAGGCTTGCCATCTTCATATTAATTACTCTAATCATGATCCTCACTGGGATCCTCCACTTGATCACACCCCGGTCGAGGTACCTTCTTCCAAATTTGAAGATCAAGACAAAAACAAATTAAAAAAATAGAGTAACATAAGCCAAGCAACTCCAATAAGTGCATAAGCCATGCCATGGATAAATGATCAATAATTTTGTGTTATGTATTTGCATTATGTTCGAAGTCAATACTATAGATCATATTATGTTTATACTCCCATGCCCATTTTTCCATTAGGGGAATTTTTAGGTCTAAAATGGGTCTCCTATGAAAATTATGAAATAATATTAGATGACCTCATCAAATTTTAGAGGGAAAAAAGAAAAAAAAAACTACTTATTCAACTCGTATTTTCAACTTATCTCCCTATGGGTTTACTCAAATTTTGAGTGGGAACACTTGCTGGATCCAAAATTTGATTCCTCATCCAAAGAGTACCCATATGCATACTTTCTATGGATCGTGCTACATGAAAAATAAGAAATACATGAAAAATGTGATTGCAGTCACATTTTTTCATGTATTTCTCATTTTTCATGTAGCAGGGTCCATCGAAAGTATGCAACATGGGTACTCTTTAGATGAGGAATTAAATTTTGCATCCAACTAGTACTCCCGTTCGAAATTTAAGTAAAACCTTATAGAGATAAGTTGAAAATACAAGTTGAAATAGTAGTTTTATTATTTTATTATTTTTTAATACTTTTACTTCTTTACCCCAAAAATGGTGAATCATCCCCAATGGTTGACATCATCATCTTGAATCTTATTGGTTCTTACAAATTTTATTTTGGTTGTACATTTTTCTTAGGAGGCCCATTTTAGATCTCAAAAGTTCTCTAATGCATACACCTAGAATTGTTGTTCAAATCAAGATTGTAGATCTTTTGTTTATAGATCTCACGCCCACGCTTGTGCTCTCATTATATGCACTCATACTGAAGGCTCCCTTATTTAAATCGCGACCTCAACATTGTGATTGTAATCCCTGAAGGCTTTCACTCTGTCTAATATTGTTATCAAATAACCTATGACTTATCCCGAAGGCCCAAACACTTAATCACATGCATGATGATTGCAGACTTAACACACAACCCATGCTTTGATACTTGATTAATTTTCAACCATCGAACAGATTTTGCGTCCATTACTATAAAAGTACGTGAATATGCTCGTTACCTGACACCTTGTACCTTAGTTCTCGGGTGCATACCTTGTGGAACAACGATGCAATGAAGTGAAGGCGAGGGAAAATATTTGCGATTTTCGTCATTTGACAGGTGAAGACGAAGATCCATCATCAATTTTCATCAAATGCCATATTGGTCTTGGGACCTCGGAGCCCACCATGGAACAAATTGAAGTGAGGGGCAAGGGGAAAGGTTCTGTTAAAAGCCATTAATTCCTTCGTCTTCGTCATGGGTCCATTATCATGTGGGACCTTGGGACCTCAACAGGTTACATTATAATACCAACTTCGACTAGGGTGAGACATACTACATGTGACAGTGATATTTCCCATAGATGACTGAAATAATTTCCGTCTCTAGGGACCTCGGGACGCTGCTATACTTTTCTATTAAAACAAAATGGCATTTGGGCGAGGACCTCGGGCCGCTGCTATACTTTTCTATTAAAACAAAATGGCATTGGGGTGAGGCACTGTTGTAAGGAACAAAGGGGCTGAGTCTTTAACACTTAACTATTCCTCCCGAGATTGATGTCGAAGCTGTGCTAATATATAACTAAGTTATCCCTCTTGAGCTTGATGTTGAGGCTGCATTGATATACAACTAAGGTATCCCTTTAGAGGTTGATGTGGAATTTTGAGGTTGAGACCTTGCATGTTTGACAAAAGATATGGGGAACTTTGATTAACCATAACTTTCTCAATGCTTAGGTGTTTTTCAAACTTTTATATACCCTTGGAAAGGTATTTTTGAGACCTACCCATTTGTGCTACTTGCAAGCCATATGAGCTAGTATTCCATACGTAAATTTCCCTAAAATATTATGCTACTTAGCTTAGCCCTTTCTCATATCTTCCATATAATGAGGACTCCTTTGACATCAATGGCAACATTACCAACAATACCACCCTTTGGAATTCATGGCAACACTAAGCATTGCTTCTTCATGAACTTCATTGGATGGAAACTATCAATATTTCATTAAAAAAATATCTTGTGTCTCTCTTTGGTCCTTTAGAAATAAATCTCCACGTTGCTTATGTGTCATGATTTCTATTCACAATGTTTTTCTATATTTTCTCCCCCTTCGACATTGATGGCGAGGGGTTCGTTTTTAAGGTTGTTTTTCTTCTCACTCTTTAACCTACACACTCAGGTCCAACATTTCGCTCTTATTTGTCTTTGTAACTGCTCTGACATCCCTGACTTGATTCCTCTGACACGTAATAGCTCTACTCTTGGGTCCATATACCATGTAATATCTTAGGTCTGTTACTCCATGTCTCATGCCACAGGTCCACACTTATCATAAAATTTGGATTCCCTAACTCGTAATTTCCCCATCAAACATGTTAATATTGTGTACTGACTCATAACGTTCGGGTTTTCCTAACACTCAGGTCTACCTATCATAACACTGCCACAACTGTTAGACTATGTAACAAATCTTGCAAGGTTGACATACACTCAATCTCCCTTTAAACATCACTTCTTTCCACAATATCTCAATTTATTTGCTCAATATTCCTACATATGATTTTGGTAATTTGTATCTTCTCATTTCGTGTGGAGGCAACATCTCTTCCTTGGTTCTTCTTCATGCGACTCATTCATTCTGCTTCCCCTATTTGGAGACACCACGTTCATTTTCTTATTTTGTTTACAGGATTGGGTCGACTATGTTTGATACATATTCCTTAGTGAATATATGAAATATTGTGTTGTTGTGTGTTATTGTTCTTTACTCAGGATCATCTTCTTTGAATTTTTCATGTTTTTAATATACTTCTAATTCTTATTTTTCTTTGTCTTTTAGTTGTTCATATTTGTTACAATGTCTTTAGCTTCAACAATGTGGCTTTTTTGTGTGCAAGTTCACTAAAAGCGTGAGCGAAATTACCCTCACCTTTCTTCTCCTAAGGATTAGATTTATTTAAAGCAGGATTGCACGATAGGAATCATATTTATAAAATCCTATAAATGAGATGGTCCCCATAAGATCTGACACACTCATGAGAAATAATAACTAGAGCATTTACCCTTGTAAAAAGTTTAATAATTCTAACCAGTGCAAAAATAATCTGTCTTTTAGGAAATTGATCTAAGTGAATGAAGATTATTTCTCAAATTGGTTGTAATGCTCCATCCACCTGAATAATAGACAAATGCTAATGATCCCCACCATTTACAGGTTCAAAGATATATTGATATGAAAATTCCCATAAATGTATTTGATTGCAAAAGCCTATACTCAGAGCTACTATGATCCATCTCTTGTTGAATACTCATAATAGATGCTCTTTTGTTTTCTTCTACAATGAATATGTTCATAATAGAACATAAGGTTTGGATTCTAAAATTCATGTTTGTCCAATCTATGATTATTGAAGACTTGAAGCTTTTCCAATAATTTGTCTACTGCATGTTTTAAAAGCATGGCCAATACGTATTGGGAACCATGACCAACACATGTTTTCTAGTGGAAATGATTACAAGTATTGAGAAAAAGGGAAGTCGTTGCACTACATATTCTTAGTTTCCTTAGCTATACCCATCAATCTATGAAGGCTTTTCTCCTTTTCTTATTTTTCGTGCTCCCACTATGACTAAATACTTCTTATGTATAAATATATATAGATAAGTACTTCTTTTTGTTAATAATATGCTTCTGTGTAATTATATAGAAGTGATTGTTGTTATTATTGTTATTCATCCTTTTCAAAGATTGAAAAATCCTTAGATGATCCTCTTTAGAGTTAAATTAATGACAAAAATCTGAAAATACTATTCCCAACTTTTGCTTCAAATATTCAAAGGGTTCCTTAGCTAAAGGCTTGGTGAATATATTAACTATTTGTTCTTTAGTTGATATATACTCCAACTTTACTATTTTCTCAACAATGTTCTATCTATGGAAATGATACTTGATGGGAATGTGTTTAGTTTTAGAGTGAAAGACTAGATTCTTTGATATTCTTATTGCGCTTGTATTATCACATTTGATAGAGATAGGTCCGTTGTATGTTACCTTCATGTATTGTAGAGTTTGCTTCATCCAAAGTACTTGTGTGCAACAAGCTGTTGTTGTTGTGTATTCAGGTTCGACATAGATAATGAGACCAAGGTTTTCTTCTTGCTCAGTCAAGCAACCAATGATTCTCCTAAGAAAAATGCATCACCACTTATACTTTTTCTATCATCTATGCACCTAGCCTAATTTGCATCTGTGTAAGCTGTCAGTGAATAGTATTTTCCTTTTGGGTACCACACTCCATAATTCAGCGCACCTTTTAAATATATGAATATTATTTTTGGTGTTAGAGATGGTTTTGCTTTGGACATGATTGATATCTTGGTACTAACCCAATTTCTAGCATTATGTCCAACCTTGAAGTTCTAAGATAGAATAAGTTGTCAATCATAGATCTATATAACTTTTGATTAATCTTTGGGGATTCATCATCCTTACTTAGCTTGCATCCAACAATGATGCATTAGAGATTTTTTGAGGTAAAAAATGGGCCTCCTAAGGAATATAATAAAATAATAGTGGAAATAATAAAATAATATTAATTTACATCATCAAATTTTAGAGAAAAAAAAAAAACTATTTTTCCAACTTGTATTTTCAACTTAGCTCCCTACGATTTTAATCAAATTTCGAGCGGAGGCACTCATTGGATGCGAAATTTAATTCCTCATCCAAGGAGTACCCATGTTGCACACTTTCAAAGGACCTTACTACATGCAAAATGATAAATACATGAAAAAATGTGATTTCCATCTAAAGTGTGTAACATGGGTACTCCTTGGATGAAGAATTAAATTCTACATCCAACGAATTCCCTTGCTCGAAATTTGAGTAAAAACGTAGGGAGTTAATTTGAAAATGCGAGTCGAAAAACTAATTTTTAAATTTTTTTTTAATCTTTTTACTTTTTAACTCAAAAAATGGGGAATCATCCCTCATGGTTGACATCATCATCTTGAATATTATTGGTTCTTATAAAGTTGATTTTGGTTGTACATTTTTTGTTTTGAGGCTCATTTTTTTACCTCAAAATTTATCTAATGGGAATGGCGACCTGTTTACAATCCTCCATTTTGAACTTTTTCAACATTTCTCTTAAGTATTTCCCTTCAGAGATGAACATACCTTTGAGTTTTGTATGATTTGCAAACCAAGGAAGAAATGAAGTTCTCTAATCATTGACATTTCAAACTATGACTTCATTTTGTTAGCAAATCATTGAAATAGGGAATTTTTGTTGCTTCCAAATATGATGTTGTCAATATATGCAACTACAATCAAGAGTCCTTTATTATATGATTTTATGTACAAGTTGTTGTCAGCTGCCACTCTCTTGAATCCTTGCTTTTGAAGATATTTGTCCAAATGAGAATACCATACTCATGGTGCTTGTTTGAGACCATAGAGTGTATTCTTTAACCTGCAAACATAATTAGGATTATCCGATAGTTGGAAGCTCTCCATTAAGGAAAAAAATTCACATCCATTTGACATACTTTGAACAATTTTAACATGCAAGTGTAAGGAACATCATGGTTGCTTCTAGTCTTACCACCTGAGCAAAATTTTCTTCAAATTATAGTCCTTTTACCTCTGTGTAACCCTTGCATACCAATCTTGCTTTATTTCTGATAATCTCCCCTTGTTCATTCAATTTTCTTTTAAAGACCCACTTTGTGGCTATGATGTTTTTGTCTATAGGTCTGTGTGTCAATGCCAAACTCTCATTCTATTCTATTTGGTCCAGTCCCTCATTCATGGCATCTATCCAATGTTCAGCTTTGCTTGCTTCAGAAAAGGTCTTGGGTTCAATAATTGACAACATGGAAATTTGAGATCTGATGCATCAACACATTTTATTTTTGTTTTGACCCTCACCTTATTATCACCAATGATTTTATTTTCACGATGGTGTTTTTGTACCTACCTCAAAGGTGTTTTCAAATGGGTTTCCATGTTATCTAAATATTTAACTTGTTCTTCCTCTTCTTCATTTATTGGTCGATCAAAGGGATTGATGAATCATGTCTGCTTGCTCTTTATATGTAGTTCCTCATCAACTTTCACATCTATGCAGTTTAATATCTTGTGAAACCTTTTATTATAACACTTGTACCATTTTATTTTAGTCTAATACCCTAAGAATATTCCTTCATTTTCCCTAGCATCGAACTTTCTCAATTTCTCATCATTGTTTTTAATATAACACTTACTCTTGAACACTTTGAAGTGTTGGAGATGTTGTTTTTCCATGGCTTAACTCATAGGGTGTCTTATCACAATTAGGTCTGACATGTGATTTATTTAGTATGTGAAATTTTGTGTGAATGGTTTTTTCCCAATAAGTCTGTGGTATGTTTCTTTCTTACATCATATCCCTAGCCAGTTGTTGTACTGACCTATTTCACCTTTACTCCATTCTACCAGGGGGTGTATGCAATGATATGATGTCTCTTTATTCCATCACAAAAATATTTAAAGTCATATGGTTTAAATTCTCCTCCCCTCTCTGACCATTGCACTTTATATCCCAACATGTTTGATTTTCTGCTAGTGCTTTGAACACCATGAATTTCTCAAATGCATTTGACTTATCTCTCAAAAATGATATCCATTTTAGTCTGGAAAAATCATCAATTACTAACACAAAGTAACACTCACCTCCAGGTGCTTTTGTTCTAGAAAGTCCACATAGTTCCATGTGTACTAATTGGAGTTGCATGCTAGATGATAATTTCTCTTTAGTCTTGAAAGGAACACAAACTTGTTTCCCCATTTGACATGACTTGCAGATAGGATTTTGTGGCTTGGTAATTTTGGGAAGGTCTTGTATAGCTCCCCTTTATTGAGTATGATGATATGATTGAATTTTATATGCCATATCCTTCTATATCAGAACCATCACTCATCTCGGTTACTCAAATAACATTCTTCACTGTCTTCCTTTAGAACATATACATTGTTTTTGGTTTAGATTCCCTTGGACAATATCTTTCCTATTGTAGTTGACTTTATTTCACATTATTGAGCCCTAAATGTGATCTCATATCCTATGTTGCACATCTAGCTTGTCACCACAAAATCTAGCAAACCTTGAGGAGGGAAACCCTACAAGACAAAAGCTAGACAAAACACTAACAATGGGGTAGAGGCCGAATGTCACCTATGCCAAAGTCCGCTGCTCTTTCTGGATTTTCATGAATGGGAGGAGTCTCAATAAAGGAAGAATCACTTAAAATGGATATGCTAATGATAAGGTACGTAGTGACCCCACTAGAGCTCATTCTAGAAATATACAAAAATGGTACAAGGCTTCAAAGTAGCAAATCACTCTCAAAGAAAAGCCCTAGAAAAGGAAGGCTCAAAACCTAGGATTGTGAGGTTTTTCGATGGTAATAGGTATTCACAAGGTTAAGGCCCAAGGGAAAGGGTTTCTTACAATGGTATTCAACTAATCCAAGGCTATGAAACCCTCAAGAAGGTCTTCAAGTTTAAGAGAAGAAACTAGGGTTTCCTTCTTAGAGTAACACCTAGGGCAAGAGATTTTGTGGATAAAATTTGAGTGGATTCCCACCAAATCGATAGGTTAGGTAGCCTAGACCTATTTCTTAATGTTTAGGCTCTCAAATCACCAAAAATATTCCTCCCCATAATTTCGCTCGAAGACCTAATTTTCTCTCAATCCTTAAAAGGACCGAACTTGAGAGGAGAAAATTGTGGAGCAAGTTTAAGTGATCACCAAAGACTTGGACTAGTGCCTTATCCTTTGGGAAGATGGAGTCAAGGATGCTCTAGATAAGCCTATTTTTTTGCTAAGGAGGCCAAAATTTGATGCCCTAGGTATCAAAATTCCAACATTTACCCACCTAATGATAAATGGAGTTTGATGGAGAGTTATAAGAATTCCTCCACTAGGAACATTCATTACATATTATACAATGAGTAACATGTAATTCTCAACTAGATAGCCTTTAAAATTAATTTTCAACAAATTAGGACACAAATTAGCATAATCTAGAAGCAAAATTTCCACACATTAGAAAATTTCAAAATGAAATTATTCAATAATAGGCACTTACAAGATAACATGTAGTGTATCCACCCATTCATCAAAGAAATAGCTCCAAAGACAATCCAAAATAGCTTCCATGGATCAAAATGCATCCAAGGTAATCCAATATCCAAGAAGGAAACAAGTGTGAATTATTTTAGAGGTCTGAATTATCCAAGTGATGATGATGAGAAGATCAAATGATCTCTCTCAAATATATAGATGTCCATTTATATTTAATTTAGACTAAAATACCCTCAAGTTGTAAAGTAATGGGATTGATACTGGGGGAGGTTACAAGCTAACCTCATAGCCAATGGAAAACATAAGAATTAACCCACAAAATAGGTTGAATTATTGACTTCATGCATGTGTAGGCCCTTCAAGTGTAAGTCCCTTCAAGGGCATGTGTTGGGCTCCTCCACTGACAAATCGTGTGTAAAGGGATCCATAAATCATAATCTAAAGGTTTGCCCTTAAATATCCATGCATACCCCAATTTTATGTTTGGGGTACAAAATGGGTCTCATGGGGTTCCTGGTGATAGAATAGTCTAATTATGCTACAACGTTGAGGGCTCTGAGGATGGTGCTAGCCCTCCCATGTCTCAAGGGGCGAGACAAACCTCATATGGGCCTTAGCCCTTTTTAGCCCTTTTTTCTGATTTGGATATGTTTGTTGAACCAAATGAGGTAAATACAAATTTTCTCCAACCATTCTTTTGACTTTATCCATGATTTTAAGCAAAAAGTCACCTACAGCGATTTCGTGGTGAAATCTAGGCCTCAAGCCCGGGACTCGCTACGAAATTGCCTAATTGGCAGAAAACTCAAAAATTTCCCTTTTTCTTCAAAATTTTTCCTTTAGATTTGCAAATGTTGGCTATTGAATGCTGCCAAAATGTCAAAAAGGTATAAGGTCTACTTTTCAAGCTTTGGAACCTTCTCCTTTGGCAATAGGAACTAGGATACCTTCAGGTTCATTTATGGCTGTGATTTTGAGGCCCTTTTTCACCTGTATCATCTCTATTTTATGTTCTAGCTCTTTGACCTGACCTTTGAGTTTCTTCCTTTCAGCTTGTAACCATAGATTTTTGTTTATGGTGTGCTTCATTACCCTTCTCAAAGGAAGTGTCCTTTTCAGCAATTTCTTGGCATTGGTTAATGATTCATCATATTGATTTAGGTGTTCATTTAATTTTTCTTTGAAATATTCCATCAGATTTTTGTCTACCTTGGCTTCCTGCAACTCTAATTTGGTCTCAATGACCTCTTCTCTAGCCTCTCTTGACTGCTCTTTTAACACCCGCACTTCAGTTTTCTCAACCATTTTCTCTTTACCCTTCCTTTGCACAATTATTTCCTTTGCAGCTAGAGACAATCAATGATATCTTCAGTAATAGGTTGCTTTCCTTTGTCAGTATCCCCTGTATTCTTATTTACCATGACACCCTTGGCAAGTTGCAATCTAGTAAGTAGTTTCCTTGCCTGAAACATGAAACCTGCATCTTCTCCTACAAAATCAAGATTTTTAGAAGTCATACCTTTCTTTTTCTTCTTTTTACCTTTCATGTCTTCAACTCTGACCACTGGAGTTTTCTCAATGTCTATAGCTTGAAGAATATCTTTAATGTTTCCCTTCCCACTTGTTTGACTTATGGTTATCCTTTTGTGCCCTTTTTTACTAATCTTTTGTTCGCTGCTTGTAGGTGAAGGTTGTGGAGTTTCTTCCTCTTGTGTAGGTTCCGTTTCAATATCCATTGGCTCTAACATGGGCTCTATCTCCTCCTCGTTAACACCCTCTGTATAAGCTGTAGGTTTTTCACTCTTGTTTGAAGGAGTGGCTTTTGATTTTAAAGTCTTCTTGGGTGTTACTGAATCAACTTCATAACCACTGAGAAAAAGAAAGGTAGCCCAGTCTCTGTTTAGTTTCTTCAAATCCTCCAGCACTAGGTGTTTAATCAAACCATGGTGGAAGATTGAGGTCTCACTTCTTTCTGCCCTAGCCTGAACCTTATTTGACATCTTCCCTAAGCTCCTAAATAAGAAAAAGGGAAGATCAAGAGACTGCTTACCACTGAAGTGCAATAAAAGCATGAAATGGTACAGGAAAACCATATGAAATATCCCCTTAAAAGTAAAGTACTTTTGAATCACGAAAAACAATTTGGAATAATTTTCTTTAATGTAGCTCCTTGGAATTCCAGATGCCATGTCTACTCCTATGTGTTCTAGTTTTATAAACTCATCACAATTCTGCATCTTGAACTTAGTGCCTTTAAACCACTCTTCACCCTCCCTTGGTATTTATGTGGCTTGAGAAATGGTCTTAAGTGACACTGTAAAACTTAGAAACCCCACCTTCGAAGTTGTGCCTATGAAATTTACTGCAAAATCCCTCAATATTTGAGCATGAAAACCTTGAAGCTTTTGGAAAATTTTCATGTATCCAACGTTGTTGAAGGTTTCTGCAAAGCTGGGGTCTTCATGTAGTAGCTTGAGGTCCATGGGTTCATATCTCACATAGGAGCCTCCTTTGTTTGTTTTATTCTTCATGGCCATCTTCCTTTATACCACGCCGCCTTCTTGAAACAATGACACCTGCAAGGAAACAAATGAACAACAAGTTGCTTGCAATGGAGCTGGACTCTTCAAGGATGCTAATCAATTGCTGCATGTAAAGATAGAAATGAATATGATAGAGAGGAGCTTTGGAGATGAGTTTAGAAAAATTAAATTAGAATGTGGAAGGAATAATGACAAATGGAAGGAGTGAGAGGTAATGATGGATGGTACTTATGATTTTGCATGCTTGGATGATTGTAATAACTGATCATATGACCTCACCTTCACCCTAAAACACTAGAAACTTGATAGCTCATCATCCCATTTTTGGGTGCAGAAAAACATGATTCCACAGCGTATTCAGTTATAATCCTGGCAGATTCGCTACGGACTGGTCAGGTGATTCCGTAGCGAAATCTGCCTGTTTGCAGTTATATTCACTATAGAATCATGAAAAGCAGACAAGTGGCCACTACCTCAATATAAAACAATGCATGGGAACCTTTGGGAGATTTTGATGGGTTTGACTCTAATGACATGACCCATGGACTATTATAGACTTAGGAAAATGATTATTTCATGAATTTTCATCAATTTCATGAACCAACTTTATGAGACAAAATGAAACCTAGGTTACTGACCCTATAAATCAAAAAATGGAAATTTATGTGGTCTTTTGCATTGTGTAACGAATGTGCGAAATACTTTGTATATTTAAATTATTAGTTAGGAATGTTTTTCCCAAGTATGAAAATAGTTGTAAGAAGGTGGTTGTGCGAAGTTAGTTGTTGATGCAGTTGCAAGGCACTATTATGCCAATGTATTGTTCAATGATGCGAGAATTCATGCGGTTGCAGGTTGTTTGCATAGGGGGGGGGGGGTAGGGATGAACAAATGTCAAACTAATATTATTTTTGTGTGTGGGTAGTGCAAAGTATGTACGGGAGAGCCGAGGTCCTTCGCATAGTGATTACTGGGGTCATTGTGCAGAACGTTTAATGTGCGGAGGATAGAGTATGTGCAAGAGATTCGAGGTCTGTTGTTTATATGTGAGTGCAAAAAATATATAATTTCAATTCCCGTGAAGTAAAAGTGTTGTGTGGTAAAATGAATGTGCATAAAGCTTTTTCTTTTTAAATTATTATTTAGCAATGTTTGTGTGCTAAAAAACTATAATTTCAATTCTTGTGTAAAAAAAATGTTGTGCGGTAAAAGGAATGTGCGGAAGGCTTTGTCTTTTTTAATTATTATTTAGAAACATTTTTAGAAGTGCGGAAGTAGTTGTACGAAGGTGGTTGTGCGAAGCTAGCTGTTCGGAGGTATCGTGTGCTGAGGGATTCAAGGCCTTTTGCGTAGATGGGGGTGCTAAAAAACTGTAATTTTAATTCTTGTGAAGAAAAAATGTTGTGTTGTAAAATGAATGTGCGGAAGGCTTTGCATTTTTTAATTATTATTTAGCAACGTTTTTTGGAGATACAGAAGTAGTTGTGCTAAGCTAGTTTTGAAATTATCGCGTGCAAGGGTTGAAATGTGAATTAAGGGCATTATTGAGTGTAGACAAAGTTATGCAGAGGTTGTTTTTTGATGTTATGCTAAATTTTTGTTCAAAGTTTATTAAGATAATAAATATAAAAATATTGTTTTTTAATTGTTATTTATGTACGTATTTCACAACGTATAATCATTAATTAATATCAATTTTGAAGCTAGTTGTTCGGAGATTTCATGTGTGGAGTTTCAAATGTCAATTAAGGGCATTATTGAGTGCGAAAGTAGTTGTGTAGATGAAGTTGTGTGGAGGTTGATGTGCATGTGCGTATGTTATGCAAAAATTTTGTGCAAAGTTTACTAAGATAATAAAGATATAAATCTCTTTTTGAATTCTTATTTGGGGACATATTTCACAACCTGTCCTAAGTACACACTTGCTTTATTGATCACTTACTAGGCAAGTACGTATTGCTACATTTCTACTTCCATACATCCATCCCTATCACATGTTCCAAACCTTGTCCTTTTGCATAAGAAATGCTCCATTTTCGCATATATGCATTTGTGCTATATTCAAAGTGTATGAAAATCATGTTTCTAGATTTGATGTTTTGGTGCTTATGTGGTTTTCTGAATGCGTGAGCAGATGTTACTCGGTGAATTGAATGTTGAGATGACTTTTAATTATCCGCGGCTCTGTTTTCTATTAATCAGAGGAAAAACATCGAGACAATGAAAAATATGGATGGTAATTTTATCTTTGTAGCGTGTTTTAGATGCAAAATAGTGGAAGGTGGTGATTTATAGGGAAATGAGACTGCAAATATTTGAAATAGCTAGTATAGTAAGGAGAAAACACTATATACAATGATAGAAAAAACAATGGGCCATGTAATGTTTGCTATTTTAAAATTGAGTTTAGGAGCTTGGAGTATTGTCTGAGCTTCTGTTGTCTTATATATATTGTTATCTGTGGGATACATAAGTTGTACAATACTGCAAGCTTCTGTACTTATTTTCCTGTTCGCTTTTGGAAATGGTGTGAGTTTTTGGTTTGTCAAGCTTCTCTTTATAATACTCTGCAGTATTTTGTCAACTTTAGTTTTCTTTATGATAGTGCGAGAAATGAGTGTGTCAAGTTATTCGTAAATCAAATTTGGTTCGGTTTTACAAAGTAGTGGGGACTAGTTGTGAAGTCAATTTTTCATATAAGGCAATTTTGCTACTTTTGTGGTATTATTGATAGTTTTACGAGTTTTAACTTTCAATAATTATAATATTTAAAAAAAAAAACAAAAAGTTTAAAATCAAATGTGTATGTGTGGAATAAGGTCTGCACTGTATCCCAAATGCATGCCAAATTTTGCGAAAAATAGATGTGTCAGGTTATTCATAAATCATATTTGGTTTGATTTTACAAAGTAGTGGGACTAGTTGTCAACTTGAATTGTCATAGAGAGTAGCTAAATATAGGTTACAAATTCACCTGAAGAGTTATTTTTTGTCGGAATCTAGCAATTTGATTCAACACCATAAAAAACTCTCTCGATACCCAAAATATTGAAGCCTAATAGTTGTAACCCAGATTTCCCAAAATTTATGTGGGATTTTAGCAAAAATCATGGCGGAATTTCCACTATTTTTTCGGGCGAATTTGTGGCCTCTTTAGAGTACTCTACGGGATAACAAAATTTTCTACAGGGTTTGGTGGGAAAATTTTGAAGAAATCGAATGCTAAAAGTGTTTGGATCATTTTTTATTTTTATTTTATTTTTATTTTTAAATCTTGATAGATGTTACTAGAATCTTTAAAAAAAATCCGGTTAGAGGGTGATGTTATCGATAGTTTTTCAGTTCTTGAAAATTGACCAGAAAAATAATGGAAGTTCGGGCATGTTGCTGAAAAAATATGGTGGTGAATATTTGTAATTCAAGGTTATAGTTATCAATTTTCATCATTTAGATATGTTAACAAAAAAAGAATTGCATTAATTTTTGGTGCTCTTGGAAAATTTATCGATGGGGTTTTTGATGGTGCTGAATCCATTTCCACTATTATGAAAAATGATCAGGTGAAATGGTAATTTTTAGCTGTGTAGATGAACTTATCAGTTATCACAAATTTTTGTTTCGTAGGGTGAGTATATCAATTACCTTGAAGTGAGGGCAAAGTGCGTAGTAAATGCACAAGATGCTATTGGAATTTCAAAATTTTATTACTGTTTATAAAGCTTGGTTTTGCTATATTTAATTGCTATTTACTTAGACAATCATCTGTAATGGTTTTTCACACGATTAATAGTAACATTCAGTGTTTGTGGAGAAAACATGGAATTGTATACTAGAATGAGATTTGAATACATTATGTATTGAATTTTTTTTTTGTTTTTGTTATGTTTTCCTCCTTCGCTGCAAAGGAATAATGGGTAGTAGACGATGGAAAGAGTTTGTATGCAGTGATACAGTTAGCTCCCTTACTGAGATCAATGATAGCTTTGACTAGTGAACATATGAGCGATATGTGAATCTATCAATGGAAGAAAAAATATATGACAAGATTTGGAGCATTGAATTGATGAATGTTGGGTGTATTCCGAAGGTCTTTAATTTCAAAGAAATTGTTTATCTCTATGCATATAAGTTTGATATTATAAAGAGGGAAATTAAGCTAGGAGCAATAAATATTTCTCTGAATTCCAATGTATTCAGATTGTTAATCAAGTTACCGGAACCAAACAAGCATTTAGAATTGTCGGTTGCAGATAGTTTCTTGGAGGCAGAAGGGTGCAAAATTGACATTGAGCGGGAATTCATTTCTAAAAGTTTTGAGGTTCTTTCTAATCTTTCTCTTGTAGATATTTATTTGTTTATGCAACCGATTAGGAATTTTTGTTGGTCGTTTGTCCATGTAGGTTCCAAAATGGATTTTCTATGTGCTTTATGAGACATACCCAAATAAGTTTATGTTCGAA
This sequence comes from Pinus albicaulis, assembly GCA_034641835.2. Classification (NCBI taxonomy): domain Eukaryota; kingdom Viridiplantae; phylum Streptophyta; class Pinopsida; order Pinales; family Pinaceae; genus Pinus; species Pinus albicaulis. The sequence goes on from CM076583.1 coordinate 675,592,534, forward strand.
AGGGATTTTTTCATTTCAAATTAATTAGCTTTTCAGTTACATAGTTTACCCAAGAACAATGAGTTCTTTATGATGTCATATTTGATAACCCTTCTCGTGTCAAGGAATGTGTTTGGCAAGTTGCCCTGTATTCATATATTCAAGTTTCCATAGGAACAAATGCAGTTATGGTATCCTATATTGTGGAAGCATGAAGTTTATTTAAATTTTTTCTTAATTCAAGGTGTGTTTATGAGACAAGTGTATAACATGGTAACTGGACAAGAGCCTCCTTGAATATCTGCAGAGGCCGAGGATTTCTTACTTCGTAAGGGGGAATTTGAGGAAAGATAAAACAATACCGTTATACAAATATGGTTTTGAAGATATGCTATTTATTTTTCCAATATTTGTTCTAGATAGGTATTTTGTTGCTGAATTTTGTAGGAAATATCATTGTTGGCTATCTATATTTGAATAGAAAAATAAGAGACAATTTATTTCTTTTCCGTTTACTATTGGAAAAGTGAATGTGAAGAATGACACTCATGCTCTCGTTGTTGCAAATTCTTTGGATGATTTCAACCTAAGTGAAGTTGAAACTATTAAAGGATTTGATAGAGGAATAATTTTCATGGATCACCTTGAGTCTATGAGATATGGAAACTTGTTTCTGAGAAATAGAGAGCAGGGCAATAAAAATCAGAGTGTTGATAAAAAAACACTAGTAGATGTTGGACAAGTTGCTGAAAATAGATCATCATGACGGGAGAAAGGCCTTAGCAAAGAGGCACAAACTACGTAGTGCCATCTCAATCTTGCACACACATTATTGGTGCGACTGCATCTACTAGCAAAAAAAGAAAGAGGAATATTGGAAATGAAAAACTAGTTGCCGATAGGCTATTAGGTGGCGGGGTTGATGAAGGGAATCCTCGTAGAGTAATTCCGGAAAGAGTGCATATTGTTGAATAATTTAGATCCAAGAGTGCGCATGAAGCAAAGAGTATTGACACAAAAGTTGATAGCATTTTACTAATTGATTGGGTTAGTGCTTCTTTGCAAGAAAATTAGAAAATAATGGAGGAAATTGTTGAAGAGGATATTAGCTTCAATGAGAATTTTGTCACATTGCACGATGCAAATTATGATAGGGGCGGTAAGAGATTGAATATTAAAAGAATACAAATTTCCGATAGAAAGGTTATTGATTAGACAAAAATGAATGTCTATCTGTATTTGGTTGCAATGCCTGGGTTAAGTAAATTGCATCAAGTTGGTGGTGAAGCGCTTGTGTATTCTGTTGATCGACGACAAACAAAAAATCAAAATTATTAATAATAAATCTTCCGAGAAATATGAATGAGAAATCACAGAGACGATGTGTCGGCTCTATGATTTCTTATGTGATTTCCCAGAAGATTTATTATTAATAATAGATATTGATCACAGAAGTTTGCACTCTCAAAACATCAAAAGCTAAAGGCAAAAATAAAAGAGGTAGAAAACGCTTTGAGTGTGGGTCCTTTGTTGAAGGCTCCATTGCGATACTTAGCGGATCTAATAGGTTTGACAAACCTGTCAATATTCTAAGTGCAGTGAAATCATATATCATTAATAATATATCTAAAAGATTGTGGATCATTGAATATTCTTGCAAGTTTATTTTGATATTCAAAATTTAAAGTGGAGAACAAGGTCTTTTGTCGAACTGGTCAAAAGTGAGTTGGAGGGAGACAATGAATTCGTGGACAATGACTTATTAAATTTTGGTCATAAGCTTGATTCATTGTCTGAACTAGAAAGAGATAAACAAGGATTGCTTGATGTTGATCGAATGAGGCAAATCAAGGTTGCATGGTTTGGGAAAATCATAACATTAGAAGAGATTATTTTTTAGTGTGGAAACGTAGAAAATCAAAGAGCAGATGCGTATGGTGGTAACAATTATTCAGAATTTAAATGGTTTGTATCTGATATATAAATCTGGATTAATTGTAAAGGAGCAGCTAATGGTTGATTTAGAGAAGTTGAAACAATCACAAGCAATAGAGTTCTATGATATAATTGATTTTAGTGCAGAGGAAATTAACAAATGGATAATTACTGTTGTTGTTGTTAACGAAGAGTACTCGGCCTTGGTTTTGCAATTGCAACAAGAAACTAAATAAATTGAGGAGGAGATATTCAATAAATGTGTTAATAAATACATTACCGTTTCTATGATGAAATAATTCATCAAAACTAAAGTGAAGGAATTCGTTGCAGGAAGCTTGATTGCGAGAGATAGATGAGAACTGAAGAATATCAGACTCTACTTTTGCATGTTGTAAGTGTTTTAATGCATTAGAACATTTGCTTTTGCTGTCAAAGTATTTAACTATTTAGATATTATGTATGCGTTATGATGGAATATTATAATTCCTGAATGTAGTTCCTTTTTATCCGTTGCAGATGAATTTTGGAGATTGCAGTTGACGGGATTGCAATCATAGTTGTCATCAGGACACCTTGGCAATTGAACTATAGACATTGTCATAAGTGCTTTATGCAACAGAGCCTATTTCGTGGACGATGGCTTTGTGATCATAACGTATTTGAATTATGATTACTGTTTTTTCTATGTTTGTTGTTAGCCCCATAATTTGCTCTCTTTTTTCCATTTTCCCCTTCCTAAATCATAACCATTTACCTCTGTTTTACCTCTTTTATGCACCCTCATCTTGCACCAGTCCAAGCACGGTGACATATTTCGTATAAAATTTATTATTCATATTTTTAATTCAACTTAGCATTAATTAATTATGTCTTACATGATTTCTTACTTTTAATCACTCTTTGTAACTTATCGATATCTCCAATGTTTATTTGGTAGTTAGAGTACTTACCGTGACCGCTGATCCTAGTGCAGGATTGGATCTTGCACCGTTGCCATCACAACAAACCTTGCAGCAGATCCTAACCTCCTCAATCACTGCCTCATTTGAGCAGCTTCAGCCACAACAACAAAGATCGAGCAGCTTTTGGCCACGATAGAAAAGATCGACCCAAAGACAGCCGAGACCGAATCTGCGAAGGACGAAAGTTGGAGACTGGCTACGACCAGTTTTCTAACCATCTAATATTGAAGGCCAAAAAACTAAATTTTGCGTTTGGTTATGTAATCGGTTAAATGATCTATTTTGGCCTTTGGACAAAGATCTATATAATGTAGAATGTAAATAGGACTAAAAAGCCAATTTTTTGATAGAAAAAGGAACAGAGACACAACCAGAGAGGCGGTAACAGGTTGCTGTATTTTGTTATCGCCTGAATCTGGGCTGGACGATGTATTAATGTATGTACTTGCCTCAGTGAATTAATAAAAGGGAGCTCCATCTCATGCTTCACAAAATTGCGTTTCTGTATTTGAGCTGATGAATTGATTAAACTACTGAGCAACGTTTTTACTTAAAAAGGTAAACACGCTGGTTGGCTAGGGCCCAGCCAACCCAACACGTTTACCCTATTTTCTATTTTCCTGTAATTTGTGTTTACATTGTCAAGTGTGATTTAATTTTAAGCACGTGCATTCCTGTCTGAGTGAAAGCGGATCTGTTGTGTGTAGTAGATAAATTTCATTTTCCTGCACTTTCCTTTCCTACACTTTATTTCAGATTGGTTTTCCTCCACCTGGTCCAAGCATGATAAATAACCCTGCACTAGTGCACGTTGGTGTGATATTTCCTTTTCTACAATTCTGTTTGATTGGTTTTCTTGGCCTGGTCCAAGCAGGAGAAATGAACCTGCACCAGTGCACGTTGGTGTGATGCAGCAAGCTTTCTTAGTCTACTTCCCGCAATCTTCTTTCTTTCATTAAATGCTTATGATAGGATAAATATATATTGATTGTTTTTTTATTCCTCCACTCTGTTAAGATAAGAAACATTCACTTTTTATGTGTGCAATTCGATTTAACAATATAACAACACTTGCAATAATTAAGCACTAATTTTAAGAATTAAATGCTAAGTGTAAGAAGCTCTGATCCAGTGAAAGAACTAGTTTCTTGCCACGAGATCTGAGTGCTTTTAACCTGGAAAAGTTCAAGCCCTTTTATGAAGTAAAAAATCCTTTAGTAAAGACACCATTTATACCTTCTACATAAATATTTGTTCCTGCATTAGTGCAAGCAGACTGTGATAGTGAAGGAAAGATTGGTGCAATAAGGAAATCTCTAAAGGAGCAGGTTTAAGGGCCCATCTGATGAGACTGCTAAGTGTCTATGCTAAAGAAAAAACACACACTCAGTAGTTAAACAATAATTAGCTAGAGTGTTTGCCCTTTTTATCTTTAATTCCCTCTTGCAAATGCATTCTTTCTTGTTCCAGTCTTAGATTATTTTGATGGTTCAAGTTGCCTTTTTCTCTCTTTAATTTGATTCAGCGATATTTCCTTTAAAGAAAGTAGGGATTTATATTAGGAAGATTCATACCATCTCTGGCATTGCCTATGCTTCGTCTCTAAGTTTACGGATCCATCGGGTTGACAAATTAAGTGTTGAGGAGTTTGCTTAAGTGTAATTCCTGCACCCAACATTTTGGCGCCGTTGTCGAGGAGCCGATTTGATTTGGTAAGAATTTTCTGATTATATAATAGAGGTAATTTTTCCTTTATTTTTTGCAGTATTGTTTGGAAAATTTTCTTTGAAAGAATTTTAATGGTGTTAATTGATTTCTGACAGCATTTTTACTAGAATTTGTTTGTTATTTTTCTTTCTTTTTTGAAATGAATGCCTAGAAAAGGTAAGGGTTCGAAGCCCACTAAGGGCCAAAATAATTCTGAAAACAATTCTCATATTGGGTCTCCTTCTATAAGCAGGAAGCCCAATCCAATTCAAACCCATCACGCAGGAACAATCCACCTGGATTCTGGTGACAACAGCTCAGGTGTGGATCAACCTATTGAGAGTGGTACAAGTAAAAGGGAAACAATGGTGGACCATGAAGATCATTTGGAAGGGACTGGTGAAAACCAAGTAAGTGAAGAAAAAACCACTTATGTGTTTCCAATTGTGGATCTTGATACTGTGGCGCAAATGAAGAATATTCCACCATCAACTCTCCCTCATTTCCATGGTAAAGTTCATGAAGATCCTGACTCTTTTCTATTTGAGTTTGATATTCTATGTAGAAGTTATGATTATTCAACTGACGCTCAGAAGTTAAGATTATTTCCTGTTACTCTCAAAGACTCAGCCCTACGCTGGTTTATGGGGTTAGGAGGAAACACTATAACCTCTTGGGATCAGATGAAGAAAGTGTTTTTGTCTAAATATCAAGAATATTGCAAAACTCGGGACATGCAGGACGAAATTTTTACAATCATACAGGATGATGATGAAACTCTTGAAGATTACCTGGAAAGATTTATGTATTTTTTACAAAGGTTGAAACTTATTTTTGATCCCAGTACTATTAGAACCTTGCTCTTAAGAGGACTTACTAATAATGCTAGAAATAATTTGAATCTGTTAGGAAAAGGTGATATTTCTCAACAAAATTTTGAACAAATTTGTGAATTATGCAGGAAATTTTTAAGAAATCAGTATAGATCCGGTAGCGGAACTCGAAATAGAAATAGAAAAACTGAATCTACTGATGCTATGATTATTGTACTAGAAAATAAAATGGAAAATATGAAAATTAATATAATGAATACTGTTACCAAACAATTAGACTCTTTAAAATTTCAGCAGAAACTCATGAAGGAACAAGAGTCATTATGTATTTTCTGTCCTGAATGTAGAGACAAGCATCCTCCTAAAGAGTGTCCTCTTAATTTGAAAGAAACTAATAAGTGTGCTATTTGTAAAAAAGACCATATCACAGAAAAATGTCCCTCTATACCAGGACTTAAAGCTATATTTATAGGGGGACAGCCTGAAGCTGAGTACTTGTATGCTATGGGAGCAATTGGCCTCAGGTAGGTGCAGGTATGGCTCCTGAATTTTCCCCACACTATCTTGGTTATAATTCACATGTATATTCTTATCCTAACACTAATCAGCAGTGGAAGTATGGGAATCAATATTAGCTTGGGCAACCTTCTCAACCTTGGCAACAAGGTTGGAGAGGGCCAAATCATTCTCCATATTCCTACCAGCCACCTATGCAGTCATATCCATCTACGCATACACCTTATTCAATGCCTCAATTTCCGAGTCAGTCCATTCCACCATTTCCTTTGCCTCCACCCTTTCGACCTCCTCAATTGCCTGCTCAATCTATGCCCAATCCTAATAATAATAAAGCAGTGCAAATGATCTATGTAACAAACCCACCTTTACCATTCGAGTACCAGTCTATTCCAGTTGGGGTTCATGATATTCAATTAAGATCGGGAAGGACTGTAACATCAGAGAATCAGAAGCAACCTATAGTGATTGTTGAAGAGAAAGGAGAAGAGGAAACTCTTAACCATTCTCCAAAAACTGTCACTAAGCATCCCTTACCATCTGAATCCTTGCCATCTTCTTCCAACCAGCCTCCCTTCCCAGAGAGGCTAGTAATGGAAAGAAGTGAGCCTATTTATGAGACTAGTTTGGCATCTGAGCTTCAGAATATTTTCATTAAGATACCTTTGCTTCAAGCCATTAAAGATATCCCTATTTGTACCAAGATTATTAAGGAAATTTGTCTCAAGAAACCCAGGAGGAAGAGAGTGGAACCCAAAACCATTCAATTTTTTGGTAGAGCAGCAAAGTTGATGACAAGATGTGTGTCTATGGAAAAATATACTGATCCCGGAAACCCTGTTGTCTCAATTTATATTGGTAATGTCCTTGTCTCTGATGTTCTTATAGACCTGGGAGTAGCCATTAATATCACGAATAAGCAAACCATGGATCAAATTCGGTTATCTCATCTTCGCCTTACTCCCATTATGCTTGAATTAGCAAATAGATCTAAAATTAAGCCAAAAGGAGTATTGGACGATGTGATCATCTCATTAGATTCTAGGGAATATCCTGCTGATTTCATTGTGCTTCAGCCAAAGAACCCAGTAGGAGGACATCCCTTGATCTTGGGTCGACCATGGCTTGCTACGACCGATGCATATATTGGATGTCATTCCGGTGATATGTATATTTCGCATGGAGATTCTAGGAAGAAAGTTACCTTATACCCCCCTTCCAGATCCATTGAGGACTTTCGAGATAATTTATGGTTGGATCAAAGCAGTGATGAGGAGACTCAACCCATTTCCCTTATCCATCATTATACTGGGTCTTCACAAGAAGATGAGATTCAAGATTTCCTAAATAATCTAGACACTATGCCTAATTTTGATCCATTGAGCCAGATTTTCAGCCTATATTTTCAAGATAATCATGATTCTCATTCTTCTGTACCACTGCATTTGACCACTTCCTTGAGTACTCCTGAGCCTGATACTACTCTTCTTGAGATTATCCCTGGTAAATCCTTGCATATTAGTTCAGATTTGGACTCATCTCAGTAGGAGCAGCTTGTGAATTTGTTGCAAAACCATCTTAGTGCCTTTGCTTGGGGCTATGAAGATATGAAGGGTATCCCTCCTGAAACTTGTACACATCATATCTATATTCAGGAAGGAACCCGAATTTTCCGGCAACCCCAAAGGTGAATGAATCCAGCTTTAAGAGATATTGTGAAGGAAGAAGTACATAAACTCTTGGATGCCGGTTTTATCTATCCTATTTCCGACAGTTATTGGGTCTCTCCATTAGTAATAGTACCTAAGAAAGATGGAACATGGTGTATTTGTATTGATTATCGAGAATTAAACAAAGCCACTCTCAAAGATTAATTCCCTCTCCCTTTCATTGACCAGGTGCTTGATACCCTTGCAGGAAAGAAATATTTTTCCTTTTTGGATGGCTTCAGTGGCTATAACTAGATACAGATTGCACCCGAAGATCAAGATAAAACTACTTTTACATGTCCATGGGGTGCATTTTCTTATAAATTTCTTCCCTTTGGTTTATGTAATGCCCCGAATACCTTTCAAAGGGAAATCCTGGCCATTTTTGCTGATCTAGAATTTGTAGAAATTTATATGGATGACTTTTCTGTGTTTGGTGATTATTTTCAGGAAGCTCTAAAAAATCTGGAGAAAGTACTTCTTTGTTGTCAGGAATCCCATCTCGCCTTGAGTGACAAGAAATGTAGATTAATGTGCAAAGCGGGAGTGGTACTTGGCCATTTGATTTCTGGTAAAGGTATCCAGGTTGATCCGGAAAATATTGAAATCATTCTGCATCTTCTTGCACCCAAAAATCAAAGGGAAGTAAGAGGTTTTTTAGGACATGCTGGTTACTATAGAATATTCATAGAAATTTTTTCTAATATAGTTGCCCCTCTTTTCCGACTTCTAGCTAAGGATAGTGAATTTTCTTGGTCCACAGCTTGCCAACAGTCTTTTGAAACATTGAAGGTAAAGTTGGTACAGGCACTAGTTTTGAGAGGTCCTAACTGGTCTCTGCCTTTTCACATTTCCTCTGATGCTTCAGATTTGGCTATTGGCGCAGCTTTAGGACAAGAGGAAAATAAGAAATCCTATGCTATTTATTATATTAGTAAGAATTTGTCTTTCGCTGAATTAAATTATACAATTACAGAGAAAGAGTTTTTAGTTGTAATTTTTGCAATTAATAAGTTCAGGCACTATATTATAGGATATGAAGTATTTGTAAATACTAATCATTTCGCGATTAAATATTTGATGAACAAACCATTGACTAGTGGTAGAGCGACTAGGTGGTTGCTATTGTTGCAGGAATTTAATGTTACTATTGTTGATAAACCAGGGAAATCGAATGTTGTAGCAGATTTTCTTTCTAGATTAGATAACCCTGGTGAAGCAACTCCTGTTAATGATGATTTTCTGGATGAACATATTTTTGATATGTCAACAGATTCTCCGTGGTTCGCTGACATTGCTAATTACTTGGTTACTGGGAAAACACCACCCCACTTGTTCGCTCGTGAAAATCGGAATATTATTCAGAAAAGTGTTGCATACTCCTGGATTCAAAAAGATCTCTTTTACATTGGTCTAGACCTGATTATCTGTAGATGTGTAAGAGAGGAGGAAGTGTTATTGAAATCTTCTCATGATGAACCTTGTGGAGGCCACTTCGCTGATAAGCGGACTGCATATAAATTACTGCGTGCTGGTTACTTCTAGCCTTCCTTGTTTAAGAATGCCAAACAGTATGTCAGGCGATGTGATAGCTGTCAACGAATGGGCCAGCCTAATCAAACCAATGAAATTCCTTTATGCCCCCAAGTTATGATTGAGCCGTTTGAAAAATGGGCTATTGATTTTATAGGGCCAATAAATCCAATGTCATTAAGTAAAAATCATATTTTTGTTTGTACAGATTTTGTTACAGAATGGGTAGAGGCTAAAGATGTTTCCTTTGCTACAGAAAAAGTTGTTGTTGATTTTATTTTTACTGAAATCTTACTAGATTTGGTGTGCCTAAAGAAATTTTTTCTGACAATGGTATGCAGTTTATTTCTAATCTGGTACAGGGTGTGATGGAGCAATACAAGATCCGGCACAGAAAATACATGCCGTATCACCCGCAAGAAAATGGCCAGGTGGAATCCACAAACAAAGTGATCGAGTCCATTCTTAAAAAGACAGTAAATATGCATCAGAAAGACTGGGTTGAAAGATTACCAGAAGATTTGTGGGCATACAGAACCACTTGGAGAAATAGCATGGGACATACACCATATGAGCTGGTATATGGCAAACAGGTTCTGTTACCATTTGAGTTCTAGATCAAAACTTTCAGAACTGCAGTTCAGTTAGGACTAGATCTCTTTGAGGCACAACAACAACATCTTCTCCAATTAAATGAGTTAGATGAATTTCGTAGGGATGTTGTTCAGTAGAACATACTAATTCAGCAACAACGCAAAAGGTGGCATGACATGTCTATTTAGAAAAAGAAATTCTAACCAGGTGATTGGGTGCTCCTTATGATTCTAGATTTAAAATTTTTAAAGGGAAGTTCCATACACGTTGGATGGGACCTTATGAAGTGATCCGAGTATTCGAGAATGGAGCAGTAGAAGTTAAAACTATTGATGGAAAAAATTCAGTATTCCTGGTAAATGGACATAGATTAAAGAAGTATTTTCAGCCACTTGTCAGGAAATATTTTACACAGCAATTCCAACAGCAATTCAGGACGGTAGTGGTGAATGGTAATACCAAACTTTTGAAAACATGAAATCTTCTTCTTCTTATCAGTTCGCTGACATGATTGCAGAAGGATCAATCTGAAAACCAGCTTGTTGGCAGGAAGATAAAAAAATTCTAATAAAAAGAGAATGTTGCTTGATCTTTAGATATGCTAGTGACCACCAAGTAAAAGCAGGTTCAACAGAACCAACATTTATACAATTGGGGTAATTAGCATGGATATTTTTATTCAAGTAACGCTTAATTCTAGCTCTGGTTATTTTTCTTGCACCAGTGCAGGAAAAACTTCCAGAAAATTTTCTGCCTTTCTTCATATTCTACTTTCGTAAAATTCCCTCAGTTTTCTCCTTCAATCCCAGAATTATTAATCTTCCCATATTCTTCTGAATTTACCCTATCTGTTTCGTAAAAATCCCACTTTACCCTCGATTTTTTTCCCTATCCCACTTCTGTTTATCCCCTCTTATGGTACTATTCCTGGAATCCCTGTAATAAAATTCCTTCCCATTCTGAAATTTCCCTTTCCCCACTTCTTTGTTCCCTCATGAATTCATTGCAGGATTTCACGCACAAAGAGAAAAAGGATATGCTTTGAAGCATCAAGAAAGGGTGAAGAAAATTTCCAGTATAAGTTGAGGAAGCCATGTTGGAAGTCCAGCCTATATTTTACTTAAATTCCCTATTCTTTTTTCTCAGATATTATGCTTGCACTAGTGCAAGCAGAATGGTACCAGCAGAATAGCATAGTTTAAGCGGTGCAAGCAGACCAGTGCAAGCATGCACCCTCTCAGAAACATAGTGAAATTTGTTCTTTTCATAGCCTACGTCATAGGAAAGTGGTAATTATGAAAGTTTATAAGAAGTCCTTTCACTTAGTCAATGAGTACTTGTGCTATCATATTAACAAGGAGAAACTGATTTGAAGTACAAGGTGTTTTTAAGTTAAGAATCATGATCATTTTTTAATGAATGCTAAAATTCTTTTTTTGAATTATGAAGGAGTGCAGAAGTGTTTAACCGTTGCTTGGATTAATTTCCCCTTTTTTCCATAATCCTAGATGTCCTTCACTCATAATGATTACCTCACATAGCCATTAAAACGTTGCCGCAAGCACCGGTCCGGCACGATCTCAAAGATGTCGCGCGTCCACGGCTATTTCAGTGGAACTAATGGGTGATAAGATTGAAGGGATGGTGGATAGTTGGATCCCTATCTATAAGAACCAATTTTCCCGGTGTTGCATGTAAATTTTCGACTGTTCATAACCGTTAAGTAGCGATGCCGCCTGTTCGAAGCGAACCTTCGTCCCTTAGTATGGTAGAACAGATTGCTAAGTATCGCAATAGTCTTGTACTATTGCAAGAATCAGGCTTTCTTCAATTCTTGCAAAATTTTGATGGGCACAATAGTGAAGTGGCCCTACAGTTTTCCAGAAGTTTAAAAATTGGTCGAGTAAAAATTGGGCCTCTAAAATTTGAGGTTACGGAAGAGTTTATAATAGTAGCGACAAGATTGGAAAATATTGGTGAGCAGTATTTTAAAAATCAGAAGTTAGAAAGAAATTGATGGTAGTGTTTCATTGTCGACAAGAATATGAAGGTAGATTGGAAGAAAGGAATTCCGCCCAGTGCCCTGCTGGGATAGTGGCGGGACCTCCTTTTCATCCTACAGAAATTCGTGACCTGTGAGGGAAGGTGCTTCCTCACTTTTGTGTACCATTTTAGAATGTTGCAGCATTTTGAAGGTAGCCGGCACGTCCGGTGGAGGATTGATTTCCCCTATTTTTTGCTCAAGAGCTTGGAAAAAATGCCCAAGTGTGTGCAAGACGCACGGGCAGACCAGGCCGATAAGAAGTTATATCACCACGGCCTGATAAATATTTTGGTCCAGAAACAATTAGAAATTAAAGGCATGACCTGGGAGACGTTGTTAAAATAGCTACATAAAAAGATAGTTGCTGGGAAGGAGACAAAGGACCCCACCAACACAAGCAAGGGTCCGAGGAACAATGTAAAGGGGAGTCCTTCTTGCACCAATGAAAAAAGGAAACAACCTGAAAAATCGACAGAAGAAAGGGCCCCATCTCCAAATAAGAAGACAGCTAGTGCACCTGTCGAAGAGACTCCTTCTACACCACCAAAGAAGACAACCTGTCAGTCCTTGCGGACGTAGCAAAATATGTAGAGGTCGAAGATGACACTCTGTTGGCCGATTTCATTTAAAAGGCCCGAAAAAAGAATAAAGAATCTAGTGCAGGCAAGGAACCACAGTCCCCACAGGACGTTTAATCCCCTCTTGCACCAGTGCAAGAAGAAGAAGAAGAAGAAGAAGAACTAGAAGAGGAAGAAGAAGAAGAAGAAAAAGAGGAAGAGGAAGAAGCGTCTGTTGAAACTTCGAGGGATACTGAGGTCCCTGAAGAAGATACTGCCCCTGTTGAGACAGGAGAAGAAGAAGAAGTGGTAACTCCTGCTGCTCGGATAGTTGAAATAGAGCTTCAAGTGCAGAACTTAGAATAGCTCATAGCTAAAGTGCAGGAGGATAAAGAATAGAGTAAAGAAAAATTAACTACGGAGATCCAGAAAAAGAAAGGAGAAGTTAGAGTTTGGAAGTACAGAGCTACGCAGAGTTTCAAGCGACTTAAAAGGGTGAAAAAGAAACTAAAGAACATTAGAAAGAAGAAGTCTGAAACATTGCAGGCTTATGTCAGTATGTCGGAGCAGGATTGAGCTGGAATGCTCAAAGTTTTGAAGGTTTTTTTTGCAGAGGTAAAGAGTTGTGTGAGGACACACAATAGCTTAGGGATGGGAGAATGTTAGCCCCCTAATTTGCTCTATTTTTTCCATTTTCCCCTTCATAAATCATAACCATTTACCTCTGTTTTACCTCTTTTATGCACCCTCATCTTGCACCAGTCCAAGCACGGTGACATATTTCTTATAAAATTTATTCTTCATATTTTTAATTCAACTTAGCATTAATTAATTATTTATTACATGATTTATTACTTTTAATCACTCTTTGTAACTTATCGATATCTCCAATGTTTATTTGGTAGTGAGAGTACTTACAGTGACCGCTGATCCTAGTGCAGGATCGGTTCTTGCACCATTTCCAGCATAGTGAACCTTGCAGCAGATCCAAACCTCCTCGATCAACACCTCATTTTGAGCAGCTTCAGCCATGACAGCAAAGATCGAGCAGCTTTTGTCCACGACAGCAAAGTTCGACCCAAATACAACCGAGACCGAATCTGTGAAGGACGAAAGCTAGAGATTAGCTACGGCCAGTTTTCTAACCATCTAATCTTGAAGGCCGAAAAGCTAAATTCTGTGTTTGGTTATGTAATCGGCTAAATGATCTATTTTTGCCTTTGGCCAAAGATCTATATAATGTAGAATGTAAATAGGACTAAAAAGGCAAGTTTCCAGAGAGGCGGTAACAAGTTGCTGTATTTTGTTATCGCCTGAATTTGGGCTGGACGATGTATTAATATATGTACTTGCCTCAGTGAATTAATAAAAGGGAGCTCCGCCTCATGCTTCACAAAATTGCATTTTTGTATTTGAGATGATGAATTGATTAAATTACTAAGCAACGTTTTTACTTAAAAAGGGAAACACGCTGGTTGGCTAGGGCCCAACCAACCCAACACATTTACCCTATTTCCTGTTTTCCTGTAATTTGTGTTTACATTGTCAAGTGTGATTTAATTTTAAGCACATGCATTCCTGTCTGAGTGAAAGCGGATCCGTTGTGTGAAGTAGTTGAATTTCCTTTTCCTGCACTTTCCTTTCCTGCATTTTATTTTAGATTGGTTTTCCTCCGCCTGGTCCAAGCAGGAGAAATAACCCTACACCAGTGCACATTGGTGTGATATTTCCTTTTCTACAATTCTGTTTTATTGGTTTTCCCGGCCTGGTCCAAGCAGGAGAAATGAACCTGCACCAGTGCACGTTGGTGTGATGCACAAGCTTTCTTAGTCTACTTCCGGAAATCTTATTTCTTTCATTAAATGCTTATGACATGATAAATGTATATTGATTGTTTCTTTATTCCTGCACTCTGTTAAGATAAGAAACATTCACTTTTTATGTGTGCAATTCAATTTAACAATATAACAACACTTGGAATAATTAAGCACTCATTTTAAGAATTAAATGCTAAGTGCAGGAAGCTCTGATCCAGTGCAAGAACTAGTTTCTTGCCATGGGATCCGAGTGCTTTGAACCTGGAAAAGTTCAAGCCCTTACATGAAGTAAAAAAACCTTTAGTAAAGACACCATTTATACCTTTTGCATAAATCTTTGTTCTTGCACTAGTGCAGGCAAACTGCGATAGTGCAGGACATATTGGTGCAATAAGGAAATCTCTAAAGGAGCAGGTTTAAGGGCCCATCTGATGAGATTGCTAAGTGTCTCTGCTAAATAAAAAACACACACTCAGTAGTTAAACAATAATTAGCTAGAGTGATTGCCCTTTTTATCTTTAATTCCCTCTTGCAAATGCATTCTTTCTTGTTCCAGTCTTAGATTATTTTGATGGTTCAAGTTGCATTTTTCTCTCTTTAATTTGATTCTGCAATCTTTCCCTTAAAGAAAGTAGGGATTTATATTAGGAAGATTCATACCATCTCTGGCATTGCATGTGCTTCGTCTCTAAGTTTACGGACCCCCCTGGTTGACAAATTAAGTGTTGAGGAGTTTGCCTAAGTGTAATTCCTGCACCCAACATTTGCTAATTATGTAAATAATTGTGAGATAACGTTTGACATGGGATGTTGTATAGACCTGAGTCCTCGAATGTTATACAGAAAACAATAATTGAAGAACTATTTACTAGTATTTTCTTTGTGATTTTATATATTATCCAGTGTTCTATAATGAATAATAATTAAAATGCATTTATGTTTACTCTGTTCTAATACTCAAACTTTTTACCAGTTATTTCAATAATTGTTAGATTATGTTTTACATGTGAAGTTGTATTTATTGCATATGTTGTCACTAGTATTTGAATCTGGATACAATTCACTATGTTGATAACTATTGAGGGTTGTTGTGCTAGAAAGCGTTACTATTCTATTGCAGTCATCTTTATTTATGAATGCATGTAGAAAAGCGAAAATGACACACATCGGTGTTAGTTTTCATTCAACTGGAATTAGGATAAGAGCTTCAATAATGCAGGGGAAACTGCTTGGTGTGAAAGCTTTGCACAGTAACATATGATTATAATAATAAATAATAATAATTATACATTGAACTATGAGATCTTCATTTTGCAATGGTCAATTATAAACCAATTTCTTTAAGTGATTTACTTATAGACATATACAATTTGTTTGCTTAAAGAAAATACGTTTTTAAATAATACCTAATGACAATAGAAACTTGCTTGATTGTTGGAATCTTTTTGTTGTGCTAAACCCGTATTAAAGCTTATGTTGCAAGTCGTAAAAGTTACACTCGTCAATTGTAAATGAAACTGACAATTGTAATCTGATTTTATTATTATTATTATTATTATTTTTTTTTTTTTTTTGACAATTGTAATCTGATTTCCAAAAAAAGAAACTGTGCCCAGTTTTCTAAAAATCATGTTGAAATTGCTACTATTTTCTGGCCATAATTGTGGCAAGTTTAGATTATTTATTTCTTCTATTTGTCGTAAATGCAGATTTTTCTATATTGAGTTGTTATATATTGGAAATTTCATGTAGAAGGGATTTCACAGATATAGTAGTAGCAAGTGGTGCTTGTTTAGCATATAATTGATCAATGCCTATAGTGCATTGAAAGCATTGTTGGTTGACAAAAAATTTCAAAGTTTGTTGCAAAAATGGCTTTAAGGGGAAGGAAATAAGCTATTTGCATTGATATTATTAATTCACTTGCGTTTATCGATAAGATCTTTCAGCGGTCGACTACGTATGAGTGATATGTGAATCTGTCTCTATAGGAGAAGAATATCAATAAGATATGATCTACCGGAATAACGAATGCTGGATGTGTTTCAAAGGTATTTTATTTTAGTAAAATAATTTATTTATGCATATATAAGTTTGATTTGAAAATAGGCTGATAGGACATTTAAAAAACACATGTCCTGATGCCAAAAAAGAAAACAAAAAAAAGAAAAAGAATGGGAAACAAAAAAAAGGTTGGCAATATCCCCCACCTGAGTCAGAGGAGGATGAGTTAGAAGAAGAGGATGATATAGTTCCTATGGAAAATAATCAACCTCCAAAGGAACCAGAGGTACAAAGGAATGATACAACAATACACATTGTTCCACAAACTCATCCAAACCGATCAGATACGAATCCAAAGGACAGAGGAAATGGAGGGATTAAATGACAACATTCATCAGATAATTCAGATTCAGACAAGGACAATGGAACTCAGGTGGCAGATAATCATATTGTCCTTGCCACATGCGTGCCATCTCAGGGCGAATGGTGCAAGTTCGAGAAGAAGAAAGGGAGGAAAACCTGATTTGTGGGGTTTTTACTCCCACTTTGGTGGCTGAGGATATTTCGGGGCTATCATTCTTTTCCTTCTCTCCCTTTCTTCTTTTTCTTATGGCACTTCATTTTTATTTTTTTACTTCTTATGGAATGATTTGGTAGCCTCGCTATGATGCGTTGTGGGCATGAGCTCATGAGCCCTATGGGATTTTTCTGAATGCTTAATTGCATATACTAAATGTAACTTTTCATTTCTTTAATAAAAATTTGTTGATTTTTTCTCTGGGAAAAAAAAGTTTGATTTGACAACAAAAGCAATTAGACTGTTAGCCAAAGATATTGGTATTTCTTTGAGGGCGAAGACACTTGGGCAGATATTGAAGCTACCGGTTCCGAATATGCGATTAGATTTTTCAAATGAAAATAGATTTCTAGTATCAGAGACAAATGGCTTGAAAATATTACAAGAGTTCACTTTGCCAAATTTTGAGGTTCCTTCTGATCTTTCCTCTCTAGATATCACTTTATTTAGAGAACCGTTCAAATATTTTTGTTGGTTGTATGCACGTTTAATGGGCCTAGAAACTACTGCCACTGTGTCAAGTTCTATTCTCTATGTGCTCTATATATATATTTAACAATGTCAAATATTTGTATTACTCTTCGAAAATGAAGCAAGCTCCCACTTACAATATTGATGAAAGAGGCAAAATGGAAGAGGAGAACAAAAAACTGGGATCATATTACAGTGCTTTTACATCAAGGCAAGGAATTCCTCTAATAACATTGGATTTTGTAGATCCTAAAAAACTTATTCAAAACAAAAAAAAAACTTACATTTCATAGTTGGAACTGATTACTGAAAAAATTGATACTTATCCTATGAATTTATTTGTTCTAAACCATTGCTGATACATAATTCGATTATGTTCCTTCAGCTGATTAAGGAGGTCCTTCACATGTTCAATCCTGAATTTGATTCCCATGCACTGTGGGCATGCTACTGAAGAAGGCTGATTCATTTCAACACAGGCAAAGGAAGCAATAAAAGATCGCAGAGGAAACAAACACGGGTATACAAGCTTGAGCAGATTAAAGGGAACAAAAATAAAAGTAGAGGGAAAAACAATCATAGTGGAGGGAACATCAATCAGAGCGAAGGGAAAACCAATCATAACAGAGGGAACAACAATCAGAGTGGAGGGAACAAGATTCAGAGCAGAGGGAACAATAATCAAAGTGGAGGGAACAATAATCAGAGCAGAGTGGATGCACACAATGATCCAATGCGCATCAAATGGGAGCCATGGAAAAACATGTTGGAGACTCAAGAGGGAAATAGGACGAGGCAGGAGAATATATGAAATGGAAAGTAAGATCTTATAGGGAAACATAGAGGGGATAAAACAAGGAGATGTTTAATAAAATAATTGAATATAATCCATGACCAGATTCTGAGTGATGCATTTCCAAACTTTCAGAGATTTGATGTTGATATATGGATTATAATTATGGGATGATTTTAAATGTGACATTGTTACCTATTATGACTTCACCTTGATCCCTTAAGACTGCTCTGTTTGCCAAGGAATATGAATTTTTGTTGTTTTCTCTCAAAATATGATAATAAGAGACTTTTCCTAGATTAACCAGATTTTCTCTAATCTAAAGAATGATTTGTGCCAACTCTGAATTATTTGGAATGATATTATTCACCCTTTGCTGGATGATTATGGAGGAGTCTCCAAAAATGACCGGGTTCATTATATTTTCCCTCCTCATAATGTGAGATCCTAGTAAAGTTCCATAGGCTTCTGCTTTGTTATTTGTTTCAGTGCCAAGACCCCATTCGAATTCCAAACTTGAATTTTTCTCATTGTTTGGAATATAGCCTCCTGCATCAGCTCTACCCGGGTTGGATTTAGATGCCTCGTCAAAAAGCATATAGGAACGCTTAAGAGTGTTGATCCACTTAAGAAATTCTTCTTCCTTTAGTCTCACCTTCCAAGACTTGTTGTTGGGGGTTGCTTTTCTGATTTTTGCTTGGGGATATATCTGTCTTTTAGCAACTAAAGATATCTAGGTTCTTTCCTCATTTTGGAGGAGGGAATTATAGATTTTATTAATTCCTTTTGAAAAAATAAATTCAATTGCTAGTGCCCAAGCCATGGCAATTAATTTCATTGGATTTGATTTTATATCTTGAAAGATCTGCTTATTTCTAGCGAGCCATAGTTTCCATATGAGAAAATAAGGTAAGCTTAGCTAGAATCTCTTAATAGTATTTTTATTTTTAAAAGAGTAAGGAAATAAGCTCCTCCAATTTGAATAGAAGTCCTGAATGTTTTGGTTGAAATTTAAGTCAATTTCCATAGCTCCGATGAGGAGATTCCAACAAGCCTTTGCAAAATTACAATTTATATAAGGTGATTTATGATTTCTTCCTCACTATTGCACATAGAGAATCTCGAAGATCCAACTATGCCTATCTATTTTAAATTATCACTTGTTCATATCTTACCTTTTAGGACAGTCCATATGACGATTCTTATTTTTGGAAGAGACTTTGTTTTCCGCACTACTTTCCAGAGGGGCCAAGGCAAGTTGTTCCCCTGATCTGGAGCTTGATGTAGCATGATTTAACACTAAATTCTCCCATTGTTGGATTCCATCTAAAGGTTTCATGTTGACCTTGTTTGATTGGGGCAACACCTTTTAAAATACAAGTTAAAGTTTCACATTGGAGAAATAGGGCCGGAGGAATAGGAGGAGATTTCCAATCTGTCCAAATTCCATTTTCTTGATTCCAATTAGAGATCTGTTCCAACTGCGTTATTCCATTTTTATTCAACCAATCCATCAAAGGTTGAATTTATTTGTGCTGTGAGATTGGTGGTTGTCCCATTATATTGTCATTCCATATGTGTTTATCGCTACCTCCTTTTGGAATTCTTGAAGCATTCTCAAATATTATTGGAATTATTTTTTTAACAAGTTTCCACAACTGCGAACATGGTCTTAAAGGAACCCTTTTTCTTAGAAGAAAGAAGTAGGAGAAATTTAAATATTTAGCATCTAGGATTTTCTTCCACCAACTCGGGTTACCAGTGATCATTCTCCACAATATTCTTGCTTTGAGAGCAAGGTTCATCAAACCAGAGAGCCTTATAGAAATTCCTCCGTGCTCATAGGGTGCAGTAACTTGCTTCCAATCAACTAAACTAGATTTTTACTTTTTGTTTTTCCTCCATGCCAAAGGAAGCCTTTGATGACAAGATCAATCTGGTTATGGATGCTTGTTGGAGCTTATACAATAGCAAACTGATAGGATGGAAGAGTTGATAAAAAAACCTTAATTAATATAACTATCCCGGCTAGGTTGAGCCATAGGATTCCCCGCCCAATAAGTTTTTTCTTCATTTTTTCTATAATGTTATTCCATATTTCAATTTTCATATTATTATTCATAATTGGCAATCCTAGATGTTTAAAATGAGTCCAATTGCTTTGAAATGGTACGCTGAAAATTTGGGAGATCCATTGAAGTGTTCTGATTGGCACATTCCAACCATAAATGCTAACTTTGTGTGGTTTATTAGACATCATGACACCTCCAGGAAGTCATCCAAGATTTTTTTAAATCTTCGTGAAACTATGCATGAGGCACCCCCAAGCAGCGTAGTGTCATAAAAAAAAAGAGAGTTGTTGATGTTTTTTATTCCATATTTAATAGATATACCAGTAATGGATCCATATCTTCTACAATGATCTAAATTGTTGCTAAAATATTCTGCCATCAAGATGTAAAGAAACAGGGAAAGTGGACATCCTTGCCTCAGACATCTATTGCTTTGGAAGAATTGGCTTGGTACTCCATTTATTAGAGGAGAAATCCATGGGCCTTTAATGCATGCCTGAATCATATCGATGAGGTCTTTAGAGAAGCCAATTTTTTTTAAAACTGATGATAAAAATTCTAGGTTCACTCGGTCAAAGGCATTTGCCATGTCTAACTTTAGAATTAATCCTTGATCTCCCTTTAATAGGCTTGAGTGCAAAGCCTCTTGTACCACTAATACATTGTCAATTATTTGTCTCCATGGTATGAATCCCCCTTGATTTTCTGAAATCAACCCTTGCAGAAGTGGCTTAACCATGTTGGAAAAAAAAATTGAAATTATTTTGTAAGAAGAGTTGTATAGAGAGATATGCTTGAAGTGTTGGAAGGAGGTCAGTTTCAAATCATTTGGAATTGAGGCGAAAAAAGTGGAATTAGTGAACCCTCCAATTTTCTTTTTCTTGAAGGTCCACCGAGTCATTTTTAGGAGATATTTTTTAATAATATTCCAAAAGGATCTGTAGAAGGAGAAGGAAAATCCATCTGGCCCCAACGCCTTGTCTGGTTGAAAGGACCAAATCACATTTCTAAGCTCCTTTTCTTCTATTTCTTTCATTATTTCCTTATTTTCTTTTGTGGTGACCTTGTTCGGTATGTGCCTTGTAAAATTTTCATTGTTTGATTGTTCAAGATCAACGGACAACAAGCTTTTAAAGTGTTGATAAGCTTCCCTTTTAATTCCTCCTCTTTTCCATCTGATCCTATTTCTTCTGCTATGTGATTTTTCATCTGTGTTTCCTTTGTTGAGTTATGAAAGAAGGATGTATTTTGATCTCCTTCCTGAACCCATAAACTTCTCGATTTTAGTCTCCATGATTCCTCTTTTGCTCTATTGTTTTTATATATGTCATAATGAAGAAATTTATCTTGCTAGAGATATTATTTTGTGTCTTCCTAATCTTCTGTTGTTTTTTGGAGGGTATCTAATTGTTGTTGTAACTCGACTTTCTTTTTTTGTGGCTCTCTGTAATCAACTTTTTCCCATTCTTTTAGCTGAATTTTGGTTTCTCTAATTTTTGTTTCCAATCTATATCCCGGGGATACATTGATATTGTTTTTCCATATGTTTGTCAAGAGAGTATGAACTTCATCATGATTGCTCCATAGTGGATTGTATTTAAAAGGAATGGGTCCAAGGTTCTCACCCTCCCCCAGAAAAGGAGCAACCTGATTATGATTCGATGTTGCTGAAGAAATTATCCTTGAGGTTATTGTGTTAAAATTTTCAATCAGACAATCTTGCAATAAAATTATATCAAGTCTTTATATTATATTCCTATGATATTTATGTTTGTAGTAGCAATGTCCATAAGATTATTTTCTTCCATTATATCTTCTAATTTCTGTCTATACAGGTCTGCAAGAAAGCAACCACCCTTCTTTTCTTTTGCGAGAAAAATCAGGTTCAAATCCTCACCTAAAATAATGGGAAATGGAGAGGAGGAGTTGAGGTATTCCACTAATGAATTCCAACATTTCTCTTTGTCCCTATAGTGTGTTGAAGCATATATGTTGAATAAGCTTATATTAATTCTAAAAGTTCTGTTTTGTAGATCTGTTCTTATCCAGTGCAACATTTTGGTGTGAGAGATTAACACCCAAGAGGCTTTGTCCCACCGTGTACTGATACTTCTCGATGCTCCTCTTGTTGAAATAGAGATTCCTTCATAATTTTTTGTTTTATGGATGTTTTGGAACATGTATTGCTCTGAAAATTTGGTCTCTTGAAACATGAGAAGGATCAACATTTCTATTTTGATTAAATCCTTTGTAACGTTAATCTTCGAGAAGTGACCAAGACATCTGCAATTCTAACAGATTACATTCATTATTTACTGTTGGTTGTATTTGAGAGACCTTTCCCTCTTGGGTTATGTTTCTACTTTCCTTTTACTCTGAAATTTTTTCCCATGAAGGTGTCCATGGCTTGTTGCATGCCTAATGCCATTTTTTGTATTGCTTCTTCATCTCTCAATTATTTGTTGGATTTTCTTCCGGGTTTCTTGTGGAAGTACGATGATAATAAGGAGTCTTTAGATTGAGTTCTAGTGATAACTTAATCGAAAGAAGGAATGATAGGGCTTGAGGAAGGAGGAGGAGAAGGGGGAAAAGGGAGCAGGGCAGGATTGGAGGGGGCAGAGGGGGAGACAGGAGGAGACAGGAAGGAGTCTGAGGGTAGAAGGGGAGGTAAATAGAGTCTAAATATGGGGAAGGAGGGGATAAGACAACAAAAGGATTTGAATCTGAAGGATGGGAAGGAAGAGAAGAAGAGGAAGAATTCTCATGCACTCTTGGGGAGAGGAGGGAGGGGAAAGATGAGGAACAACAACAAAAGAAAGTGATTGAGACATCGGTTTGGTGATTTTGTTTCCAGATTTTAACTTGTTCCCATTGGGGTTCTTTTGGAGCTTCAGTTTCCTCTGTTTCATTCTTAGTACATCTATTTGCAAAATGACCGTATTCATGGCATGTCTTGCATTTAAATTGGATTTGCTCGTAATCCAGTTGCTGCACATGAGTCCAACTATCCACTTTGAGTTTGAATGATTCTGGAAGACCTTTGTCGAGGTCTACTTCAACGCAGATTCGAGCAAAAATATGCAAGTTTTCTTTGGGTTCACTCCTATCAATGTATTTTACTACTGCATTCCCAATGGCTTTGACAAATTCACCACCCCAGTAGTGAAGAGGAAGATGGGGAAGTCGAACTCAGACAAGAACAAACACTTGGCACATCCAACTCTGGATCAAAATCTGGAGTCCATTGATTTAGATACAATCCTCTAGTGTCCATGAAGTAAGGACCATTTTGGAAAATCAAGTCTCTATCCTCCTTAGGTTCAAAATGAAATGTAAAGAATCCTCTTCCGTGGAATCTTATGGATATTTTCCTTGGGATGGACTGGGACTAGTTACGCTCCACCAATTTTTGCACAGTCTTGGAGGAAGGCCAAAATCCAGTGAACTGGCCAACCAACCCCCTTTTAGCTAAAGAAATAAAAACTCTACGAGGAAGAGTTGGCAGGATGATGATCTCTAGCATATCATCCAACTTCTTGATGAATTTTGAGAGGGCAGGTCGGGGAAGCAAAGTTCCTGTTATGCTCCTATACCAATAGGTGTCATATATCATGATTGACTTGATGGGCTATGTAATATGTTCATACCTTTCCTTGTTTCAAAGTTTTTCCATATTGTCAAAAAAAAAAAAAAATTTAAAAAATGTAAAGAGGGTATACCCTAAAAGAAAAATCAAAGGGTGAAAAAAAATAAAAATGGCCAAAAAAGTGAAAGAAAATGAACCCCACCAAGAGAAAGACCAAGGAAAGTGCGCAAGTCTAAATGCCACTACTTTTTTCTCTTATGTAAATAAACAAATTGTGTGCAACTTGTATCTTATGCCACAATTTATGAACAGTCAAACCGTTTAAGCTTGGCTAGTTCATCTTTCAATTTTATGTTTTAGAGATAGAAAATAAAATCTGACCAAACTGTTTAATCTTGGCAGATAAGTAGATAGGTAGAGTAAATAAAAGGAGCTCAAAAGTTTAATTTGAGCCCTTGGATGTAATAAGGTTAGACTTAGATAGATTTATACATGTAAAAGAAAAAAAAGTGTGATAATGGTTTTCCAGTCTAAGTGCACCCTAATAAAGAAGAAAAAATGGTAGGTTGAAGTAGGTAGGGTAGGTATATGTTGTTGCAGAATTATATGTGATGGATAATGACTCTAAATGTGTTAATATTTACTTTCATCACAAAGTGCAAGGCAGACACTACACTGGAAGAATTTCAAGCAAAACAAAGTCAAATTATTAACTTCCCTTCTCATTTTTCCCTAAAAATTTCACTAATTTCCCCTAAGTACTAAGGCATTTGAAAATTAGAGGGTCTCAAGGCATTTCCTTGACTTTTGGAGGGACCGGACCCTCGGCCTAATAATTGAAAAAGCCTAAGTACTTAAAATCATTCATAAATCATTCATTCACTTCCAAAAAAATCTTTTCCTAAGTAAAATCCTATTTTACTTAGGGAAATTTCACAATATCCCATAAAAACCCCTTTTTTTCAAGCATAAGTTAAATACATAAACCTAATGTTTTTATACTTAGCGGTTTCATTCATTTTCATATTGACTTTTAACTTTATTATTTAATTCCCTATATGACTCAACCCATTCCCATATTATTTTAACTATATAAATTCCCAAATATTATACATCCCACCCCTTTGGTTGAAATATAACCATACAAATATGTTAATTGTAATTAATTAGTTAAATTTGCAACTAATTAAAAGCCTGTCTCCCCGCCGTATAGAAAAGGGATTAATTAACCCTCATGGTTAATTAATAACCTACCCCACCAATGATACTCCTCCCGATATGATTAATTCATACTTAATTATATTGGGCCCGCTCGGTTATTTCCTCGTCATCTCACCTTCCCGACCGCCGTTGGATCAACCAGTCCACGATCAGTGGCTGTCATCCATATCGCTGCGCCCCCATATCCGAACGATAACGCGCGATGGCCAAGTGGTTTTCCAAACAGTGCCTCGCCACGTGTCGTGAGTTCTTTGGAATCGCTTGCCTTCCGCTGAAAACCGCCCGTCCCCAAAAGTGATGCGATATATACCGCTTATCGCTTAACTCCTATGAAAAAACAACCATACATGCTTACGTCATCCGCTTAAATAAAATAATATCCTGCCAGCCTTTGACTTTGCAATTAAAACACACCAACGCGCATCATTTTCATTATTTTGTACAGTGACCAGTGTCCCATGCAAAAAATTCAAAATCAACTGTTGAAGACTGTCGACCACCACCTTGCTGAGAAAAATTACAGTCGAACAGTCCAAAACCCTTCCACAACTGCCTACACCTATTTTCGTCACTGTTCATTTCCCAGAAAATAGGTATTTATCTAAATTCCCGTTAAACCCTGCAAATTATTGGTTTTTTGATTTAATTCCACAAGAAAAGACTAAAACAGAGAACAATTTGGTCTTTATTCCACTCCTAAATTCCCAGACCTGTAATCTTATCTGTTCTTCCATCAAAATTCGAATTCCTTTCTGAATCCACAAGAACCAGAAATGGAAATTCCTGTGGATTTGAATGTTGCACCTCTAAATGCCCCTCATAAAGATTTAGACTATCTGCCTCTAGCAGATAGAGATTTCCAGATTAAAGACCTCATCCTTAGTGAAAATCCTCTCAGAAGTTTTTTCCAATGCCAAGATAGTTACCTGAATGGCTCTGACATTTTGGGACTGTGGGAATCCAATCTTCCGATGTATCTTTTATCCTCAGTTCATATTTTTCCCGAAATAATTCATTACTGCCATGCCAATTATGATCCCAATCAACGAGCAGTCATGTCCCCGAGTCGAACTGTCCTTTTCCCAATAACTGCTCAATCTATCAACGGAATGTTACAGTTTCATCCTGGTCAAGCCCTGACTCCCCTTTCCATGGGATATTTACTTGAAAAATTGACCAATTTATCCCAAGAAGAGTTGAATCGGCTCTGTTATACTTTTATGCTTCAAGAACATCAACCCAAAGGCCCTCATCCTTATGGATATACTTTTTGCACAGATATGGGCAGACTCATTTTGAATATGATATCTTCTGTAATGGGTTTCAACACTAGTGATTATGTTGATAAGTTAACCCTAGTGTTGTTGTCAATTTTTACCCCTGGACAGCCCCCTGCTGTCAAATATGATTTTTCTTTCTACATTGCTGATAAAATTCATGACCAGTTTATGAGATTGGAAGATGAAAGAGTGTTCAAGTATTCCACTTTTATATACCATCTCATGCTCTATTATCAATCAGAGAGTTTCCCCTTCCATGTCATGAAACTTGATACCAAAGGAAATCCAAGGTCTGTAATTTTTTGGTCTGCAATATTCCATAATTCCTTTGAGTCTCCTTATTCTTACAATGAGTTTATTGACCTATTTGTGCACCCTGAAACTACCTTATTAACATGAGTTTCCCCTCCTAGGGTCAATAATGATATGAAGAAAATTCTCCAACTTTCCAAGCAATACAGGATAGGTGATTGGTACCTATACCAGAATCATACAGAAATTAGAATATATGGGTGTGAGCTATGTCCTTTCAAGTTACCAAATTATGTCCCAATGAGGCTCTTTGCCTTAGAGTATTTTAGAAAAATAATAAATTCAGACATAGTCCATTTTTGCAATGCAAAGAAAAAAGCTCAGCTCATAATCAAGAGTCAATTAGGTCCTTTTGTCTGTAATTCTAGAGATGCAGGAAAAGAAGCTGAAAGAATCCTAGAAGATTATCTCAAATTGCAAAAAATTTTCCACTAGGTACCTTATGACCCAAACAATTTTATTTATGATAGGAGGATGAAAAACAAATTGTCACCATACCTTCACCATAGAATTCCAGAAATTGAACAATTTGCAAATATGGATGAATGGATGGAAGGGACCTTAATAGAACAAGATAGTGAACAGGTCAGTGTTGAAAATGTTATGAAATACCTTGAGAAAATACTTGACCTGGAATATTTTGGGCAAGTGCAAAGACGAGGAATTGGTCCTTCTTTTGCTGGAACCTCTCAGCAAAATTTGCAGGAAATCAGTGCATTGGCCACAATAGCATCCAAAGGGAAGGAAAAGGAGGCTGATATTCAAGTTACAGAGAAATTTACAATGGCAGAGCAGCGTGAAACTTCTAAGGAACAGGCCCAAATACAGACTTCCCCCAATCATATTAATGTGGTAGAAATTTCAATTTCACAAACTCCTCTCAATGAAGAAAAAGGTAAGAAGAGAGATGCAGAAACAACTACCCCTATCAGTGGATCTTCAGAACAACCTCGTATCAAAATACAAAGATTAAATCCTCTTTCAGAAGTAAATTTTTTTCAAGAAACCCCTGATAGTCAGAAGAGAGAAGAGTTAGATAGTCAACAAACATTCACAATCAGTGGGACATCCACTAAATCACAGAGAAAAGAGCTACAAAGACAGCAAAGTGTAGAAGTATCTTCCTTCAAACCACCAGTGAAGGATGCCTGGGATATTAAAAAGAAATTTAGAAATATAAAGGCCAGAAATGATCCATTAAGACTTCAAGTCTATAATCAATATTTGAAGATGGCTCCCAAAAATCAACAAAGATTGATGTCAACCTATGACATCCAACAAGGTAAAATGGTGATGAGTCATTTCAAACCCAAAGTGCAGCAGCCTCAAACAGCTGCAGATTATGTAAGAACCAATTTTGAAATCATGGCAAAGGATATCCATCCTTTGGATCAGATTGAGCTGCACAAACAAACTGGAGAGATGATTTACTCAACTTTGACTGATAAATCAATGACTTCCCAAAGATTGCAGAATTCCTTGGATAATACTACTACTCAATTGCATCTTGAAAAAGCCTCTTCCCAAGCTAAGGACAACAGAATAAAAACTTTGGAAGAAAAAATTATTGGATTGGGTCATAATCCCAAAGATGTTAAGGGTATAGAAGCCTTGATTAAGAAGAAAGATGATGATATTGCAGCCTTAAAGAAACAGCTAAAGCTAACATCTTCAAGGCATCCACAAACTGCAGAAATCATAAAGCAAAACTCTGAAGAAGAATTGATGGATTTTCTCTTGAAACTGAATGAGCAACTGAATGAGACTGAAAAAGAACTTGAAAAGGCATTAAAAGACAAGCAGTCAAACATTCCAGCATCTAAAATGACAGAAGTGATTACAATTACACACTACTACATTTGGCGGAAATTCCGACACTTGGTTCCGACGCTTTTGACCAAATGTCGAAAATTTCCCCAAATTTTTTCCATCCCGCCCGAAACCATCGCTATACTGACGTTTATAGAAAAGTGTTGCAATACCGACACTTAGAAAAGTGTCACAATTGTGACGTTTGGAGGAAGACGTTGAAATTACGACACTATGGCCCAAAGAGTCGCTATTGCGACGACTGCCTCCAAACGTCGCAAGTGCGACACAATGTCTAAGTGTCGCAATTACGACATTTGGAGGCCTTCGTCGCAATAGCGACGCCTTTTCCGCCATCGATATAACGACACTTATATGTGCGCCAAATAAAAATACGAAACTTATATGCGTGCTACATAAAAATGATTTTATTGTTTCGTATCCGTCGCAATAGCTACATTAACGTCTGATATCACGCGCGCATTCGCCCTCCGCTCTTGCAGAACAGCATTTGCCCTCAGCATTCGCCCTCAGCTCTTACAGAACAACATTCGCCCTCAGCTCTTACAAAATGGTAAGTTCTTACTACAGGCCCTTCCTCCTATAGTAGGGTTGACTCTATTTGGGTTTTTTTGGTCAATTCCATTAGATTGTTTTAGGCTGTAGGGTTCTCTCTAGATGTCAAGAATCAAGATTCAATACCCTCTATTATCTTCATCACCCAATACAAGATTTAAATTTTTCCCAAAGAAACGCTTATTAATTTGGCAGCCATTATTTCTCCCTGCTTTAAAAACCCTACATTTCAATGAAAACAAGCATTGCATTTCAACTACAAAAATCTATTAGTGTTCAAATGTACATGTGTGCTACATTAACGTACGGTATACGCGTGCATTCACCCTCCCACTCTTACTTGAGAACAACATTCACCCTCGCTCTTGCGAGAACAACATTCGCCTACGGCATTAATACTGACTCTTGTAGAATAGCATTGCCCTCGGCATTCGCCACGAGCTCTTAACGAACGGCGTACGCCACGAGCTCTTGCGAACGGCATTCGCCACACGTGCCCTCGGCTCTTGCGGAACAACATCCCTCTGCATTCGCCCTCGGCTCTTGCGGAGAACAACATTCGCTGCATTCACCCTCGGCTCTTGCGGAAGCGGCATTCACCACCGACTCTTGCATAACGGCATTCGCCCTCGGCTCTTGCGGAACCCTCAGCATTCGCCCTCGGCTCTTGCAAAATGGTAAGTTCTTACTGCAGGCCCTTCCTCCTATAGTAGGGTTGACTCTATTTGGGTTTTTTTGGTCAATTCCATTGGATTGTGTTAGGCTGTAGGGTTCTCTCTAGATGTCAATAATCAAGATTCAATACCCTCTATTATCTTCATCACCCAATACAAGATTTAAAATTTTCCCAAAGAAACGATTATTAATTTGGCAGCCATTATTTCTCCCTTCTTTAAAAATCCTACATTTAAATGAAAACAAGCATTGCATTTCAACTACAAAAATCTATTAGTGTTCAAATGTACATGTGTGCATCACTTGTGTAGGGTATTCCTTTTCCACTTTCACATTATCCAAGAATGTGTGCAGTATAGTTCATATTTTTTGTGATTTAGATTATCTTGAAAAAGGAAAGGAAAATTATTTCCCATGGAAAAAGAAGATTTTCCCTTTTTACTACTGGAAATGGTACAACAAAGTTCCATTTCTACCCGAAACTCCTATGAAACAGGAACCAAATAAAGGCCATGTCCTCAATGGACATCATTTCCAGAAAGAGTTAAGGAAATTGAAAAAATATATTTACCTCATAATAATAAATCAATGCAGTCTTTCCTTGGACAAATAAATTTCATAAAAATGTTTGTCCCTGATTTTTCATAGATAGTTTTACCTTTACAGAATATGATAAAGAAAATTTTGGTTTTCAAATGGGGTCACAATGAAAAAGAAGCCTTTAACTTGATCAAACAAGCTATTATTAACACTCCATCCCTGACAACTCCCATTTTTTATAATCATTTTGTTTTATACACATCTGCATCAGAAACATCGTATGATTTCGTTTTAACACAACTCAGTGATCAACAAATAGAAGCACCCATTTCATTCTTTAGTTCGAATCTACAAGGTGCAAAATTAAATTACTCTATTGTGGAAAAACAAACATTTGCTGTCATCAAGTCAATAAAACACTTCAAACCATTTCTCCTCAAAACTCATACTAAAATCATAGTTCCATTTTCAGCAGTAAGGAAATTACTGATGCAAAGAGAAGTAGGAGAAAAAAGAGAAAACTGGGTAGCTGCATTGCAAGAATACGATGCTGAAATTAGACCGGCTAAAATTGTTAGAGGTCCAGGTTTTTGCATAATGTTAACAGGATCATATAACTTACCAGAAGAAGAACATTCAGGTGATGATATTCAAATATCTCAGGTAAGCCTCAACGATACTGAATCTCAATATCCTGATCTCCTCTTTTATTTAAAAAATAGATATGCCCCTATGCTACTCAGTTACAAAAAGAAGAGAGCTTTGATATTGAAAGAAAAGCAATATCAAATCCATGATGATGTTTTATTCGGAAAAAATTATGATTCTATTTTACTAAGATGCCTTGAAAAAATCTAGGCAGAGAAGGTTTTGCAGGAACTTCATGATGGACTAGTTGGTGGAAATTTTAGAGGAGAAACAATAGCACATAAAATATTGCACGTTGGCTATCACTGGCCAACCTTGTTCAAAGATTCACACGAGTACACAAGGAAAATCAAAATCTATCAAACTGCTGCTGGAAGACATAGGAAACTTGCATTCCCATTACAGCTAGTCAATATTGAACTACCATTTTAGAAATGGGGACTGGACATAATAGGTGAGATCGTTCCTCACTCTTCAAAGCAACGTAGATACATCCTTACAAAAACTGTTTACTTTACTAAATGGGTGGAAGAAATTCCACTAAAGGTAACCAATTCTAAGAACATTATCAAATTTATTGATCAATTTATCATTACTAGATTTGGATTACCAACTTCCTTGATGTTTGAAAATGCATATTATTTCTCAGGAAATGCTATGATAGAATTTTCTCTCAAAAGAGGTTTTAAACTTAAGTATTCTGCTAACTATTATCCCCAAGGGAATGGTTTCGCAGAATCAACTAATAAAAACCTCATTAGGATCATTAAACGCACTATTGATCAGAGTCAAATAAATTGGCATAAATCTTTAACATTTTCTCTATGGGCAGATCAGGTAACACATAAAGCCTCTAAAAGTACTTCTCCATTTAATCTAGTCTATGGGAAAGAGGTTGTTCTTCCTACAAATGTATTTATTCCCTCTTTATCCTTCATTCAAATTATCGAAGAAATTCCTTCTTCTTATTTGCAGTTAAGACAATCACAAATTCTCAAACTTGAAGAAGTGAGAGATAAAGCCAAGATCACCCATGCTCATCATCAACAGTTAGTTAAATCTTCCTTTGATGCAAATTATGTTAGTGCAAAATCATTTCAACTTGGATACCTTGTACTGAAATGGGATAAAGAACATGAGGAAAAATGTAAGCATACCAAATTCCAAAGAATGTGGCTTGGACCATTTCAAGTTGCGAAACAAATTTGCCCATCAACATTTCTATTGCAAGATTTATCAGTCAAGAAATATTCTCTGCCTGTGAATGGGAAAATTTTGAAAAAATACTTCTCATAGGTGATAACCTCTTCTATCCCCTGTACATTATTGTCTTTAATTTTCCTAGGAAAACAAAAGTTAAATAATATAACTGTTGGCCTTGCAATAAAATCTCCTAAAATATTTTGAATTTTTGCTTTTATAAATGGAAATTGTTAAGGAAATGGTTAAGAGGTTTGAAAATTAATTAAGTCCTTTCTCTCTGAAGTTTTCTTTTTCTACCAAAATTATTTATTCTTTGAGAAACTCCAACTTTATAAAACACTTATGTTCTATTATTAGTCAAGAAAAATATTTTTAACCAAGTAAAAGACTCTTTTTAGATAAGCATCTTTAACTCTATAAATTGTCTTCCAGAACTCTTAAAGAGACAATGATTCTCCCTGTCCAGTAAACTTTTCTCTTTTTAGATCGTAATCCTAAGTAATGTACTAAAGCTTAAAAGATAATACGTCTCATCAAGATCCTAATTACCATATTCATAGGGAAATAATAAGACTGACATTGCCACTACTGTAGACAAAAACAAGGTAATGTCATGAGATTATTTTAATCAAAAGACAAGGGGTCTCATCACAAGCCAGGTTGTTCAGTCGAATTACAACCAATGAATGGTATTGTCACAATTTGGCCACCACACCAAGGCAATGGATTTTAAGTAATAAAAAATAAAAATTTGATTGAAAAGAGCTATTTTAGAAAAAGAAAAAGAAAAAGTATATTATTGTGGATTTATCTCTAAAAATTGCATTATTGCATGGATAAGATACATGATCATTGATGGTTAAAAGGTAACCATGTCAAGGCTATAAACGCCTGCTGGAAGTAGAGGCTCTACCTATGACTAATGAGTTTATTTAAAAAATCTAATCTACAAAAGCCTGCTACTTTATCTTTAATTCGAGTAATGATTGATATATGCATAGGGATTTTCATATTTAAGAGGATATCAAATGAATTATAATTAGGTGAGTTTGTTTTATTATTCACATAAATATTACTTATTTAATTTTTTCATCCAATTTCTATTTTCTGAACTATTTTTTATTTTGAAGGTGTTAAAAATTTCAAAATTATTAGGATTAACTGGTTCTTCCAGTGAATCGCCAATTGGTGTACTTTTCAACAACCCCCGTATTTGATTTTTATAATAACCAATATAATAATAATAAATGGGGACCATTTTAATTTTTTCCAAAATGCTAGTAAGAGTTTTTCCCTTTAGAAAGTGTTAAAGCATTGAGCTAAGTCACTTAGGACTAAGCACTTTTTGCTTTATCAAAAATCACACAAGATAAATATAACGCAAATAACCATTAGTCAGAATTTGCGATATGCGATCAATAAAACCATTTTAAGAATAAAAAATTATGTTGCGCTCTTTATAAAGGCCTTGAAATATTTCTAAAATCCCATAAAGTGCTTAAAGCATTCTTCGTATAAGGAAAAATCTGCCCAAAGAATATATCGCGGATCGCGCATCACAAAAACATAAATAACTTTCGAAATACAATAACTCCAATCTTATGATATTGTGACATAACGAATCTTGCGATCTTGCGATACTGCGACATGGAAAACCTTGCGATCTTCCAATAACACGATATTGTGATGTGGCGAAATATTACCATTGCTATCTTGCGATATTACGATTTATCGCAATCACAAAATTGACATTTCACTTAAATCTTATCATTCCAAAATATCATTTAGGTTTGCGATGCGATGTTTTTGACAAGACTTGAAAAGAATCACATGAAAGCCATAATGCGTAATTAATTGAAATCAACTGCATTTACTCTTTTAAAGGATCAAGGAGATTTGTATCTGTTTACTAGTGCTTACATTAAAAGTCACATCCTTATCAAATTTACCGTTTTAATTAAAATTGTGTTATTATCTATGCTTTATGTTCATTTTGATTTCTCTATTGTTCAATTTCAAGGAATAATGCTCAGAGATCATGAAGAAAGGAAAAAAGATAGTCGATCCTTCTGCATCCGAGGACTCAGACATGCTGTCTCTCTTTAGTGATACTACATGCAACAAATATGGTAGAGCTACGTCGTGGGGATCCATGTATAATCTGTTAGAGGACGAAAATCCAAAGGTTTTGGTAATTAGAGCAACGGCTAACACTAAAGTCTCATATGAAGCTTCCTATTTTGAAGCAGCCTGTTCTTTCCTACACAAAATAGTTGCGAGGCCTAAAATCCTGCCATATACAGATATGGTGAAGTGGATTATTGAAAAATATATATCTCATACAGGACATTCAGGAATTCAAGATAGGAAGTAATGGGGTCATTTTCTACAGACGATTTGCGCAAGATGTATCATCTGCACAAACCTCAGAAGGCCTATGATAGAGCCTTTATTGAGAAGTTCGCAAAGTAGAATGAAGAACCAATAGATGCCATGCAAACTTGGAGGTCTGGCTCGAGCAAATTCAAATGGGAGAAAACTGGTATGTACCCAAATGCCCCTCTATCGGCTCCACATAGTTATGTAGCTGCTATGATGTGTAGGCTTTTTGGGAAAGCTGATAGTACCAATTCTTCTATGGAATGGATTCCATTAATTGATGCGGTTGTCAACTCCACGGTTATGAATTGGAGTAATATTTTATCCAACAATTTGGCTATGGCTATCAGATACTATAGACAGTATAGAGTTGTCTATACTCGGGTCATCCCTCCCTTTTTTATGAGTGCTTACGTGATGGATGCTATTTGTTTCTGTACAAAATTTCCTAATATGGGTTGGAATTGGAATCTTAAAGACCCTACTCCTATCCATGTGTATCATAATATTTTGTGGGAATATCAATTTTGTCCCCATTTTTATAATATTTGTCAAAGTATTATGTTGACAATCTATCATACTATTTTTGATGTAAAGCTCCCAAGCTTTCATAAGAAGTAAAGATATATGTTTTTCCAGTGGTAGGATGGTTTGGTGAAGAAAAAATTACTTATATAAGAGTTTTTTGGAGTATTTTTTCTCCCCGTGTTCTTCCTTATTATGTTCTGGATAAATTATTGGCAAGAGATATTGCATACCAAATAGTAGGGGAAGGTCTTACCCAAACCCTAAAAGACATGAAGAAATCTATCTAGCCAACTTTTCTGGTACAATGTTGTTCTTTTGCCTTGTTTAATTTTGGACATGAAGTTAAAGAGGTGCAAAATATTACATGCTTGAATCTGGATACTATGCCAGGGAGACAATATGATCCCAACCAAGTTGCTCAAGACTTTACTGCTTTGGTTAAAATTAGACAATTCATTCATGAGAAAGATGAATTTGATGACCTATTTAAAAAGGTTGATACTTTCTCACAAGTATTTCATTTTGCGTCAATCAAATTAACCCCATCTGACCTCAATCATTTTCATATTTACAGAAACAAAAGATTAACAAGGGTTCCATTAGACCTATTGCAGATTGAGGAAACAAGAGAGCCTACTCCCAATGTAAGTTTAGAAGAAAATTTTGGTCACAATTTTGATCAATAATCACTAGAGAAATCAAGTCAAGGTTTAGAACTTTCTGAGCATCAATGTTAAAATCAGGAAGAATTCCCTAAGGAAATTTTTGAAAAGGATACAGAGAGAAATAATGGAGAAACAACAAAAGAAACCTTGGATGAAGAACAATTGGACATTAATTCTACACAGGATAAAAAAATATGCAATCATAATAAATGACATGGATAAAGAATCAGAGCAATTCAAACAAAATCTCCAAGTACCATAGGCAGACACATGAATTGAAGGAACTTCTAATTTTCAAACTCCTAAACAGACCTTACAAGTTTGAAATCCAGAAGCAGATGTTAAAATCATCCTAGCCTACCCAACGTCATAAATTGTTTTGAGAATTGAAGAGATACCCCCTTTAGATATATTTTATAGTCCAACACACAAAGCGGTGTTAAGGAGACAGAGAAAGAAAATAAAGCTCGATTTATCAGTAGCAACTCCAGAGAATGAATCAATGGAGGTTGTCTAGAAAGACAACCCTCGTTGATCCATCAGAAAATTTGACAATGTTGTCACAATTCGCAGGTGCTTATGCAACAGCTACCATTGATAATGCAGCAGAGGTTAGTCTTCTGCTTAAAAATAAAGATGCAAGAAATCAAATGTTAGAGAAAAACATTGAATAGGAAAGACAAAAATTCAATAAGAAAACAGAGCTACAGATGATACAATTTCAGAAATATTTTGAGCAAATGAAGTTACAGCACCAGGCAAGCAATACAGAAAAAGATACACAGATTCAGCTAATGGAAAATGACGTAGATAAACTCAGAAATCATCATCATATAGAATAATTCATCAAAGAAACACTTGAGTTAAATACTCAATTGAAAAAACAACATGAAATATTCTGTCATGGATTCTAAGTGATCAAACCATATTGTGAAACAAGTGATACATTAGTCCATCAAATGGTTGATCAGAGATTGGAATATGAAGAAGTTGATAAGGGGAACTCAGATTTTATCTCCTGGCAAGAATCTGAGGAAGTAACAAAATTTTATTTGCTAAATATTGAAGAATCCCACAGAGACATTCTATTTACAAATTGGGATATGAAATTAAAGCAAGTAGAAAGAGAAATGACTAGAGCATATGATATAGAAACCAATACAGTTGAAGTTGTGAATGAAAACCTTTATAATATTAATTTTATTAAAGAATGAAAGCCTGGAGTTTTCCCTGATATCAAACAATTAGAGGGAAAGTGGAAAGAGACAACCAAAAAAATTTTAAGCAGTCAAAAAGCTATCTAAGCTTGATCATGAATCTTATCGGCAATTTCTAGTAAAATCATAAGTCAGTAGATGGCTTTACACTGTCTAACGAATTCCACTCAAAATATGGTGCCACCTCTCTCTAATGTTGTATTCATGGGACAACTAAGATCCAAAGTCGGTCAACGATCCCAAGTGAAGCCAATGTTGGATATTTTTGAACTAAAAATCTCAATGGAAAGGAAGGACCGTTCAACTTGATCAAGCACATCATTATCTTTCTTTTAGTTTTTACCTTTTATTTTCAGTATTCTGAGGAAGGTTGTTTGAAACCTTCTCAGCTTTTTATGTAATATTTTGTTTTTGATACATATGTAATATTCTATTTTTTATACATATGTAATATTATTTAAACCTCTCTCATGCATTTAGAGAGGGGTCTAGGATTTTATCAAAAACACTTTGCAAAATCTTGCATTTATGTACTTTTGTGATTATTTTGATGAAATACATGGAACAAGATCTTGATTTTCTTGAATATCGAAGCATACTCTATTGAATTTGAATTTTTGTACTCTTAGAGTGTATTTGGTTGAAAATAAGAGAAGGTCAACGTTGTTGATTTCATGAATATAACCTCTCATATCTGGTACTATTATCTTTACGATTGAGTTCTATTTATGATTTAGCAATGAACTTGTTATATTGTATTATGTATGAGATATGAATTATAGTTTTTCATTAAAGCACTATTACATGATGTTTCAACACTAATTGATTATATAATCAATTGATATATGTGATATAGTTTCACAATTAGTTTTCCTAATTATTTTTTCAAAACAATTATCTTTAAATATTTTCATCTCTTTTAACAATTGAATGACCTTTATTATATTTTTCTTTAATATATCTTTGTAGATCACATAAGTTAAGTTATTCCCGAGTATAGATTAAGTTAAATATTAGATTAAATAGATGCATGTGTTTGTTACTTAAGTATATTATTTCCAGTAGTTTAAAATCATTTTCCATTTCACCTTGTATCAAACCCATCATCATCATATCAATTATTTGCTGGGAAAATGGTCTCATTATCCCCAGTCAGAGCCACTATACCAAATAGAAAAGGAGTTTCTTTCAAGGTTCGGACCGGGTGGTTATCCGCCATGTTGTTGCAACGAAATTTTGTGGCTTCAACAGAAGGAAACCCTCATCCCTTTGTCTTCCAAAGCATATATTAATACCAAATACATCTTCAACCTAGGCACATACATTACATCATGTAATACAATATATTCCCCAGAATTCAAATGAAATTTGACGGATCCAAAACCTTTTATGGGATGAGTGGAGTTGTCTCCAAGAATGATTTTCAAATTTGACTCCCTCTCTACCAAGTTAGAGAGAACTTCATTGTAACCAGAGAAGTGATGAGTGGCCCCACTATAGACCAACCAACTATCCCACGAATCCAGAGGTGATGAATTAATAAGAGCGGAAATAAGAATATATTTAGATTGATTCACAACATTACTTTCATACCTAGAGAATTTTGACTTCTTTTGTGGATGACGATACTATTCATGGTCACTTGGAGCATCTGCTCTTCTTCTATCATTTCTTCCATCACGGTCATTCCTTCGATCATCTCTCCTTCTTTGATGATTGAACATGTTGTTGTTTCTTCTCGTATTATTACACGGTCCATTATTCTTCTTGTGGAAATATCGAGCATAATGACCCTTCTTGTGACAATTGTAGCATTCAATATGTGAGTATTATTTTCTTTTATTTTTATTTCGAGGAGGAGGCTTTCTTGAATTTGATGGACCTCTTTTCCCTTTCTTCTTTTTCTTTTCATGAGCGATGTATGCAACGGGTGCTCCTTATTCAAGCTTTTGAATCCTTCCTCTTCCTAACATCCTTGAATATTCTTGAGTGAGATTTCCAACAATCTCATCAAATGAAGGGAGGAAATTTGTGTTTCTTATAGTAGTGATTAATGTTTCCCAAATAGGAGGGATACCTCTTAAATCAACGACCACCAATTCCCTGTCAGACACAACTTCCTCGACTCTTAACAATTGATATCTAAGATGAGATATCCTCATTATGTAGGTTTGTATGAACTCTCCTTTGTTCATATTGGTGTCTTTGAGTTGATCTTTCAAGGTGAGGATTTCATTCAAAATTTTTACCTCATACATGTCTGCTACCTTATCATACATGTCCTTGGACCTTCTCAAGTTTCCAACATATGCAAGTAAATTTTCTTGTAAACCATCATATATAATTTACTTTGATTTATTCTCACCTTTCTTATGCGTACTTTTGATGGCAACGGAGACATTTTCTGGAGGCTCATGTAATTTTCCTTAAATGTAATCCAAAACATCATTGTTGTCAGTTATGATTTTCAACCTGATTTTCCATGCAACAAAATTGGATGAGTCACCCAAATTCTCATTTTCCTTGAAGGTGGTTGACATCTTGATTTGACTATATTAGCTCTTTCAACCTTTCCAAAGATGATTGCTTCAATCCTTGTCTCCACTTGTAATTTTTCTTCACCTTAGCTCTGATTCCATGTTAATTTTTAGATTGTTCTATGTTGCATCAATTAATTTAGCCCAATTTCAAACTTCAATTAGCAATATTTCCAATTACAATTAGTCTTTCCATTCATCAACAACAATTTAACATAGAAAAATAAATGTAATGAAAAAGGAGACAATCAAAACATAAACAAGAGACACCAAATTTGGTCAAATACCAGGGAAAAACCAACTATGGGGAAAACCCTTTGAAATTATTCTTCTATTATATTGTCATAAAATGTTTAGCAAAGAGTACAATAAGCCCAATACAATATGATTAGTAATAAAACCCAACAACCTAAAAAACGAGTATACAGTGGCAGAATATATCAGAGATAACTTGATTCAGACTTCAGACAACTTTAGAGAACTTCGGATGATGGTCAGCTGTGGTCAAACCCCTAGACGCTCCCTTCAAGTTAGCATGGGTGCGTCTTTAGTTCATGGACACTACCTTGTCCATAGCATGCGCGCGTCCAGGATATAATTTCCCAATTCTGTGCCAGCATCTAAAACAAAAGCCCTAATTTTGTGCAAGCTTCGAATCTGAGACTTCGAACCTACATACGACCTTTTCCTTCACAAATGTGCCAAACCAAATCAGTTTAAAGAGAATAATATTCTTGATGTTGTTATGTCCAAATGAGCTTGTAGGCCAATTGTATTTATAGTCTTCTAGGTGTTGTCCAATGATGTACATTTGATGT
Source organism: Pinus albicaulis (assembly GCA_034641835.2). Taxonomy (NCBI): domain Eukaryota; kingdom Viridiplantae; phylum Streptophyta; class Pinopsida; order Pinales; family Pinaceae; genus Pinus; species Pinus albicaulis. The sequence continues at coordinate 675,632,634 of CM076583.1, forward strand.
TGAGGTTGACCTATCCAAACATGTATGTGAGTGAAGTCGACCCGCTCCAATATTCATGAGTGTGTGCATAAACTCAAAAACAAATTTTTTCTTATCCAAACGAGGTGATATTTAGGTTGATTTTGGTCCTCTAGAAAAGAGGAACTCAATGCCATCATCATATCCATCAAATGAGCTGTCCAAAGTGGAATTTGACTGTAGTTGCATAATTTTAACAAGTGTTGAGTGTGATAGATCTCTGATTCCTAATCATCCAAGGAATCCCATTGGATCCCAAACATAAGCATACTCATGAAGTACTCTTCCTCTCTCTACACTTCCCTCCCAATCAAAATGTGTATATCCTTGCAATTGTGCATCACTATTTGAGACATATCTCAAACCCTAATTAATAGTACAACTTAGATTTATCAATATGTGATTTTTTGCAATTCAATGTTCATGTCTCACTTCCACCTATAATTGGCACAATGTGTTCACTAAAAAAGAAAATTATTGGTGAGGTATTAACCAAATACATCAATGAGCCAATCAATTGTCGATACATGGATGGATCTACCAAAACAGACTCAAAGTCTCTCAACTTCCTCAAATTAGTTGTCATGGATTTACATCCCATTATGCGTAAGTTCTTAAGGATCTTGATAACATACTTTCCTTAACCAAATAATATTTCTCCAGGCTTCTATCAGGCTTCTATCCCTAAATAATAATGCATCAATCCAGGATCCTTCATGTCAAACTTAGACGAAAAGTCCCTCTTACACTGAATAATGAGAGGCTCAACACCTATCAAAAATAAGTCATCAACATATAGCAATAAAATCATAGGCGCATTCTTCACAACCTTGACATAGAGGTTTGTATCATCATCACTCTTACTAAACCCAAGTCTCATCAAGTAGTTATCTATTCGAGCATACCAAGATCTTGGAGCTTTCTTGAGTCCATATAATTCTTTCTTCAAACTGAAAACATGAGACCCCTTCCCACGCACCTCAAAACCTTGAGGTTATTCTATGTACACCTCCTCCTCAATTACACCATTGAGGAAAGTAGCCTTTACATCCATCTGATGTAAAATCCAACCCAAATAAGCAGCAAGAGAAATAATGGATCTAAGAGAAGTGTGTGTGGAAACTTGAGCAAAGGTCACATCGTAGTCCTCTCCCTCTTTCTAGGAGAACCCTCTAGTCAAAAATCACGCCTTATATTTGTCAATAATACCATTTTTTGCATGATTGGAAACATGGGATATCATTTAGCATACAAATAGTTTCCATAATTTGAATTGATACTTGACACATGGAACCCATACTAGTCTTGGTTCACCATCATTCGGGTCAATGAAACATGGTGAATCACCAAAGGAAAAATTATATCAGCATAATCCATGGCCCAATGCTAAATGAATATGATGCTCAAGGACCATTATTCCTAATTCAAGTCATATATGACATAGCAAGAACGTAAGTCCTCTATTAAAACATTCTCCCTAATTCAAATCAATGTACTTGACACAATTATAATCTCCCTAATGTCGGTCATGATACATGACATAGGGAGAATGTTCGTCCATGATGTTATCTCATCAACACTCCATCTCAATGAGAGAGGCATTCTCCACAAGTCCAAGTCTGTCTCTAAAGTATAAAAACTTCACTTTGGACAGAGTATTTGTAAGAATATCAACTATATTCTCATAAGTGGAGACATATTAAAGCTTCATTGTTCCCTTATAAACCATGCCATGGATGAAGTGGTAGTTAATCTCGATGTGCTTTGACCTGTCATAGAAAACTGGATTTTATGCCAGCTTCACACAAATTTGATTATCACAATATATCATGATTGGCTCAAGCACATGATCAAATATTCCTAAGTAACTTCTGAATCCACACTACCTCAAAACTCACCAAGCTAGCTGAAAAATATTATGCCTCGTAGTAATGAATGTGACAAATATATGATTCTTGGTCATCCACAAAATCATAGTGAAGCCCAAACTAGAGCAACCTCTAGAGGTGTTAGCACTAGATTTTTACTTTCAAAAAAGGTCTAAATGATTTGAAGAGCAGTTGACTATTTCATTTTATTGAAATATTTGAAGTATTATTTTGCTGGAAAAGGAAAACGAAAAGAGTTAAGTGTTGGAAGACATAATTTTTATTTTGTGTGAAAAAGTGGCATAAGGTTTGGAACATTTCAAAAGGTTTATTAAACAATCCATAAGTTCCTAACCAGGTTTTGCAGCCAATCACATTAAGTTCATTGAAGACAAATGGCGCTACGAAAATATTTTGTAGCGCCTATAGGATTACTTTTTTTTTTCATGTTTTAGTCACCTTGTTCGAGTAGAGTTTATGAACAGTTGGATATCCATTTTTGAAAAAAAAATGATATTTTTTTAGGTAACATATCAATTAACAAAAACCTCTCTTGGTTTTTACACATATATCACGGTTTTGGAGATATGAAGGAATATTTGTGGCCTATTTTCCATATTTTGCAATTTTGTTTTTTCCTGTTTTAGTCATCATTTTAAAACACAGTTTCCGAACAACTAGAGATGAACTTTTAAAAACCAAAGGAGGTTTTTGGAGGAAACAGAAAATTTATTAAAAAATGTCTCTTTTTTTTTACACATCAATCATGGTGTTATAGTTGCTACAACACCACCAAAATTTTTGGGAATATTCAAAATTTTGGGTCCCCCTCTACTCGATCATCCCATTAAGGTTTTAGTCTGGTCTCCGGTTGGTTAATCTCCCCATGACCTATTCATACCACCCTGGCGTGTCGCCCATTCTTGCGATGCACACCGCTCTCAGTTTTCTTGTTGTCTCATGATTGTATTAAGGTATGAGGTCTTTTTGCTTCAAAGAGCATTGAGAGTTCCTTTGTGAATTCGAAGCTAGATTGTCCGAAGTGCTCATTTCCATTGGTGGAGACACTATTCGTGGGCATACAAAAACTCGAATTTGGTGCTCTTTATGTTGACCATCCCTAAATTACCAAAATAAAACTTCCCTTCATATTTTTACCTAATTCATATGCTTCAAAGGATGCATTCTCACTGTATATGATTACGTGTCATATTACTGCATTATCATCGTAGCAAATATGATTACGTGTCATATTTCCCTAAATTCATGATTGGTTCCCCATCCTTCACATATGTTTTCCTCCACCCATATTGGTTCCCTTGGATGCATTTCAGTGGTGCATGCTCAACCCCCATGCTATTTACGATGTAATTGGCATACATACTCATCACCACTTGTCATACCTCACCTCCCCACTCATTCTATGGCTTGCATTCTTAAGTTTGGATCCTCATGTAATCACATGACAGTTTGCAGGCATAATGTCAAGCATTCTCATGCTAGGGGTTCACATGGAATTTCGGTCATCGAGATGACCAACGACAATGATCATTTATTCCATCAAGCTTAATCTTTACAATGCATGTCCTTACTGAAGCGTTGTTGCAAATAAAAGGGCATAGTAATTGTGAGAATTATTTAAAGGTCTTTATGGAATTTATAAAATTCATTTTATTGAAATATTCTTGATATGAGAGTTATGAGTTTTGTTTTGCTTATGTAGGTTAGCTATGGAGGATATAACATAAGATCTAATATGGGCAGGATAAAGGAAAATTATATGATGAAGAATGTGATAGTTTTATGTTGTGCATGGTCCACAAACTTGGATATGGAAATTGAGATGAGTTGTAGACTGATTTTCGCATGTCGCCCCTTTGATTGGTTTGTCAAGTCCGTACTTCCAATGAACTCGCGATGGGTTTTGATACTCTCATTCATTTAGCTGAGCGAGAAAATCAGAAGGTGGATGAAAGGGAATGATAGGCTCGTAAAGAAAATAAGCTTGATGAGGGCATGACTTTTTCAAAAAGGCATGTACCCTAAATCTTTTGTCATGAATTCTACGCCCAACACTGGTGGTATGATAGCTAAGAAGAGGAAACGATACACATGGGTGAATTTTTGAATCCTCAGCAGAAGAAGAGAAGGTGATGCCAGGAATGATTGAGGCGGTCATTATCTCTGAATCAATAACTACTGGTATACCGGCAAGCATCACTATGACGGCGTTGATGGGTCAAGAACAAATATGAAATTACCTCGGGATGCCCAATGTGAAGGGAAAACAACATTTCAAAATATGATTTAAATGCCTTAGAATGTCGTGGCATGATCAACCTGAGTTGGAGGGCATACAACAAGCGTGCTCCAAAAAGAAGGATGTTTTCTAAAGGACCAGAGCATCCATAACGCATTTCGGTTGAAGAGCAGGAGCCACGGAACACTAAAATTGGCAGCGTTGCGATAAAACTAAATTGATGGCGACTGAAAATTCCAGAGCCCAGTGCATCAGGTGTAGGTTGCAGCGAAGAAAATATGATAACGTAGTTAAGTTATACGTGCTGAAGGTCAATTTTTCTAACAAATTCATCACAACCCTAGTATGTCGCACCCCCCGCCACTATAGTTATTTCGTTTGCCTGCTCGCAGGAGATCAACGTTTTGTAAACACAACAGTTAAGACCACAAGCATGGTGGTGTATTTATACGAGCTAAAACGAGTGTGAAGTTCCAGACTTGGGTGGCATCAGATGAAGGATGAAGCGTTAGAAGACAATTCCATTGAATATATGCGCATCATCGTATAGGCTAATGCTGGCAACATCCGACACAATGATTATGCCAAATTGATAGCTAGCATGACCGATGTCGTGGAAATACGTGAACAACAGATATTAAAGTCTAATTAGCTCCAAGGCAGAAGGAAGGAAGCGAGATGTAGGCCTATGCAAAAGAATGAGGGTTTTTCATGAAGCCTACGTGACTAGGGTTCCCTCTAGTGTGCGGAATGGTCCCTTACAAAATGCAAGAGCCTATCAATAAACTCAAAGGCTCCGACCCCATTTGGCTAGATATGATGGTTTATTTAAAAGAGAAAAGAAAGGTTCCTTCCTGTGATTAGCTCTAATCGTGAAGATTCTCTTGCAATAAGGCTGGAACACACAATTGTTGAGGAATGAGATCTGTGAAAGAAAAGGGATCAAGGTTGCATTCTTGGTGTGTATCTCTTCTCTTTGGTGAGGGACTAAGGTGTGCTAAAGGGTTCCAACAGGGAAAAGACTTGAGTATGAAGCACGACAACATTTTTTAGTTAAAATGGTAAATTGTTTAGTGATAGCTCCGACAACTTTATTAAAAGGGTGCATTCGTAGATAAGGAAGCCACGTTCAACACTCGTTCTATAGCAGGCCCAACATGGATTAAAGAAGCATAAAGGGAGACCTTATGAAAGCCACTCTCTCTCTCAAAACGGTGGCACAACAATTGGCCACACAAGGGTCTAAATGGATTGTTTGTTAAATGATTATTTCAATTAATTGAATGTGCTTCCAGTATCATTATTTGAGTATAAAGACATGTGACCCATGTTATTTGTTTGCAGGTAGAAGTTGTTGATTTGCATTGAAAAATCTAGGGTTTCCTCCCGCGAGCAAGGTGGTTCCTTACAAAACTCCAAGAACCTCGCAATAAGCTCAAAGGCACACTATTGAAAGATGGGTGAATACAAATGGAGCATAGTGGCAGAAGGATAGGTTGGTTGCAAGACTTAGCAAACACATCATTGTAGCATACGGGCAACCAACGCCCTAAGGTTTCCAAGAACCCTCAACATCCCCTCTTCTTCTTCATTCTAATGTAAATATTGCTCACCATAATCTCAGTAGCTATGCTGAGACTGATTTGAGCATGAAATGGTCAATAGGCATGACAGGGCAGTGAAGAAGTTGAATAATCATGAGGGGAGTTCAAGGGTCATGGTAGGTGAATAGTCACCCAATCTCTATAAATGTGCCCTCATGCCTCATTACAGGGGGTGGTTTTAACACTTGATTTGAGGCTACGACTAGATAGTTGATTTGTGTTTGAGAGCTAAGGGCACTCAACTCTTGGTAGCTAGTAGAGGGAGTTGTACTGAGACTACGGTTTTGCATCAAGCATTGGTATGGATAGCCCACATTCCACTGTTGGGTTTTGATGAGTTGCAAGACATGTGTTTGAAGTTGCAGCAACATTAATAAGATATCCTCATTTTTTGGCACTGATTCACAGGCTTTCTCATGGTGGTAGTATTAGCTGTTTAATATTTCACTATATTTGTATGCGTGCTTTCATACACACAATATGTTATGGACTGATTCATAGTGGTTACATGTATGTTTTTCTTTCGAATCAGTGTTTACTTGTTTCTTTCCATGTCAGTGATCTATTGTGAACTACTTTGGAATTAAATTCTAGCATGTTCTCTTTCATGTATGTTCGACTAGGTTTTGGATCACCGATCCCTCTTATGGCGTGCCCCTTCTTATTGCTGCTTAGAGTTGATTTTATTTATTTCTATAGTTTGTCAATCTTGGGCTGATTTTGTTTCATTTCCTAGTCATTTCACTCTTATCCCTGCTTCGACATCTTCTCATCTAACAGACAAGAGCGAAAATACTTATGGTAGTAGTGGGGTCCACATACCTGATGGGGCTCCTATCCCAAACGGTATGAGGTCTAATTGGGACCTCTCACCAGGGATACCCCCTTGTTGTTGGCGGTACAATTTTTCTCGTCAACACATGGTTTGGGAGATACAAATGGATCTTTGAGGCCTATTTTTCCAAATTTTTCAAAATTATGTTTCCTATAAATATGCCATGTCAAGAGCTGAAGGCCACCACATCAATTTGACTTGGGATTAGATATTATATCCTGCTTTATTGTTTCAAACAACAAACTAAATATGGGTGAAGAGGTTTTCATATCCATTTCTTTTGGACCTTGATGATTATTGTAATTAAGACTTTCCACACATTGTGGATTTGAAACATATGTAGTGTTTCTATAAATTAAATGTAAAAGGAGGACCAAGGTTTGGATTCTGAAACAAAGAGGCATTTTTGTTGTGTGTCAAATTACTTATCTTTTTGAATTTCCAAGAATTCTAGGATACTATGATCAATGATACAAAGATTCTTGTGGTGGTGTACTCAGTCTGTTCTCTTCTATGATAGTTTCCTTTCTATGTGATGCCACTTTATATTTTATCTTTTTTTTTTTATATTTAAGTGAGATTAGGTGAAATAATTCATCAGTTTAATTCTCTGGTTCATATGCTTTAGACAACTACACTCTTTCTTCTAAATCTTGCAGGATTCATGTTTCATGCCCTGCTATAGTGGATTTTTATCTCCTTCTAACGTTCAAATGATGTTTGATATGTCTACACTTTTCCATCTACCTTGCCTCTATCCATATTTATTCATACAGTCAAGATCTTAGTAACTACATCTAAAAACTTGATATGTTGAACCCATTTTCCAATGGATTAATTGCTTAATACCAACCAAACCCTATTTCAACAAAACCCTACTGAAGATCTAGCCATTGTTTAATGACACAATCATTTTCTAGGTTTAATGATTATATTGTCAGAGAGATATCTCTTTGGATTGAAGGGGCTAGCCTTGAATCTACAAGCTTGGTTTGAAAAGGTTACCTTAGGACTTCCTCTTTCACATCCAAGAGAAAATTTTGAGTGATAACAGGAGGTACTCTTTTTGTCTTCAACACTCCCTACCTAATTTGCATATGTATATCCTTGTAGTTGTATGTCACCATTTGAGACATATCTCAAACCAAAGTCAATTGTACCACAAAAATACCTCAATATGTTCTTTCTCCTATTGAATGATCATGTCTTGGTTCCACCTAGAGCTAGATCAATGTGTTTGTTATAAATCAAATGTATAACTTGGTATTAACCAAATACATCAGTGATCCAATTAGCTTATGGTACATGGATGAATCTGCCAAATTAGATTCAGTGTCTCCCAACTTTCTCGGATTTTCCACCATGGCAATCGACATTGACTTACAGTTCATCATCCAAACTTCTACAAGATATTGATCATATATTTTCCTTGACCAATAAAAAATTTGTTGGGCTTTTTCCATACTTCTAGCCCCAAATAGTAGTGCATCAAACCAATACCCTTCATATAAAATTCATATACCAACTTCCTCTTACTTCAAATAATATGATGCTCCACACTTGTCAAAAATAAGCCATCAATGTACAATAATAGAATCACAGGTTCATTCTTCTCAACCTTGAAGTACAAGTTTGGATTAGCATCACTTTCAAATAAACCAAGCCTTTTCAGATGACTATCAATTTATGTATACTAGGCTCTCGGTGCTTGCTTAATTACATACAAGGATTTATTCAACCTACAAATGTGAGACTCTCTACCATGGATATCAAAATCTCTAGGTTTCTCTATGTACACTTGTTCCTCAAGTATTCTTCCAACATTGTGTCATTCCAACGTTACTGGATAGTTTCTTCTTCAAAAGTGGAAGGTTAAGCTTCAAAGAGATCCATCATCAAAGATACATAACCATAATATGTCTTTGGCCTCTTGCTTTCCCTAAAGGATCCATGTGGTGTTTCATGTCATTTTTCTTCCTACAAGGTAGATCTAAACCATGTTGGCATCTTTTTTATTTAAGGAACAACAATTGTATCCATTTCTTCACTAGGCCCTTCTAGATCTTCTTAAATATATTTGGGATGTTTTGTAGTATCGGATGTATTAGTAACTTCTTCCTTGGGAACTTTACATTATTTATCATCCTCAAAATCCATGGATACTTCCTTTGATTTCCAATAAGCCAAATTCTCATCAAAGGCCATGTATCTGCTAACTTCAACATGGCTTTGTCCTAAAACATATATTTTATAGGCCTTTATGACTCCATATAACCAACAAATATCCATTTATTTCCTAACAACTTTAACTTCCTTTTCTTATCTTTAGGTACATGAATATAAACATGGCAACCAAAATTCTTAAATGACTAACCTAAGGTTTTTTCTAGTGAAAGCTTCTTCAGAAGTCTTGCTTTTTGAAATTCGATAAGACTTCTATTTTGAATGTAGATATTTTTCATGTATGCTTCACTCCATAGACACATATGCAAGTCTTGATCGTGCATCATTTCCTTAATCGATTATTTAATACATATATTATTTCTCTTAGTGACTCCATTATGTTGTGAATTGTAAGGGAATATTAGTTGTCTCTTAATCCCAACTTCTTTACAAAGGGAAACAAGCTCCTTGGAGGTATATTATCCTCCATTATAAAATATTAGGATCTTGATCTTCTTTCCCTTCGTGTTTTTGACTTCATCTTTGAATTCCTGGAACTTTTCAAAGAATTCTTCCTTCATCTTCATGAAGTATATCCATGTCTTATGAGAGAAATCATAAATGAATGATACATAGTACAAGGAACCTCCAATAGATTTTACTATCATTGGACCACATGCATTGGAATGGATCAGATCTAAGATAATTAGATCTACTTTTGTTTCTTGGAAAATTATCCTTGACATTCTTCTCAAGTGCACATCCTTTACATATTCATCATGTTGTACCTGAATCTCTAGAATACCTGCAACCCTATGCTTTAAGGATAGAAAATATATATAGAGAAGGTGAGCATATCTTCTATGCTAAAGCTCATGTGGATTAATATCACTATGGAAAAGTACTTAAGTATGTTGTTTCAAATGTCTATACAACCTTCCTGCACAAACTCCAACTACTCTAGCAGAATCTATACTAGATCCTTTGGGCTAGATAAGAAATTTTACATCAACAAAAGCTACTCTATCTCCTTTATCTTCCAAGCATGAAATAGAGACCAAAGATTTCTTAAAACATAGCACATATAATATGTTGCTAAGATGAACATTATCACTTTATTATAGCTCAATCAATGTCTTCTCAATGCCTTTGACTGCATAACTTTTTTTTTCTCCAAGTTCCACCTTTTGTGATAACATTCTTTCCATCTAACTTGTGAGCTTGTCTCTATCTCTCATCATGTGCCTTGAGGCTCCAATATCTACTAGAAAAAAGTATTCACTATATATAATAGAACTAGTAAGAGCATAGAAATAGAAGAATTATTTATTACATAGATCTTCATTCTTGGGTATTCTTGGAATTTCTTCAAAATTTGTTGTAGAGGCATGTTGCTTTCCTTTCCTCTTTCTACCATTCGATCTTTCAAGACAATCATGTCTAAAGTGACCAAATTTGTGACATTGATAGCATTGTAATTTTGACATATCTCTCTTTCCTTGAGGTGTAGGTCTTATTTCTTCAAATTTTCTTCCTTCTTTTCTTCTTCATCCATTAATTCTTTGAAAGACAAACTTCTTTCTTCATCTATTCTTCTTGAAACATGTTGCATATGTCTAAGAATCACCTTCTTCATACCTTTGAATATTTCCTCTTAATATGAGTCTTGATTCTTCTTGAGTACATACAATCCATGGTTCTTCAAACGTTGGCACATATTTTCTATCACATATTCCTGCTACCAATAAATCCCATGATTCAGGTAAACCATCGAGTGTTGTAGTTAGTAGTTTTTTTTCGGGTATGATTTCATCAATTGATTCAAGTTGATCTCTAAATTAAGAAATCCTCATGAAATATGAGGCTACAATATCAATCCTTTTCATTCTAACATAACGAAGCTCATTCTTCAAACTCATTTCTTGACCAATATTGTTGATAGTATACAAACCAATTAGGGAATCATACTTTTTCTTTGAAGAGTCAAGATTTCCAGAATCAAACTATCTCTGACAAAATCGACAATGATACTTCTAGCCATAATATCATATTTCTCAAATTTTAATTTCTTTCATTTATTTTTGGTCCAGTGACCTTTGCTTTCACAATACTCAAGACACATTCCTTTGCAAGAAGAATATCAATCCTTCTTTTCCAAGCCCTAAAGTTTGTAGCTCCTTCTAATTTGTTTTCTTCCTTCATATGGGAACCAATATTCATAGACAAGAAAATAGATTTCAAATATAGGTTTTTTATAAAAATTGATCTCTTACCAAAGCTTATTTAATAGTGATCTCAATGTCCTTTTTGTCACCGAATATTTTATACCATGTTGATTTTTAAAGTGAAATAGATACAAGCACAATATTTCTGAAATACCAATAATAACTTCTAATGATATATGTCTTCTTTTAACAATTGTAGTTTATCATTAAGAAATTACGCTTCAAAAATTCAACTAAAAACCATAAATATAGTATAGATCACAATGCATGAAGAGAACACAAGATTTACCCTAAGAAAACCCACTTTGGGGGAAAACCCAACAACCTTCTTCATAGAGAAATTCTCCAATTCAACCAGATATAGATCTAGTGTAGCTAGTAACCTATGAGGTAAAAATTACCAGCAAAGCTTACGGTCAAACCTACTCCATATACCTTAATTCAATCCCCTAAACTTCCCTACAATTCATCTTGCAAAAAATTCACACGTGCAAGGTTTAGGGAGATAAATGTGTGTGTGTGAGAGAGAGAGAGAGAGAGCGAGTGAGAGAGAGAGCGAGAGAGAGAGAGAGAGAGAGAGAGAGAGAGAGAGAGAGAGAGAGAGAGAGAGAGAGATCTTCATCCTTCTTTTCCTTTATCCTTCACTTGGATGCCCATAAACTTCTTTCTTGTGTAAGGTCAAATGGTGCCTTTGTGGAAGAGATTGAACTCCTTTATACATTTTTTTGCCTTTGCAAATGGGTGTGTATCTTCACTAGGGTAGACTTGACTTGAGGGAAGGCTAACTAACTATTTTGAAGCCAAAAATTCAAATTTCGAATTCTCTTTTAAATCCTACATGAAGAACATGTCTTGCAATAATTATTTCAAGGGATAAATAATCAAAATGACATGAATAACATGTCTTACAAATTATTTATACATTACAACAACTAAAATATAAATTATGAAGATCGACCATAGCTACAAAAATTCAATAGAAGTTCCACTGAGAAGTTGTTGGAGAGTGCACTCTTATTCCTTCAAAGGTATCACAACTAATAAAACCTCCTTATCAGTAGCTATATATATCTCTCTCTCCACATATGAATTGATACTTTATGTGTCTAAATCCCTATAGATGTTGGGATGTTGTATTATAATTCCCTTTGTATAAAAGGAAGAGTTACCTGCTTTATGTAAAATTATTGTATAGTTGGTGGTGGGAGGCGAGGTAGCCTCAATAAATGCTATTCGCAACTGATGATATCAGTGTTTTCATATTACCTAATTTGATTAGTTGGTGGGTAAAGGTAGGATAAATTTGGAAACCCTATTTCAGGTAGAATTATTTCCCTCCCTTAATTTAACGCTCCTTCTCGAGCTATGGAATCTAAATCAAAGGTGACAAGTGCAAGAAAGACTTGGATACAACTTGTCTATGGTTGGGTGAAGATTCGAAGTCCCAATCTCAATTACCAGGTTATTCATTATAAGGCAAGTGTTCATCTAGTTTTATCTACATGCGTTTTTGATGTAAATTTTCATTGTGTATTAAGTGCATGATATAATATTAAAGGATGTTTCTTTCCTTTGTGATAATAAGTAGTAATTTAACTCCTGTGCATTCGTGTAATAGAGCATAATATGCTTGAATTGCAAGTGATTTATATGTATCTTGGCTATTTTTTTAAATTCCATTGTGGATATGAGGGATGTTAATTCTTTGTAAGGATAGTAATATGACTCCTACATGGAAATGGAACGTTGATCCCTATGTAAATCTTATGGGATTAGTTTAATTCATGAGTGCTTGGTAAAATAAATATTTACTTCTGTTTCTTATATTGGAATGAATGCGCATGTTAATGTATTGATTAAATGTTTATGTTGATATTGAGTAATGTTTTTTCTTTGTGGAAAAGGGTTTTTATCCCTAGTATAAATTTATGAGGAAATATTGAGTTCTTTCATATGTTGATAATTGAATATCAGTCATGAGGAGAAGGTGAATCTATGTGTTTATTTCCTTGAATTGATGAATATGTTTTTCTAGCATGTATTGTTCTTAATTCCATTCTTTGTTATTTGTATGAAATTTTTGTTGCATAGAAAAAAATACATGATATGATGTGGTTGGGAAGTTGGATTGAATTCCTTGTGGCTATGAGAAGTGCACTTAGAGGCACATTCTTGGTGTGTTTCATGGGAAAGTTAATGGCCAGAGTTCTATATTCATCACAACGAATTTTGGGAGTAAGATGTTTTTGAATTTCAACAAAGTTTGATTGATGTTGTGAATGTGTTGAATCATGGATTCTATGGAAATAGTATGCTAAAAGGGAAATTGAAATATATTGGATCCTTGATCTCATTGAAGGAAATTTGATCTTCAATAGGCAGTTGAGTCAAGAAGGATTTGTCCTAAAGAAACTTAAAAAAAAGTTGAAATGTTTCTAAGTATAAAAGGCTCTCATAATAGTTTAAATTCACCTATGGGACCCATAGCGTTGGTTTCCTGGTAGGTCGGTTGAAAGGCCAAACGTCTAAGGATGAGTTTGAGCCCAACTAACAGAGCACGAGACAAGTAGCCAGGGGGGCCTAGCTGGGAATCAGGATAGTTGGCTCGAAAGCCATTTTTCACATGGAGTAGCACATGAATATGAGTTGTAGTTGATTAGGTAAAGTTGACCTCTAAGTAGGGATTCAGGGTAGTCATCCAGACTGAGTACGTTGGGGCCTGGAAGAAAGTCGAAAGAAGGTCGGAGTTTCTAATACCATGAGAAAGGGGTTATATGTCCAAGAATCGGGACTAGGGGTTGGGACCATGGGCATTGGTGTATATCAATGGATGTAATGGGTTATTGATTGGATGGGGCATATGAAATGTGGACCCCCCTGATGTTAGTAGGGAGGATGGGGAGGGTATGCACTAAACCTCCATCGACGTATTAGTCAAGGTCACATCATAAGGATGGAGGTCATCAGATGAAGACGAAAAACCATGTTTTGGAACCAGGAATGCAGACCCCTCCTTAGGATGTGGCAGAGGGGGGGGAGGGGGGGGGGTCTACATTGAAACCCCACCACTAATTTCCCCATGTAATCTCAACCATTGGATGAAACCTGGTGAGCTAGTAAAGGCCAGGTGAGTTAGCTAGGTCCCAAATTTGTTTATAATGACAAATTGTCGTTTACAAGGGCCAAAATTTTGGTGGGGACCATGGTCACATGGAAGATGATGTGTGCAAAGGAGTGACATGGCACCATGGTGGTATGCCACGTGTCATAAGAAAAATAATTGTTTTGAGGGTCCAAGTGGGAAATGTTTTGGAGAAACATGGCACTCCTAAAGGAGGCCACATGAATAAAGTGACATCAATATGACGTATCGGGGCCTTGAAGTTCTAGTAGCAGAAAGGTGCCAACAAATGGGAAATTTATGTGGCAATTTTTAGGAAATCACCAGGAACCAAGCCAAAGGGAATGTGGCATTGGAGGAAGTTGGGAATTTTAGCGACAAATAAAATTCATGACGAATATTATCTCCAAAAATTGATAGAAAGGTTGTCTTCCTAGGGAACCATGCCACTGGTGGAAACCACATATGTGAGGGAAGTGTTGGAAAAGGATGATGACGGCTGGTAGAAAAAATTACTAGACATAGATGACGGAAATTCATCGAATTTCCGACCACTAGGTGAATTCAAGGCCATGTTAAGGTGAAGAGGTTCGGGATTTTGGTGGTGAAAAACCCTGAGAGATGAAACACCCTCCCATATGTTAATGCAAATAAATTATCATCACACTCTCTTAGACCACCAGTGGGATTCACATAAAGGCGGTAGGAGGAATTCCTAGGGCCTTAAGCTAGGGTTTTGTGGCAAGTCACTATGGTCTCCACATAAGAATGACAAGGCACTCTTTTATATGACCATGTGGGCACCATGTGGCTGCCACGAGGTAGGCCAGGAGGTCGTAACCAAGTCTGAGAGGATATATTTTAAATGGTCACAACTCTTAATCGAAGAAGCGGGTCAGGGAAAATTTTATATCATTGGAAAGGTCTTGACTGTAGGTTTTAACCTGGTACAGAAATTACTTGCAAACAAATTCTTAAAAAATAAAAATAAACAATGGCAATAACATAAAACAAATATACACAGATATTTTCCCCTAGATCCCAAAATTGGGACTACCATATTTATTTTTCATTATACTCCTTTCAATGTTACAATATATATATATATATGGCAAAGAATTCATAAAATCCAATCCATTAACCCTATATTAGAACATAAACGTAGTTTCGTTGATCGGATCTACAAAATACCATGGACAGAAAACCATCGTGCCCAAAACCATGTGAAAAATTCATGCACAATACCATAGGTGGGTCTCCCCACCTATTATAGGGTCCAAAAAAAATTCCTGAACTGCTGCCCTGGACCCCATATAGGGAGGCTTACGCTCCCTACAAACCCCTTGAAAGGGGGGTTGTTTCCCTCCTTGTGACCCCCCTGTTGCGCCCAGCACAAAAAGCAGGGGGACTATTCCCCCCCCCCCCGCGCGTGCGACTAATCGTGGAAATAATATAATACACACCCAACATTCTCCCACTTGTTGTTTTCTTTTCCACATAGGGGGTCAAAGGAGATTTTAGGTGGAAACCCTTCCGGGAGAAAAATTGTTGAAAACTTCATGATATAAGTTTTTAAAAAGTTACATCAATCATAAGCTCCAAATTCCAGGATTTATCAACTCCAACTGAAGGGATGCTCCAACACCCTGGTTTACTAGCTCCAACTGGAAGGACACTCCAATTCCCTGGTTTACCAGCTCCAACAAAAAGGATGCTCCAATGACTTGGTTCACTAGCTCCAACTAGAAGGACACTCCAACACCCTAGTTTACTATATCCAACTGAGAGGATGCGGGCCAACACCTTAGTTTTATCATATATGACTGAAAGGATGCTCCAATACCCTACATAGGCTCCAACCTTCCCTAGCACCACCCTACCTACCTGAAGTGTTCTTAAGCTCCAACTTTAAGGTGACTCAAATCTTTGCCTTCCACCACCCTGCCTCCCTACTCAACAAGCTACCAATTTCCCTAAACGTTCCAACCATAACGGACCACGTTTCACAATTTTTAGAATGGATTTAATTCTGCTTAATATAAACATAAATTCATTCTACTTTCTTTTTCAATTCATTATCATAAGTTGCAATATAACTTATTTCTGCTAGGATGAGTAACTTAGCTTTATACATGCATAAATAACTCCTATCTCAACACCCCTACTCAAGAGATAAACGCCTTTTTCAAACCATAGGAATATAGAGATAGATCCACTTTTGAGCGAAAGCTAAGATGAACCCTAGATGTTTCTCTTGCGACTCTCTCTTTGCTGCCATCAAGCCTCTTCTCAACCCTACGGATCATGGAGTTCAGAAGGCCAGCGCACTCCCGATTCCTCTCAGACCCAGCGACACACGCTGCTTCGCAGAGGAAAATGTAAAGAAAGCAAGTGTTGGGCTCATTGCATGCTCCTCCCTCTCTGAAGAAGATATGGCAATGGCTACTACTCATGCACATGTCTTCGGTAGCCTCACAGATCAGAAAAGGACGACCCCCTATCCTGATGGAATCCCAATGGTCACTAGGAATCTCTACGCAATGGCTGATATCAAGCAAGGAAATGATTGCTCTAGCCTGTCCCTGTGCTCCAACCATCCATTGCTCTAGTGCTCTACCTCGGATTTTACCCGTCAGAGCAGCCTTTTCACCAGTGGAAACGGAAAAAGAAAAGAGGTTTCCTCGGACTGCAGCGAGCCACCCAGGAACGTCAATCCAACCTCTCATAAGTGCTATGGCAGTCGGGGTTTCCTATATCCTGCATCCCCTCTTTATCAGATTCAAATCTCGCTATTCTCTGGAAAATCCATACTTCATTGGGTGCACTCAACGAATTGGATGTAGAACCTCTCGCATACCCTCAAACAGAGGTTGGGGATTCCTTATCTCTTCAGATATTTCTATACGGAGGTAAACATTTAGAGAATTCTCTTCCCCTCTCATTTTATAACATTAAAAGAAATTCTTTTGTAGTTTTAACCCTTCGTCTGCAAGGGGGAGCAGTCGGGAAGCCTTCTTCTACTCCAGCTTTCTCTTACAAGGATGTTGTCCATGCATAGCCCCCCAAGAAAGTTGCTCAACCCTCTGAGGCTCCCAAGCCCTTTTTGATCGATAAACTAGAGGAAGTCCCCTCCATAGAAATCTCCCATCCAACTCTTGAAGATCAACTTCAAATATATACAGAATCCGTGATCATCTGCCGATTTAATGGACTCTGGCCTCGCATAGCAGATCTCTACCAATGGATTCACTCCACTTGGACCAACAACAGTAAGTTTATCTTCTGCTCGAAGGGTTTCTTCATAGTTGTGTTTTCCTTCAGCGAAGATTATCAAAAAGCCTTAACTGGGGGTCCATAGTTTTGGGGAACAACAAGGTTATTCCTCACCCCCATGGTTCCCAGACTTTGACCCCTCTATGACAGTCATTACCAAGCTTCCTATCTAGGTCAAGCTTCCAAACTTACTTGCGCATTTATGGCACTATTCAGTCTTCCAAGGAATTGGAAACACCCTAGGCCGCTTTTTGGAAATGGATCCCTCTAGGGGGGGTGGAATATACACCGATGGCAGAATATGTGATTAAATATACATAAGCAAGGGTCTGGCCGATCAAATCAATCTCAAAATTGGTGATTTCCTGTGGATGCAGACCCTGGAATATGAGAACACTGCCTTCTTTTTCCGCCACTGCCATCAAACAAGGCACCTTTAGAACTCCTGCACCTCGTTCCTCGCCCAAAAGAAGAAATAAAAATCTAAAATCTGGAAACCATGTGATTTTCCACCCATGGATGACATTGAGTCCTTCAACTTGGATGAGGAGGATACTGAAGCAAAAGTGGAGGCTGCAACACAGAGGAAGGATACACCCTTGGTTGGCCCTCACGGACCCACTATTTCTTCGAATACACAGAAACAAACTCATGAGTCCTCCTCCTCTGATTGAGATAAGGAGATTCTCCCCATAGTCAACAATAGTCTCCAAGTGGTTCCAACCCATCTGCACTAGACAATCTGGGTCAAATTTAACAAAAAGAAAGGAAAAAAATGTCGTATGGAGGATTCGACCCATTCTGGGTAGATTCCAGTGACTATCTCCTTTTTCTTCCTTATTACATTTCTTGGTTATTTTTCTTATTTCCTGGACACTTTTCAGGACCGAGGTTGATAGTTTATCATTTTCGGCTTCCTTGATTTCTAGCTTCTCTTGACTGTAACTTTAACTTGTATTATATGATTTCTTAATAGAATTAGTCTTATTTACAATATATATATATATATATATATATATATATATATATATATATATATATATATATAGAGAGAGAGAGAGAGAGAGAGAGAGAGAGAGAGAGAGAGAGAGAGAGAGAGATATCCACAATAGGATTCTGAGATGAAATCACTATATGCAATGCAACTTCTTTCCAAACCCATACAATATCAATTACTTTCAATAACATGCCTACACAAGCCAATAAATTTTCTCAAACACTTCTGAAAAACCCTAGCATCAACAGCATTAAAACAATACTAGCAACCTACATATATTTCTTTACATATTTTGCATTAATGAATACATACATCTTATTTTCCCATAACACAAATACTACCAAACCCTAGCAGAAAAAAATCTAAACAAATTGTGAGACTCATACTTTGTCACATATTAACTCAGTTGTTTCTTCTAGTTATCGTTAATGACCAAAATGTATCAATGCATCAGAGATAATTAGAACTAAGTTTCCTAATAAACCTGAGCAATTCTCCCTTGATCAATATAACTTTTTGATAGTAATAATGATAGGTCAATGATGCAAGTAAGCTTAAAATTTTGATCATTGATATCGATAAGTCACAGTGTGCTATACAATTTTAGCAGCATAACTCTTGGAAGTTAATGATTAGAGTGTACCTGATACAATCACAATGATGTCAACATAAATTTCCAGAGAACTTACCACAAGCTGAAAATAAACATGTGCGCATACATCAATTGTCTAAGGTAGAGAGTTTTATTGAATGGTGAGATGCTCTTGTACTTATTGATTAAGAATGGTTGATGTAAATGCCTTCTCCCTTTGCTACATGTTAAGTATTATGCACATATTTACAAATTAGTTATGTATAGGGAGTTTCAAGACTGCTTCGGCTCCATGTATATTATACAGACCCTTATATGCATCATAATATATCCTTTGACAAGAAATTAAGATGCATCACAGAGAGTATCCCATCAAAATTCCTTTTAAAAAATGCTTCAATTTACCATAACTTATCCTTCAATCTATCAATAGAGAATCCATTAAATCTCAAAAGATGTTTTTGAACTAGTTTCATATGTTCAAAGTAAATATGCCACCCTCCCTTAGAATATGATTTTAATTATAATATATACCCTAAGTATGCTACAGAATAGACCACATAAGTTAATCCTCAGATCATAAAATAACTAAGAAAATTCTTCAGAAATTCAAGAATATTAGTCCTCGGATCTTTCTGTTATAGGTGTTCAAATTTATTATGTAGTTAGCTCTAATCCACACCTCAACAATATTCCTTTAGTAAGTTCAAAGTTGATCCAATTATGCCCCAAAATTATATATCTGAGAGTGCACTTCATACATCCTTAAATTACCTTAGATCATGCCTTATGTTGACATTTCTATCCATATAAAATTATAAAAATCAAGCCTAGAAATCAATGAATATCCTTAGCAATAAAACTTGGAACCATCCTCAAAAGAACCTCAAGAATAATCTCATTCTAGTAAAAAATCATATCAGTTCATCCTTAGGTATCAATGTATTTCTCCAGAGATGTCCTATAAAATGATCTCCCAATAGGGCCAAGTGGGCCTCAGACATACCAAAAAACAATTATCCCTAAAGAAATGTTATCAGGTCTCACTAATATATGTTTCAAGTGGCTCAAAATAGGGCTTAAATTTTTCCTTAAACAACCACTAAATTTATGCTAAAATACCTACAAATTGTCAATGAATCTGCCACAAACTTGTGTGTATTAGCCTTTGAAATTGTATCAGAACTTATTTAGGCAAAGGGGCCAAAATATATCAATTAACCTTCAGCCTTCAAAAAGTTGATGAAATTCCTAAGATAAAGGTTATCCAGGGAGCCAACTACATCAAATAACTTTGTCTATGATGTGATCCCTTAAAGGAATAAGGATGTCACAAAGATGATCCAAGTTGTCATGAAGATAACAACGAAGTGCCTTAAATAATTTACCATATCTACCTTAGAAAAGTTTGAATGGCCTAAGAAAATGCTCAAAACCTAGCAAAGAACCATAAAAACTGAACCCAAAAAAATCTTCTCCAATTTTGACCTCCACTTTAGCTTTCCATGACTACTCAAAGTTGCAGACCACCTCAAAGAAATTTCATGTTGAATACATGAGATTATTTCCATATTCGAGGTTAGATTGGTTCCTTTATATACCAGTCATGCAGGCTTCTAGGAGGGAACCGACATTATCAAGGATGGAGGAAAGCCGACATTAAATTTAAATTTCAAATTTAATTTTGTAGCCAAAAACAGATTCTTCTCGAAGACATCAATATGGATGAAAAACAATATAATGATCCAATATGGATCATCATATTCAAAAGGATATCAAATTTGGTTGAGGGTTTATCCTATCAATGAGGGGACATGATCACTTGTACAGGAAAGAAATATGCATTAAAACAAGGAGGGCGCATTGTCAGAGCATGAAGAAAGATCAAGGCTCACAAGAGGCCTTCAAGGTGTGCTCATGCACTCAATCAAGAGAGATAGATCATTAAGGGAGCATAGCACACTGTCTAAGCACAAAGGAAATAATTCGTGTGTTGGGGATGCACTCATGCACTCAAGGAGGCTAAGACGGTGTAGGGGTGCACACTGAAGGGTCAAAGGAGTTAGGCTTCAAGCCTTCAAAGTGCACTGATGTGCTCAAGGGAGAAAAGAGGGCTCGAGGTAAAATGTTGAAGGGACGAAGGGGAAAACACTCATGAGTTCAGGGTGTGTTCATGCACTTAAGGAGGGCATAGTTCTTCGTGTCGAAGGAGTGCACTCTTGAGGAAAACTTGTCTTTTTGGGTGAAATATTCTTTCATAGTCAAGCCTTTGCTTCCAGAAGTGTGCTCTATCTTGGAATTTCTCAAGAACAAGTTCAACAAAAATATATAATGATATAAATGTTGAAAGGAAATATCTACAAGTTCTTATAGATTTTGTGGCAATCATGATTAGAATATGAAGAGTTACAAAATGTGAAGAGTCACAACCTACAACAACAAATTGACACTTATAGTGGAAGGAATTAACTAAAACGCTAGAAAAGGAACTGGAAAGAAATGAAATTCCAACAAGGAAAGCAATATCAAAAGAAAATATCAAAGGCAAGCAATAGATTCGACATGCAAAACTTACTAGGATGAAAGTCGACAAAGAGCTCCTTGATCCAAATAAGTGCGCTCAACCTAGATGATAGTGATTATGTGTAAGAATTATTAGCAATATTAATTATAAGGATATTACATGCAAATCTATTTCATGCATGCTTTCCACTTTTCAACGGGTGGATGAGTTAGTTAAGTGAAGTAAAGTGGTGTTCCTATATTCTAGGAGTGTGCCCACATGCAACAAGAAAATCTCATGCATGAGTTGAAGAGGGCACAAGTATTCATGTCAAAGCAGTGCGCTCAAGTGGAGGGCGCACTCACTGAGCATGAAGGAGTGTGCTTCTCTAGGGGGAAGTTGTTCAACCTGAATGAGTGCTCTCTACAATGGTGCAACTCTTCATCATCTTGAAGTGTTCTTTTGTCGAAGGAAATTTCTTTTCTCTTGATTTTATGTGTGTGTTGCATGGTGAACAAAACTAGATGCTAAGTCAAGAAAGTTATGTATTCACCTATCTTTAGATAATATAACAAACATGTTCTTAAGCATAAGGTGACAACACTTAGAAAACATGACTTAGGAGGATGCGACACTTATGGAAAAAATTGAGATAGTCAAGCAAACAATGTGATGACACTAAATAGATTGGAACAAAAATTCATGTAGGATCCAAAATTGAGTTAGACCAAAATTTTGGAGGGTAATTGTTACAACGACAACACTCTAATGCATTGGTACATTTTGGTTGTTTAAGTCAATAAGGAGGAATGGTTGAGTTAATTTCTGAAAAAATATGAGTGGCATTTTATTCAGATTGTTGACTACTAGGGTTTGAAAATATTTGTGTTATGTGAAGAGAATATATATGTATTCATTAATGCAGAAGATGTAAAGAAATATATGTAGGTTGCTAGTATTTTATTAAAATGTTATTAATGCTACGGTTTTCTGAAAGTGTTTCAGCAAAGTTATTGGCTTGTGTAGGCATGTTGTTGAAATAAACTGATACTATAATGGTTTGGATAGAAGTTGCACTACATACAATGATTTCATCTCATAATCCTATTGTGGATATATCTCTATATTTGTATGGTTTTTCATACGTAATTATCTCTTTAGAAGGGGTGCTGAGATAGGAGTTATTTATGCAGGTATAAATTTGAGTTGTTGAGCCTAGCAGAAATAAGTGATATTGCAGTTGATGATACTTAATTGAGAAAGATAATAGAAAAAATTTATGTTGATATTAAGCAGAAGTAGATCCAAAAAGAAAAATTATACAAATCTTGGAAGTTGGAGCTTCCTAGTGATGTAATTTTTTGAAGTCCTATATTCAGAAAATTTTGGCAGTTTTTCTCCTAGAAGGGTTTCCACCTACAAATATCATGCCTACTATATTTGATATTGTGCATTGTTGAATGGTGTTGTTGATTGATGTTTAGATATGATGCTAATGTTAATTAATATTATTAGCATTAAAAATTAATTAATTGAAGTGAAATAGTGATTCACATGCCTCTTAGTATCTCCAATAATTGGTATTAGAGCCAGGTTCCTTTAGTTGCAACTTAATAGCTGGAAGGTGGATCTCATAAGTGTAGAGATGGGAAATTCAAAGAAGCACACACACAAATGATCAAATGAAGTCTTCGATATTACATAAGTCTCCAAAACTATTACAAGTAATGAAGAGAATGGAGTTGGTCCACCAACTCCTGAGTTCGATGAAGCCAAATATGAAATATGGGAATCCAGAATGGATGCCTATTTGCAAACTCATGGATATGATGTATTGAACTCTATTGTTTCTGAAGACACATCTATCAATGAATATGGAAGTTACAATACACAATCCATGAATGTATTTTTTTAGTGCTCTTTTAGATTCTATGAAAACCATAGTAGATTAATGCTCATCACCTGAAAGGCTTTGGAAGAAGATTCAAAATATCTTCTCAAAGAAGCATGCAAGTAAACATGAAGATGATGATGATTTTGATTCAGATGAAGTAGATGAAGAAGAAGTAGTAGTAGTCGACATGGATGAAAAATAAATTAGCGGACCATGTTTCACAAATTTTAGAATGGATCTACTTATGCTTAATATAAACACAAATTCATTCTACTATATTTTTCAATTTATTATCATATGCTACAATATAACTTATTTCTACTAGGCTGAGA
This sequence comes from Pinus albicaulis, assembly GCA_034641835.2. NCBI lineage: Eukaryota > Viridiplantae > Streptophyta > Pinopsida > Pinales > Pinaceae > Pinus > Pinus albicaulis. The sequence goes on from CM076583.1 coordinate 675,656,319, forward strand.
AACTTAGCTTTATACATGCATAAATAACTCCTATCTCAACACCCCTATCTCCACAATAGGATTCTGAGATGAAATCACTATATGAAGTGCAACTTCTGTCTAAACCACTATAGTATCAATTACTTTCAATAGCATGGCTACACAAGCCAATAAATTTGCTCAAACACTTTTGAAAAACCCTATATCAATTTCATAGTGTGTTATAAACTTTTCGTAGCATAACACTTAGTAGTAAATGATTTTATTTTACCTCAAACAATCACAATGATGTCAACAGAAAATTTTGGAGAAATGCTAACCATAATTTAAACATAAACATGTGCTCATACCTCAACTGATTAAGGTAGAGAGTGTCACTGATTGCTGAGATGCTCTTATGCCGATTGATTAAGAATTTTTTATTTCAATTCCTTCTCCCTTTGCTACAAGTCAAGTATACTGCCTAGATTTACATCCTTGTTTTGTATAGTGAGGTTCTGATACTACTTTGTCTCAATGGCTATTGTATATACTATTATAGTATGCATCATAATATATTCTATAGCAAGAACAAAAGATTCATCAGAGAGAACCCCATAAAAATGCCTTCTAAATTGTGCTTCAACTTACCATAACTTATCATTTAATCTGCCAATAAAGAATCCACTAATTCTAAAAATATGTCTCTGAACTGACCTAATATGTGTCGAGTAAAAATGTTGTCCTCCCTTATAACAAAATTTTAATGATAACATATATCCTAAGTCCACCTCAAAATAAACCACAAAATTTAATCCTCATATCATAACAAAACTATGAAATTGCTTCGGAAACTCAAGAAGATCAGTCCTTATATATTTATGTTATACGTGGTTGAGTGTACTATGCAATCACCCTTGATCTGTCCATCAACAATATTCCTTTAGCAGGTCTAAAATTGGTCTAGTTCTTCCCTAATCTCAGATATCTGAGAGTACACTTTAGACAACCATAAATTACCTCACACTATGCCTTATGCTGACATATGTGTCCATAGAAAAGTATAAATATCAAGCCTAGAAATCAATGAATATCCTTAAAAAATAAACCCTAGAATTTTCCTCAAAAGAAAATCTGGAATAATCTTGTTCTATTCAAAAATCATATCATATCAACCTTAGATATCAATGAATTTCCTCGTAGATGTCCTCTGGAATGATCCCCCAATAGGGTTGAGTCGGCCTCAGACATACCAAAAACAATTAGCCCTACAACAATGTTATTAGGTCTCATCAATACATGTTTCAAATGGCTCGTACCAGGGTTTAAAATTATCCTCATACATCTACTAAATTGATGTGAAAATACCTTCAAATTGTCAATGAATATGCCACAAAATTATGCGTATAAGCCTCTGAAATTGTACCAAAATATCTTTGTTAACCTTCAGAACTGAGCCTTCCAAAAGGTGATGAAATACCTTAGATAAATGTTATCCAAGGAGCCAACTACTTCATATAACTATGTATATGATGTGAGCCCTTAGAGGACTGAGGATTCCACAAAGATAATCCAATTTGTCACTAAGATAACCACAAAGTGCCTAAGAGAATGTACCATATATACCTCATAAAAGGTTGAATGGCCTTGGAAACTTCTCAAAACCCAGTGAAGAACCATAACTAAAAACCATAAAAATTAAACCCAAAAAAAAAATTCTCCAATTTCAACCTCCTCTTTATCTTAGCGTGGCTACTCAAGGTCGCAGACCACCTCGGAGAAATTTCATGTTGAATGCTTGAGATTCGTGGCAAATGGTATGGTAGACAATTTTATTTATATAGAGGTCATGGGGGCTTCTAGGAGGTAGCTGACCTGATCAAGGGTGGGGGGAAGTTGACCTTAAATTTAATTTTGGAGCCAAAAACATATTCTTCTTTAAGGCCCACTTAACTTGGAGGATAAATTTAAAAAGGAGAGCCATGGTAATTAAATATCCCTTGACCAAATTTTATTTTACAAGTGGGATTGATTAGGATAGGCCCATCATCAATTTCAAATAAATATGCCAAAAATGATCCAATCTAAGGATTTCTTGCCACATCATCTTTGGGGCTTCTTTAAAACAAAAAGGTGCTACAACTTTGATCGAGCATATCTCCTCAACCATGAGGAGTTATGAGGTGTGCCATATACTATTGGAATTAACACGACTATGATAATCTCATGATCAAAATCATTTTTCTTTCCATCCATTTTCCTCAACAAGTGCGGGGAAAATAGGGCTTCCCTTCCTCTCTTCCAAGGCTTCTTTTCATTTGGAGTTTTCAATCAATGCAAATTAGAAAAATATTAAGAGCATTCAAGGACCAATGTCTGCATCAATGACAACATATTTCAACAAGATGTAACATATGTGAATGGCTACTTGAATCTTGTAATGGTTTTTACTTGAATACAAAGTAGAGCATCCATGTTCAATACTTGATTATGTGCTTTGATGATTGCTTGATTATGTCGGTTATAGCACTACAATTGTTGATGGGGTCTGTTAATTTCCTTCTTGTGCAAGTGGTTGTTGGGTATAACACTTTGATTGAACAATTATGTATTGATTGTAAGATTTCCAGCATATACATGATACATGTCATAAATGTGAAATTATAAACTATAAAAATGGCATATGCTTATATCTTAAATGAATTTTAATTGAACTTTGAGATTGCAAATGCTTTTTTGTTGTTGGCCTTGCTAAAGAGGCTAATTGTAATTAATGTTGATAGTTTTATAAAAGACAGGTTTTTAAACCTGTGAAGGCATGATTATCAAAGAACTGATATGATTATATGCATGAAAACTCTGATATTTTTGAAAAATTATGTTGAGACATAAAATATGATTATTTATGTCTTGGATTTTGAGACATGTGACTAATGAATAAAGTGAGATATGTGTGCAGCTACAGGACAACATGTTTGGTATAGCAAGGTAGGGAAGCAACCAATATGTATTTTGCATTAATGATACTAAAAGTTGAATGTAAGTGGTAGGGCATAAAAAAATTGGTACAACAAGAAAAGAGTAGCTGGTATGAGCTCTCAAAAACTTGAGACAACAAGGTATATGTTGAAAATGGCACCAAGAAAGATTCTAATTTAATTTTCACTTGAATTAAATTAAAATAAAATTGTAATTCCACATCACATGACAACATGTACGAGTCAATTAAGTTAGTTTGACTTATTTTGTTCAGTTAATTCGATTTGAGGGTCTAACTTGAGTCATGTAGGGTGGCTCCTACAAAATAGGAGTCTTGATTGAGTTTATTTTGAGTTGTAATTAACTAACTCAGTTTATCTGAGTTAAAGTCAGTGTAACTAGTTCCAACTGTTGGAGGAACTAGTGAGAGGTGAAAGTGTGGAACTTGAACTTGAACCACATGCAATGATCAATCAGATAACTGATAAATCATCCATAAATAACTCAGCATGTCAGATCACAGAAAGACCCATTTGATATTAGAGTTCAAGGGAAGTGTACTATTAGTTGTATAATCATCCAAAGATACACCTCCTATAGGAGGTTTATAGGAGGTGTATCCTTCATTTCATGGATTGTCTACCTTTCCTTGACAGTCTACCTTTTGGTACCCTTATACCTTCCTTGGGTGGTATGTACTTTTTGGTACCCTTGTAACTTTTGGTAGACTACACGAACTTGATTTTATCCTATATATATATATAGGGATTACTTATCACTTTTTTTGGGTTTTTTTTTCTTCTTTTTTTCTTTTTTTAATTCTTTTTCTTCATTTTTTAGTCTTTTTTTCGTTTTTTTTCGAATGCTTATATCTATTTTGTACAGGTTGTGCATGCAGTTAGAGGAAGGACCTAGATGTATTGTGCAATACCAATTGGGAAATTAGCTAATTAATAGGGACTAATTTCCCAAGGAAACAGCACAAGGAAATCTGGATCCAAGTGCGCAGAAAATTGGTTAAGTATTGGCTTAGGCTTGCCTAGGAAGTAGTGATACAGGTAGAGATAGTGCAGAGGTTTCTTAGGTTGTAGAAAAGCAATGTAATCTTCTCATATTTTTTTACTAATGCAATATACAGATAGTGGGGTTTTTAGCTATGGATTTCCCTAGGAAATCATTGTGTAATATGTGATTGAAATTCTTTCTCTTTTATGCTTTGTGATTTCGTGATCGTAATTAGTTTCCGTAATTGGTAGAGTAGATTCAAGTCTAGTGTTTTAGGATATTACAATTAGCCCTTTGAATATACATGGATTTTCTACAGTATAATGCTGGAAGAAAAGGAAGAGGAGGGGGAATTACCTCAAGACCCACTAATAAGCATTGAAGGATTCCTCCTAGGAAAAATTGAAGGGAAAAAACAAGTTCAAAAGGCTACCATCAAATCTTGAAGAAGACTTGGGTTGAGATTTTATTCATGAATCATTGGAAACAATGGAACTCATGGGAATTGAGTTGTTGTGGTTGTTGTATATTTTATGTTTTTGTTCCTTTTGATTTTCCATTTTGATTGTTGATTTGTGCATGATCATGCTACCATGTATATGGATTGTATTTATTTTCATGGATTTTTACGATTTTTATTTTTCCTTTTATTCTCGCCTTCTATGTCTTGGGGAAGAATCTTGGGAAATTTGTTGGGTTTGGAAGCAAGGTGATATTGGAGCTCTAGGAAAGATTTGTGTGGAATCCAATGAGAGAAGTAAAGACTTGGATGAAGCATAGTACATGAACGAAGGGTAATGGAAGGAAGGAAGAAAGAGTATAATAGTCAAGTGTGTTGGTTGGGTCCATGGGAATCAATGGACAGAGAAACAAAAATCACGAGAAGGGTGTAGAAAGAGGGAAGTTTCCTAAAATTTAAAATTTATAAATATATGTGCAAATGTATTCTTGTATTTGGATGCAGTAAAGGAACAATGATATATTTTGGCATGATAGGATTCTGGTAGAGAACCATCATAGTAGTAGGATAAACAAGTTATCATTAAAAAATATGACTATGTGGGTGGAAGGAATTCCAATTTCCATGCTTAGGTAACCTGATAAAGCTACCCAATGGGTCCTAGGCAACTTGGAACATGCAATTGGGTTCATTTAGTCCATTGAATAATGGACAGTGATATGGCGGCCATGAGAATGGCGCAAGTGAGGTTCTCTCAACCTTGACCTTATTGACATATGTAGATATTTGTTAAGTCCATGAACATGATAACAAATAAATGTTTTTTTAAAACACTAATGTGATTGACAGGTTATTATCAAGGATCATTCTCGTGAAAGAACGAATGATCATGCTTCTAAGTCATATTGTAGGGACTAGCTCCGTGGAAAAATTGAATCATGAGAGTATGTTACTTTCGTTGCAACTTTTATTATGATGAATTTCAAGAGAGGTATTATGCTATGATGCAGGAAGGACACTAGAATACCTAAATTTGTTCAAACAGAAGAACAAAAGAAACCTAAAGATATTAGAGTGTGCAGAAAAATCACCAGAGAACTACAAGAGAGCTACTAAAAGATGATTGATTTACTAGATTCTATATCCATTAATTTGTTGAGAAAGAAATTGTGTATTTGAAAACTGAATGTAAATGAGCTATAAATATAAATATCACATTCATTATGCTTGGGTTAACCATGTTTTTCTTTTATGTTGGGAATCGGAACACTAAGGATGGTGTTCCTCCAATGGGGTCAGGATTGTATCCCATGTGGGTTAATTCCCCTTGTAAACATTTCCTTGTAATTATGTAGCCATAAATTAAATGGATGAGAGAAAGGGACACAAATTCCATTGCTTCAAGAGGGAGCTTGAGGAAGTTGGTTGTTTTAAATATCATCCATGGGTTGACTGAGTGGGATTTAATGGGATGATTGTGCATTAAAATTATCTCAAAATGGATGGCATGCCTATGTTACCTTTGGGAAATAGTTACAATAAAAAAAAATGACAAAAATTAATTAAGGAGTATGGGTTGCGCTTTCCATGAGGAGGGCATGCGCAGACCCATAAAAATATGGTTGACGATTGGTTGTTTGGAAAGAAGTGGAGGTTGAGAGCCTCCTAGGGAAGATTTATCATTCAAGATTCATACACATAGGAAGAGGAGGGGAACAACGGAAAAAAGGGAGGCCGAGAGGCTCCTAGTGATCAATATTTTTCATTGAGAGGGCAGAGAAGCATATAAGAATTGAGATAATTAAGGAAGAAGAGAAGCTCTAATCATATCACAGCTGAGAAATCCAAGAGGCTTTCTAGCTGATAATCACAAAGAAGCCTTGATGATAGCACAACTAAGAAGCCTATATGGTTTATTGTCTAATAATCATAGATAAAATTTGGTGATAGCACAAGAAAGAAACCCATGAGGCTTGATGGTTGATAAACAGAAAGTGAACTCAGTCGATAGTCTAGCTGAGAAACACAAAAGGTTTTCTAGTTGATAATAACTAAGCAGTGGTTGTGCCTTACAAGGCTAATAAATCCACTGGAGATTGCGTTGGTTGAAAACTTCTAAGAGGTGTAGGTACCGAGGGCTATTGGGAAGATAATAGGTGATGGTAATTCCATGGGGTTGGGCTAAGAACATAGGTACAAGTTCCACTGAGAATTTTCTTGAGAGTGCACTCTTATTCCTTCAAAGTTAACATAGCTGATAAAGCCCCCTTATTCTTAACTAGATCTCTCTCTTCGTATCTGAATTGAGACTCTATGTATAAATCCCCAAAGATTTTGGGATGTTGTATTATAAATCCCTCTATATAAATGGAAGAGTTCCCTTCTTCATGTGATATTATTGTATAGCTGGTGGGTGGAGGAAAGGTAGCCTCAAGGCACCCTGTTCACAACTGATGATATCAGTTTTTTCAAATTACCTAATTTGATTAGTTGGTGGGTAAATGTGGTCTACCTTTCGAAAAAGAAATTTAGTTGTAAATATTTTCCTTACCTCATTAAATTCTCCTCCTCAAGCTCTGCAATCTGGCTCGAGGGTAAAAACTGCAAAAAATACTTTGTTGCAACTTCTCTATGGTTGGGTAAAAAGTCGAAGTCCCAATATCAGTTGTCAGGTTATCCATTATAGGATAATTGTTCATCTAATTATATCTACATGTCTTTTGATGTAAATGTTCATTGTGCATTAAGTGCATGAGATAATATTGAAGGATGTTTCTTTCCTTTGTGATACTAAGCAATGGTTTAACTCCTGTGTGTTTGTGTAATAGACGATAATATGCTTGAAGTGAAAGTGAGATTATATATATATATATTGGCTATGATTTTCAACGCCATTGTGGATATGAGGGATGTTCATTCTCTGTAAGGACAATAATATGACCCTTGCATAGAAATGGGACGTTGATCATTGTGTAAATCTCATGGTAGTGGTTTAGTTCCTGAGTGCTTGGTGCAATAAATATTTACTTATGTTGACATTAAAGAATGTGTTTTCTGTATGGAAGAGGGTTGTTGATCCCATGTATAAATTTATGAGGAATGATTGAGTTCTCGAATATGCTGAGAAGTGGATTCAGGAGGAGATGGTGAATCGCTATGTTTATTTCCTTGAATTGATGAATATGTTTAGCTAGCATATATGTTGTTAATTCCATTCTTCGCATTGTGTATGCAAGTTGTGTTGCTTGGAATGAAATTCATGATTATGTTGTGGTTTTGAAGTTGGATTGAATTCCTATGATTCTAAGAAGTGCACCTAGAGGAACATCCTTGGTGTGTTTCATGGGCATGTTAATGGCCAGAGTTCATTATTCATCCTAGCAAATTTTTGGAGTAAGATGTTTGTGTATTTCAATGAAGTTTAGATGATGTTACGAATTCGTTGACTCATGGCTTCCATGTTCATAGTGCATTAAAAGGGAAATTGAAATATCTTGGATCCTTAATCTTGTTGAAGGAAAGTCAATCTTCAATAGGTAGTCCAATCAAGAAGGCTTCAACCTAGGAAAACTTCACAAGAAAATTGAAAATTTTCTAAGTGTTAAAGGCTCACATAATAGGTTAAATTCACCTATGAGACCCGCCAGGTCAAGGATCGAGTAGGTCAGTTGAAAGGGGGAACTCAGTATGAGTTTGATCCTAACAAATTGAGTGCAGACTTAGTAGTCATGTGGGGTCGTAGTCAGGCGTTGAGCTAGTTAGCCTGAAAGCCACTGTTCACATGGAGTAGTGCCCAAATATGAGTTGTGGTCAAGTAGGTCGAACTTGCCTCTAGATCAAGGGTCAAGGTAGTTGGCTAGGCCAACCAGTTCATGGCTTGGAAGAAAGTAGGAACAATGTCGAAGCCTCTGAGACCATGGGAAATACCAGAGGTTGGGAACCTAGGCATTAGCGTAGATCAACGAGTGCGATGGTCCATTGATCATATGGTGCATATGAAATGAGAACAACCCCCAATGATGCGGGCAGAGGGCGCATGGGGTTCTGCACTAAACCTTCGTCGAAGAATCATTCTTGGTGATGTAATGAGGATGGATGTCGTTAGGTGAAGACAATGGAACCGTGTTCCAAAAACTAGAACGTCTAACCCCCTATGATGTGGCAGAGAGGAAAGGAGGGGGGGAGGGGTCCGCATTGCACCTACACCATTGATTTCCACATATCATCTCTATTGTTGGATGGAATATGGTGAGCTAGTCAAGGTCAAGTGAATCGACCATATTCCAATTTTTTTTATAGCGATAAATTACCATTTACGAGGGCCAGAGTTTAGTGGGGACCATGGTCACATGGTGAATGACATGTGTGAAGGGGTGACATGGCACCACTGTGGCATGTCAAATGGAACATGGAAAATGATTTTTAAAGGTCCTAGGTGGGCCATTTTCGGGTGACATGCGACATTCCCAGAGGAAACCATGTGGATCAAGTGATGTTAGCATGACCTATCGGGGCCCCAAACTTCTAGCAGCATACGGGTGCCAAACAAAAAAAATGTATGCAATAATTGTCGAGAAATACCGAGCACTGGGCTTAAGGTCATGGGGGATTGGAGGAAGTTAGGAAATTTAGCGAAAAATAAAATTTGGGATGAATATTATCTTCGATAAGTTACGGTAAGGTTGTCGTCTTGAAGTGCCAGGAAACTGGTGGAAACCGCAAATGTGTGCAAAGTGTTTGTCGACAATGATGAGGCTAGTAAAAAAATATATTGACGGTAAATGATGTGTATTCATCGGATTTATAGCCACTGGGAAGATTCGATGTTCTGTTAAGGTGCAGAGGTTTAGGGTTCTGGTGGTGAAAAACCATGCTTGATGAAACACCCTGCCATTTTTTAATGTAAATAAATTGTCATCCCACTCTCCTAGACCACCAGCGGGATTCACATAGAGGTTTTATAAGTAATGCATGGGGCATTAAGCTAGGGTTGTGTGGCAAGTCATGGTGGCAGCAACCTAAGAATGATGGGGTGCTCATCTAGACAACCGCGTGGGGATCGCATGGGTGCCAGGTAGCAGTCTAAGAAGTCATGACTAAGTCTAAGAGGTCAGATTTGAAATGGGCACAACCCTCAATCTGGAATGTGGTTCAAGGAAAATTTTATATCATTGAAAAGGTTTTGATGATACAAGCACAATAGCATTAATTGTCTTGGACTTTGAAGAGTTTGAAAAAAGTTAAAATTTTAGACCCCATCTCCATAATTGTACCTTGGAGGTTGGATCAGCATAGTCACTGCCTCGTTCTACCCTTAGCATGGGCTAGGGATAATAGGGCATATGTTACAAATTATATATTATTAGTAATTTCATTTACAACAACACTTATTTTAATTATTTTTTATGACTACTCATATTCCTTTGAATTTTAATAAGTAGAGTTTTGAAATTTGAACCTTATGAATCAGTGAGCATGCTAATAGTTAATGATGTGATTGTTATTTTATTCCAATAGTTGTTTAATGGTTATTCATTCTAAGGAGCCTCCTCGTTCTGATGGAATCTTATCTATTGAGAAGTGGCCCTTCTCTTGTCCAACTTCTAGCAAATTGCAAGAAGAGATGGAGGCTAAAATCACCACCTTAATTTATTGGAGGCAAAGTGGAATGAGCCATCCATAGTTAATCATTCATATCACCACAACATAATTAGGAATTTTGACTAGATTATACTTATGAACATTTGCATTTATATTGCACAACTCATAAGTTCATGTAATCCTTGGCTAACAATTTCAAATGAACCATGGAATTTAGTATATATTATTGTAATTTTGTAGCCTGGCACATTTTATAATTGTTGCTAGGGAGGTTGCTAAAATTTACATTAGGATCATCTAATTTTTTTATTAAAAAATACAAATATTACATTCATAAATAGGTTGCATGCATCAATGTAGGGATCAATTTGGATGTTTTCTATCATAGACCCTATATTTCTAGTGCAAATCAAGTAGGAACCAATGGCCAATCACAACAAAAATATTTTAAAGGCACTTTAAGGAAACATGTTGAAGAAAATCCAACAGGTTATTAAAGAGTTTGATGAAGGAAAGCACAATGTTGGAAAGGTTTTTATCAGTCCTTTTTATTCTGATATACACATTGTAGTTAGAGAAAAATTATCATCCTTGGATATCACGGAAAATAATACCATCAAAGGTTGTTCAATTTCCAATTCAAAAAACTAAAGAGGAAACAAGAAGGAAGAACATAAATAACTGTGTTCTTTCCCATTTCCATGGTTTGACTAACGATGACATAGATACTTTTCTCTTTGAGTTTTAAATTCTTTGTAGAAATTACGAATATAAAACATTTCCAAAAGTTGAGACTCTTCTATTCACTAAAGGAAATAGCTTTAAAGTGGTTCATGAATTTGGATGGAAATAGTATCAACAATTGGTATCAAATGAGGAATAATTTCTTCAACAAGAACAAAGATTATTGCCAAGCCTAAGAAACTAAGGATAATGTATTTCAAATGAGAAATACTAAAAATAATCCTTAAAGGATTATGAAAACAAGTTCCAAATCAACTACAAGAGACCTAACACCTATACACTGGTTCTAGAATCCCATCAATGGAGGTGTGAGAGAGGAATTAATGGAAACCTTAAACCTCCTTGCAAGTGATGATACCTTTAAGATGTCTTATGAGAATGTAAACCAATTTTTCAAAAACTACTCTAGAGTTATAAGAAAAAAGAACAAAGGATGCACAATTGTTGTTGCATAGTCATCAAGGGAGACAACAACAAGTCTCATAGAGTCTGAAATTGAGACCTAATTAGATGACATAAAAATGCTAGTCATGTAATTAGATATTATGTACGTGAGAAGAAAACATGAAAAGGTTGAAAATGATTTTAGTTTTTTCTTAATTAAATGTGCAAGGAAGGATGCCAAGAATGAGTATATGTTACAAACAATATAATTCTATGGAATTTGTGAGGAGAATCATCAAGAAAACCAATGTTCATCTCTACCTAGTCTAAAGGTTATGAACTAAGGAGCGGAGGAGAATATAGAGCAACTATACTTCAGCAATCAAAAGCAAGTATCACCTAGATTATTCCACCATGTATGCTTTATTCACATCCTCAATATTCCAATTATGTTTATAATAGGAAAATGTTTACTTACCCCAACTCTTGGTACCTCACTAACCAATTGAATTAGCAAGTTCAAAATCAAATACTTCAACAATGATAACATCCTCCTCAACCTCAAAATTTTCCATTTCATCCTTCATAATGGTTTCAAGTTCAATGACCTAATTATCCATAGTCTTGGAGAGAGCAAGGACAATATCAATAAACATTATTCCAAATTCCACAAATCAATATCCACCAAGAGCCTAAAAAACCATTAGTCCCTTCCCAACCAACATCAAACCCCAAAAAAAACAAATCCAACCACTCTGTAATGACAAAATGGAAAACTATCCAACCCATTCATTGAATCCATTGAAATTAAATGAGTTAAATATTCACTCTCGAAAAGCAGTGGAATCCCATTAGCTTCCTCTCATTCTTGAACCTATAGAAGATAAATGCCTCGAAGAGAAAAAGGCGTAAAAGATAACCTATAGTGGGTGCTTAGATGATGTTATAGGTCTCTTTTTTACTGCTAAATGAAAGTAGAAAGATCTAACCACATATATATTAAAGACCTCAAACATAGTTGAGAAAAGTCAAATACCACAAGTGTGTGGTTGTGTGAGTACCCAACACAGATCCACCCAAGATAACATGATTGAAAATAACACTCAATTATAGGTTCATAATTTGAACACAATTGAGACAACATAAATACAACAGGGTTTTGGGTAGGTAAGTACCCAACACAAATGCACATAAGAGAGCATAACTCGAAAGGAAGCTCAAATTGAAGATGAGAGGGAACATTAGAGGAATTTTGAGGTATAAAATGGGCCTCCTAAGGAAATTTTAAAATAATAGTGGAAATAATAAAATAATATTGGATTACATCATCACATTTTGGAGGGAAAAATGAAACAATTACTTTTTCAACTCATATTTTCTACTTATCTCCCCATAGATTTACTCAAATTTCGAGCAGGAACACTCGTTGGATGCAGGATTTGATTTCTCATCCAAGTAGTAACCATATCACATACTTTCAATGGACCCTTCTACATGAAAAGTGAGAAATACATGAAAAATGTGATTGCAATAACGTTTTTTCATGTATTTCTCATTTTTATTGTAGCATGGTCCATCAAAAGTATGCAACATGTGCACTCCTTGGATGAGTAATTAAATTTTGCATCTAACGAGTACTCCCACTCGAAATTTGATTAAAACCTTAGGGAGATAAGTTGAAAATACGAGTTGAAAAAGTAGTTTTATTATTTTATTATTTTTTAATATTTTTACTTTTTAACTCCAAAAATGGTAAATCACCCCCCATGGTTGACATGATCATATTGAATCCTATTGGCTCTTATAAAGTTTATTTTGGTTGTACATTTAGGCCCATTTTAGACCTCAAAATTTCTATAATTATAAATATTCAACACCTTATAAAGGTGGTTATGGCCAAAGCAAACAAGAGAGTAGGTTTGTGAGTAACCAACTCAAATATATTTAGAAGTCATGACTAACTAAAATACAAGTGATTTGGTATGCAGATATCCAAAGCAAACTTGTCCTCTTTTGTTGCAAAACAAAAGTGAGGGTTAATAAATACCCCTCTTAACAAGGGTAAACCCTATGCACAAAATCCTTACTGAAGATGGATAGATGGTGTGGAAGAGAAAGAATAGGATTACATGTTCTCCCTTTAATTTAAAGGACTTCAACTTGAATATAGAAGCTCCATAAAACACCATACTACCAATACCAACATAGTTCCACAACCTAGTATAGGGAGCTTCTTACAGAAGTCTAAAAGTAGAATCCATGAAGTGTTATTCACCTAAAGGAGCACCAAGGAGCACAATATGTTGATGGAATTGAAGGAGACACTGAAAGCACATTTAAGAAGAAACAAGATCACATTGGAGAAAGACAATATACATGTGAAACATTAATAATCAAGCATATAGTATGTACAAATTCATAGTGTGGAAAAAAAACATCCTAACAAGTTGATCCACTAAAAGAAGCTAAGAATCATTTGCATTGTCATCAATATAATAGAGTGTGACAGATACTAGAAACATGTAAGTAAAAAATGCATCAAAGGCACATAGAACCTTCAAATCAAATCTAACCCAATCTATAAAGTGCATCTCCATATGTGTGTCATAGAAAGTTGATATGAAAACACACAGGATTGACTATTTGTGCAAACTCTCCGAACATTAACTAAGGTTTCCTTTTATGTGAATGAATGAGAGAAATTGAATTATTAAAATGCCTTAAACATAAACTTAAGAACTGAAACATAAGCATGAACAACATCAATAAAAGACGCAAACACAACAAACATTGATGACAGAGTTCGTCCCTCCTGGACTACATATCCGGGTCCGCTCCCAAGGGCGTACATGTTATATTAAGAATGCTCAAAAGGGATATTTACATACATTTTCTCCATTTTGGACTGTGCATGCAGGCACCAATGGCTAATGTCAACATGCAGGCCTCAGCCTCTACTCTCTAACGCAACTCTTTATTCTCAAAAAGGCCCAATGATGACCAAGTTATGCCAAAAAAGGCATTTGCAAGCACAAATATCATCAATTTTGAAGACTTATTGTACATCTACTTTCCTTATGGCGTATTGGAAAATCATTTTATAGTGTCACGGGCAAGTCTCGGGGTCAAACCCGTGGACCTCTCGGACTTGAATGGAAAATATGGCATTTTGTTATAATACATGGTGCATTTCCATATGACATAATTTAAAACGTTACAACAAAGTTTAACTTTGGCACATTGCAATGTATTTATGGCATATGGTATTAATGTATTAGTTGGCGTATCATATATATATATATATATATATAACTCAACCATAATCGGTGGTCAATTCAATATACAACCGATGGCATATGACGTTGTTAATGGACCAACGGTGTGGCATAAAACTTATGTCATACTTTGTTACCACTTAACCGTTATGCTATGCTATTGCATAACTTCGCGCCATACCTCCCACCACATAATTGTTTCCATATCCCATACTCTGCATCGTTGCACTGCCACCTCCCATGCCACGTAATAACATTCCTCCGCGCCATTTGAGATTGTTGATAATTGTTTGTTAGCGCCTATTAACCACTGCTTTCAGTTGGAAAGGCTTCCAGATGTGGTGGGCTCTGCCAGCCTTAACCCCACTTGCAATAATACAAACAATTAAATACAAAATGTTCCCATAGTTTTAATAAATCAAATGCATATCGTATTGGTAAGGTTTTGGAATATGTTGGTAGAGGTCGCGAGTTCAACCCCGACCCTTCCCATCGAACCTTTGTGTTGAATTGACCGCCCTACGTTGACTATGACCATCTGTGTTGGCTTTGACCTTCCACTTGGCCAGTAAAGCCCACATTTTTTACCTATTTGACTTAATCTTCAACGAGAGTTTTCTCCTTCCATATAGAGGCTATTTTTCGAACTGAATATACCACTAGATTCAGCGTGACGAGCACTACAAGTTGGCACTGGTTTCGGGAGCATATGAGAACATAAAATTCTAAGCATTTTGAGGATCCTCCTGGATCATTCCTCTCCACTGGAAGCTTTTCGACCACCAAAAATTTGGTTTTAAGCAGACATGAGGTGAGGGTACAGTTCCCTCACCCTTCCAATCTCCATCCACCTTACTTTGCTAGGATTCTTCCTTCGAGTCCCACTCGAAGATATTCAACATCCCCAAGCCTGGAAGTGTGGACCTTCTTGTCTAAGACGGTATCTTCCTGTAACTCAGTCATACATTCAAGTGCAAAATCATCTACAGTTGGAATTTGAACATTTTCCTCTGGATCCATGATCATATGAGGTTCATACAACTCCAATTTTTCGACATTTACAACTAAATATGTGTGCATATATTGTAGAAAATTCAACCGGAATGAATTTTTCCTAATATTTTCAACAATTCTAAAAGGACCATACCCGATCGGTTTCAAATTTTTACCTTCATATTTCATGCATTCTTTGCTGATGTGTAGCCATAATTGATCACCAACCTAGAAGTGATGATCCACCCGATGCTTGTCATGGCACATCTTGTACTTGGCTTGACTCTTCTCCAATTGATCCTACACTGCTTCATGAATCTTCTAGATTCTTTGAATGAACATGATTGCTTTTTCGGCATATCCATGTCTATCTTCCTGAGATTCTTCACCAAACATGAAGCCCATTGGTATTTTTGGCAGGTATCCAAAACATGTCTCAAAATGATATCTACCAGTAGAAGAATATAAGGCTCGGTTGTAAGCATGCTATACATAGTATAAGGATTCATCCCACAACTTAAGATGCTTGTTGCAATAGCCTCTAAGAAGATGTACCATTGTTCTGTTCACCACCTTTGTTTGCTCGTTGGTTTGTGGATGAAAATTTGTGCTCTTTTTCAATTTAGTGTCCATGAGTCCCCACAAAGTGGACCAAAACTCCCTCATGAAATGAGAGTCCTGATCTGAAATGATAGAAGTAGGCAACCCGAAATGAACCCATACATTTGAAAAGAATAATTGTTCAGTGTGTTCAACAGTTACTTGTTTTCTACATGGAACAAGAATACACATTTTGCTAAATCGATCAACCACAACATACAAATAATCATGCCCTTTTTTAGACAACTGAAGTCCTACAAAATCCATAGATACAATGTCCCATGGCCGAGAAGGAGTTGGAAGTGGCATATACAAACCTAAATTTCTATTGTTTGGTTTTCTTGTCAAACACATGACACAACCTTTGATGTACTTAGTCATTGTTTTATTCATTTGAGGCCAATAGAAACACCTTTGTAACTGTGCCATTGTCTTACCTACACCAAAATCCCCTAAAACACGAGAAGAATGTGCTTCCCTGATCACATGCACTCTTTCTCCCTACAGTATGCACAACTTTTCAAGATAGTATAATAACCTGTCATGAACATAATAATTCACTTCTTCCACCTAAGCACCATGCCTTAGTGATTCATAAACATCTTTGAAATCAGAATCTTCAACATATTGTTCAATATAACTTTCATGTGCTAAAGAACTATTTTGCAAAATAACTGAAGCATTCAAAGATGGTCTTGATAACATATTAGCTACTTTATTGGTGGTACAATTCTTATATTTGATTACTAAGTGGAACTATTGCAAAAAACCCATCCATATATAATATCGAGACTGTTGTAACTTAGTTTGAGATTGAATGTGTTGAAGTGGTTGATGATCTGTATGAATCACTGTTTCTTTTCCATTAAGTAATGTTTCCATTTTTTAACACTTTCCACTAATGCATATAATTCTTTATCATATGTTGGATAGTTAGCAACTACCTTAGAAAATGTTTCTGAATGAAAACAAATAGGCTTTCCTTTCTGCAATAACACTGCACCCATTGCATACCCACTAGCATCAATTTCTATTTCAAATGGTTGCTGAAGGCTTGGTAAAGCCAAGATTGGAGTTGAAACAATTTTTTGCTTTAATGTGTCATATGATTTTTGTTGTTTTCCTCCCCAGTGGAAAGAAACTTTAGAACTTGTTAAAGCATGAAGTGGTGATGCAATAAAAGAGAAATGAGAAATAAACTTCCTCCAATACTGAACTGCACCCAAAAAACTTCTAACTTTTGTCACATTTTGTGGTCTTGGCCACTTAACAATCACACCAATTTTAGTTGGATCTACCTTTAGATGACCACCTCCAACTATGTAATCAAGATAAACTAAGGAAGTTTTTCCAAATTCACACTTAGAAAGTTTGAAATATAGTGTCTCTTTACAACACATCAAAAACTTGTTTAACATGCTTTACATGTTTTTCCAAACTTGAACTGAAAATAAGAATATCATCCAAATAGACTATGACAATATTATCAATAAAAGAATGAAAAACATCATTCATCACTCTCATAAAAGTTGTTGGAGCATTGCATAAACAAAATGACATAACCAACCATTCATAAAGTCTATGTATAGTCTTAAATGCAATTTTCCATATATCATTCTCTATAATACGAATCCGATGATAACCACTTCTTAAATATAGTTTTGTAAAGTAAACAACATTCTTTAATTGATCAATCAAATCATGTATTCTTGGAAGAGGATACATGTTCTTAATGGTGATTTTATTTAAAGCTCTAAAATCAACACACATTCTCCAAGTTCTGTCTTTCTTAGTTACTAATATGATCAGTGATCCACATGGAGAAGAACTAGGTCGAACAAAGCCTTTATCAACCAATTCTTGAATTTGTTTCTTAATTTCTTCATTTTCTATGACCGATATACGATACATGTCAATGTTCGAAAGAGGAGCATCATATTGTAATTGAATCTCATGTTGCATTTCTCGTTTTGGAGGTAAAATTTTTGGTTCTTTAAACAATTATGTATAAGAATCTACTATTTCAACCAATTTTATTTTAAACTAAGAATCACATCCTTGAAAATCATCATACTTATATTTAGGTAGTTCCTTAACAAACATGAGAACATACTTTTTACTTGAACTTATGAGCCTTTTAATTTGACTAACATTAATTAAATCCAATTTTGTCTTAAGTCTGTGTCCCCTGACAACATATCCAATTCCATCTTTAAAGAGGTGATACTTATCTACTTTCTATAAAATATGGCATCTTGATCATAAAGATAAGGACTACCGAATACAAATCCACATATATCCAAAGGAATCACATCTAAATCAACTTCATCAATAAAATTATTTGTGATTGCAAACCTTACTTGACATTGTTTTGTGACATGCATCTGAGTGTTTTCCTTTAACTATCCTAAAGGGTAATATTTTGGATGATTCTTAGTTTCCAATCCCAATTTCCTTACTAATTGCTAAGATATCAAGTTTTCTTGTGATCCACTATCAAATAATGTGTCAATATTAGTGTGCTTGGATATTATCCGTATGTTAAACAATTCAATTCTCTTCTTTTCCTCAACCATATTATTAGATTTTGAAGAAGATTCAGAACAAGTAGAACTAGAACTAGATTTAGAAGGATTGCATGTCAAACCCATAGTAGTTATCTTATTTTCTTCACCGGAGTCAGATCCCAAATCTTGTTGGACTATAGCATTAGCCTTCATTTCACCCTTCTTAAGGAACTTCTTTGGCTTGAGTTCCGGATGAAGCTTCCAACACTTGGAGTCATCATGTCCAACCCTCTGACAATGAATACAAGTAGGCCTTTCTCCTTCCTTCCTAGTTGTTTCCGATTTCTTCCCCTTTGATTTTTTTTTCCTTTGCCTTCTTTGGAATCCTTGTTTTCTGAATGCTTGAATGGTTTCTTTGAAAACTAAAAAGGTTTGCCACCTAATTCAACATGAATTTCTTGCACACATACTTTTTCAAATTCAATTGCATTAAACATAAGCAATGTCTGTTGCAAATAAGACTGTAAAATTCCAATATACTTTAACAAAGTTTCTCGTGTGTCTAAGAGAATGTTAAGTGCTAATGCCTTCTTATTGAATTCTTGTGTAAACTCTTGCGCACTCTTCCATTTACCTTGCCTTAAATTTTTCCAATCCATTATAGCCTGATGTTTCTATCCTAAAGGATAGAATTACTTTCTAAGAGCTTTAACAAATTAGACCATGAAGAGATAAATTTTCCTTTATGCTTTAAATCTAATTGTGTTTTACTTTCCCACCAAATCAAAGTTGTTCTCCCCATTCTAAGTGTAGCTAACTGATTTTTTGCAGAATCAACAACAATGTTTTGAATTCTACAATACACTTTGAGTTGCTTTATCCAGTGATCTAACTTTTCAGGATTCATTTCACCATCATATATCGGAAATTCAAACTTAACAACAAGCTTTAATAAAGGAGATTTATTTTTTTTCTTCGAGTCGATTCTGAATCTAAACTAAACTTGTAAGAGAATAAAGAAGAAGAAGATGAATATGGAGAATAAGGAGATCCATTACCATCAACTTTTTCCTTGCCCTTTTCTCTTTCAAGGCTTTAGAATATGAAGTTTCATCTCTAGTCTTCTTGTCTTCATGGAGTTCTGAAATCATCCTTTGCATATTGAGGAACATCTTCTGAAATTTCTCATCGGTCTTAGGATTAGGAGTTTCTTCCTCATTTTCACTAGCCATCTTCTCAGCGACTTTCCGCTTTCCAATCTCTGGATTTATCTCTTCAAATTTCCATTCTCCACGTCGCAACATGGATCTAGTCAACATTCATATTGGAAAATATCCTGGTTATACATGATCAACCTACTCTGATACCGAAATATGATCAGAAAACACACAAGATGCTATTTGTGCAAACTCTCCGAACATTAACTAAGGTTTTCTTTCATGTGAATGAATGTGACAAATTGAATTATTAAAATTCCTTAAACATAAACTTGAGAACTGAAACATAAGCATGAAAGAGCAGCAATAAAAGACGCAAACATAAAAAACATTGATGATGAAGTTCGTCCCTCCTGGACTACGTCTCCGGGTTCGCTTTCAATGGGCATTTGTTATATTAGGAATGCTCAAAAGGGATTTTTACATACATTTTCGCCATTCTGGACTTTCCACACATGCACCAATGGCTATTGTCAACATGTAGGCCTCGACCTCTGCTCTCTAACGCAACTCTTTGTTCTCAAAAAGGCCCAAGGATGGCCAAGTTATGCCCAAAAAGGTATTTGCAGCAACAAATATCATCATTTTTGAAGACTCACTGTACAACTCCCTTCCTGATGGCACATTGGCATATCATTTTATAGTGTCACGAGCAGGTCCCAAGGTCAAACCCGCGGACCACCTGGACTTGCATGGCAAATATGGCATTTCGTTATAATACATGGTGCATTTCCAGATGACATAGTTTAAAAAGGTTACAACAAAGTTTAACTTTGGCGCATTACAATGTATTTATGGCATATGGTATTAATGTATTACTTGGTGTATTATATATATATATATATATATATATATATATATATATATATATATATATATATAACTCAACCATATATACAACCGGTGGCATATGGCATTGCTAATGAACCGACGATGTGGAATAAAACTTGACTCGTGGCATGTGACATGCCATACTCTGTTACTACTTAACCGTTATGCTTTGCGTCGTTGGATAACTATGTGCCATACCTCCCGTCACATAATCGTTTCCATATTCAATACTCCGCGCTGCTGGACTGCCACCTCCCATGCCACGTAATAACATTCCTCTGTGCCATTTGGGATTGTTGATAATTGTTTGTTAGCATTGATTAACCATTGCTTTGGGTTGGCAAGGATGTCAGATGTGGCAGGCTCGACCAACCTTAACTCCACTTGCCATAATACAAAAAATTAAATACAAAATGCACCCATAGTTTTAATAAATCAAATGCATAGTGTATTGGTAAGGTTTTGGAATATGTTGGCAGCGGTCGCAGCTTTGACCCCAACCCTCCCCATCCAACCTTTGCATTGACTTGACTGCCTTGTGTTGACTTTGACCATCTGTGTTGACTTTGCCCTACCACTTGGCCTGCAAGGCCCACATTTTTTACCTGTTTGACTTAAACTTCAGCGGGTGTTTTCTCCTTCATACGGAGGCTATTTTTCAAATTGAATATACCACTGGAATTAGCGCGATGAGCACTACAACTTGGTGCTTGTTAAGTCCCTATATTAATAGTGTAGCCCCTTATTATGTTAGTGTAGCCCCCCTTATTGTTATTATTGTACCCCTGTAACCCCCATATTGTTATTATTGTGCCCTTACATTATTATTGTTAGGTCGGCTAGGATTACATTGTGGCCCCACTAGGATTATATTGTTGCCCCATGGACTCCTATATATAGAAGGAGGTTTTGTTCATTTGAATCATCCAAGAATTGTTCATTTATGTAATGTATTGGAGGTTTCCCCCTCGAAGTGGCTTATTTCTAAGGCGTTGATATCTCTTTTCTTCTCTTTTTGGAGCTGGTTACACAACATTTGGTATCAGAGGTTTGGATTCTAGGGTTTCGCTGCTCCAAACAGGTCATCGTGGCATTTTCACTATAACTTTTTTTCTACAAAGTTTCAGAAGCTGAAATTTTTAGGGTGCGAAGCCAAAATCTTGAGGAAGCTTGTATAAAAGTTTCAGAGCTTGGTTCGCAATATTTTCGGAGATATGATCTGCGGAAGTCAGTTCTTTTTTCAGGCTCCTAAATAGGTCATCGTGGTATTTGCGCTATAAATTTCTTTCTACAAAGGTTCAGAATCTGAAATTCATATGGTGCGAAGCTGAAATCCTGAGGAAATTCGTCAAAAAATTTCAGAGCTTGGTTTGCAATATTTTTGGAGATATGACCTGTGGAAGGTAGTTCTTTTTCAGGCTCCTGAATTTCATCTCAAAGAGGTGATCGTGGAAAAAGTTCAATAACTCTCTCTCTAGGGATCGGATTGGAGTGCCATAAAAATTAGTCGCAAGTACACGGACTGTAGTTTCTTGGCTATCAATTTCAGAGACAAAGGACAAAACAGTGACACGTGGCAAGTCGTACAAGTTCGCTCTACTGAACCAGTCCAGAATTAGGTCATTGTGGGAGATTGGACACAACTTTGTCTTGGAGAATCCAAATCAGGTCAGACCTGTAGCATTTGAAAGAAGCTTCAGAGAGCTACTACAGGGCTGAATTTTAGATATCGAATATTTTCAATTACAGAGATAATTCAATTTCAATATCGAGCTCCTCAAAGCTAGTAAAAGGTGTGTATTTTTTTTTCCGAATTGCATAAGTCTTGTTTGAAGAATCAAGTTGAATTGATTCCAAGGGCATCTTGTAGAATAGATATCAATATTGGATTCTAAAATGGCCCCTAAAAAGAATTCAACACCCATTAAGCCTTGACTCTACTATGACTCATGAAGATGAAGAATTGCAACATGATCTATCAAAATTACAAGAGCAAGTGTATGATTTCACTCTCACAAGGAAACAACAAAAAATGAAATGGAAGTTTTGAAGAAAGGCATGGAAGTGAAGATGGACGGTTTGAAGAAAGGCATGGAGAGCTAAGATGGATAGGCGTGGAAGCTAAGATGGACAACTGTGGAAGTGGACATGAAAGAAAACATGGAAAACATGAAGAATGATCTAAAAGCATACATGGAAGGCTTGATGACAAGCTTAAAACAAGAAATGATTCTTAATGGCCGAAATATAGTAGAAGAACCTCATGATGAGAACAAAATAAATGTTAATCATGATTTCACAAACTCTAATGTTGGCGGGAAGAACCACCATATTCCAAAAATGGATATGAGGAAGTTTGATGGAAAGGATCATGTAACATGGATACTACAGATGGAGCAATATTTTGATCTCCATAATGTGCAAAACACACAAAAGGTACGCATTGCAGCTTTACATTTAGAAAAAAATACATTTGTATGGTATCGATGGCTTTGCTCCCGTAAAAAAATTGTCACTTGGTCAATTTTTACGGAGGAAATGATAGCACATTATGAGGATACAAAGAGCAACACCTTCTTTAGCCAATTGATAAATCTCAAACAAAAGGGGTTAGTGGGGGAGCACATTGAGGACTTCCAAAAATTGAATATAAGGGTAACTGATATTCCAGAGGAACACAGGATTGATCTCTTCATAGGCACTTTAAAGGATAACATTCAACATGAAGTTCGCATTCTGGAACCTGATTCATTGGAGAAGGCATTCAGGTTGGCAAGAAAAGTTGAATGTAAAATTATGGCGACAAGGAAGCCTACCACTCAATTCTATAAAGAGGAAGTGTTGCTACGTCTAGATTTCCACAACCTACAAGGTTGACACCACAACAATTGGAAGAAAAAAGAGCAAAAGGGCTTTGCTACAGTTGTGATAGCAAATACACTAAAGGTCATAAGTGTGCTGAGAAGAAATTATTTTACATAGATTGTGAAGAAGAAGAAGAAAATGAACAAGAAGAGGATATACACCGGGAACCACCCCTAGAAGAGGAAGAAATGAATCCGACCATATCGTGTAATGCACTGGCAGGAATTACCACTCCTCAAACTCTCAAGATAGAAGGACATATAAAGAAGAAAAGGGTAATAGTGTTGATTGATTGAGGTAGCACCCATAATTTTATTCATTATAAGGTAGCCAAGGAATTAAATTGTTTCCTATACCCAGCACCAGAATGTCAAGTGATGGTTGCAAATGGAGGAACTATAAATTTCTCTGGAAAATGCCATAATATCAAGCTAACCATAGGGGAATATGTATTGACTAGTCCAATGCTTTCCATTCCTATGGGAGGTGCTGATGTTGTACTAGGAGTACAATGGTTACAATCTTTAGGGACGGTAGCTTTTAATTTTCAAGAACTTTCTTGAAATTTTTTTCAGAAGGAAAGGAAGTCGAATTACGGGGTATTGAAGGGAAGCCGGGAAGGATAATAAGCTCTAATGTCATGACAAAGCTTCTAAAGAAAGAACAACGAGGCGTAATTGCACAATTATGCTCACTAGACGTTTCGACATCAAAATCATCTATTTCGGCAGATCTCCAATAAGTCTTGGACAATCATTCCAAGGTGTTTGAAACTCCCAAAGGACTCCCACCTATTCGTGATCATGATCATGCTATTCATTTGATTTCAGGAAGTGTTCCTCCAAACATCAGGCCTTATAGATATCCTTATGTCCAAAAGAGCGAAATTGAACGTATGATTGCAGAAATGTTAGAGGTGGGTATAATTCAACCTAGTCAAAGTTCTTTCTCTGCTTCTGTAGTATTGGTACACAAGAAGGATGGATCATGGCGAATGTGTCCAGATTATAGGGAGCTCAATAAGCTCACCATTAAAGACAAATTTCCCATTCCTGTGATTGATGAATTATTGGATAAATTACATGGAGCAATTTATTTTACCAAGTTGGATCTTCGTTCAGGATATCATCAAATTAGAATGAAGACTGAAGATATTCCAAAAACAGCATTTCGAACTCATGAGGGTCATTATGAATTTTTGGTCATGCCTTTTGGCCTTACCAATGCACCTTCTACATTTCAGGGTTGATGAATTCCATTTTCAAACCCTTCCTTAGAAAATTTGTGCTAGTATTTTTTGATGATATACTAATCTACAGCAGGTCTTGGAAGGATCATGTTGAACATGTTGACAGGGTGCTCAAACTATTGCGGGAGAAACAATTATATGCAAAAAAATCCAAATGTTTCTTTGGAGTACAAGAGGTGGAATATCTGGGTCATATTGTATCTCACGAGGGTGTTAAGGTAGACCCTAACAAAATTAAAGCCATTAAGGAATGGAAAGTCCCCACAACCATAAAGTAGTTGCGAGGATTTCTCGGGTTAAGAGGGTATTATCGCAAGTTTGTTAAGAATTATGGGAGAATAGCAGCACCTCTAACAACATTATTGAAGAAAGATGCATTTTCATGGACTCCTGAAGCAACTAAGGCCTTTGAACGTCTTAAAGAGGCAATGTGCCTAGCACCGGTCTTAGCTACACCAGACTTCACAAAACCCTTTATTGTGGAATGTGATGCCTCAGGAAATGGAATTGGTGCAGTTTTAATGCAGGAAGGAAGACCCATTGCTTTTGAAAGTCGTCCAATCAAAGGAAAGTATTTACAGAAACCTATTTATGAGAGGGAAATGTTAGCAATACTACATGCACTAAAGAAATGGCGAACTTACCTAATGGGAAGACACTTCAAGGTAAAAACTGATCATGATAGTCTTAAACACTTTTTTGGAACAAAGACTATCTTCAGAAGAGCAGCAAAAATGGGTCACAAAGATGTTGGGTTATGACTTTGAAATAATCTACAAAAAAGGAAAGCTTAATGGTGTTGCAGATGCACTCTCAAGAAAGAATGAAGAGGTGGAAGCATTGCTTTGTGCCATTTCTATTATCCAACCAGATTGGATAACCGAAGCAAGAGATGAATGGAAGAAGGACAAAGATGTATGGACACTCATTCAAAAGTTGCGGCAAGATCCTAGTACATCTGATACATTTAGTTGGAAAAATGATTCCTTATGGTACAAAGATCGCTTATATCTTTGTAAGAATTCCCAACTAAAACAAAAGATTCTTCTGGAATTGCACACTTCTCCTTTAGGAGGACACTCAGGATTTTTAAAAACTTACCACAGGGTGAAGAAAGAATTTTTTTGGGATGGCCTTAAATGTAATATTCAAAACTTTGTGGCGGAATGTTTGGTTTGCGAGCAGAATAAAGTTGAAACAATTAAGACCCCAGGACTTCTACAACCTTTATCAATTCCTAGTCAACGTTGGGAGGAGATTTCAATGGATTTTATCACAGGTTTACCTAAGTCCGAAGGAAAGAGTGTCATCATGGTGGTAGTTGATAGAATTACCAAGTATGCACACTTTGTGCATTATCTCATCCATTTAAAGCAAGTACAGTTGCTACTACATTTATGGATAGAATTCAAAAGCTACATGGAAGCCCAAGGGTTATTGTGAGCGACAGAGATCCCATTTTTACTGGAAATTTTTGGACGCAGTTATTTTCTTGTTTGGGTACTCAATTAGCTCATAGCTCATCTTATCATCCTCAATCTGATGGTCAAACTGAGATAGTAAATAAATGTTTGGAAGGATATGTTCGTTGTTTTGTATCTGATAAACAAACACAATGGGTCAAGTGGTTACCTCTCGCTGAATGGTGGTATAACACTTCCTTCCATACTACAGCAAAAATGACCCCATTTATGGCACTTTATGGATATCATCCACCATCAATCACATCATCTTTAAGGGAAAATTAGAAAGTTCAAGCAGTGGAAGATCACATCGAGCATCAGCAAGAAGTTCTCCAACTCTTAAAGGATAACCTGAATTTGGCACAAAATCGAATGAAACAACAGGCAGATCAACATCGCAGTGAGAGAAGTTTGATGTAGGAGATTGGGTATTTTTACGGCTACAACCATATAAACAAATGTCCCTCAAGCAAGCTAAGAAGGATAATAAATTATCGCCAAAGTACTATGGTCCTTACAAGGTGTTGCAAAAGATTGGTACTATAGCATACAAATTGGAGCTTCCTGCTTCTTCGCGAGTACATCCAGTTTTCCATGTTTCATGCTTAAAGAAGGTTATAGGTGAAAATATTCCAGTTCAAACAATATTGCCAGAACTTGATGAGGAAGGAAAAATCATATTGGAACTGGAAGCGGTCACAGAAACAAGAACTCGACAACTACGGAATCGATCAATTTCAGAGTATCTCATCAAGTGGAAGAACTTACCCACTGAAGATTCTACATGGGAGGATGAGAATTTTATACAGAAGCACCCAGAGCTACTCAAGCGTTGAGGACAACACTTTTTTGAAGGAGAGGGGCATGTTAAGTGCCTATATTAATAGTGTAGCCCCTTATTATGTTAGTGTAGCCCCCCTTATTGTTATTATTGTACCCCTGTAACCCCCATATTGTTATTATTGTGCCCTTACATTATTATTGTTAGGTCGGCTAGGATTACATTGTGGCCCCACTAGGATTATATTGTGGCCCCATGGACTCCTATATATAGAAGGGGGTTTTGTTCATTTGAATCATCCAAGAATTGTTCATTTATGTAATGTATTGGAGGTTGCCCCCTCGAAGTGGCTTATTTCTAAGGCGTTGATATCTCTTTTCTTCTCTTTTTGGAGCTGGTTACACAACAGCGCTAGTTTCGGGAGCATCTAAAACCACAAATTTTGAGCATTTTGAGGATCCTCCTGGATCAAAAGTTTATATGCTCGAGCATATTTTAGTATATGCACTTCTAGAGAAACCACTAAAGAGGTAAATATTATCCAAAAGCCCTAGTTCCATAGCCCTTAGAGAAAAAATCACTAGTCAATAGCCTCACAAATCCATTATATAACCTAAACAATTCCACCACCAAGCATTCTTTCAAATCAAATATGAAGGTGGGCCACATTAGAAGCCTTAAGAAGGAATTCGATAAGCCTTAGATCCACAACCCTTTAGGGAAATTGCCTCTCATATCTCTTGTAAAAGAATATTTTTCAACTATTCTCTTATTTATGTATTAGTAATGTCACTAGAAAAATTTTCAAAAAAAAAACTAAAAACAAGAGAAATCCACATAATGCTAACGTAATTCCAAAACACAATATTGAATTTTGACTGAAATAGAGAGCAACAACATATGTTGCCTTAGAATAAAACTAATTTGTGAAAGGGATCCCTCAAATTTGGTAAAAATGCCGAAAAACACAAAAAGCAGATGACACTAGGGTGGAGAGGGAAAAACATCCTGTTAATTTTGGGCAACTAGGTCCAAACTCCATGTTGCACTACTCATATGACGATGGTCATATTTTTGTTGGATTCCTTTTTCGGAGAGGTGCAAAATTGATCTAAAGATCATCTTGATCAGATGAGCAGAACATTGATTTTGAATTTATTTTCCATATGTGCAAGGTCGGCCAGATTTATCCCACATGCATAAGAGATGTGTCACACACCCTCATTGATGAATATAAATCGAAGAGACTTGAAGGTCATTTTCGCATCATCTCACCACACATTCTCTCATTGTGATATGATTGGTTCGATAGCCTTTGGAGGCCTTTTTCCCTTCACACGTGTGGACTGAAGCTGTTGCTTTTTGCGGTGATTTGTTTAGGACTTTCTGTTTTCTGCGCTGATTTGTTTAGGGATTTTCTGCTGCAGAGTTGACCGTGGTCAACCCTTGGTCGTTTGACCTCAATCTTCTGCACAAATTTCGATTTTAGGAGGCCATACAATTGGGCACTAAAATCGAGGAATTTTAGGTTGTTTGACCGAAGCCCTAGTTTGTTGCGGACTTTTCTGAAGCTCCCTGTGTTGACTTTTTTGTGTTGTCCCTAGTTTGACTTGCCTTGACTTGAGATGAGTTGTCTTTGAGGGTTGTGGGTGTGACACATGAAAGTGTTGGCTGACCGAGAAAGACTTTGGTGGTTGAAGCATCCTGTTGACCATCGTAATGCAACAATATCTCATATATTTGCTGGACATAAGGAATTGTAAATCTGATCTCTATTTGGTTTGTTTTCTATTGATCTATTATTGTGTTTTATCAGCGTTTTACTTTCAAGTTTATGTAATTGCTATCTTGTGTTGGGCCTAAGAAGTAAAAGTGCATCAAGCATAGAACACCATCGTTATCTAAATTTAACACATCCCTTAAAAGTTGTTGTCCTGCAACAATGCTATATAAACCATAGTTTTAGACCTAAAATAACACTAACCAATATTATTTTGGATGAAAATCGAAGAAAAAATACATTGCCTTAAAATAGGGCACAAATCTGCAAAAGTTCCACATAAACCCACAAAAAACCCAAAAGATGTCAAAGAAAGAGGGTGTTGTTGGAGAGGGTAAGAAAACCCTTGAAATCTCATCCTAAAAAAATGTTGAAAAACTTTGGTTTTAGCCCTAAAATAATGCTAGAATGGCACTTGATGGAGAAGAAAGAGTCCACACAATAAAATTGTGTTGAACACAAAAGAGATGGTAGAGCAATAGTGATTTATTTGTAAATGCTTAAGAAAAGAATAGATGAACTTCGCTTGAGTAAGACGGTGATGTTATGTTTGTATTTATACACAAATTATGAGGTGGGGATTCTGGGTCGAGATATTGTCTAGGTCAACCTCGAGAACCTAGACTAATATAAAATATTGTTGACTAGGTAAATTATTAAATCACAAATTAATATTTAAAACAACCTTAATGTTGACTAAATATTAATGAAGATTATTCATCTCAACATAGCCAAGTTCATTGGGAAGATTACTCATCTCAACATAACCAAGTTCATTGGTCAATGTTGTGTGTACACATTACATATAAACTAATTGCATACTTCATGTACAGTGTGCTCTTTTAAAATTTATTCAAAACCTAACTTATTTCATATTGTTTATTGCAGTGTAGATTGAATTTGGTTATGCAAATCAAAAGAAGCAAAATTTGTTTAGTGGGTTTCAAAAGAAGTTTCTTCCCACATCTATGTAAATATATTTGTCACAATAACACTAACTTGCATTTTTCGCATTTGAGGATGTTGATTTTTAGGTAGTTGTGGGAGGTACTCCCTAGCGACACAAAGTCATCTCATGAAAGAAAAATTAAAGAAAGAAAAAAAATGAATTGCTCAAGTCGGCCCCAAAAGCTTAGGTCGACCCAACAAAGGGACAAGCTCTTTGGGCACCTCATGAACACTATATATAGGCATTTGACATCCTCACTTGGACTCTCACTCATCATTCACATATTTTTCTCACATGTGGGAAGCAATCTGAGGAAGAGGCTGAAGTTCTAAGGAGTCGAATTTCTAAAACTTGACCAACATTTGACCAGCGTTGACCAGAATTGATCGATACTTTCTAGCATCTATTTTGACCAACTTTGACCAAGATATCTAAGGTTTGTTTGATATGCATTGACCAAGCTTCTTTGTGAATTGTTTAACCAACAAATGACTAAGTTTGACCTCGCATGTGAGGGCACATTGTTTCACATTGTTTAATTGTTTGACCGAGTATTTTTGGGTGGTTTGACTTGAAAATATCATATTGTACTTTTGTTGAATTGAACAATTATTCCTAGAAAAGATTGTTAGATTTTCTCTCGATTTTGGATTTCTCGGGGCAAAATTTTGGTGTTTGTTGTACATGGTTGTTCTACCATGATATTTACTGTTTATGTTGCATTTACAATTGAATTTTCTAACTGTAACTTATTGATGATGTTCTGGGGTGTGCTAAAATAATATCATATATCATTGGAATTAATTAACTGTAGAAAATTGTTCTTGTCTAATTAGCACTAGAAAACCAACATTATATCAGACACAAGGTGAAGAAAGGTCGTTGACATCACTCCTTGCAGACACCTATTCTGCAATCTAATATGTGACCAAATGTCTCCCTCTATCAACCCTGAAGATACACTAGAAAGTGCAACAAATTTTAGAGCTTGGAGGACTAGAATGGATCTCATTCTTGAAGAGAATGATGTAATGGACATGGATCAAAAGGAAAGATAGTTGAACCTTAAGATGATGAAGGAAAAGCCAAGTATAAGAAAATTTGGGCATGTTCTCCAGAGCCATGGGGAGCTAAGAAGAAAGCCTCCCTTGCCTACTTTTTCTATAAAGCAATAAATTCCAATGATGAGATCAATGATCTTCAAGGGTTTGAGATGATATGATGGCATCTTGTAATTGATCAGCATCAAATTATTTTCAAGAGAACATGATTGGTTTCATGAGTATAGCAAGATAATTTGCACATGACAAGTTTGTTGTACTTGCAAAGGGTGTCCACAAAATTAGAAAGTCTTAGGGTTTGTAAATCCTATAATTCTAGAAGGATATGACTTGTGTTAAAGTCTTGGTCCCAAGGGTTCTTGAAACCCTAGAAAGAGACGTAAAGTTTTGAATGTCAGTGGAGTCTATACTTGGTTCATCTTCCTATTAGCATGAAGATGTCTTAGCTTGTAGTTGAACCTTTGGTGTGGCTGAATAACTCGAGGATGAAGAAACACTAGCTCATACAAGCAAGGAAGGAATGGGGAACAACATGCATTAGTAGCTAATGATGAGAACAAGGATGCACATTTCTAGCTTGATGAGATTGCAAATGGCTTTTAGTCATCTCTGCAACAAGAGAAGGATCAAAAGGAAGTTGACAATTCCCTACAATCCTCAAATCAAAAGATAAATACGTCATATCTTTCTTCCCTGATTATTATTAACTTATTTTTGGTCAGCCTCTTGTCTTTGTATCTTTTGCTTGGTTATAATCATTTCTTCCATGGCCTCATAATGAGGTTTGTAAGTACATTGTGAAGGTCGCCAACGCAATGAGTCTATCGGCAAATGGAAGCAT
This sequence comes from Pinus albicaulis, assembly GCA_034641835.2. Taxonomy (NCBI): domain Eukaryota; kingdom Viridiplantae; phylum Streptophyta; class Pinopsida; order Pinales; family Pinaceae; genus Pinus; species Pinus albicaulis. The sequence continues at coordinate 675,687,862 of CM076583.1, forward strand.
CAGGAACAACAAAGCAAAGTTTGTGGCAAGATGATTCTCTGAAGATTGAGCATAAACTGAGCAAGGGTGATTTGTGTTTGAGAGGGAGATTGTCCAGACATCAAGAACTGTGCCAGAAGACTAGAAGAGCTTCTAGTTCAAAGGGAGTAGACAATCAAGTAGAGTGGACGAATGCAGCTTACTGGAGATCCAAAGGGTCTCTCATGATGACGAGGAGCCAGAGGCTCCCAAGGATGTAGGTTCGAGTCATTTTGTACCTATGGAACATCCTTTAGATCATCTAGGACACATTGAGCTAGTGGACCCACTTAGGGTCGTCGTTCCAAGAGTTTAGAAAGAGGTTGGCATGGCTTCGATGCAGAGGCGCATGCAACTCCCCATGGCACTTTCAGGGAAAGCAAACGCCTTATGAACAGCTAGGATATGCAACATTGATGATTCATAACATTGATTTTGAGCCATCAAACTATGAAGAGGTGGCAAGCCAACAAGTTTGGAAGGATGCCATGATGGAGGAATATTTTCCAATCATGCAAAATGATGTGGGGGAGATTGTGTCGAGACCTTAGGGGTAGTCAATGGTGACTTCCAAGTGGATCTACAAGATCAAGCATGTCGTAGATGGCAGCATAGATAAGTATAAAGTAAATTTTGTGGCAAGAGGGTTTCTCCAAAAAGAGGGAGACGAGTATGAAGAGACATTTGCTCCAATCGCCAAGTAAACTTCTATTAAAACTATTATTTATATTTATTCTATTATGGGTTGGAGATTATATTAGATGGATGTGAAAAATACTTTCCTCAATGGAGTGATTGAGGAAGAAGTGTACATAGAGCAAGCTCGGGTATTTGAGGTGCATGAGGAGTCTCATGTTTACAAACTGAAGAAGGATTTGTATGGACTCAAGCAAGCACCTCGAGCATGGTCTTCTCGGATTGATGGATACTTGATGAGACTTGGTTTCACCGAGAGTGATGTAGATCCAAATATTTACGACAAGGTTGTTAAATGTGAGTCTGGGATCCTGTTGTTATATGTTGATGACTTGTTTTTTACAGAGGCATAAAATATCAATGATCAATGTAAGAGAGAGTTGACATTTGAGTTTAAGATGAAGGATCTCGGTTTGATGCATTACTACTTGGGATTAGAAGTGTGTCAGAACCCAGGTGAGTTTTTCTTTGGTCAAGGGAAGTATATTATTAAAATCCTTCAGATATATGGGATGGAGGACTACAATTCCATGCCCAATCCCATGGTGACCAATACGAGGAAGTTGAGAGACTCTTTCTCAAATTTAGTGGATCCCTCTATGTATCGACAATTGATTAGATCCTTGATGTATCTTGTCAATACCAGACCTAATATTTGCTTTGTAGTGAACACTCTGAGCCAGTTCATGGTGGAACCGAGGCATGTTGATTGGATTGCGGTAAAGCATGTGTTGAGGTATTTCTGTGGTACAGTGAATTATGGATGGAGATATGTCTCAAATGGTGAAGTACAGCTGCAAGAATACGCAGATTACAATTGGGAAAGAAGTGTCGAAGACAAGAAGACACATTAGGATGTTGCTTTAGTTTAGGTTTTGTTATGATATCCTAGATGAGTAGGAAGCAAATCTATCACACTCAACACTGCAGAGGTTGAGTATATTGCAACTAGTCTAAGGAGTTGTGAAGCAATGTGGCTTCGGAAGCTACTCGTGGGATTGTTTGATCAAGTGTTGGAGACAGTCGTGATACATTGTGACAATCAATGTTGCGTGAAGATTAAAAAAAAAACAGTTTTCCATGACAGGTTGAAGCACATTGAGATACAATACCATTACATCTGAGACATAGTACAGAAGGGGGTAATGAGCCTTCAATACATTTCTACAAACGAGAAAATTGTTCACATTCTCACAAAGCCTATGTCTTGGATGAAGTTTGTACACTTTAGGGACAAGCTTGGAGCGGTAATGCTTCCCTCATTGAGAGAGAGTGTTGATGTTGTAGCATCAAGGTAGACATTCTCCCTAAGTCAAGAGTATTGGTCGGGTGTCGTGTAATGTAGCTAGGGAGAATGACACAAGTAGCATCAAGGCTCAGAGTGCTCCCCCCGATCAAAAGGTTCTAACCATATTACCAAGGGTTACTTGGCTAGTGGGTAGTGTGAGTGCCTCAAAGCATCAAGAAAGTATTTTTACCATTCAAGTGCCATGTGACGACATGGGGGAAGGGTAATTGGGCCCAAGGTTTCACTAATGGTCAGGAAGAATTCACCTGGTTCTAAGTGATGACTTGGTTAGTTGGTAACCTAGGACTAGTTTTTCTTTTTTACCACGATTAAGGGGTACCTGACCTTATCGCCAAAGGGTATTCGGCTAGTGGTTAACTAGATCCTTTGCATTGTGTTGATGCAAGATGTCTTCCAAATAGTTATAGGATAGAACATTTGGTGGATGGATACATTAACATAGCAAGCTCATTCAATATTTTCATGGGATGGAGAAATTTTCAGCAAAAGTGGACATTTGAGGAAGTCAAAGTGAATACTTTCTTAGCTAAGAGGGATAGTTGATTTTTGGGTAGCTACAGAAGGTATTCCACAGCTACACAAAGTTGGCTCATGAAAGTAAATTAAAAGAAAGAAAAAATAAATTTGAATTGCTCAAGTTAGCCCCAAAAGTATAGGTCGGCCTAGCAAAGGGATGTGCCCCTTGGGCACCTCATGAACACTATATATAGGCATTCGACCTCCTCACTTGGACACTCACTCATCACTCACATGTTTTTCTCTCCCACGTGGGAAGCAATCTAAGAAAGAGGCTGAAGTTCTAAGGAGCCACATTTCTGAAGTTTGATCGACATTTGGCGAGTGTTGACTAGTGTTGTCTGAGAATTTCTGATATCTGTTTTGACCACTTTTGACCAAGTTTTCTAAGGTCTATTTGACCTACGTTGACTGAGCTGCCCTGTGATCTATTTCACCAGTTGTTGAGTGAGTTTGACCTCACGTGTGGCTCACATTGTTTGACTATTTAGCAGAGCATCTATGGGCAGTTTTACCGAACATTTCTAGGAAATTTGACCGAGCTAATATGTTGCTACAGAAGGCCAAATTTCAGCCTGTTTAACCAGTGTTGTGATTTTGGTCTAACTTGACCAAGCTTGACTTCAAAATATCAAATTTTACTTTTGTTGAACTAAACATTCTTTTAGAAGAGATTGTTAGGTTTTGTCCCGAGTTTGGGTTTCCTAGGGAAAAATTTTGGTGTCTACTGTGCATGTATATTCTACTATGATATTTATTGTTTTTGTCGCATTTGCAGTCGAATTTTCTGTGTAATTGTTTAATGATGTTCTGAGGTGTGCTAAAATAACATCATATATCATTGGAAGTAATTGTCAATTGCAGAAAATTGTGTGTCCAATTAACACTAGAAAATCAATAGAAAAGTCTATCTTTCCCAAGTTCTAATTACTTTTTTTCCAATAGTATAATTCTCCTTTGACATGTTTTGCTGTGTAATTTCATAACTTAGCCCATACAAACAGTGCCTTCTTTTTTGGCCTTATATCAAGCTCCACTTGACCTTGTACTGTCTACTTACTTTAGTGAGTTCCACCCTCCTATATTTTCCCCTAGCTTAGGTCATTTGTGCATTTATTTTTCTTGTGGCATTTTTAATTTGAAGCATGCCGGTATGATTTTTTAGTTCGAGATCAGCACCCTCCATGCTCCGTTTCTTTCAACAAACTGTACCTCATAATATGCAGCATTCTACTTTTTCTATGTAACAATTTAGCCTCTATTGTTCATCGCACCTCATACCTATAATTTGATCTGGTAGTCAATTCTTTGGGCACTAATATTGGCATGTACCAATGCAGTATCATGTTTTGCACGTAATTTTGTGTACTAAGCAATTTTAATTTTCTACTAGCCCTTTCCTCTAGTTCATGGACTCGTTGATCCCATGCCTTTCTTTAGGTTTCTAGTTGATATTTGTTGTATTCATTTCTTCATGTTCACCATCTACCATTAAAAATCAATTTCTTCATTCCTTGAATTGTTTTAAAGACTCTTTCTAGTTTGCTTTTCTGAACTGCTGGGGAAGGTTAACAAGATCGATCATCCTATAGTGGGGGCTGGAATTGTGTTACAGGTTCGTTTCATACTACTAAAGTGCCGTTGTCCTTTATTCTGCAATTTATTAAATCCTAACTCGTGATGTTACTTAATGTAGGGGAGATTGAAATGCAGAAGCATATTAGAAAAACAAGACTAATTGATGGGATTTGCAAGATGTTCTGTACTATTGTTACGTGTGAGTTTAGTGCAGTGGAAGCATTACGGGATACTTTGTTTTGGTAAGTAGACAGAATGTTTTTAAGTAGAATGAAAGGCATTCGAGATTTCACAAAAGAGAAACTGTGCAAAATAGATTTGTTCGAATATAAATTGCATTACTTCAAGTACAAAATAATTGAAAAAAATCCTCTTCATGTTGTACTATGTTGTAAACTCACTTGCATACAGGTGTCAAAAATTTAATGTCAACATCCCACATAGCATAAAAAATTTCATAATTATCCAAAACAGATATAAGCATGAAGAGTAATGCAAAAAAGTTCTCTTTTTTATTCTTGATTAAAAATAAAAAGATCATGTACAAACGCAGAACTAGCCAAGAAAACAGTACCTGCTATATTCTCCAATAACCCAAATCGTGCAATTAATATTGTCTCACTAGACAATGGATGCAACCACTATATAAAGCATATATCAATAGGCATGCAGCTAACACAGCGACAGAAATGATAGAATCAACTTCAAAGATGTGATATAAATAATCAATACGATTTGGACCTAAACAGACCCCAATTGTAGCCTGTATATGCTTAAAAATTGTGATAATTGCAAAAAAAAAAGCAATTGCAAGCACATCAAATAATAAAAACGTGCTAACAATGGAAGCAACACACTGCAATTGCAGTGAAATATATTTACATAAGCCACAACATAAAATTATTTTTTTCGTTTGACATTAGCTCTATAAAGAACATATTTTTTCTCCTCCGCTCTCCCAGACAACAACATTGGTAATCTGGCTCCCCCTTCGTCACACAGACTCACTCTACATTAGTGTAATTGAAATTGCTAATACTGACATCTGCTCTTTATCTGCCCAAAAAAGACACGAATTTCATATCCAGAAGATTTCCTACACTCACTCGTAGTCTCCCAAAATTGCATTGTAATTTTCAGTATCAACATCATTGTTATACTCAAAATCATAACTTTTCCAACGGCAGTTCAATTTGAAAAGTTCTAACCCAGAACTGTTGATAAATTGCACTTCTTACCACTTCAATCGTGAGGTTACCTCACCCAATAGGCTATTCAACTACCAGCCATCTACTAGCAGTCAGCACTAGTTTGCACAGCCTTGGGGCCAAATGAAGGCTATAAACTCAAAGCAATTGTAGCCAAGCTTAGGAATGATCTACATGGATAAAGAGATCAGAAGGTTTTGAAGCAATGTCAAAAGAAAACCAATTAGGCCAAACAGGAAAGAGGTCCTTTGTGGCCCAGGAAAATCTAAGTCTTTAGGCAAAACTAGGATACAAGGAGTAATACTAGGGCATATACAAGGGAATCTAAGATATAGTTAGTGTGGTTAAAGTGGTAAAGACTTCTCTGGAGAAATGAGATCTTTCCATCACAGAAATTCAGAAAATCAAAACTGATCTCCTCATCACATGTGAAAACTACAAAGATGACAAATTGTGAAGTTGTCTTGCGATACCAAATTCGAACAAAAGTTTGACAAGGACAAGACAAGCCAGTAATCAAATACACTTTGCGACCCTAGCCTGAGCATGCCACATCATTAGTTATACTTTGGGGATTTCAGAAGATGAACGGTCTTAACAAGACCAGTACCCACGTTAGCGACCTCCTCCAATATATTTCTCACATCAAAATTTGTTGGATCGGGTTCTTTTCGTTTTCTCTTTTGGGCCGCATCCTGCACATACACACTCTATCGTCATATACAAATAAGATATTTAATAAACAATAAACATCACCAACTGAAAGCTCTTGATTTGGCACAGTAATTATGTAACATTACTAGAATATGTCAAGCTTAAAACATGACCCAATAATTTAAATATGTCAAGCTTTATTGGATGTTTTATCAATAACAGAGAAATTGACAATCTCATAAACATCTTGACTTTGCTCAAGCCATCAAATTGTATAAAAAAATTGCATGTCACATGTATCACTATGCTTTTGTGTACTCAAAACTAAATTTGGTATCCTATGGTTGTCTACTAATTTCTAGTCATGATAGCAATGGGTGTTGCTAGTGGAATGTGCAATCTTGATTCTTGACCTCTGACCTTTATTTGGGTGTTTTATAGTCCTATAAGTCATGTATAGGTTATGTATGTACATTGTAACCACATTGGTTATTAGTGGGTGATCCTAGTTTCACCCATTATTAGGGTTAAGGGTAGGTAATCTAGTACTAACACCTATATATAAAGGAGTATCGTACTCGATTATAATTACTCTTGTCCATTCATTCATTGATATACACTTCATATTTAGGAAACAAGGATATATGCATAATTTTGTGTATTCGGCTTTCTTATGCCCTTTGTGTGAAGTTTCTTATCAATTAATTCTCATGTATCACTTCTAACTTCAATACGATATCAATGGTAAGGGATTAGATTCCCTAATACTCTGACCCCCTTCATCAAGGTCACTGCTGCAGGTATTTTGTGCCTTATCGCTACAAATATGATCATGAACTGTTGTCAGACTTCCATAAGTTATCAGTCCAGACTCCAAAGAGGATGTCCACATTTATGAGTTTGACGACACTTTATTGAGGTCAAGTATTTACAGCATTTTATTTCTCATTCAAAGGATAGATGTTTATTATGCACTTTGTATTATTGTACATAATGTTTGCTGGGATATTTTTGCAACCTTTTTACGAGGAAAGGACCCCTAAGAATGCCTCAAACCTCTTCCTGAAAGATAGTTTCTAACCAGATATCAGTTGTGCCCCAGGATGTTTTTACTTTGAGTGGAGTTTTGGACATGCGTTTGCCACAATTACAGGTGTAGTTCAGATCCCTGCTCGTGTTTGAACAATTCAGAGAGTACCAGCTGGCCCTACTATAGTGCATATTTTCTACACATTTTATTGTTATATGGACATGTTCTCACTGATTGAACTGGTCAACCCCAAAACTGGGAGATGGAAGAAAATTGGACTAAAACATCATTTTTAGGTCAACCAATTTTCTGGTCCAATTTCTACATTTCTTTCTAACAGGACCCTCAAACTCTGTATGCCTGATTGGACTCTTGTTGCAGTACCTGGTTTTTCATGTTCTCTTTGAACAATTATTTTCCTCAGATTTCATCATTGGGTCCATAAACCCAGATTTCAAGTTTACATGTCATAACTACCAAAAGTGGAAGCAAAGAATGGAAGATGTGATTCATAGCTGTAACTTGTGGTGTATCCCTAGTGGTAATGAAAAGGAAACTACAAATGACAATAAGAAGAAATAGCTTAATAAGTCAGATGAAGGTTGAGGTCTTATAGCACCCATGTTGCAGGAATCTCCTACAAATGGATGGGGCACTCTTCCAAGGATAATCCCAAACCTAATGAGGCATGAGTTACTTCAATTTGCTTGGAAACTAGTTGATGCATCTGGATTCGTAGGAATTTGATTGCATTAAAATTACTTGCCTCAGCTCAAGGACCTATCAGTACAAATCAAGGAATGAGAAACTGACATTGACAGAGGGGTTAGGCCAGTGTTTCAAATCATTCCCAATAAACATCATGTTCCATACAAGGTATTTGTTTCCAAATATTGCTCTACAAAGAATTCACTTGGTAATAATGCTCCAGTTTGGGTTTCAAAAGCTTCTATATTGCATTTTGATTGATAAACACAGAATGTTACAATCTGGAAAGATTGATCCCAAGCAAAAGGCTCATGCAGACAAAAGGAAACAGCAGAGGCAAAATTATAAGAGGCATGCTAAGAGATGCAATATGGGTTTTTAGCTCAAAAGAAACCAAAGTATCAAGAAAAGAGGTTGGGAAAGAAACCATATATGTATCGTATCAACCAGGGCATCCTCAAGTTAAATTCCATAAGAAACTGGCACACTTTGATGTGAAATTTGAAAATCTGCAAAATCAGCAAAACCATCCTAAAAGTAATGGTACAGACTTTTCTATGGCCACTTGTAAACCTTTGCATGCTCATACTTCCTCCAGTAATTGGATCATAAACTCTAGTTGTTAGTTTTTGTAGCATCGAAGGTGTTCTAGTATCGAAACTTTGTGGTGAGGCTAAAACATAGGAGTTCTCCATAACCATGAAATAGTTTCTGAAAATCCCACCTAGAAGTGTCTCAATTAGATTATTAGCCTATTTTTTAATATTACCTAAGTCTAAACTTAGGAAATCTGGTTAAATAATTAATATTAATTGAGAAAGGTGTGAATCAACTAGAAACTCACACGGATCAATCCAAAGATAATCTCAGACATCGATTATGTTTTAATCTTGGTCATTGGCGTCCCAACTAGCGATTATAAGAAGAGGTCGATGGGTAGATGGAGGACACACACTTGAGATCGACTTCCTTGGGCTTTTCGATTTTCCAAAGAGAAGCAACAGTTGCCGGAAGAGTTTGAGCTACAGAAGGGAAGCAAAGACAATGAGTCCGGGGGAAATTTTTCAGTCCCAGAGAGTCTGAAAGGGAAGACCGAAGTTTTCTCTAGGAGGTTGTGTAGAGGCAACACAGAGCCTTAAGAGGCCAATTCGATCCAGTTGAAGAGGAACTCGTTTTCAATTCCAAAGGCTAAGAAAGTTTTCCAAAGGGCCATAGAGGCAGTTTCTCAGTCAGCAGCAAGCAGGACGGCTAGATTGGAAGTTAATTCAGGCAGAGTGTTTAAGGGACTACCCTAGGGTGACGGCTAGCTTTCCAGAGGCAGTCAAGTGAAGGGATTGCTCGGAGGGAGGGTAAAATCCCTCAGATATTTTTTGCTAGTATTCCTCTTGGATAGATTTTCCGGTTTGGCAATATTTATTGTACTCATAATTTCTCATTATTTCTTAATAATAAAAACCCTCAGTTGTTGCACCAATTTTCCCAAGTTGGGTTTTTCCGACTTTTTTCCAAAAATAATTCTGTCACTTTATTACGTGTTGTTGAGAAATCAATGCTAGTAGGATTTAGGGTTGAATAGTGATTGTCTCTTCTTCCTTTCTTCTTCTTGTCTTAGACAACGACGGCAGTAGGTTCTCCCTCCTCATGCTTGGTAATTCTTCCTTTGGAAATCATTATGGCTTCTTCTTGATTGCATTTTTCCCGGAGCTCATCAAATGTAGGAAACTTGTCATTATTATTAATGGTAATAATAAAAGTTTCCCAACAAAAAAGAAGACCTCCAAGCATAATCAGCGTTGGCTCTTTATCAGAAACAACTTCACTAGAAGTTCACAGTTGACCTTTGATTTTTGATATCCTCATTTAGTAGGCTTGAATGGTCTCTCCTCTATTCATCTTAATATCATTGTGTTGATTCTTCAGAGCAAGAATTTGAGTCAAGTTGTTTATTGATACATTCCAATCAACTTGTCATACATTTCTTTGGCTTTCTTCAAGTTGGAGACATAAGTGATGAGGTGGTCTCCAAGAGAGTGAAGGATAATCTCTTTAGCCTTGACTTCTCCTTTCTTGTATCTGGCCTTGATAGCAACATTGGAGTTTTCACTTGGTTCTGCTACCTCTCCTTCAACATACTCCGAAACATCATGTTCCTCAAGGGAAGAAGTTTGAAGCATCAACCAACTTCTCTTCATTCTTAAGGTAAGACATCTTGATCTACTCAAAATTTCAACAGAAAATAGAAAGGGACAGCAAAATATATTTCAGCAGTAAATGAGCAAAAGAGGAGATATTTCAACAGAAAATGGGTTGTAAATAGAGTGGACAACAAGAGATATTTTCGCAGAAAATAAAGTGAACAACAAGAGATATTTTAGGAGAAAATAGAGTGGATAACAAGAGATATTTTAGCAGAAAATGGGTTGCAAATAGAGTGGATAGCACTTGGTATTTTAGCAAAAAATAGGGTCAACAGCAAGAGATATTTTAGCAGAAAAATAGAGTGGACAGCAAGATATATTTTAGCAGAAAATGGGTTGGAGCAGCATTTGTCTTCTTGAGCTTTTCATCACCAAAGCTCTGATACCATGTTGAAATTCTGAAGTTCTATGTTGTAACAATCACTTACTACAAAACTTCTTTATGTTGCAATATTAGTTAAGCAATTGTAGATAGAACATAAACCAAATGCGCAATAGAAGACAGCCAAGAACAAAATGAGACACAGAGAATTTAGGTTTAATAGTAAGAGAAAAACCCACAAGGGGAAAACCCAACCAGATTCTTCTACTATTAGATACCAATTGTTCAGCAGAGATACAACATATAATGAGAGATCAAGAGAATGAGTAAGTTCCCCCAAATCTGAACAAGTTGTAGCATGAAAGTTATTGGTAACAGTAGCTGATGACAAAACTGAATCAACCTTCAAGTTTTGCTCTTACTCTCCAAGCCTCTCTCTTTCACAATCTTCTTCAAGTCTCTCCAACTCTCTATATCAAGTTTGAATCCTTCTTTCACAATGCACACGTAGTGAGAAGAGACAATGAGAGGCACATATATATAGGAGGAGCAAGGAGTTTGAATCATGCAGGAGTAACTCGCATGCCTTGAGGGGGAGTTACATATGCCAATTAGGGAGTGTAACTCATGCCATTAAGGAGAGAAATGCATGCCTTTGTAACTTACACCATAAAGGAGAGAATGTAACATATGTATTAAAGAGTGTGTAAGAGGAAATTTTTATGACATGCTTGAATGGCTGCATAAGAGAGAGTGTAATGTATCCATTAAGGGAGAGAGAAAAATATGCATTAACTGAGGGGAGTTACATATGATAGGACTGAATCCCATGATTGACTTGAATTTCTTTTTTTTAATAATAATAATAATATTGATATTAATAATAATATTAATAATGATAACATTGATGATTAAGTAAAAATTGAACAATTCGGATTGATTAAGAATAAGTTAAGTGATTTTCCATCATCTATTCTTGATTACCAATTGATGCAAGCTGATTTACTATTTTTGGAAAGTCATGATTGAGATGATAGACATGACTTTCTATTTTTAGAAAGTCACTCTAGAATGGTTAGAAATGAGATTTTATGCAAGGAAATTCATCCCTTAGCTTCCAATTTTCAACTGAGATAGAGGTCATGTTTCATCCCTCCAAGAGACCTTATCTTGGTGATATACTTCTATTGATATAATGTGCATTTGAAGGTTGAGACAGAGGACATTTATGTAGTATATCTTTGTGACAGTACGAGTTCTGAGGTAGACATGGAGGACATTTTGTGACCTTGTTGCAGAGGCCCTGTGGACAGAATGATGGAGGGTTGACTTGGTCTTTGGAGTTTGGTTGACTTTGATGTATCTTTTGTTGCATTGATTCTCTAAGGAAAAGGTTGGTTAGGTTTTTCCCGAGGGTTTCCCAAGGTAAAATTGTGTTCCTTGTATGGTTGTCTATTTTACTATATGGTCGATGTCTTATGTGTAATTATTGAATGATGTAATTAATTAATGGCAATGCAAATAGATCATAATCACCAAAGATAATTATCAATTAAGAAGACTATGTAAAAATCAACATGGTTTTAGAGCTATGGTGAATTCTTAGAAGCCCCAATAACCAATCTCAGGACCAGGAGAATGAAATACCCTATGCCATGTCTCAGTATCTCAAATTCTCAGAAGCTCAAATCGACGTCATCTCAAAGGTCAGAAAGCCTCAATCGCCTCTGTATAAAATTCTTAAGGGATCGAATGCCTGTCATGAACCGAATTTTAGAGGCAATCTTAATAGGCACTTTGTTAAATTTGGACAACTAGGTCCAAACTCCATGTTGTGATGCTCAGATTAAGTGGCTAGTATTTTTGTTGGATTCCTCTTTGGGAGAGGTGTAAAATCCATATAAAATATATCTTAATCCGATGAGCAGAACATTTATTTTGAATTTATTATTTATAATAAATTATATGTGCAAGTCGGACTTAAGGTTTACACCCGACGGATGTGTCACACACCCCAATGATGGATATAAATACGAGCGAAAGTTGGAAGCATTTCACCACAACTCAACACACTTCTTCTTCTCTCATACGATTTAGTACAGCTCCTTGGAGGACAAGTTCGGCCCACACGTGAAGAGAAAGGAGGATGAATCACGTACGAATTTGAGAAATTTGAAGGAATGATTCTAAATTTGAGGTTTTCTTTGCAAGTTTGACCGGCGACGTTGCTTGACTAAAAAAGTCGAAAAGAAGTACAAAGCTTATTGGAAAGTTTGATTTTTTGAGAGGCGTACACTTTGCTTGTCGAGTCAGGTTGATACTTTGTGTGTGCGTTGACTTTTAGCTTTCTGCCCTGCATTGACTTTTCTGGACAGCGTTGACTTTTTTGGAGTTGACTTGGGTTGACTCGATAGCTGATTGGAAGATTGTTGTGACACATTCTGGGTTGGCTGATCAAGGAGACTTTGCTGGTTGAAGCATCCTGTTGATCGCCGTAACGCACCATCACATTTTTCTGTTTCTGGTTTGTCTTCTATAAGATCCACTTATATGTTATATCAGCATTTTACTTAACTATTTGTGTGATTGCTGTAAGAAAAGTAAAGTTGCTTCAAGCATAGAACATCTACAAAAATTTACATGGTATCAGAGGTGAGGTGAAGACAAGCCCTATCTTTAGCAATCACCATCGGAAGAAATGGGTTCCACAAGTTTTGAATTCAAGGAGAATGACAAGCTGACTGGAAGGGATGACTTCCATGCCTGGAAGATGATATTAGATCTCAAATTGGAAGACCATGATCTCTTGGATCAAGTGCTGGGTAAGATTCAAGAACCTCCATCCAATGCTACCGCTGCTGTTAGAAACAAGTATAAAAAGGGAGAGATCAAAGCAAAGCTGATGATCAGGGAATCCATACATAAGAGTCTGGTTGCCTATATATCTGAACTAGGCACATCCAAGGAGATGTATGATAAATTGATTCTTATGTTCAAAGTAAACAATGTGAACCAAGTGTTATTCCTCAAGAATAAGTTGAAGAATATGAAGAAGGGCCGGGATGAGTCTGTTCAAACTTACTTTCTGAAATTGACCGAAACAAGGAACAATCTGCTGGCTATTGGGGAGACAATAGTTGATCGTGAGATGGTTCTCACCGCACTTGGAGGACTCCCATATGAATGGCAAGTATTCACAACTACCATTCTCAACAATAATACCATTCCTAACTTTGATGAACTTCTGTCTAGATGTATGCAAGAAGAAACAAGGATGAAGGAATTCGATAATGACAGAAATGCTGCCTATGGTGCTCATTCCCGAAAGAAGAACTCTGGTGGTCCTAAGGACAAAGGAAGAAAGAAGACTCAAGAAAAGAAGGGCAAGTGTTTCACTTGCCATAGGCCTGGTCACTATGCTAGAGAATGCCCCTTCAAGAAGGATTCTCCCGATAGTGATGATAACAACAACAATCGAAGGAATGGGAATCGAAGAAACGACAAATCCAAAGGAAAGAGGAAGGCTCACTTTGGTGGAAACAATCAACCTTCTAAAAGGTCTAGAAACACCAGGTATGAGGAGTCTAATGCCGTTGATAAAAGAAATGAGTATATTCTTGTATCTGCTCTCTCTGCTACATCTCCGCCCGACACTATGGATGTCTGGCTAATCGATAGTGGTGCCTCAAGACACATCACTGGATTCAAGGAAGCACTCTCTAATATGGTTGAAAGGGATACTAATCTAGAAATTATCCTTGGAGATAATGCCACATATCCCGTGAAAGGGACAGGGACTGTGACCCTCCACTTGTCTCAAGGACAAGTCCTACGTTTGCAAGATGTACTCTATGTACCTAAATTGAAGAAGAACCTTGTGTCTGTATCTGCCATGGAAGACAAAGGATTCAATGTAACTTTCTCTGATGGAAAGGTGCTCATGTGGGAGAAGAGCTTCAAGGAAGCTATCTCAATTGGTTTTAGAGTTGGTACACTCTACCAGGTTGGAGGGAGTCCGTTGGGAGCTATGACTTGTGATACTATCAAACAAACCGAACTATGGCACCGAAGATTTGGACACCTTCATTACAAAGCCCTTCCCGAAGCAAGGAAGGTGGTGACAGGGATGCCTGATTTTGGAAATAATCATGAAGGTGTATGTAAGGGCTGTGCTGAAGGAAAACATACAAGAGGACCTTTCCCCTCAAGTGTCACAAAGACATCTGAGATATTGCAACTGGTTCATTCTGATCTTTCTGGTATGTTGCCTGTAACATCCCTGGGGGGATGTTCTTACTATATGACATTCCTTGATGACTTACGCTCGCAAAACCTGGATATACTTCTTGAAGAAGAAGGATGAGGCTTTCATGTGTAGTACCTTCAAAGCCTTGGTGGAAAATATGGCCAGGAAGAAGATCGAGATTTTGAGAACGGAGACAATGGCACTAAATATAAGTCAAATGAGTTCAAAAGATCTTTAACGGCGGCATTAAGAGGAGGCTTACCAACGCATATACTCCGGACGAGGAATCGGGTGTTCTTTGAACGCAAGAATAGGACTATTGTGGAAAGTTGCCGTGCCATGCTATGTGACCGGGGTAGAGAAGTTTCTGTGAGGGAGAAGACGCAAATGCTGCTTGTGTATATTCAGCCAGATGCCCTCGTGCTTTGGACTCCAAAACTCAGAAGAGATTTTCTACGGTAGAAACCTGATGTCTCACATTTTAGAATTTTTGGATGTCTTGTTTATTTTCATGTGCCAAAAGAAAAGAGAAGCTAGCTGGATGCTTCTGGGAAGAAAGGAATGTTTGTTGGCTACAGTGAAACTTCTAAGGCCTATAGAATCTATGTACCTGGTCAAAGGGAAGTAGAGATATGCCATGATGTCACTTTTGACAAAGATGCTTCCCTGAAGAAAGTAGTAGATCTTCCAAGATCAGAGGAAAATCATGAAGAAAGGCACGGAAATCAAGAAGAACGCGAGGATGAGACAATGCAATATTGAAGGACCAATGGACCCAATCAATCCATCTCCTTCACTAAGAAAGAGACCATCATGGCTCAGGGATACTCTCGAAGATGCCGAGGGACATGCTGCCCCGAGGGGGACATT
This sequence comes from Pinus albicaulis, assembly GCA_034641835.2. Lineage (NCBI taxonomy): Eukaryota > Viridiplantae > Streptophyta > Pinopsida > Pinales > Pinaceae > Pinus > Pinus albicaulis. Next base: position 675,703,215 of record CM076583.1, read on the forward strand.
CCGAGAAAGCAAGAAGCCATGTAGATACCAAGGGTATATGGCTGCCATGAGTACTATTGTACAATCTGAACTTGGATCTTTTGAGGAAGCCGTAAAGCATCAAGTCTGGAAGGATGCTATGCACGAAGAATATGGGTCCATAATGAAGAATGATGTATGGGATGTGGTTCCAAGACCAAAGGACAAATCAGTTGTCACCGCGAAATGGCTCTACAAGATCAAGCATGGATCCGATGGAAGTGCTGAAAAGTTCAAGGCAAGATTTGTTGCCCGTGGCTTCTCTCAAAAGGAAGGAATAGACTATGATGACATATTTGCACACAGTAGCACGATATACCACCGTAGATCCAATCATAGCCCATGGCACGCTACGCAAGGATGGAGTCTTCATCGGATGGATGTCAAGACCGCTTTTCTGCATGGTGCAATAAAAGAAGAGGTGTATGTAGAACAACCTCTGGGGTTTGAAGTTCAGGATCGGGACACTCATGTCTGCAGGTTGAAGAAAGCCCTCTATGGGTTGAAGCAAGCACCCAGAGCTTGGTACGAGAGGATAGATAGCTACTTGATGAAGCTGGGCTTCACTCGAAATAATGCTGATCCGAACCTTTACTTCAAGGTTGTCCAGGGGAAGCCTCTCATTCTGGTGCTGTATGTGGACGACCTCTTCCTGACAGGTGCTGACCCTCTCATTCATCAATGCAAGAGGGAGCTACATTTGCGAGTTCGAGATGAAGGACCTGGGGTCGTGCACTACTTCCTAGGCTTTGGAGGTCGGCAGAGACACGGAGAGATTTTCCTTTCTCGGAAAATACATTGTGAAGCTTACGGAAAGATTTGGAATGGTGGTGTAAGTCGTGTCGACAGATGGAACTCAACTTTAAGAAGTTGAGTGGCAGTGACTAATGAGCCTATCTTGGCCAATCCTGCGAGAGTATCGTCAACTCATGGGAGCATTGATGTTCTTAGTGAACACAAATGGGATTATGTTTTTACGTGAACACTTTGAGTCAACGGATGGTTGAGCCTCATCATTTCCTTTGGAGTTGGTGCCAAGAATCTTCGAGATATCTTCGAGACACGATAAACCATGGCACGATAAACCATGAGGTGAGATACCTTTGCGGAGTGTGACACTCGATGGATATGCGATGCCAATTCTTGTTGTGAGTGTGGTGGATCGTAGAGCACATCGGGATGCTGCTTCAATCTTGGTTCTGCTTCGATCTCATGGATGAGCAGGAAGCAGAAGTCGGTGGCTTTGAGCACCGCGGAGGCCGAATACATTGCTGCAAGTATGGCCTGTTGTGAAGCAGTTTGGTTGCGTAAGCTCTTTAGTGAGCTGTTTGGACATGTGCTAGATACCACTGTGATACTCTGTGATAACCAGAGTGGGATTCGTATGACTGAGAATCCTGTGTACCATGACCGATCCAAGCATATTGATATCGGTACCACTTTATCCGGGATATGGTACAGCGAGGCGCCGTAAGGCTCGATCATATAGGAACTGATGAGCAGGTCGCGGATATTCTCACTAAGCCCCTGGGGAAGGTCAAGTTCCTAACCTTCCGTGAGAGTCTTGGTGTCGTGGAACGACCCTATGATGTGGGTTCTGTTGGACGATGAGCTCTGGGAGCTCTGGGGGGCTTTGGGGATAGCTTCTCGGAGCTATAAGCACTCATAATGCTTCTGCCCCACCCTTGTGATTATTGAGCTGGTTCGCCTCTCATTTATCTGTGCCCCGTATGCATCCTACCCATTGAGTTCGGGGCTCATGGGAAGTACCTCTCATTTGGCCAATGAGGTGGGAAAAGCTAGAGACTATTAGCAAAGACTGATGGACGCATCAGAGATTGCCGTACTCTCTCTCTAGGATGGCACGGTCCAACCACTTGATCTGGGATCAAGTTTAGTGAGGTCTGGGACCTCTGCCTGACTTCGGGTCAGATGAACCAACTTTGGGTTGGTTGGATACTCTTTATGAGTTTGATAGAGGTTTCGAACCTCTGGACTGATTATGTCAATCGGGGGATGATGTCTTTGTGACTGACCCACTTCTGTTCTGAAATAAAGAGGCCAGCAAAGCAAGTTACGGCGGGATGACGCACGATGTTTGATTCCACTGATGGATGGAGTTCTCCCTAGTTGAGAGGGAGTGTTAAAATTGGACAACTAGGTCCAAACTCCATGTTGTGATGCTCAGATTAAGATACTAATATTTTTGTTGGATTCCTCTTTCGGAGAGGTGTAAAATCCATATAAAATATATCTTAATCTGATGAGCAGAACATTTATTTTGAATTTATTATTTATAATAAATTATATGTGCAGGCCGGCCTTAAGGTTTCACACCCCCAGCAGATGTGTCACACACCCCAATGATGGATATAAATACAGGCAAAGTTGGAGAGCATTTCACCACAACTCAACACACATCTTCTTCTCTCATCTGATTTAGTACAAGCTCCTTGGAGGACAAGTTCAGCCCGCACGTGTGAAGAAGGAGGACGAATCTGTACGGCTGAGCTGAAGGACGAATTTCTGCAGCTAGGGTTTTGCTGGAAGTTTGACTAGCGTTGACTTTGGTCAACGCATGGTCCGAAAGAGCTGAAACTTGTTGGAAAGTTCGATTTTGAGAGGCCGTACACTTTGGCACAGAAATCGAGGTCAAAGGGTTGACCAAACTGTTGCTGCGTTGACTTTTAGCTTGCTGCCCTGCGTTGACTTTTCTGGACATCGTTGACTTTTTGGAGTTGACTTGGGTTGACTCGGTTGCTGATTGGAGGATTGTTGTGACACATTTTGGGTTGGCTGACCAAGGAGACTTTGCTGGTTGAAGCATCCTGTTGACCGCCGTAACGCACCATCACATTTTTCTGTTTCTGGTTTGTCTTCTATAAGATCCACTTATATGTTCTATCAACATTTTACTTAACTATTTGTGTGATTGCTGTAAGAAAAGTAAAGTTGCTTCAAGCATAGAACATCTACAAAAATTTACACACTTTCTGGGACCATTTGTTACAATGGTTAAGTGAACCAGGCCGAAAATTAGTCAATGTCCAAGAAAAATTCATCACGGATAAGGTCTTTGAAAAAGGACGAAATCTCTCTCATCTATAAATCTAAGAGAGACTGAAACTCTTTAGATCAAACCTTTATGGATTTACTCCTGTAATGAAGCTCGAATTCTTTTCTTTTGTGGTACTAGTCTGAATAACATAATCTTGAAGCTTGATCAGTGGTAGAGACTTGAATCCACTATATTGCAAACTAAGTCTTCTAATTGAGCTTTCTTGTGAGGCCTCCACTATAGATATGTCTATTCAGGAAGACAAAAATTCTAGTGAAGTCAATGAATCTTGCCTCAATTAAGGAACTGAAATACTTCAACCAAAATACCTCAGTCACTTGTAACAGAAGGGCGAGTGATCTCTCAGAAAATATCTCTTGTTTTGATTGGACCATCGAAGGTCTATGCTCTTGAAGTTCAAATAAAAGTTGGGTACGATCATTGCCAAGAAAGATCCCTTTCTAAAGCCGACGTTAAGATACCAGTGAAGTTTGAACATATTACATGGCCACCGGATTCATGCTTGAGGGATCATGTATCAAAGCGATGTGCAATTGCCAGCGAAGATGAAAAAGGTATGTTTTACGTATTGTAATCTAAGTTCCTTTGACTCACTCTTGACGGTTGTCTATATATTTGTTTAACCAGGATCAAAAATAAGTTTGTAGCAAGTTTTGCAACAAAACTACTGATTTCTAGCTCAACAAAGGTAACCCAAATCTCACATTTGAGAAACCCTTTAAGGACCCATTATGGTTTGTTTTGTATCAGAAGTTTTCCATTATAAATATTGATCTCCAATTCTATGGAAGTAAGACCTTTGTACCCCCCTTTTTCTCATTTTTTATATCTTAGCGTCATTGAAAATTGTGAATGTGTTTCATGTATCAATATTGTCTAATGATAAATGACTTTGTCCTCCATATGAATGATGATAAAAATTGTACGAGGATCGAGAAGCTAGAGATTTGGATTGCAACGAAGTCTGACAGGTATGAGTCTAATTAAAAGGGGTTTGAAGTAAGACTTGCATTAAAGACTCTCCTTGAAATAAGGTAATGTTATGTATAATGAATTAGTCAACGGAATATAAAGTATCCTTAAAGAAGTCTTTAAGGACAATGATAATAATTAAAGAATTCCTTGATTACAACATCACAATCTATGTTTATAGTTGACCTATTTGTAAGATGTTACATTATGTTTAGAAGCAGGTCCTAGAAAGATGCAAAGTCACCTCTCAAGAAGTTTGGCTCACTATAGGTAGAAAGGTTTTTACAAAACTGTGTGGATGGTCATTAAGGGATCCTGGACAGTATGAGATTCTAGGTAGTTCATGATAACTCATCTATGATCTTAAATAGTTGTATAACAATGGATCTAGATGATATATGTGTACCAGTGTGTTGAACGGTTCTCAAGCCAACTTATTATGGTAACAATAATAAATTGTTGAAAGAGATTCTAGGTTTTTTAAGTATCTAGGGTTTGTAAATCCTGGTGAGGATTTGAAACAAGAAAAATTCTAGGGTTTGTGGACAAAACCCTAGGAGTGATTTTTTCCACTAAAAACCCTAGCGATGACATGATGATGATGACGTGAATGAAGTCAGATGCAACGTCAAAAGGGAGTTGACATGTTCTCAAGATGATAAGTACTTCATCTCTTATTAAGTTATTTGATTATTGTTATTGTTATTTTTACTAATAGTTAAATCTCTTGTCCTTGAACTCCTTGTTGTGATTGTTCTTTCTTGGCTTTCCAATGAGGATTATAGGTACATAATAAAGATTGCCAAGGCTTTGGCAACACTTGAAAAAGGATGAAAGAACAATGCTTGTGACAAGAGAAGAGATATTGTCCTAGTTGGGATCTGGACTATGAGGGAGTAGAATGCCTTCTGATTGGTGGCATGAAATTCAAAGCAAAAGATTACCTTAAGAGGAAGGAAGAAGGCTACGAAGGGAGGTCCTGTAAAGTACACTTCAGTAGAGATTATAATTCTCGATGAAAGCAATAAACTAGCTCAAGCTAGTGAGGTACATGAAAAAGTCCCACACTTGTAAGTAGAAAGAAGGCTTTGTACAGGCTCCTCGGATTGGTGATTGATCCTACATGATGTTGATGGAAGCAGAAAATCTCATATGTCAAAGGGAGTTGCATTGACTAGAAGATTTGCTCTAGAGGAAGAGGTCTCTCCAAGAACCCTTGCTCAGCTTCAGAGGTGTGAAAATTCCACAATGGGAATCCCTATTGCAACAATCTGATGTTATTTCTTCTACTCGTTAATTCTGAATCAAGTTAATTACAGTGTTACACAATGAACATCGAAATAAATACTACTGCAGCCTTCACAACATAAAAAATATTGCGGAAACAAGTACTAAGTAAGAAAGAAATAAACACACACATATACACCGTTTTTTTTGGAAAATGTCCCCGGAAAAACCCAATGCGGGAAAATCGGTGCAACAGCTGAAGGTTTTAATTATTATGCAGTAGTTTATGAATACAAACCTTTGGATGCCCAAACTGGAAATCTGATATAGAGAATAAATTGGCAAAAAGATAGTGAAAATTCATCTCACAATGTCACTGGCAATCCAGCACTGATCCAGCCTCTGAATGGCTAGCCCCACGTTGTCTCTATGCAGTCACTGGGCAATCTTTGATTCACAGCCTCTAGGGATTGCATCACTCCTCTGGTTGATCGATTTTCCAACTGCAAACTCAGATCTTTGGCACTCCGGTCTCACACCCCGGCTCCCGGCACTAGATTTAGACTGCTCCTCAACAAATCCGCGAATCTCCTCAAAGGCTCTGCACTGCCTCAACTCTGTGTGGCCCAGCATGGCACTGATGGCACTGCGTGACCTTTTCTGGATCTCTCTCTGCCTTCTATGCAATGTATTCATCGAATTAGGAATAGTTCCTCTGGCCAACTATCCCTCTGCCCCTCTGCAAGAAATCACTTTGATCTTCCTCCAGCAACTGTTGCGTTGCTCTCTTGAGAATTCGATCTCTAGATCTCTCACATGATTTTTTTCCAAATGCCCATCAAGCTCCTTATAATCTCTCGTTGACATATCAACGGCCAAGATCAAAACATAATCAAAGGCTAAAATTAATTAGGATTTGATACGTGTCTTTATCTAGAAGATTCACACCCGATCTAATTAATACACTTTAATTAATCACATTTGCTAAGTTTAGACTTAGGAATACATTAAAAATGATTAATTATTTTAATTAAATCATCTTCGGGTGGAATTTACCAAAACGTTATCTGGGTATTCTGGAATGCATGTGTCTTAGCCTCTATGCAAAATCTCGAGGCTAGAGCACATCTGATGCTGGAAAAAAAAGCAAGAGGGAGATAAACCTCTAAATTCAAGATGAAAGATCTTGACAAGATGGTTGATAACATCAATGTCGAAGGGAGCAAATAAAGATTGTTATGACAGGATCTGTTCATGGTTGAGCCAATGAATATAACTCATGTATATTTGGTCATAGCATAGTGAGTTATGGTTTAAGAGATGTCTCAAATAGAAAAGAATAGCTGCAATACAAGGAGTGTTGAAAACAGAGAGTTTGCATATCTCTTTTGACTGGCCTCTGATCTTGTGGATGATCAAGAAGTAAGACATCTATTGCACTCAAAGGCCAAGTATGTTGCAACTTGGAAGGCGAGCTATGAAGCAGCAAGATTATAGCATGCAGGACTGATTAATCAGATGCAGGTGACATCATGATCATGAGTCAAGGCACCTTGACATCTAGTATCAGTACATCTGTGGCATGGTTTTGAAGAGAGCGATAAGGCTCAAGTACATCTCCATCGATAAGAAGACAGTTGTTGTTATGACAAAGTCGTTGCCTATAAAGAAGTTCATGTACTTCAGAGACAAGTTCAGGGTCGTGAAGATTACCCCATTAAGAGGGAGTGTTGATATGTCTACAGCAAGGATGGACATTCTCCCGATAGGGAGAATGGGTCTGAGAGGCCTAGCGTGCTCAACAGGTAGGGTTGAGTGAGTGCCTCTCGGAGGAGACCCGATCACACACCAAGAACAGTTGTAGTGAGGTCTGTCAATATCTAGACCTTGATCACACACCAAGAACAGTTGTAGTGAGGTCTGTCAATATCTAGACCTTGATCACACACCAAGTAGAGTCGAGTGAGGTCATAGACCCTAATCACACACCAAGAAGGGGGTGTGAGGCCCTTCAGCATTTGGGCCCTGATCACACAACAAGTAGGGTGGAGTGAGGTCCTGGACCTTGATCACACACCAGGAAGGGTGGAATGAGCTCCTTTAGCATTTGGACCCTAATCACAGCTTAAGTAGGGTGGAGTGAGGTCCTAGACTCTGATCACACACCAGGTCGGGTGGAGTGAGGTCCTTTCAGCATCTAGACTCGATCACCAACCAAGAGGGGTTCAATGAGGCCACGGTCCAGAGTGCTCAAAACGGCTCTGGAACTTCAGGACCCGAAATATGCTAAAAATAGTAAACTGTGCTATAATTAAGGAAACTGAAAAACTAAAATAAACAATGGTGCGACCCCAAGTGGAATAGGCGGGTGGCCACCAATATCCACCTAGACCGCCTTCAAGCCTCAAAGGGTACCTAACAACATAGTCCTTTCTCGCATAGCACTGGTATAGGCAAATAATTTAGTTGGTGTCCTATAATCTTGTAGTTGGAAATAGATACAACTTGAAATTATAGATCAGGGTAGCACCTTTCAATGCATGTCATAAGTCCTCTACCAACCTCCCCATCTTCATTAAATTTTCTCTTATCATAAAAATATTGTGGGTTTAAGAAATATCGAACAACATGTAAGGGGGAATGCAGTTGCCTATCCCAACGTGCATCAATAATATCCCAAAGAAGCAGATACTTTGCCTCATCATCCTCATATCTTGTTTTGATGGCCTCCTTTGTGAGATCCATCGCCTCATAAATGTAACCCATAGTGGGTTTGTCACCATCAACCATCCTTAAACTTCAAGCTTTCAAATTTAATGAAATATGAATCTTTGAAAATAAAAGGAAGCTTGAAATGAAATTTAAAAAATGAAAAAGTTAAAAGGAAGTACCTGAGAACTCTAACAAGGGACTCTATCACAGCAATAATCTCTTCGACATCTTTCCAAAAACCATCATTAAACACAAGTGCAACAATTTCAATGCCTTCAAGGGCCTTGGAAAGTTTAGATGCCATCCACTCAGGTCCCAAGAACATCCTCTTCAGATATATCTTTTGCTCAACCACAGATTGCAAAGATATGAAATTTGTTGCAAATCTAGTCATTGCAGGTCGAACAATTTCTTTACCTTCAGTGTATTTTCTCATGGTGTTTAGGACAATATGTGGTTGTACAGGTATTTGGTTATGGATTTTTCCTTCTCCACAACCTCATGTATCCAATGAAGCTTACCAATGTCCTCAAGCATTAAATCTATGCAATGGGAAGCACAAGAGGTCCAAAAATCACTGGGGTGCCTAATCTCAAAAAGTCTACCAACAACCATATAATTCGTTGCATTGTCGGTGACAATTTGTGCAACATGTTCTTCTCCCACTTCCTGAACAATTACCTCCACCATTTCACAAATAAGTTGGGAAGTCTTAACCTTGTCTAAGGCATCCACTGATTTGAGAAACATTGCGCCCATTGGACAAGATACAAGAAAATTTATTAAAGTTGTATTCCTTTAATCTGTCCATCCATCACTCAGAATGGTGCACCTTGTTTCTACCCATGATGAACGAAACTCAGGTAGCACAAGCATGGCATCTTCAACACTCTCTAAAAACAAATTTGTCCTAAGGCTCTCTGATGAAGGGGCTTTGAACCCTGGACCTGCAACAGCAACAGTATCAACCATAGCTTGACAATAAGGACTTATGGCACAATGGAAAGGTATGTCAGAATAGTACCAAAAGTTAGCAATGGCCTTCCTTGCCTGAATATGGATATTTTTCTCCAACCAGTGCCATCCAAAGTAGGTTGGGAACCAGTTTTTGTGCGGGGAGAAAAAGAAGTGTTTATGTTTCCACCTCCAGGGTTGAATGTAGGAGGATTCATTTCGCCTTGAGTTTGACTTGGATTTGGAGGCATGTGTGGGAAACTTAGGAATGGCATTGAGGATTCAACACAGGGAGATGACAAGGGAGTATTGGAAGAAGAATGGTTAGCTCCAAGAGTTCCTATTTATTTATTTTGCTTTTCTTTCTTGGCATTTTGTGTAGAAATTTCTGAATCTTAATTCTTATGCAGAAATTATTTATGTTAATCCGGTTAAGCTTCTCCTACTTATACAAGTTATCAACTGAATAAATTCAAGTTAACATCAAAGCAAAACACATATGATCTCTACCAATTCAGATCTAGAATAAGCACATACACATAAATAGAAATGACGATTATTTACGGACAAGCTGTCCCCGGAAAAAAACCAAGGTGGGAAAAATCGGTCTCCCAGCTCTTTTGGAGGGCTCTATTATTAAGAATATTTCTGAATACACAATTCTGGGTTCCAGATCTGGAAAACCCTATAGAGAAAACTCTAGATCTACAGCTCCTGGCTAATCTATGACCAAAAACACTGACTGATCCACACCCTCAAACGGGATTTATAGAACTCAGCTAGATCTAGGCCTAGAAACCCCGACACTGCCCCTGAAAGATGTTGTTGCTGCTGTTGCCGTTTGTTGTTGCTGCTGCTACCTTTCTCTGTGTTGTCCTTGCTGATCTCTTCTTTGCTTCTTGTGTATTCTAGACCCCGGGATCAAATCATCCCCTTGGTCTAAATTCCCCTCTCTGCAACTGAAACACTTCTGAGAATTCTTAGCAACCCCACCCTAGAATCTCAGCTTAGCTTCAGTGCTCTGCCTCTGTGTGGTTTACAAATGACCCCAAACCTTTCCTTTATACTTTTCTCGTTGACAAATCAACGGCCAAGATTAAATCTTTAATCAATGGCTAAGATTAAAAGAAAGCTTGATCCGTGTGACTTAAGATAATTTCATCACATGTTTAATTAAATTCACTTTAATTATTTTATTTTCCTAAGTTTTAACTTAGGAAATACGTTAAAATAATTAATTAATTTAATATCTCCTAAACCAAATGAAATTTCCCAAATCCATTTCTGGGTCTTGTAGATTCAGTGTACTCTAGTCCCTCCACAAAGTTTGGGAGCTGGAGCACAACTGATGCTACCCCAAATACACAAAATCTCAACACTCTCTCTTAGCATCAAGGGTGTGCTCTAGCAATACATCACACTTATGCATTACATGATTTTGGGCACTGGTTCTGTGCTGTTGAAGCTTGGCCTCCTGCCACTCAACTCTGCACTGTTGCTGCCATTTTGTACTGCTGCCCATGACTCTACCACTGCCACTGCAACCACTGTAGTGCAACTCCCTCTCAATATGTTGCATCTGTGCTGCTCATAGCACTGCCACTACTAATCAACTGCATTGCAACTTCAGTTGTTGAGAGAAACAACTGAATCTCCTGCCCAATCTTTGACAAACAAGTCTGATGGGCTGCATCCTCACCACTGAAGCTCCATAGGCTATAGATTTGTGCTGGCATCTAAAGAACGATGCACAGCTACAACTCTGCCTCCGTAATCAGACTCCCTCTGCACTACTGAATTCACATCAACTCCTTGCGTTGAAATCTATCACGTTGTTGTTGCACTGCGATGTCCCTCTGAAGCTCTTTGCACTGCTGCAGCTCTACACTGCATAAGCAGTACTGCACTGCACTGTTGAAGTCACATCAGCCTCTACACTACTACTACTTCTACGCTGCTGCTATGCTCTGTGTTGCTCCTCCCAGCCTCTAGATCTACCTCTGCTTATGCCTCATCTGTGATCTATGCACCCATTGCTCCACTTGTCCCGCTACTGTCTTAAGGCTGTCTTAGCTCGCTTGTGATCCAAGAGATGAGTTGCTCAAGGATCTCGCCTTTCTTCCATGTAGCTCCTCTACATGTCCATGTCACCCCACCTCCGTGGTTCATGAGCACTCATGGCTACATCATCTCCTGACCCGTCATCTGCCACCGCTGCTTTGGAAGAAGATTCTTCCTTGTCCTTCTTCTTTTCTGGACAATGGCTGGAAAAATGTCCCATTTTGCCAGCCTGGAAGCACTTGATCTTAGAAATATCCTTTTTCTTCTTCGGCTGCTTCTTTAATGCCAAGGCTGCATCTTCCTCCTCTTCCTTCTTTACTTTGCTCAACGCAGGGTTGTGCTGCTTCTTGGTGAACCTTCGTAGTTCTTTTTGCCGCAGGATCGACCACAAGTTGTCCCAATCTGGGAGGTCCTCTCTGCCTAAGAAACTTTGGACGAAGGTTTCCCACTCATCTGTGACTGCATTGAGCGCAGTCTTGACTATCACTGCATCATCTATGGTTGCACCTGTTGCAGTCAGCTAATCCCTGATTGACTGCAATCTGAAGAGGAAATGCTCGATGTCTTCTCCCTTGGTCATCATGAATGACCTCACTTGGGCCTCGAACAACATCTTCCTTTGGACAGCCTTTCCCTCATATAGTGAAGTCAAGGCCTTCCACATCTCATTAGTTGTCTTCTTCTCAGCTATGTGTGGTACAATATGATCCTTGATACTGTCCATTATCAGCCGCTTGGCATGCCCAGCAGCTTCCCTATGCTTCCGTAGGAGATCCACATCTGTCGGTGTGGCCAGAGTCTGCTCTGCATGGTCTCTTAGACCGTATGCCTCAAGGACAATCAGGATCCTTGCTTTCCACACCAAAAAGTTTGAGAGGCCCTCTAGCCTATCCTGATCACGCAGTCCATGAGGAGTCATCTACTCAGAATGTGTCGGAGCTCCTCTTCTCTATGCTAGAGATCTGGATCTAGGGTCCTTTTCGAATTGGGCACCTTCTGCTCCCTCTGACACTTGATTTCCCTCCTTGGAAATCTACCAAATCAACTATGATTCAGCTTCTTCTTTGATCCTCTGACCAAACTGCAAGTTTCCTTTGGCAAGAAACTCTCTGAGAAGCTGATCTCTTCCCAAACTTTGTCACTTGTGCTAAGGCCAAAAATCTGAAAACTTCAGAAGTTTAACCCCACCAACTCTTCTGAATTTCTGCAACTTTTCTGCAGATTTTTCCAGATCTAACAGATTCAGATCTGAATCACACTGGCTGGCTTCAGACCCAACCAGCGTTGTTTTTGAGCTTCCTCGGCACAGTGACTGTGTGGGCTTGCTAGGACACAGCGCTAGACAGCGTCACCCTTCCCTCTACGTGATTTTGCTCCTGAAAACTGCGTTGTCCCTTCAGATCTGCTTTCCTGTTGCCTTTTCAGCTGCCTTCTGTAGCTATATCCTTCAGATTCTTCAGCTGGTGACCCTTCTAGATCTGCAACTGCTCTGATACCATGTAGAAATTTCTGAATCTTAATTCTTATGCAGAAATTATTTCTGTTAATCCGGTTAAGTTTCTCCTACTTATACAAGTTATCAACTGAATAAATTCAAATTAACATCAAAGCAAAACACATAACAGATCTCTACCAATTCAGATCTAGAATAAGCACATGCACACATAGACAAAGTGACACAGTTATTTCTGGACAAACTGTCCCCGAAAAAACCCAAGGTGGGAAAACCGATCTCTAGCTACTGGAGGGCTCTATTATTAAGACTATTTTTGAATACACAATTCTGGGTTCCAGATCTGGAAAACACTACAGAGAAAACTCTAGATCTACAGCTCTTGGCTGATCTTAGACCAAAAACACTGACTGATCCACACCCTTAAACAGGATTTACAGAACTCAGCCAGATCTAGGCCTACAAACCCCAGCGCTGCCCCTGAAAGACACTGTTGTTGTTGCTGCTGCCGTCTGCTGCTGCTGCTACTGCCGTCTGTTGCTGTCGTCTGCTGTTGTTGTTGTTGCCTTTCTCTGCGTTGTCCTTGCTGATCTCTTCTCTGCTTCTTGTGTATTATAGACCCCGGGATCAGAAAACACTTCTGAGAATTCTTAGCAACCCCGCCCTAGAATCTCAACTTAGCTTTAGTGCTCTGCCTCTATGTCGTTTACAAATGACCCCAAGCCTTTCCTTTATACTTTTCTCGTTGACAAATCAACGGCCAAAATTAAATCTTTAATCAATGGCTAAGATTAAAAAAAAGCTTGGTCTGTGTGACTTAAGATAATTTCATCACATGTTTAATTAAATTCACTTTAATTATTTTATTTTTCTAAGTTTTAACTTAGGAAATACATTAAAATAATTAATTAATTTAATATCTCCTAAACTAGATGAAATTTCCCAAATCCATTTATGGGTCTTATAGATCCAGTGTACTCTAGTCCCTCCACAAAGTTTGGGAGCTAGAGCAAAACTGATGCTACCCCAAATACACAAAATCTCAACATTTTGCTGACTCAACATATCAAGGGCCAAGATTGCTTGGTGTTTGACATTTTCGTCAATGTCTTTGCAGAGACCTATATCATGGTCGGGTATCTGTGCAAGGTGGTACTTGAATCTATAAATTCCTCCACTACATTTCGCTTTGCAAAATTTATAAAGAAGCCTGGATTCTCCAGGAGTCTTCTCACAATAAGCCCAAGCAAAGTCCTCCATCGGCATTATTGTTGTTTGGCCTTGTTTGGCATGTGTTTAATTTGTGGCTCCAATAGCCCTGCAAATTGTAATATACAAAAAAAAATTAAAAATGATACAAATTGAAAAAAAGTTAAAAACATTAAAAAAATGTCACAGGTTGTAGCTTGATGTTGTTCATAGGCCTGTTTAACAACAACATTGTCCCTCAAGTAATGAAAACACAGAATTAAATAACATGAAGATTTTAGTGTTTCACAGTTTCACTTTCACACAAGTGACAAATATCAATGTTCCACCAAGTCCCCTGGAGGTGGGAGCGAGGGGGCGAGGGAGCACGGGAACGGCCTATGCAAAAGCTCCCTACCAATTTTCAGGAAACGTGGGGGGACGTCAAGGTCATAAAAATATAAAAAATATAAAAATATATATAATATTATATATTATATATGTATATCATTGAAAATTTAATAATAAATATTTATAATGCAACTGTATTTTTCATTTTTGCAAGGAATATATATACAGTCATCATACACTTACATCATGAAAGATAAATCATAAATGATAAAATTTAAAAATTATAAATTGATGAATGATGAATCACCTAACTGAAACAAATTTAAAACTTAAAACTTAAAACATACATCATGGATTCATATGTAACTTTGTAACTGTATAATCATTAATGTAACTACTAACAATGTACAATGAAAATAAAGTCTAAGATATCATATGAGTCATGACATATATGATATTATATCAAGATTCAAAATAAACTTTAAACTGAAGTTTACAACTCAAGTCTGAAACATAAATAATAAAACTTAAAAGCAAATAAGTTTAAAGTTATCTCTGAAACAGTGAAACATAAAACATAAAACATAACTTCTTCCGGCAGCTGCGGCAAGTGCTATGGGCGGCAAGTGCTAAGGGTTGGGCAGCAAGTGCTAAGTGTGGATGATACAATGAAAACAAATGAAACCTAAATATTAATTTTATTAAACAATCGATTATTAAAATATTTTTTTTATTTTTTTCATTTAAATTTTTTTTCATTAATTTTTTACATTTGAAAATTATTATTTTTTAATTGTGGGCCCCACACGCCCCCTCCCGTCCCCTCACGCCCCCTTCATGCCCCCTGACTACCCCTTCACGCTCCCTCATGCCCCCTAAAGCACCCTCGACCCCACAATTTGAGGAAATGTCCCCTTTGACATCCCCCTTAATTTCCTGATTTTTGGGGGCGTCGGGAAATGTCCCCTAGAAGTCCCCAAGACCCCGGAGCGTGAGGGGGCGAGGATTCTAGACCCCTAGGTGGGGGGGCGAGTCCACGTGTAACACTGCAATATATGACGTAAAGTGGTTGTTGGTACAGAAAATAATTTGGAGAAAAGTATTTTAGTTAGTTTCAACCTACTAAGTATATAAACTTGAGATATCATAATCTTTGGATAGGGATGATAATGCTACTTCAAAATCAGCAAATATTGATGATAGTCAAACAGGAGTTGCTTCTTCTATTGGTACAGAAGTGAAAAGGTCTTTGACATCAATGAAGGAAGCCTAACGGTAGATGGTCCTGCAGTTGGTCCTGGAAGTTCAAGTTACTTTGAAATTGTAATGTCTCCTTTGAAGCTTACAAAGTTACAACTTGTTCAATTATCATTGAAATCTGAAGAACTGGATGCTATGTGTGGAGTTGCAACAGAATCTAGAAAATGCCTGACACCCTTGACTTACATACAAGATCCAGAATCTTTCAAAGAGGGAATGGGGTTAGAGGAATTTTTTTGAGGCAACGAGAGGTTGTGTTGTAACAAAGCCCGAGAGGTTGTGCTGTAAAGTTATAAACTGCTTGTTGTTGATTAATGACATACAATTCATGAAAGAACGCAGTAACTCAGATTTCTGCAACTAATGCTTTGCATTATTCTTATGGCAATAGACTCTAGAGAAGATTAATCCAGATATCAATTCTACAAAGAAAACAAGTCTTAACAGGAAAGAGACAGGTACCGTTGGTTAACGAATCCACAACTCCGCCAACTCCGCCAACAAATGCCACCAACGAATCCACCAACAAAATTCGAACCAACAGCCGCCAATCAGCTCTCAGCTCACGAGAATGGGATCACGAATTTTCTTCGTTGGGGCATTGACCGTGTACGGTAAAACCATAAAAGTTAAAATTTACAACAGCCAACATGGGTTATGCGGTATGCCTCTTTGGGCACCCTAATTTGCCTGATTAATCGCGGAGACCTGACTATGAATCGGAAAAATCGCAAACTCGCGAGTCTTGCGAGTCAAACTTGCGATGACCACAAGTCCTCTGTCAACGCGAGTTTGACTCGCGAGATTCTAATTGAATCTTTTTACCGCCGAGCAGAGTATAACTCACGAGTACTCGCGAGCACTCGGTGAGTCCTGTTTCACGGATAAAAAGAGAAGAGTTTTCAAGGTTTTCCCCTTGGACGGGTTTTACCTTGGCTTGGAGCCTAATATCTATGTCCATTGTCTTTGTTGTTTTAGCTCTTGATATTTGCTTGCTAAAAAGATCTAATAATGAAACACAATAAGAATAATAAAGTTCACAAGCAAGTATTAAGGTAAAGGAAAATTGGAATTAATTGCTGCCACATTGCATTTTCCAATAAGTAGGGCCCAAGGGTTGAATATTAGGCTTCCCCACATAAATTATTGTTTTCAAGCAAAATTCAGGGGGGACGCTAGACCCTTTTTGAGTGGGGGCACCCATAAGCACCCCTTTGGGTAAATGCATCCTCGACATTGGGGAAATGTTTCCCATTGCATCTCAAGTTTCCCCAAAGGGGGATGTAGGGAAATATTTCCCCAAGCATCCCCCTTGTCCCAGGTGCATGGGAAACATGGGGTGTACACACCCCACCCTGGGGGACGTGTCCCCTATAGGAATTTTGGTTGTCTTTGATGCCAACTCAAGCAATAGCCAAAAGAAGTCCCACTTTTGATGACAAAAAGGGAAAGGAAGATCAGTGGTTTTGTAAGCAAGACCATCAGCATTCGACTTTCCTCATTGTGTTGATTCCAATGGTAGGTGGCAAACCTCATAACTCCTCACGGTTGAGCACATATGCCTGATCAAACTTTGTGCCTTGAAAGTATGGTCAAGGTCCCCAAAATGAGATAATGAAGGCAGCTTGATGTTTTGTTAATTAATGACATTTATTCTCAAGAAAAGTTGATTAAATTGTGTTGGACTTTATAATCCCTCCTAATAAGGAATATGCTAATCAAATTTGGCTTGCAAAGGAGGTTTTTGTCAAGGGTTTATTAATTGTAAAAATCAGAATTCACGTTCACCACCATAGGTGGTTAAGTATTGGCTCCATTTTTTTAAATTCAAATTATAAGTTCTAAGGTTGGCTCCATGATTCAAGGCCATGTCTGCCCCTCTAGAAGCCTCCTCCATCACTATATATAGGAACTCCATCTTCTCCATGGATAGTATCAAATCTATCACGCATACATCTATCCTTTGACCTCATTTCCTGATACCCTGTGTAGTCACAGATAACTAGAGGAGTAGGCTGAGTTTTAGAGATAGTGGGCTTAATTCTTATCCTTTTGATTAATGGTTTTCGCAGGGCTTGTGGAGTGATTTGAATAACGTTTCTATGCAC
This sequence comes from Pinus albicaulis, assembly GCA_034641835.2. Taxonomy (NCBI): domain Eukaryota; kingdom Viridiplantae; phylum Streptophyta; class Pinopsida; order Pinales; family Pinaceae; genus Pinus; species Pinus albicaulis. Next base: position 675,720,598 of record CM076583.1, read on the forward strand.
TATTTTGGCCCTATAATGCAGACATCTTGTTAAATTTGGAAACTAGGGCCAAACTCCATGTTGCACTGCTCATATGATGGAGGATCATATTTTTGTAGGATTCCTCTTTCAGAGAGGCGCAAGATTGATCTAAAGATCATCTTGTTTGGATGAGCAGAAGTTGGATTTTGAATTTATTTGCCTCACATGTGCAAATTGTCAAGGTCAGCCAGAATTGTAATGTAGGCTCACAAGCGCCAAAAGATGTGTCACACCCCTTCATTGATGGATATAAAAAGGAGAAACTCAAACCTCATTTGGACAATCAACTCATCTCACACATCTCTCTCCATCTGATTGGTTCGTACAGCCTTAGGAGACATTCTCTCTCCTCCGCACGTGTGAAAGAGAAGCTGAAGTTTTTGGACTGTGTTAAGGGTTTCTAATGCCCAATATGGGCTCAAAACCTCTATTCTGCATATCAAAACCTTACAAGTGTCTGTTTAAAACCCTGTTTACAATTTTGTCATAGGATTTGTACCATCATTACAGGAACTCAAAATATGGAGCAGGAATTTAACTGTGGTGGCCATATTTACATGTTGTTATCAGATCTCCCAATTCTGGGACTAATTACATCATTCGAGACACTTCAGTGATTTCATGATTTGGCATTGTCATTCTCTCTGGCCATTCCCTTTGACAGTTATTAAACCCATCGATTCCATGGGAAGTTGACACAACACATTATAGCCTGGACGCATTCTCTATTGGCTGGCACAATTAGAGTTCAAATTGCCCAACGTTACTCCTAATCTATGTCTTTAACAGATCAACGTACAGAGTGTACACACACTCTGTCTCAATTTCTAAAAGTTTTACTCTGTTCAGTGAAAGAGTCTCCACCAATTTGGCACACGAGATTCATGGCTTGTCAAGGCATCATAACACTCCAGGAATCATTTTTTTCTGTTCTCATCACTTATTTGGTTAACGTTCAACACTCCATGATTTTTAGATCTCTGAATAGAGGGCGTACTTTCCAGACTTGTACTACGACTTTATACACACATGCATTCAACATTTGATTTCTCTTGTAGATCGATTTGGCTTTGGAACAAATCGTACTTCCCAAAGAATTGAGCCCAACACGGCTCAATTCTTTGTTTGGAAAAATAAAAGCGTTAGGTGTTGTTCATTTGCAGCAACAATCCACGCTTAGCAAACAATCAACATCTCCTTGCAAGCAATACAAAGTAGATCTCAACGCCATCGTAGCACAGATTTGTGCCACATGCAGAATTTGATTTAGATGCTAAATCACCGCGGCACACAATCGATAGGCAGTCGCCCAATACTAAGCAGCAATAAACTGGCGGCCTTAGAAACTGATTATTCAATGCCATGCTGCAATCACCCAGAATAAAAGAACCTTAAAAATTCTCAAGGCTGTCATCCAACTGAGCTTCGTCTTCAATATCCACTTTCAAGATTTCAGGGATTCTCTTTTGTAAGCGCCAATCTTGGCCAAGACCATTGACCTTTCGTGCCAAAACCGACCTTCTAGTCTGAACTTCACAAAGAGGCCATCTACTTTTGCAAGCTCTACCACTCTTGAAATACCCACTGCAGAATCGAAAGGCTGCATTAACTCAGATCTGGCATCAATTAAAACTTGATAAACATTCTCCTCCTCAAATCTAGTGCTCCAGTTGCCATGTTGTAACCAAAATTGTGTGATTATGAGCTCTGATACCTGTGGATCTCATCAACTTCTTCCTTTGAAATCTATTTCGGATGTGAAAGCCATTGCATCATCTAAAAATGAAGGCGTTGACCTTAAGGTAGAACACAGGCTTGCAACTTACAAATAAACAGATACATCATAAAACCGAAAAATCAATTGCACATTAAATCTCTGAAATAAATAATGAATAAATAAAATATTTGCAGACTACTTGGCCTCATGCTTGGCCTTTCCTCACACTCACACTCACACCCTATCTGCCTCCTATCCCATCCAACCCTTGAATGCCTTCAAGGCATATCATATTTACAATGAAAGGATTCTAAACTAATTTCAGTATAGATCCTATAAAATCTCCTCACCAAACTCCTAAAATCCCTAACTTAATCTCCAAGAGATATTTAAGCTCCATAAAATATGCATGAACTTCTAACACCTAAGACCTCAAATGTTCTCACACATTCGAGAACAATCATAAATTAATCATCATTTTAATAATTTAAAGATTAGGGAATCTCTCCCTTCATAAAATAAACATTCCCCTTAGGTTTCTTCAAAAATGAATTTATGGAGTAGGATGCTCCTGCATCAGTTTCTGTGCAGTGTTGACCAGTGTTGACTTTGGGTCAACCTTGACTTGTTGACTTCGATATTTGGGACAAATTCCGAGTTTTTGAGGCCGTAGCCAAAGGCATAGAAATCGAGGAATTCTGGATTGTTGACTGCTGCATTGACCACAGATTTGACCGAAGTTTGACTATTGCGTTGACCGAGCTTGACTGAGGTATTGCGGATTGTTTTGGGCTGACTTTGACTATTTGAAGAGGTCGAGTTTGACTGGCTTTGACCGAACTCCATTGGGAGACTTTTTGTTGGTTTGACCAACGTTGACTTTTCTTGCTAGGGCATCCTGTTGACTGTTGAAAACTATACTTTCTCTCTCTGTTGATTTTAAAGAATAATAAGAAAATTTGATCAAAGGGCTTTTCCCTGAAATCTGCCAAATTATTGTGTCCTATTGTCTTTGCACTTCTTCTATTGTTTATTTATGTTCTATCATCATTTAGTGTCAATGTTAATGTGATTGCATAACAGGAAATTGAATGGGCTAATAAGAAATATTGAAGTAAATTACTCTAAGCATAATAGAACATATCATGGTTATCTAAAATTAACATGGTATCAGAGTTGAGGTGAAGACAAAGCCCTGTGAAAATTTCTGAATATACTTAAACAGAAACCCTACTGTTAAATTCTTGACTTACTTCTCCACTTACATTAGTTATTAATTTGAAATCTTCAGCATTAACATCAAAGTAAATACATTAACAGCATACAAATGTAGATCTAAAACTGAATGACTTGCACATTGACAAAGTGACATAGAAGGATTTTCAGGACAACTGTCCCCGGAAAACCCAATGCGGGAAAACAAGTCTTCTAGCTCTGGAGGGTTTTTATTATTAAGCAGATTCTAAGTACAACAGATCTGGACACCAAACTGGTTAACTCGACAAAGAAATAAATATGCAGCTATACCTTTGTTCTGGAGACAGAAAAATTGACTAATTCACACACTCAAACGGGATTTACAGATTTCGGCCCTTTCTGGCCTCTAGAAACCCCAGCGCTTCTCTGAAGCCTACTGCGTCAACCCTGTTGGCCTGCGCCAACCTCTCCGCTGCTCAGAAAGAGCCTACGTCACCCTAGACAGGGTTACGCTACCCCTGCGCTACCCTGGATGGGCCTGCGTCAGCCCATCCTGGCCTCTTGTTGCCTCTGCAATGCCCTTTCTGGGCTTGCGTCAACCTCGCATACCTCCTAATGCCTCTGTGCCCCCCCTACTGCGCTCTCGGGCCTCGGCTGAGTTGCGTAGTTGTTGCCTCTGCGATGCCTTAGTCTGCTTCTTCTCTGCCCTCGTTGTACTCCTGGCCTGGGACTAGACCATCCCCCTCGCCAATACTACCCCTCTCCACAGCTAAAACACTTTTGAAATTCTTAGCAAACCACACCCTAGAATTCCATCTTAGCTTCAGTGCTCTGCTAGTGTGTGTGTTCTCCAACTGACCCCAAGCCCTCTTCTTATACTTTTCTCGTTGAAACTTCAACGGTCGTGATCTAATCTTGAATCGACGGCTAAGATTAGAAGATGCTTGATCCACGTCACTTAAGTCATTCTCATCACATGTTTAATTTAATTAACTTTAATCTTTTAATTTTCCTAAGTTAGACTTAGCGTCCTTAATAAAAAGATTAATTAATTAAATATCTCTTAAACAGGATGTAATTTCCCAAAACACTTTCTGGGTCTTGGAGATCTTATGTACTCTAGTCCTTCCACAAAGTTTGGGAGCTAGAGCACATATGATGCTACCCTCCCTCTTAGCGAGGAATATGCTCTAACAAAATACTTCACCCCAAAGTTCTGCACTCATCTCTGGTGTGTGTCTCTGCGCTGATGCTTGGCTTGTTGCCCTTCATCACTACGGTGTTGTTCCTCTCCCGTGCTACTACCCATGACGCTACCACCATCATTGCTACATCGGTACTACAGCTCCCTTTCAAATTGTTGCATCGTGCTGCCAACTGTTGCACGGAAACTCAGTCGCTGAGAGTAAGCAACTGAAGGACTCATGCCCAATCTTTGACAAATAAGTCAGTTGGGCTGCATCTCATCACTGAAACTCCATAGGATGTTGCTCTGCGCTGTCCTATGGAGGTTACTGCGCTATTGCAGCTCTCCATTGTGTAAGGAAACATGCTTTGCGTTTCCTCTGCGTTGTTTTCCTCTACGTTGTCGTTGCGCTCCGTTGTCCTCCTGAAGCCTTTGCGCTGCTACAGCCATTGCACTGCGTACCCTACGTCGTTGTTGTATATGCATTGCGTTGCTCCCTCATCAGCATGTCAGCTCTGCCTCTACTCCATTTGTGATCCTCTGCACCTACTACTCCACTTGTCCCGCTACTGTCTTAAGGCTCCTGTAACACGGATGTCATCCAAGAGTTGGGCTACTCAAGGATCTCACCACCACTTTGTAGTTGCTTTACAGATCAAGATCGCCCCACTTTTGTGGTTCATGAGCGCTCATGGCTACATCATCGTCTGCTACAAGAGCCTTGGAACTAGAAGCTTCCTTGTCCTTCTTCTTCTTAAGACAATTGTTGGCAAAATGTCCAAGTTCGCCACACTGGAAACATTTGATCTTTGACAGATCAAGCTTCTTTTTCCCTAGCTGTCTCTTTGATGCCAAGGCTGCATCTTCCTCTTCTTCCTTCTTCACCTTGCTCGAACCAGTGATGTATTGTCTTTTGGTCATCCGGCAGATCTCCTCTTGTCGGAGGATAGCCCACAAGTTGTCCCAGTTGGGAAGGTCTGCTCTGCCCAAGAGACTTTGGACAAAAATTTCCTAGTCCTCTGTGACTGCATTGAGAGCATTCCTCACCATGACATCGTCATCCACCTTCACACCCATGCCAGTCAACTGATCCAGGATCGACTGCAGTCTGGATAGAAAAGGATCGATCTCCTCTCTGTTGGTCATCATGAATAACCTCAACTGGTTCCCCAGAAGCATCTTTCTTTGGACGGACCTTCCTTCATACAATGTGGTTAGGGTTACCCACATCTCATGAGTCATCGCCTTCTCAGTTATGTGTGGTACCACATGATCTTTGACCTCGTCCATAATGAAGCGCCTGGCATGTGTTGCTACTTCAATGTGCTTCTCCAGGAGTTTCGCATCGGTCGGTGTAGCCAAGACTTTCTCTGCATGCTCTCATATACCTAGGCCTTAAGGACTACCAGTATGTTGGCCTTCCAGTTCGCAAAGTTGGACAGGCTGTCCAACCTATCTTGATCACGTAGTCTGTGTGGCACCATCTGCTTAGAAATTTTTCGGAATTGATCTTCCTCTCTGTGCTAGAGACTAAGATCTAAGGTCCTTGGCGAGAAAGGCACTCTTTTCTCCCTCTAAGAACTGACTCCCTCTCTTGGAAGTCTGCCAAACACAACGAATCAGCTCCCTTCGATCCTCTGATCGATCTTCAGATTTCTTTGGCAGGTAATCTTATGAGAAGTTGTTCTCCTCCCGCTCTTTGTCTACTTAGCTTATAGGCTAAATTCTGCACGGGAAAAATTTTCACCCCACCAACAGCTATTGAATGTCTGCAGCTCAGCTTTTGATTCATAGCACTCTGCACAGCAAACAAATTTTGGACTGTATCACCCTAGCTGGCCTCTGTATGAGCAGACTAGCTCAGCGCAGCTTCTGCACAACGCAGGCTGCTCTTGCGTCCCTCTGGAAGGCACTACGCTGCCTCTGCGTCACCCAGTAAGGTCTGCGTCAGCCCCTTGGTGGCTCTACTTCCTCTGCATCCATCTACTGTTGCACTGCCCTCTCTGTTTATTTGTTGTTGATGCTACTACTTTCTCTGCTACTTTCTGCAACACAGATTCTTCGGCCTTCTTGCTGGAGATCCAGCAAGATCTGCAATCACTCCGATACCATGTGAAATTTTATGAATATACTTAAACAGAAACCCTACTGTTAAATTCTTGATTTACTTCTCCTACTTACATTAGTTATTAATCTGAAATATTCAGCGTTAACATCGCAGTAAAAAACATTAACGGCCTACACATCCATATCTAAAACTGAATAACTTGCACAATGACAAAGTGACACACAAGGATTTTCTAGACAATTGTCCCAGGAAAAACCCAATGCGGGAAAACCGGTCTTCTAACTCTGGAGGGTTTTTATTATTAAGCAGATTCTAGTATAACAAATCTGGTCACCAAACTAGTTAACCTGACGAAGAAATAAATATGCAGCTATACCTTTGTTCTGGAGATAGAAAAACAAACTGATTCACACCTTCAAACGGTATTTACAGAACTCAACCCTTTCCGGCCTCTAGAAACCCCAGCGTTGCTCTGAAGCCTACTGCGTCAGCCTCTGCGTTGCTCAGGAAGGGCATGCGTCACCCTAGACTGGGTTACGTTGCCCTGGTTGGGCATGCATCAGCCCTCTTGGCCTCCTGTTGCCTTTGCGCTGCCCTTTCTAGGCCTGCATCAGCCCTGTGCAGCTCCTGATGCCTCTGCGCTACCCCTGTTGGGCTCTCGGCTAAGCTGCGTAGCTGCTGCCTCTGTGCTGCCTCAGTCTGTTGCTTCTCTGCCCTCATTGTACTCTTGGCCTGGGACTAGACCATCCCCCTCGCCAATACTGCCCCTCTTCGCAGTTGAAACACTTTTGAAATGCATTATGTGCAAAGAAAGATCACTGAGCCTCCATCAAATGCATCGATTGCCACTAAAACAAAGTACAAGAAAGGGGAAAACAAGTCAAAGAAGATCATCAGGGATTCTATTCATAAGCACTCGGTTGCTTATATCTCTGAGTTGGGCACATCTAGGGAGATGTATGATAAGTTGGTTGGCATGTTCAGGGCTAGCAATGCTAATCAAATTCTTTTTTTGAAGAACAAGTTGAAAAACATCAAGATGGACAAGGGAGAGTCCATCCAATCCTATTTCATGAGGCTCACCGAAATCAAGAATGATCTCTTAGCTATTGGAGAGGTCATAGCTAACCGAGAGCTCACTCTCATTGCTCTTGGAGGACTTCCCCGGCCATGGTATGTATTTAATACCAATATTCTCAATAATAATATAATTCCTTATTTTAATGAATTGTTGATGAGATGCACTCAAGAGGAGACAAGGATGATGGAGAGAGACCATCCTTCAAATGGGAATGGAAGTGAACCTGCTACCTTCACCGCTCATGCAAAGAAGAGGAATAATGTTGGTCCAAGAAATCAAAATCAAGGAAGAGCATGTCCCAAAGGAAGGAAGGGAAGATGTTAGAATTGTAACAAGTTTGGTCACTATGCTAAAGAGTGCCCTAATAAAAGAGACTCTCCCCGAGATGATGACTACAACAACAACAACAACTTCAAGGGGAATGGAAATCAAAGGAACCACAGGTTCAAAGGAAAGAAGAAGGCTCCCTCTGATTGGAATGGAAATGGAAATGGTCAACCTTTCAAGAGGTCAACGATCTCCAGGTATGATGAATCTAATGTTGTTAATAATAAGAGAAATGAATATATTCTTATATCTTCCCTCTCTGCTGCATCTCCTCTCGACACCCTAGATAACTGGTTGATTGATAGTGGTGCCTCAAGGCACTTCACTGGATATAAAGAGGCCCTCTCTGATTTGATTGAAAGGAATACAAATTTGGAAATTGTCCTTGGAGACAATGTCGCCTATCCCGTGAAAGGGACAGGCACTGTAACCCTTCATCTAAATCAAGGTCAAGTCCTTCATTTGCAAGATGTGGTGTATGTACCTGACTTGAAGAAGAATCTAGTGTCTATCTCAGCCATGGAAGACAAAGGATTCAAGGTGGCATTCATCGTTGGAAAGGTATGCATTTGGAAGAGGAACTTCAAAGAAGCATTCACTCATGGTTTCAGGGTTGATACACTTTATTAGGTTGGAGGAAGTTCGTTGGGAGCCATGACATGTAACACAACTTTTCAATTCGAGCTATGGCAATAGAGGTTTGTGTTGAGATATTGGGGTGTTGGGGTAGCATCAGATGTGCTCTAGCTCCCAAACTTTGAGGAGGAGCTGAAGTACATGAGATCTCCAAGACCCAGAAAGCGTTTTGAAGAATTCCATCCGGTTTAAGAGATATTCAATTAATTAATCTTTTTAATTGAGGACCCTAAGTCTAACTTAGGAAAATTAAAAGATTAAAGTTAATTAAATTAAACATGTGAAATACGCATTTGGAAGAGGAACTTCAAAGAAGCATTCACTCTTGGTTTCAGGGTTGATACACTTTATTAGGTTGGAGGAAGTCTGTTGGGAGCCATGACATGTAACACAACTCTTCAATCTGAGCTATGGCACCAAAGGTTTGTATTGTTGAAAAGTGTAACTAGGTCGGTCTTCATGTTGACTATGTAATTATGTAAAGTAGAAGACAAAGATAATAAAATGCAATTTGTACTTGCTTCATGGGTTTCATGAGCAAGAGTTTATTATAGGTTAGTGGACTTCTTCTTGATGTCCATCTAGGTTTTTATCTTCTAGATTCAAATGTAATATGTGTCATATGTATATGAAGCATCGAAATGCTCCAAGACCTAGTTCTTGAAACCGTGAAGGAGTGGTCTCATTCAGTCCTCCAACATGCTGCAAGTTAACCTATGAAGTCAGCCTCCAATCGAATGATAAGTCGGCCTACCAGCATAATTAGTGGTCGGCCCTAACGACAGTAACACTGTCTATATATATACCATTGATCTGCGGATAAGGGAAGAAAAGATTAGCGATTATCTCTAAAAAGGTAATGCGGTCATCTCTACAGGAATTGCGTATCCTTTTGAAAAGGGCATAGCAAGGAATTGTGGATCTATTTGAAATGGTAGATCAAAGAAAAATACGGATCACTGGGCATAACGCAGATACATATGTGAATATAAAACGGTGATCTCTGTAATCACAAGTGCTGATAATATAACATACAGTGTGGATTATTCGAATGAAGAAAATGTGTATATCACATGTGAAAGACTTGCGGATAAGCTTGAATCAATTTGTGGACTGTTTTGTAGGTGGATAAAATGAGAAAGAAGTGCGGATATCACTGCAGGAATACAAAACCATCTCAGAAAGAATTGCGAGCAAGGTTTGCGTATGACATTCAAACTAATGCGGATATACATACAACATAAAAATGCGAATATAATTCTGAAGATAAATATGAATTCAATTATGGGCTCATGAACAGAAAAATTATGCGGATTGATGAGAGGAAGGGTCACAGCTGGATAAGAAAAGAGAGGAAGGTAAATCTAGGATTTACCTTCCTTCTCATAGTTAATAAAAGTAAGTTTGTGTCGTGTTTATTTGATAATTGACTTGATGAAAGACTAAACAAGATAACGAAGAAAAATCATTAGTAATCCAACGAAGGTCACAAGTAATTATCAAGAAGAGAATTTTGTATTAACCTACAGCCCTACAAATTCTCAACATGTGTTGAGATTTTGGGGTGTTGGGGTAGCATCGGATGAGCTCTAGCTCACAAACTTTGTGGAGGACCTAGAGTACATGAGATCTCCATGACCCAAAAAGCGTTTTGAAGAATTCCATCCAGTTTAAAAGATATTTAATTAATTATTATTTTTAATTAAGGAAACTAAGTCTAACTTAGGAAAATTAAAAGATTAAAGTTAATTAAATTAAACATGTGATGAGAATGACTTAAGTGACATAGTTCAAGCAGCTTCTAATCTTAGCCGTCGATTAGAGATTAGATCACGGTCGTTGGTTTTCCAACAAGAAAAGTATAAGAGAATGGCTTGGGGTCAGTTGGAGAACACACACACTGGCAGAGCACTGAAGCTAAGCTGAGATTCTAGGGCATGGTTTGCTAAGAATTTCAGAAGTGTTTCAGCTGCAACGAGGGGTAGTATTGGCGAGGGGGATGGTCTAGTCCCAAGCCAAGAGCACAACGAGGGCAAAAAAGGAGCATTCCAGAGCAGCGCAGAGGCAACATCTATGCAGTCTAGCCAAGAGCCCAGTAGTGGTAGCGCAGAGGCAGTAGGAGCCAAGGAAGGTTGACGCAGGCCCAGTTAGGGCAGCGCAGTGGCAGCGTAACCCCTTCTAGGGTGACGTGGGCCCTTCCTGAGCAGCATAGAGGCTAACGCAGGCCCTTCCTGAGCAGCGTAGAGGTTGGCGCAGGCCAGGAAGGCTGAAGCAGAGGGCTTCAGAGCAGCGCTAGGTTTTCCAGAGGCTGGAAAGGGGCAGAGTTCTGTAAATCCCGTTTGAGAGTGTGAATCAATCATATTTTTGTCTCCGGAATAAAGGTATTGTTTCCATTTATATTTCTATGTCGGGTTAACTAATTTTGGTGCCCAAGATTGTTGTACTTAGAATCTGCATAATAATAAAAACCCTACAGAAGCTAGCAGCGCTGGTTTTCCCGCATTGGGTTTCTCCGAGGACATTTGTCCAGAAAATCCTTGTGTGTCACTTTGTCTATGAGCATGTTATTCAGTGTTTGATCTACATGTGTAGGTTGTTAACTGTATTTACTTCGATGTTAATGTTGAATATTCAGATTAATAACTTTTGCAAGTAGAAGTAAATCAAGATTTAACAGTAGGGTTTCTTAAGTTTAAGAAATTTTCACACATGGTATCAAAGTGATTGCAGATCAAGCTGGATCACCACCAAATCGGTGAAAGAAGTTTGTGTTGCAGAGAGCAGCTGAAGCGGCAGAGAATCTGGAGAGGGCAACACAGCACCAGAAGGACGTAGACACAGCAAGATCCACGTAGAGGGCAGTGCAATCCCAGCTGGGTGATGCATAGATAGTGCAGTGCCTTCCAGAGGAACGCAGGAGCAGCATGCGTTGCGCATTCACTGCACAGAGGCTGCACTGAGCCAGTTTGCTCAAGCAGAGGGCAGCGCAATCCCAACTGGGTGACGCATAGATAGCGCAGTGCCTTCCAGAGGAACGCAGGAGCAGCATGCGTTGCGCAATCACTGCACAAAGGCTGTGCTGAGCCAGTCTACTCACGCAGAGGTCTGCCAGGGTGACACAGTCTAGTTTTGAGTGTTGTGCAAATTTGTCGTGGACCGGAAGTGGGGTGAAGATTATGTCGGTGCAAAATTAAGCCTAAGCTAAGTTAACAAAGATCGGGAGGAGAACAGTTGCTCAGCAGATTTCTCGCCAAAAAAAATCTGAGGATCGATCATAGGGTGATCGAAGAGAGTTGATTCGTTGTGTTTGGCAGATTTCCAAGGAGGAAATCAGTTGTTAAAGGGAGCAGAGGGTGCATTTTCGCTAAGGACCCTAGATCCGAGCATCAGTTGAGAAGCGAGAAGAGGAAGAGTTGTTCCGACAAAGTAGATCTGAGTAGATGGCGCCACACGGATTGCATGATCAGGATAGGTTGGACGGCTTGTCCAACTTTGCTATCTAGAAGGCCAGAATCCTAGTAATCTTGGAGGCATACGGCTTGAGGGTGCATGTAGAGAGTGTCTTGGCTACACCAACCAATGTGAAACTCCTGGTAGATCATAATGAAGCAACAGCACATGCCAGCACATGCCAAGCGCTTCATCATGGACGAGGTAAAAGATCATGTGGTACCACACATAGCCGAGAAGACGACGGCTCATGAGATGTGGAAAACTTTAACCACATCGTATTAATGGAGGTATGTCCAAAGGAATATGCTTATGTAGAACCAACTGAGGTTATTTATGATGACCAAGGGAGAAGAAATCGACCCTTTCCTATTCAGACTGCAGTCGATCTGGGATCAGCTGACTGACATGGGGGTCAAGGTGGAGGATGCTGTCATGGTGAGGACTGCTCTAAATGTAGTCTCAGAGGACTGGGAAACATTTGTCCAAAGCCTTTTGGGCAGAGTGGACCTTCCTAACTGGGACAATATGTGGGCTATCCTCCGACAAGAGGAGATCTGCCAAATGACCAAGAGGCAAACCAGCACCGGAGCAGGGAAGGTAAAGAGGGAGGAAGAGGAAGATGCAGCCCTGGCATCAAAGAAGCAGCAAGGGAAAAAGAAGCGTGATCTATCAAAGATCAAATGTTTCCCAGTTCTCTAGTCCCTCCACAAAGGGAGGACAACCTGGACACTTGGACACTTCACCAGCAATTTTCCTCAAAGGAAGAAGGACAAGGAAGCTTCTAGTTCCAAGGCTAATGTAGCAGACAATGGCTCCGACGATAACATAGCCATGAGCTCTCATGAACCACAGAAGTGGGGCGATATTGATCTGTAGAGAGGCTACAGAGTGTTGGCAGGATCCCTGAGTAGCCCAACTCTTGGATCACATTTGAGCTACGAGAGTCTTAAAACAATAGCAAGGAATTACTTAGGCAACGAGAGCAAAGTTCACATATGAGGCGAAGGCATAAGTTGACACGCTGAAGAGGGAGCAGCGCAGTGCAGATTCAACAGCAGCGTAGAGGTAGCAGCGCAGAGGCAGCACAGAGAAGGTCTACTTATGCAATGCAAAGTTGCAGCAGTGCAGTGACTTCAGGAGGACAGCGCAGACCAACAGCCTATGAAGCTTCAGTGATGAGTTGAGCCTGAATGACTTGTCTGTCATTCGGGAGGGGTCCTTCAGTTGCTTACTCTCAACAACTGAGTTGCAGTGCAGCAGTTAGCAGTGACAATGCTATGGGCAGCACAATGCAACAATTTGAGAGGGAGTTGCAGTACGGATGTAGCAGTGACGGTGGCAGAGTCATGGGCAATGGTACAGAGAGCAGCAGCAGCGCAGTGATGTAGGGCAGTAGGCCAAGGATCAGCGCAGAGACCCACACCAGAGATCATTGCAGAACTTCGGGGTGAAGTATTTTGCTAGAGCACATTCCTCGCTAAGAGGGAGTGTTGAGATTTTAGGGTGTTGGGGTAACATCGGCTGTGCTCTAGCTCCCAAAATTTGTGGAGGGACTACAGTACATAAGTTCTGCAAGAACCCGAAAGAATTTTGGGAAATTCCATCCTCTTTAAGATATATTTAATTGATTAATATTTTTAATTAAGGACCCTAAGTCTGACTTAGGAAAATTAAAAGATTAAAGTTAATTAAATTAAACATGTGATGAGAATGACTTAAGTGACATGGATCAAGCATCTTCTAATCTTAACCGTCGATTCAAGATTAGATCACGGTCATTGAAGTTTCAACGAGAAAAGTATAAGAAGAGGGCTTGGGGTCAGTTGGAGAACACACACTGGCAGAGCACTGAAGCTAAGCTGGAATTCTAGGGCATGCTTTGCTAAGAATTTCCGAAGTGTTTCAACTACGGAGAGGGGTAGTATTGGCAAGGGGGATGGTCTACTCCCAGGCCAAGAGTACAACGAGGGCAGAGAAGCAGCAGACCTAGGCAACATAGAGGCAGCAGCTACGCAGTCCAGCCAAGAGCCTAGCAAGGGCAGTGCAGAGGCAGCAGCTACGCAATCCAACCAAGGAAGGCTAACACAGGCCTAGTTAGGGCAGCGTAGGGGTAGCGTAACCCCTTCTAGGGTGACGCAAGCCCTTCTTGAACAGTGGAAAGGTTGACGCAGGCCAGGAAGGTTGAAGAGAGGGCTTCAGAGCAGCACTGGGGTTTCTAGAGGCCGAAAAGGGGCTGAGTTTTGTAAATCCCGTTTGAGGGTGTTCATCAGTCATATCATTTTTCTGTCTCTAGGATAGAGGTATTGCTACCATTTATATTTCTCTATCAAGTTAAACAGTTTTGGTGCCCAGGATTGTTGTACGTAGAATCTGCATAATAATAAAACCCTCCAAAAGTTAGCAGCATCGGTTTTCCTGCATTGGTTTTTTTTCGGGGACATTTGTCCAAAAAATCCTTGTGTGTCACTTTGTCTATGAGCATGTTATTCAGTATTTGATTTGTATGTGTAGGTTGTTAACTGTATTTACTTCGATGTTAATGTTGAATATTCAGATTAATAACTTATGTAAGTAGGAGAAGTAAATCAATATTTAATAGTAGGGTTTCTTAAGATTAAGAAATTTTCACAGTTTGCACACCTTCATTATAAAGCCCTTCCCGAAGCAAGGACGGAGGTCACAAGTATGCATGATTTCAAAGATGAGCATGAAGGTGTATGTGAGGGTTGTGCCGAAGGAAAGCATACAAGGGGATCATTCCCCTCAACAGTCACCAAGACTTCTGATATTTTACAACTGATTCATTTAGATCTATCTAGTATGTTGCCTGTAACATCCTTGGGAGGATGCTTATATTATGTCACTTTTATAGATGACTTCTCTCGCAAGATATGGATATACTTCTTGAAGAAAAAGGATGACGTATTCAAATGGTTCCGCAACTTCAAAGCCTTCGTTGAAAATCAAACAAGGAAGAAGATCAAAATCTGGAGGACCGATAATGGAACCGAATATGAGTCAAATGAATTCAATGACTATTGCAGGGAAGTTGGAATTAAGAGGGAGATAACTATTGCGTATACTCCTAAACAAAATGGTGTTGCTGAGAGGAAGAATAGAACCATTTTGGAAGTTGCCCGTGCCATGCTTTATGACCAAGGTCTTTCGAAGTTCCTATGGGGAGAAGTTGCCCATGCCATGCTTTATGACCAAGGTCTTCTGAAGTTCCTATGGGGAGACGCTGCCAACATCGTTGCGTATGTTCAAAATAGATGCCCACATTCTACATTAGACTCCAAACTTTGTGGAGGAGTTGGTGTACATGAGATCTCCAAGACCCAAAAAGCGTTTAGAAGAATTCCATATGGTTTAAGTTTCATTGAAATAATTAATCTTTTTTGTTAAGGACCCTAAATCTAAAAGAAAATAATTACATCAAGTTTTTAGCTACAACTAAAGGAGGCTCCAACCCGCTGATTTACAGGCTACAACCTATAGGACGTACACCCTATTAACTTGATGCAACCAGAAGGACCCCCCAATGCCATGTAAGTCAATCCACAACCTAAAAAGCGCCCCAACACTTCGTTTACCAGTGGTTGTCGGAAGGATGCTTTGTCACCCTGTAATTTATCATCCCCAACTAAAAGGACGCCACAATGCCCTGTGCAGGCAACAACCTGCCCTAGCACCACCCTGCCACCCTAATCAAGAGGCAGACCATGTTTCACAATTTTCAGAATGAATCCCCCTGTGCTCTGAATCAACATAATGAAGTTCTAAAGAAGATAACGTTGCTCTACTCAATATGAATATCAAGTCCACAGCACAACACTGCTCTAACTAATCACTGCGTTGCACATCAAACCATGATTGTCAATGTTGCCAAGTCAACTAACAAATGCACAAGCTAACCAATGCTCATCATTGTACAACCGACAACCACTAAGCACTGCACAACACTGCTCTAGCTGATCACTACATAACACTTGCTCAAGATGCTCACTGCAAGGAATCTCTAATAGGTCCAAGTTTATGTTCTAACAAAATCCTTGTTTGTGTTCTATCATCAAACAACCACTGAGTAAGGCATCTCCATTCTGCAAATCCATCAGATTATTTCTCATGTGGAAATCCATAACAAATCATCAGAAGGCTGACCAGACACCATGTACCCCGCACCTCATGAAGTGCAGTGTAAACACTTTTGGAGTAACCCTGAAAGCTAACAAAATTTCTAAACTCTAGTAGAGAAAACTGTATTGAGAAAATTTCCTAGATGGAAGCTATCCTTTTACGAAAAAATTATTAACTCACGCCCAGTGCAGAAGATTGCAGTTGGGCTCACTTCCCAGCAAGTGTGATGTCAGACTGGTCCAACTGCCCACAAAATCAGATTACCTAATGAGATGAACATCTATTTACCTGATTCATTCCATTTCGTTGCTTTTTATCTACAAATAAGCTTATTATTGCATAGGAAACTAGTTGTATGTACAGCCCTTTGACATAAAACACACTACATTCTCAGAATTATTTCTACAATCCAATGTTCTCAGAATCAAAATATCAGACCTTTAAAAGGCTTCAGGATCAAGGAAATTATTTTACAATAACATTATTTTCTGGCCATTGTTTTCCTATGAGATTTGAAAAAAAAAAAATTACCAGACCTTTAAAAAGGGAGCTTCCTTGTTCCATGTTAGGCCAATAACCTCACTTCCAAAAGCATCATGCCAAATATTAAAAACTTTTGGCATGTCAGTCTGCAAATTCGCATCAAATCAGTAAGACAATGTAATAAACAAGAGAATAAGTAAAACCAACATTTCATTACATACATTTTGAGTGTTATTAAAGGATTGTATGGAAAAATATCAGAAACCTTCAGGTCATGCAGGAAATATTTCACTGGATCAAAGCCAACTAGCAAGTGGTTCCTAGCTTCCTGAAATCCCTTCCTAATCACCAACGGGGAAAGATATGGGAAAAAATCCATGCTCGCTTCCTGGGTGGTCACAGGCAGTGATCCTGCATGGCACTGATGGCAGTCAGGCAGTGATCAAGATAAACCAGAAGAAACACTTTGAATTATGACAAAAAACTGGGCAAATATTTTATAAAAGAGAAATCTCTCTGGCCATAGTATACACGTTTTCCTAAACATGTGACCAATGTTGTCAGTGACCAACCTTGCTTAATATCAGCATTAAACAAAATTTGACTTGGATAGGCCAATTTATCTCTGTGAAGTAGAATCAAGGCGTCATAGCACTGTAAAGGTGTACGAAACAAGGACTGAAAACAATGAAAATATCGAATACAGATAGACATTAGTAAGGAGCGTTCAAAAAACTTCAAAGAATAAATTACAGAGTGATGTATGCAACTGCTAGACATAGTTGCAAATAAGGAATAATAAAATCATGGCATTGATCAGAATACCTTCCACCCTTCCAGCACCTCCCCTCCAACAAGGCGAGTTAAAAGTTCAGCACTGCTTCTCGCATATGCAATAAGCCTTTTAAGACTCTGGAATTCATTTCCAGCCAAATATTTGTATCGTCAGTAATGTGGCACGTAACTAATTAGTATTTACATAAAGAATCATTCAGATGAACAGATAAAACATATAAAAGCTTAAATCCTGAAATAAATAACAATAAGCACGGAGTGTTTTTCATAATAGAAATCAACCACCAACAAAATAACAAGTATTAGAACAAGAAACTTTGATTAGACTATCAAGATATTTTTAACAAATGCAGTTCTTTTGTATGCCTCAAGCACTGTAAGATAAATTATTGCAATGTTGCAAACATCGCGATCGGGATTAAATCGACGAGGGGAAAAAATCGGCACATACAAAAATATTCATTTTTTTTCAATTTTTTTAATATCTAAAGCACCCGCAACATAAAATAAATGCATTGACACATAAATATGAAAAAAAAACTAATATATAAGACGTGTAATATCATGTCTAGTGCTACATCACACATAATAGTGAATCATGTCCTGAATACTAAGTCCTGAGTCTCAACTCAACCTCAAAATATCAACAAAAAATATAATAAAGTATCTCATATCATGAGTCATAATGTTATATACAAAGGAATGCACCAAATAACCTATACTACTGATTTCCTCTGCCCCTCTTGCGAGAAAATGTAACACCTTTCCCTCTAGACGAAGAAGCTGGCGGGGCTAGCAATGGACTCTGTTGTGCTCCAGATCCTGAAGCACCAGGAGCTAAAAGAGGCAGACCACATCCTCTACCGATAGCAAGGGTAGGTGGTGTCACCTCCTCCTCCTGTTGTTGCTCCTCCTCCTCCTCATGAAACTCATCATTGATTCATCGCTACTAGAAATGGGATCATCAACAAGAGATACATAAACATCATCTAGCTCAAAGTCTTCAGACTTGGATTGCTCAACCTTATAACATGATGGAAATTGAAAAAGTTTAACATGCCTAACCAATGATTTTGGTTTGAGTGAAGGGTTCATCTCCTCAACCTTAAAATGCGGTAGAAAAAGATTAACATGCCTAACCAGTTGTTTTCCTTTGAGTGAAGGGTACATTCTTGTTAAGGCCACGGTAAGGGAGTTCAACAATCAATACCACCAACATCAACAAAGTTCAACAATCAATGCCACCAACATCAAGGTTCTTAAAGGACTTCATGCTCTTGATCAAATGCCAATCTCATACCTTTACACATAATAGAATCAAATGGAAACAATGCAAATCCCCAAACCATGAAACCCTGAAAACCATTAAGTCTGCTGAATTTTGAGTGAAATCTAAAATTCTAGTTTCTCCATATGAAAACCAATGAGGTCGAAACCACTCAGTCATTTCATGGTAATGTTAAAAATTACTTTTACTTTAAGAATTTAACATTACCATAAACTGCCAACAGGGTGTGTCAGGAAAATGAGAGGGCTGCAAAAATGACAGAAAAAAAAATCGATTTTTGAACTTATAGGGTTGTTGTTTGATAGGCCCACGATTTTTACCAAAAAAATCACGATTTTTTCCCGATTGGCGATTTTTTCCCGATTGGCGATTTTTTCAAAAAATCGTGCAAAACATCACTGATTTAATCGTTTTGTTGAAAAAATCGCGATTTTTTGAAAACATCGCGATGTTTGCAACTTTGAATTATTGTGCCAGTAGTATTAAAGATGCAAAAACAACAGGTGTAGGTAGAAAAGCACAGAACAAAATTAAGAACAGAGGAAGAAATCTCTTCCTGTGAAAATATTTGCAATTCTTCCTACTGTATTTCTAATTCCGTGTTATGCCGTATGTTCCAAAGATGAAGGATTCTTTGAAGAGAATGGATGAAGCCTGTGGGGTGAAACAGAATTGGTGACTTCTTTGCAGACATAGTCCTAACTTTTGCTACAAGCATTATATAGTTTGAACTATTGAATATATGCAACAACTATAATTCAACAATGACTATCTGAGACTATCCTCGGGGAAGATCTCCAAGGGAAATAAGAGTGAGCTCTTGGTCGACAATAACATCTCCAATAGATAGAAGATCATTTTTTTTATTTCGGTAATCCTCATGACATACAATTGGATGGATTTTCCTCTATCCATCTTCATGTCCTTCAGCTTGTTCTTGAGAAAGAGGATTTGATTTGCGTTGCTAGCCCTGAACATGCTAACCAACTTGTCATACATCTCCTTAGATGTGCCCAGCTCGGAGATGTAAGCAACCAAATGCTTGTGAATAGAATCCCTGATGATCTTCTTAGCTTTGACCTCTCCTTTCTTGTACTTTGTCCTAGTGGTGGCCGGTGCATTTGAAGGAGGCTCAGTGATCTTTCCCTACACATAGTCCATAACATCATGCTCCTCCAAAGTCAAGTCCAAGGACATTTTCCATGCATGATAATCAGACTTACATTGAGTTTGTCATCAGATTTGAATTAAGATGAGGAAGTCATTGACCCTTGTCCTTGTTCAACAAATCTCAGTGATTTCTCTTCTCACTCTTGCTTGGGCTTTGTCTTCACATGAGCTTTGATCCCATGTTAATTTTAGATAACAATGGTATGTTTTATGCTTTAGAGAAATTTACTTCAATCTTTTCTTATTAGCCCAATATCAATTTCCAAATTAGCAATGACATTGACTTTGACAGTAAATTCTGATCGAACATAAACAATAAGCAAAAGACAAGCCAAGACAAGAGGACAATATTTGGCGGATGCCAGGGAAAAACCCCAATGCGGGGAAAACCTTTTGATTAAATCTTCTTATTATTCTTCAAAAGTTCAACAGAGAGAGAGAGTACAAAATACAAAACAAACTTGCCCAAAACTTTAGTCAAACAGCAATCAACAGGATGCCCTAACCAGAAAGTCAATGTTGGTCAAACCAGCAAGAAGACTCCTCCAAATCAGCTTGGTCAAACCCAATCAATGCGGCCTCGAACAGTAGTTCAAATCAACCCAAAACAAATCCGAAAAACTCAGTCAAACTCGGTCAACAGAAAAGTCAACATTGCGGTCAAGGTGTTGCGGTCAATGATGGTCAATGTGCTAAGAAATCCTTGAATTCTGTGCCAAGGAATGAGGCCTAGGGATATCAAAAATTCAGCCACAAAAAATGCAGCAAATAGAGCAAGTTTGACCCTTGGTAAACGCTGGTCAACGCTCTGCAAAACAGCCCTAAAAAAGATCCGAAATTTTGCCCTGAAATTTGTCCTTCATCCACACGTGCGAGGTAGAGAGAGAAAAGCTCCAAGTGCTGTATGAACCAATGATGTGAGGAGAGAGAGAGAGATATGTGATGAGATGATGATGCCCAAAATGAGGAATAGTTCTCTCTTATTTATATTCTTCGTTGAGGGTGGAGACACATCCATTGGGGCTTATGAGCCTAAATTAGACTTCTTGCCGACCTTGACAATTTACACGTGTGAGAGAATAAATTCAAAATCTCACTTCTGCTCATCCAAACAAGTTGATCTTTAGATCAATTTTGCACCTCTCGGAAAGAGGAATCCAACAAAAATATCATCTCCATCATATGAGTTGTCCAAGGTGGAGTTTGGCCCTAGTTGCCAATTTTAACATATGCCCATATTGACAGTTACTTGGTAGAGCTTGGATTCACAAGATGCAGCGTCGATCCCAACCTCTACTTCAAAGTGTGGAAAATCCTAAATCTGGATTCCTGCTGCAACAAATCTGAATTACTTCTCCTATTATTTTTCATAATTATTTCATTTCAGTGAGGTATCGAAGTAATTACTGAAGCAGTCTACACAAATAATGTTGTGGAATAAATCTAAGTGTTGAAACAAACTGAACAAAATACAATAAAAAACATCCACATTTGACACAGTTATTTTTGGACTAAGTCCCCGGAAAAACCCAACTCAGGAAAACCGGTGGAGCAGATCTAAGGGTTTTGTATTATTAAGCAGCAAAATCTTGAGTACAACTAGGGTGCCAATATCAGGCTCACCCTTCACAGAAAATCTAGGCACCAGAAGAAATGTGAGATATACCTCACTCTGCAAATCCTCGGTTGATCTAAACAGCGATGGTGAAGCCCCTCTCTACCTCTGCGTGATGCCTACGGTGCAACTGCGTAAGCCTGTGTGAGCAAACTCTAGAATAGCATCACCTCTCCTCTACAAAGATCAATCTGATTAGAAACTGAGTTTTGGCCCTCCTGGCTCAGAAACCACAGCTTCTAGCTATCTCCAGACTTATCACAAAAGGCATTGTGTCAACTCTGCGTGGTTCCCTTCAGGAACTGCGTCACCCCTCCAGGTGACTGCGCTGCCTCTCTCTGCGTCACTACTGCCTCTCTCTGAAATGCTGCATGCACTCCTGGTCTTGACCAGTTACTGCATCTGCCCCTCTCTAAAGTTGATCACTGAATCAAATCACTTAGCAAACCCAGCCCTAGTGATTCGATCTTGATCAAAAAGTTGTGTCTCTCTCACAAGCTCGAAAATGCAAAATGCTCAATGTGCTCAATGTGTTTTTCCATAGGCGCCTCACAGGCTCACCCTCATTCTTATATTCTTATGTTAACCCTTCAACGGCCAAGATTAAAACATAATCAAGGGCTAAGATTAACTTGGAGGTGATCCATGACTTTATCTAGAAGATTCACACTTAGTTTAATTAATACCCTTTAATTAATCAGTTTCCCTAAGTTTCGACTTAGGAAAACATTAAAAAACGATTAATTAATTTAATTACACCATCTCTAAGTGGAATTTTCCAAAACCATTTCTGGGTATTATGGAATACATGTGTCTTAGCCTATATACAAAGTTACAAGGCTAGAGCACATCCGATGCTACCATAAATCAACACTCCCTCTTAGCGAGGAAAGTGCTCTAGCAAGACAACTCAATGTGCTAATCTAACTTCTGGAACATCTGTTGTTGTGTTGTTGATGCTGCTCACCAACACTGCACAAAAATGTTGCATTTGTACTGCTGTTGACTCTACATGCCACTGCCAATTGCAATTGTACTGCAACTCCCTCTGAATTCTGCAACCATGTTGCTGCACTGCGTGAACACTACTCTGCCCTGTGTTGCACCACTTGTGCACTGCGCTACAGCTGCTCATCTGCTGTTGTTGCTACTAAACTACTGTTGCTGCTGCACTGTTGCTAATTACAACAGAAAAACATCCGAAATTGGACAAGTAAAACTGCATCTGAAAAATAAGACTGATCGCTGCTAATTTCTACACTAGCTCTCTGAAAAATATTGCGTTGTTGTTGCTCTGCACTGCGTGAGCACTACGCTGCACCGGTGTGCACTGCGCTGCTACTGCTCAACTATTGATGCTGCTGCTCCCTCTTTTTGCATTGATCAAGCTCTAGTACTGCTAGCCACTGCATTGGCTTCTCATCTTCTACTACAACTATCCATCCTGCTATTGTCTTAAGGCTGTCGTAACTCACATGTGATCCAAGAGTTCGGAAATACTCAAGGATCCTGCCACTTGTAGATTATGGATCTACAACTCCAAGTCAGCCCACTTCTCTCCTGTCAAAATATGAGCTGACATAGCACAATCTGCTTCTGCCTCAGGCTTGGCAGCCTCGGCTTGAGGATCTTGCTTCTCCTCCTTATCCTATTTCTTAAGAGGACATTATGTGGCATAATGTCTCATTTCTCCACACCTGAAGCACTTGATCTTGGACAGATCTTTCTTCTTATGCCTCTGTTGCCACCTTTGATGCAAGGGCAGTGTTATCTTCTTCCTCCTTCTTGACTTTCGAACCGCTGCTGCCATCCTCAATGTGGATTTTGAGTTGATCTCTCCTCAACTCTTCTTGCTGAAAGGCTGCCTACATTGCTTCCCATCCTGGAAGTTTTTCTCTGCCAAGAATGCTTTGGACAAAGACCTGATAATCTTCTGAAACAGAGTTCAGAGTGAGCCTTACTAGCTTTGAGTCTTTGGGTGTTGATCCCACTATTGATAGTTGATCTCGATTATCCTGAATTCTAGACAGGAAGGAGTCAAAATGCTCTCCCTTCTTCATCCTGGTATTACGCATCTTCTCCTCCAGATACATCTTCCGCTACTCGAAAGATCCTTAATATAGCTCTTCTAGCCCTACCCACATTTCTCTAGCAGTGTTCTTTGCTGCTATGTGAGGTACGATGTGATCCTTCACACCATCTAGGATCAATCGTTTGGCCCTAGCCATGTTCTTCTTGAAGGCTCTCAGATGCGCTACATCCAGTGGTTCTGCAACTGCGCTGTCAATGAGGGCCTTTAGATCATGCTCATCAAGGAGAAACTGAATCCTTGATTTCCAAATAACATAGTTGGAGGCACCCTCCAATCTATCTTGGTCACGCAATCCATTGTTGGCCATCTCCTCAACTGTCGATATCTTCCTTTAACCCTCTGCTCAACTAGACTTACACACACCTTGAGGAGTAAGTCAATGCTTATGCTGCTACACGGGAAAATCTGAGTTTCTTTGAGTAAGAAAACTCTCTGAGGTCAAGAAATCTTCGATCTGTGTTTTTCAGAAATTTTCTGATGCTTATGCCCCAGCAATCACTGTTTTCAAGCAACTGCGTCCTTCAGCTATGCTGGTCTGCTACGCTGCCTCTTCTGCAACTGAAAAAGCTTACCCCTCTGTCAACTCTCTTAGAGGGAGCCTTTTATGCGCTGGATTGCCCTCCTGGCTTGGACTGTGTAATTTCTGGGGGAGTTTGTTGCTGCTTACACAAATCCCAGTCTCTTCAGCGCTGATCTGCTGGTTCACTCTTCTTTCTCCTGCACTTTAGCTTGAATAAGCTCTGATACCACATGGAAATCCTAAATTTGGATTCCTACTACAACAAATCTTAATTACTTCTCCTATTATTTTTCATAATTATTTCATTTCAGTGAAATATCGAAGTAATTAATGAAGCAGTCTACACAAATAATGTTGCGGAATAAATCTAAGTGTTGAAACAAATTGAACAAAATACAATAAAAAACATCCACATTTGACACAGTTATTTTTGGACCAAGTCCCCAGAAAAACCCAACTCGGGAAAACCGGTGCAGCAGATCTAAGGGTTTTGTATTATTAAGCAGCAGAATCTTGAGTACAACTAGGGTGCCAATATCCGGCTCACCCTTCAGAGAAAATCTAGGCAACAGAAGAAATGTGAGATATACCTAACTCTGCAAATACCCGACTAATCTAAAACAGCGTTGGTGAAGCCCCTCTCTGCCTCTGCGTGATGCCTATGCTACAACTACGTAAGCCTGCATGGGTAAACTTTGGAACTGTGTCACCTCTCCTCTGCAAAGATCAAGCTTATCAGAAACTGAGTTTTGGCCCTCTTGGCTCAGAAAACACAGGTTCCAGCTATCTCTGGACTGATCACAAAAGGCACTGCGTCACTTTTGCGTGGTTCCCTTCAGGAACTGCGTCACCCCTCTAGGTGACTGCGCTGCCTCTCTCTGAAATGTACTCCTGGTCCTCCTGACCATTTACTGCATCTGCCCCTCTCTGAAGTTGATCACTGAATCAAATCACTTAGCAAACCCAGCCCTAGTGATTCGATCTTGATCAAAAAGTTGTGTCTCTCTCACAAGCTCGAAAATGCCAAATGCTCAATGTGCTCAATGTGTTTTTCCATAGGCCCTCACAGGCTCACCCTCCTTATATTCTTATGTTAACCCTTCAACGGCCAAGATTAAAACATAATCAAGGGCTAAGATTAACTTGGAGGTGATCCATGGCTTTATCTAAAAGATTCACACTTAGTTTAATTAATACCCTTTAATTAATCAGTTTCCCTAAGTTTAGACTTAGGAAAACATTAAAAAATGGTTAAATAATTTAATTAAACCATCTCTAAGTGGAATTTTCCAAAACCATTTCTGGGTATTATGGATACATGTGTCTTAGCCTATATACAAAGTTACAAGGCTAGAGCAAATCCGATGCTACTATTAATCAACACAAAGTGGTCCAAGGTATGCCTTTGATTTTAGTTCTATAAGTTGATGATCTATTCTTGACGCGAAGTAAGCCCCTGATGATTGAGTATAAGAGAGAATTAGCCTCTAAGTTTGAAATGAAGGATCTTGGATGCACTATTTCTTGGGATTAGAAGTCTCGCAGAGACCTGGATATATTTTCTTATCTCAAGGAAAACATGTTGTGAAGATGTTGGAGAGATTTGGAATGACATAGTGTAAATCCTTGGCCACCCCGATGTGGATGAATTTCAAGAAGTTATGCGGAGATGTTGTCGGACCTGACCTAGCTAATCCTTCTGAGTATAGACAACTCATTGGGGCATTGATGTTCCTTGTGAACATTCGTCCAGACGTATGCTTTTCAGTGAACACCTTGAGTCAATTTATGACTGAGCCCATTCATGCACAATGGGTTGTTTCCAAACACATTCTAAGATATTTGCATGGGACTATTAACTTTGGCTTAAGATATTTTACCTAAGATGTACAACTGCATGGATATACTGATGTTGATTGGGTTGGAAACGTTCTTGACAGGAAGAGCACATCAGGGTGCTACTTTAGCTTGGGATCCGTTATGATATCTTAGATGAGCAAGAAACAGAAAGTCGTAGCTTAAGCACAGCTGAGTCTGAATACATTGTTGCTAGCATCACTAGTTGTGAGGCAATCTAGTTGAGAAAGCTCTTTGGAGAACTATTTGAGCAAGTCCTGGATACTATTGTGATATATTGCAACAACAAGAGTGGGATCAAAATTTCAAATACCACTACATTCAAGACATGGTACAGAGAGAAGTCCTAAGACTCCATCACATATCGACAGATGAGCAGATAGCAGATATTCTCACCAAGGCTTTACCGAAAGGGAAGTTCTTGGTCTTCAGAAAGCAGCTTGCACTGATGTATGTGACCCTCCTAGGTAAAGGTCTCGGTTAATCGAGAACACTGTGAATAGCTCTCCCCCCTTGTTTGAGTTCCCAAGGACGAAATTGAGCATTGAGGGATCCTCGGGTTAAGGAATTTATGGACAATAAGATTGGTGTGATCCTTACCCTCTGTGGTAAGTGGATCTCGCCTATTGTCACCATAGGGTGTGTGTGATCCTTGTCATTCATGACAAGTTGTGTATCTCTCCCTATCATGATTGACAGACTATACCCTAGTATGCATCCTACCCACAAGCGGGACTTGTTGGGATTGCCTCCCCATCTGGCCAATGGGTTAAGAAGACTTGAGTAGGTGTGATCCTTGCATAGCAAGCGAATCTCGCTCAAGACTATACCCGAGTATGCATCCTACCCACAAGCGGGGCTTGTTGGGATTGCCTCACCATCTGGCCAATGGGTTAAGAAGACTTGAGTAGGTGTGATCCTTGCATAGCAAGTGGATCTCCCTCAAGTATAGAGGATGCAGGTGTTCTACCACTTGACTCTTCAAGGACAACTTGGGAAAATCAGCAAACATTGGGATTGGTGTGATCTCTACACTTGCTGGTAGATGCATCTCGGCGAATTGCCATTGGACGATAGGATTGGTGTGATCTCTACCCTCGTTGGTAGATGGATCTCGCCTATTGTCATTGGATAGAGGATTGTAGCTTAAGCTCCCCAATGATGTCAAATTCTTCTTCTTTTAGATTTGAGAGTGTTCAGCAGATGCAAATGACGAGACATTTGTGATGGGACATATTTTGCAATCAGAAATCTCTCCCTAGCCGAGAGGAAGTGTTAATTTGGTAGCTCAAGGACAAATTCTCTACATTGGACATTAAATCTCTCTCAGAGCGACCCAAAATTGCCCCTGGAAGCACTCAATTTCGTTAAGGAAAAGTGTATCTTTGATGAAGAAACCCACATTGGCAAAATAGTTAAGGTCAGCCTAAGGCTCTAATTAGCCCTCCTCAAATGCTTATAAATACAAGCCAAGGAGCCTCATTTGGAGACATCACATTAAGCATCTCTCTCTTCTCTCATTGGTTCGTACAATCTGAAGTATTGCAGGTCATCTCCCACATGTATGAGTAAGAGGAAGGATAAAATCGTAGGAGGCTGAAATCTGTTTTGACAAGCACTTTGACTAAGTTTGACTTTTGGAGATTGGGCATGATTTGACTCATTTTGACTTGGGTTTTTGGACTTTTTTGGAGGACCAAACTTCTTGGCATAAAAATCAAGAATTTTTGGGAACTTTGACTATGGTTGACTTAAGATCTGCAACTAGGATTACAGCTTCCTTTGACTTTGACTTTGACCAAGATTGAAGGAAATTTTTGGGACTGTTTTAGTGGCACTTTGACCAGTTGAGCAGGTTGCATTCTTTGATTGTTGACCGAGTTCATTCAGAGGATTGTTGGCCATTGGCCATTGACTACTTACTATTGTTGTTGCTTCCATTGACTTTTACGAGTGTTGAATTTGATTGGATTTGACTATTGGCTCATGTTGTGAATTTTGGTTCATTGTGTTGTTGGATAAGTCAAAAGCTAGACTAATTATTGATGATGTATTTGGATCACTATACTCTCGATTGAACATTTTCTGACAATCTAATAAGAAGAATATTTTGAAAGGCTTTTCCCCCTTGTGGGGCTTTTCCCTGGTCTTTAACCAATTTGGTATCTCTTGTTGATGCCCTTGACTGTCTCCTATTGTCATTGCATTTACTATTCTATCTTCGATTACTTTTGATTATTGGAAGAATTAACGGTCACTAAAAAGAATGTTTTTTGAGGAATTGATTTGGGCTAAAACTAATTAACATAGCATAGAACAGTGGAAAACCAACAAATCCAATACAATGAAAATATCCTCTATTTATATGAGTAAGACTAATAACTAGCCTAACAAAGCCCCTAAAACATGTTTGACGCTAAAATGTTCTTGCGTTACGAGCTAACCCACTAGCTTTATCAAAATATGTCGTAACTAGCCCACACTTATGAGTCGTAAGCTCTCTCATGTTAATGTCATCAACAACAAATGCTCCAAGTGCCATGTCCAAGGGTGATGACGTATCCAAGAAGGTGTAGGTGCATGTGAATCCATGATTTGAGCATTGTCCCTCAAATTCACCCCATTACCTCTTGTGGGGTACCAAGATCTAGCTTGTGTGCCACAAAGTGGTTTCCATGGGTATCCATCTACTAAGTGAGGCATCCTCTGGGGGCTCGTCTAGTGCAATAAGCCCCCCCAAGTCTCTCAGTGTGAGACCATCCTCATCTAGGCTTTGAATCAATTGTTTCCCATTGACTAGTGCCAAGGCCTGCCTAGGGGCATGTTGGGTTCAACTATGTCATCCTGAAGAATCTTCAAATTTGGGTCAAAGTCAACCAATGTCCTAGGTTCTTGAGCTTCTCTGGAACATGTGCCCATCTGATGATACTGCTAGGAGGCTCCTGACTCTCAATGCTTCACTTGTTTGTGCCAATGTACTCCTCTAAAGTGCTTGGGTACCTATGGAGTGGGCTCCCTCAGTCTGGGTTCTTGAACCACCTAGCAAGAACAACATGGACTCTAGTGAAAGAAACCAATCATTGGGGACCAAGATCAATAATGCATCTAAGTGAACCAAACTTGAATGTTAAGGGAAATTTAATATGTCAAATAAGAATACCTTTCAAAAACCCGGACCCTGATCACGCAAAGGTGTTTTCTCCTTATGTAGGGGTGGCTAAAGGCCAACCCTATTAGGTGCTTCCAACCCCAAAAGGGAAGTAACATCTCCTCAATCCACCCTTCAATTGATAGGTGTTAGTGAATAATAATGCGGTAATGGAGGTCCCTTCGTGGGACGGCAAGGTGGTTGGTTCATTGGGATGTTATCTCCTCCACCCAGTTTCAAATCCCACAGGGGGACACCTTTGGCCCGTTATCATAAGGCTCACGGATTTGGCTCCCCTTCATACGTGGAGTGTCAGTTCTTGCTAAGTCATAAGTTTCCAATATATCTAGCTTGCGGGTTGTTGGATATACTCTTGGAGTTATAGGTGGCAACCGCTAGGTTTGATCTTAGGCCTCGCATAGATTACTCCAATGAGTTACCGATTCACCATGGTTAAAAAAAAAAAGTGGTAATGGAAGGGAGAAGACTTCATGGCAAAAGGGACCAGTTGATGGGGTTGTCCACATCCCGAGTGTATAGATGCGACGAGGGAGCATTCGTGGATGCATGAGTTACCAACTTATACTTAGTTTTTCCACCCCTCTTATGTGCCTTTTACTTCTTGATTTTTCCTTGTATTATTACATATAGCTCAAAGGTTAGAGCATTAGAGCTTGTTGAAATATGTAACTACGTTCGGTCTTCATAAGGACATATGCAATCATGATTTTATGTATATAGTGAAAAGAGAAAAATAAATTTATTATTGTAAGGCTTGAGGCATGGGTTTCATGCACAAGGGAATTTATTTTATAGGTCAAAGCACCCATTAAGTGCTTCTACATTTGTTATAAAGTCATTGAGTAATTATCATGTATGAATGACCCATTTGGGCATGTTACATTTTGTAAAGGAAAATGTATTGAGTCATAATCAAGTCAAAAGACCCTCCAAGACCTCGTCATGGCACAAAGTTCAAGTCGGCCTAAGGAAATTTCTAGTCGGCCTAAAGGAAGCAATTCGACCCTATGTGAAGCCTATATAAAGAAGACCTCGACCTCATTTGGAGAATACACTCTCCCTCACACAAGTTCGATTTCAAGGATGAAAAGGAAGTGTGAAGAAGAGGAAGACTAAAGAAGGAAAAAATTTTGGATTTGGTTTTGGGCTACTTCTCTCCACACTTGCAAAGGGATTAGGGCACATATTGTTGTAGTGACGCCGAGTTGCAGAATTGAAGTTAGGTCACCAAGAAAAGTTGTTCTGGAAGCCAAATTCTCTAGGAGAGAAAATATACCCACGCTAAGACGAGAAGTTGCATTTTCTGGGCATATCAAAGTCGCGGTTGCGGTTGTAGTTGCAGTTTCTGATTGTAGCTACAGTCGAAGTTGCAGTCTTTGGGCAAGTCGAAGTTATAGTTGCAGTTCCAGTTGCTAAGTAGGTCGAAGTTGCAGGAAGGAGAAGCTATTCAAAGAAGAAGCATTGACTTGGTCTTGGAAGGGTTTTTGGTCAAGGGTCTAGGTCTTGGGGTTCGTCAATTGAAGATTCTAAAAGAAGAGGAATTCTTGTGGGTTTTCCTCTCAGGTTGGAGAGGTTTTGGCCCTCCCTGATCGCCTACAACTTGTGTCCTTTGTCTCATTGTTCTTTATGGTTTGGTAGTTGTTTGATGAAGAAGAACACATAATAACAATCAACTAAAAGAAGAACCTAATTAAGAAAAAAAGTCCTCACAAGCAGTTATCATTAAAAGAGAAATCATCTAATATCTCTGCCCTAGATTTCTCAACAGAGCTTGCTTTATATGACATAGCAGTTTTATTCCCCCCTTAAGATGAGTCATTTTATCACCATCGAGGTTGGGACATGCAAGGGTTCCTTCTTTGATGTCATGGAGCATCATGTGCTCAAGAACAAGGTGATGGCCATATAAGTGAGGTAGAGCTCATGTTAGGCTTTTGCCAACATTCTAATCTCTATGTCCTTGGCCATCTTTTGCATTTTAACTTTTCTTTCTTTGTTTTGTTGTGGCCATGATATGATCTTTTTGTTTCAACTTTCTTTAAGTCACATCAACCTCCCTGTGCTAAGTTTCCAGGCCCTGCTCAAGGTATGTGAAGATATGAGTGCCAAATCCCCAAGAACAAATAAAAAGTTGTACTAGAAAAATAGAGGTGAAATATGGGCATGTAACAGTGTTCCACGGGGACACGTCCCCTAGGGTGGGCTGCACGCACCTGGGACAGCGGGACATTTGGAGAAAGGCTTACCTATGTCCCCCTTTTAAGGAGACGTGGGGAGACACAAAGGGAAATGTTTCCCTATGGCCTAGTGTGGGGGATGTGTCTCCTCAAAAGGGGTGCTTCCGGGTGCACTCCCTTATGAGGGGGTGCTCATGGGTGCAACCACTTCTGAGGGGATGTGCCAAGAAGCACCCCTTTTGAGTTTCAAGAATGTTGGTGTGGTGAAGCCTAATATTGAAGCTTAAGGCCCTATTACTTCTATGTAATTCATGGTAATATTCATAAAGTAAAAGTGGCATTCTCCTTTATCTTTCATTTTCATCCTTTTACTTAAATTTTTAACATTACTTGAATGTTTGAGAGTGGTTCCAACCTCAGTGGATTTCATATGGAGAAAGTAGAATTTTAGATCTCACTCAGAATCCAGTGGACTTAACAATTTTTCAAGATTTCAAGATGGGGGAGAATTGCAACGTTTCCATTTGATTTTGTCACGTACGAGGGAAGGAAACTAGTATTTAATCAAGAGAACCAAGCCCTCTAGGTACCTTGATATTAGTGGCATTGGTTGTCGAACTCCTCTATCATGAGCCTACTAAAAATGTACCCATCACTCAAACAAAATCTTGACTTGGCATGTTACATTTTTCTATTTTATTTTAATGCTTAGAGGGTGATACTGATTATGAAAATCCCAATATAGGTAATGATTTTGATGAAATATAGTGTTGAAAAGTTTAACTAGGTTCAGTCTTCATAATGACTAGTAATTATGAATTTATGTAATGATAAAGACAAAGATAATAAAGTGTATTTTTGTAATACTTGCAGCACGGGTTTCATGAGCAAGGAGTTATGTTATAGGTCAAAGACTTCTTCTTGATGTCTTTAGGGATTTCTCTAGTCATAAATATAATTAGAGTCATGAATTGGAGTCATGTTACACTTGTGAAAGAACAAATTGATGCTCCAAGACCTTGCCACTTAGCTCCTTGAAGTCGGCTCAAAACATGGTAAAGATATTCCTTGGTAAAGTCGGCCTACCCACAGATGATCATGTCGGCCTAGAGCAAGAGATAAGGCCTCTATTAATAAGAAGACTGCTGCCTCATTACACAATCAAGAATTTGGAAAAAATCTGCAATAAAATGCGAGATAAGATCTGAGTTAAGTGCGAAGAAAAAAGACAAAATCAACAAAGGAGGAGAGGGTCTTTTATATATGTTTTGGGTCTACGTCTGAAAGAAAGTCTGAACTACAGTGCGAAGAAAGGAAGGGAGACACCGCAGAAAGAAGGGCTACTATGGTATGTGAAAAAGAGGTCAAGATCTCAGTCATACTAGTCTGCCATCTAGTGTGTGAAAGAGATCATAATCAATACAAAGGTAAGGTTGTACAAGCCTCATTCCTGAGCTTATCTACTAGTGTAATTTCGGAAGTGTATGCAACGTATAGAAGGGTAATTACAGCAAGAGAAGACATCACCATCCCTGGGCATCTAGAGTGCAAGAAAAGGACCAAGAAAGATTCTATTAAATATCGAGGTCAGATTAAAGGAAGAACGAAACGAATCACATTATTTAAGGGCTAGACACCGAGCTTTCTAAGTTTGGTGTAGAACAGTGCAGAAAAGTAAGAAGCTACAAGGGAGGAGTGACAAGGTGTTGGAGCCATACATAGGTCAAGGGTTTGTGTCATGGTCACAGTACTTGTCAACTGAAAGATTAGAAGAAGAATTACTTGCGGGCTTTCCTCTCCAAGAGGGAGAGCTTTTGGCCCTGGCTTGAATAGCCAAAGTCTTGTGTCTTTTGTATTTTTATAATTGACTTGATGAAAGACCTAATAAGCTAATGAAGTGAAGATCTAAGTAAGAGAAATAAGTTCACAAGTAATTATCAAGTAGAGAACTAAATTAAACTACACCCTATCAAGTTCTCAACATGGTTTCGGAGTTAAGGTGCTCGAAAGGGTTATTTGACAAGAAGACGCTCAAGTACCAAGAAGATCAAGGATTAGTTTCTAGAATAGGACAGTCAGAAATCTACACTATAGAATCAATCTTCAATTTCAAAGAAGCAGTTTGTAAATTGGGAAGCCATCATCTTCAACAACTATTTAATGTTGGAATCAAAGCAACATTGTTGGAGTTATCTTCAAACCATCATCAAGGACTTAGCTCTCTTGAAAAAGTCAATCAAAGAAGGGAGCCCCTACAAGAAAGAAGAAAGCATATTTCCAAGTAAGTATCATATATCTGTCAAAATGATTTCTTGCAAGGAAAGTAACAAACTGTTTGGAACTGAAAACTTTCGTGCATGGAAGATAAGGACAGATCTAAACTTAATTGAAAGTGAAGTAATGGACTATGTCCAAGGTTCTCATGTTGAACCATCAAAAGGAAATATTCAAGCCTATACCAAATACACAAAGGGAGAAATAAGAGTCAGAAGAATCCTTATAGAGTCCATAAAGGACACTATCATTCCCTATGTGTCAAATCTAGAATCATCAAAAGAGATATATGAGAAATTAGTAGAGCTATTCTCGGTAAGTCCTGCAGGAGAAATACAAACTTTAAGACAAGAATTATTCAAATTGAAGATGTCGAGAGAGGAAGGAATAACCTCATATTTTATGAAGATTTCCGCAATTCAAGATCAATTGCAGAAATTAGGAGAAGTCATGTCTGATGGAGAAATACTGACTATGGTACTGCATGCTCTACCTAAGCAATGGGGAAGCTTCACTTCAAACACCTCTGGGAAGAAAGAAGCAATAACATTTCCGGATATATGGTCTTTATGTAAGAGAGAAGAAATTAAATCAAACCAAGCCAATATTAGGGAATCAAGAAAAGAAATATTTGGAAAATCGTGTCCTCAGATAAAGAAAAGAAATGTGAATAAGATAAGATGCTATGGATGTAATGAAGTTGGGCACTATAAAATAAATTGTCCCTCGTATAATAAAAACAAGAGAAAAGGGAAGAAGCTCATGTTGCCAGAGAAAAGGAAGAATCGGATTCAAAGAAGTCTAAGGAAGAAGAAGTAAAAGATCTCCTCTACGAATGAGATCATATTCATCTTTAAGAGGTTTCCGGCAGTTGTATAATGGTATGTTAGGAAGCATTGCATGTTGGATAGATGCATCAACTTAAATTAGCATCATGATAGAAGCATTACAAGTAAGGAGTACTGGTCATACGAGGATGTCTGAAAAATATTTATGTTGTGAAAAAAAAATGACTCGTAGAACCTCATTGTATTTATAAAAAGGCAGTGATCTGAGTCATGGTTCATTGTTCATTAATCAATATGGAAACAAGAGCAGACATTTCTCTCATGAAATCCTTTTGGGATATAACGATTAGAAAGTAAGCTAAAAGGTTTCATCAATAATTCTAATAATTTTGGGATTAGAATACGATCACTTATTGATGAAGCAGATCAAGGGAATAAAAACTCCATAGAAAAACTGCTACAGGATAACTCAAAGAAGGAAATGAGGTATATATACATTTATGATGACACTAGATACTATATAGTCATATGGTTGCAGATACTCTACTTCTATCCTTAGAAGTATGATCAAAGAAAGTAGAAACTCTTCCAATGCACAGGTTGTCAACATAGATGTTCCACATCAGATGAAATCAACATAATATGTCCTCATATGGAATATGAGGTGATTGTACGTTATCAAGGAACTGCACTATGGAAGTTCTTGGGAATGAAAAAAAATTGTGTGGTGAAAAGAAAAAGGTAAGAGATCATGAAAAGCACAACCATGGAAAGAAGCAGTCAGCATCTAAGGAAGCCAAGAAGACTTGACAAGAAAATCTTCTGGGAAGATATGTAGACTCTGATAAGAAGTTCGGAAAAGATGAAGACCCTTGGCAATACATATCTTTTGAGATGTGTCAACATACACAAAGGATGTCGATGCCTATAAGAAGGATGTCATGGTGAAATAACATCACTGAGGTAAATTTTGATTCAAGTATTCATATTTATAATTGAATAACATCTGATGAGCTTATGCAGGGTTGCCAAATGGAAGTATATGACTTCCACAAGTTGATAACCATAAGGCAGGATGAAAGATCCTTGGAAGATATATGGTTCAAAAGAAAGGAGCATAACATATAGCTAGACCAGACAAGAAGATTGATGGATCACTTTCTGATAGAAGACATAGCTCTTGGATGAAAGTGATGGAATAGATCCCAATATTGAAGGCTCCTCAATTCATGACATCAACGGAAGGAGTACTTCATGACCAGTTGGAAGCTTTCATCGTTGTTGTTGTAGGTCCCTGATTAAGATAGAGCCTAGTAATAAGTTTCTTAATTGGAAGAAAATCCTAAGCCAAAGAGAAATCTTAGGTACATTCTTATTCCTCTGTTGAATATGTTCTCCCTAGTTAAGAGAGAGAGATAGACACATCATCTGGAAGACAGAATGTGGGATTGGGTAATTATCTGGCATCTGATACTCTGTGAGATGTATTAAGACATCCATGGAAAGAGTAGTAGTGAAAGGATGGATATTCTTTGAGAATTAAGAATAGTCCTATGAGGTCATACTTGGTGAACACTCGAATGGAGTATGTACCTTGGAGACAATGACAATGGTGTCTATAGTCATTGGTCTCACCCGCATTGTAGCTCAAGATCTCGTGGAGAGATGGAGTTGTTGGTCAAGGCCTTGATATGTAACAATGTTGGGTTAATATGATGCTATAACAGATTGATTACCAATCAAAATTCCTCTTATGAGATTCTTGATATTGAAAGAGACCATTATGAATACCTCCCTAGTTAAGAGGGAGAGTTGAAAAGTGTAACTAGGTTTGGTCTTCATAATGACTAGTAATTATGAATTCATGTAACGAAAAAGACAAAGATAATAAAATGTATTTTTGTAATAGTTGCATCATGGGTTTCATGAGCAAGGATTTTGTTATAGGTCAAAGACTTCTTCTTGATGTCTTTAGGGATTTTTCTAGTCATAAATATAATTAGAGTCATGAATATGGAGTCATGTTACACTTGTGAAAGAACATATTGTTGCTCCAAGACCTTGTCACTTAGCTCCTTGAAGTCGGCTCAAAACATGGTAAAGATATTCCTTGGTAAAGTCGGCCTACCCACAGATGATCATGTCGGCCTAGAGCAGGAGATACAACCTCTATTAATAAGAGGATTGCGGCCTCATTACACAATCAAGAATTCGGAAAAAGTCTGCAATAAAATGCGAGATAAGATCTGAGTTAAGTGCGCAGAAAGGAGACAAAATCAACGAAGGAAGAGAGGGTATTTTATATCTGTTTTGGGTCTAAGCCTGAAAGAAAGTCCGAACTACAGTGCGAAGAAAGGAAGGGAGACACCGCAGAAAGAAGGGCTACTAGTGTATGCGAAAAAGCGGTCAAGATCTCAGTCAGACTAGTCTGCCATCTAGTGCGTGAAAGAGATCATAATCAGTACAAAGGTATGGTTGTACAAGCCTCATTCTTGAGCTTATCTACTAGTCTAATTTCGGAAGTGTATGCAACGTAAAGAAGGGTAATTACAGCAAGAGAAGACATCACCATCCTTGGGCATCTAGCATGCAAGAAAAGGATCGAGAAAGATGCTATTAAATATCGAGGTCAAATTACAGGAAGAACGAAAAGGAATCACATTATTTAAGGGCTAGGAACCGAGCTTTCTAAGTCTGGTGCAGAACAGTGCAGAAAAGTAAGAAGCTACAAGGGAGGAGTGACAAGGTCTTGGCGGCATACATAGGTCAAGGGTTCGTGTCATAGTCACGGTAGTTGTCAACTAAAAGATTAGAAGAAGAATTACTTGTGGCTTTTCCTGTAGAAATTTCTTAATCTTAATTCTTATGTAGAAATTATTTCTGTTAATCCGGTTAAGCTTCTCCTACTTATACAAGTTATCAATTGAATAAATTCAAGTTAACATCAAAG
Organism: Pinus albicaulis; assembly: GCA_034641835.2. Lineage (NCBI taxonomy): Eukaryota > Viridiplantae > Streptophyta > Pinopsida > Pinales > Pinaceae > Pinus > Pinus albicaulis. The sequence continues at coordinate 675,757,599 of CM076583.1, forward strand.
AAAAACACAAAACAAATCTCTACCAATTCAGATCTAGAATAAGCACACGCACACATAGACAAAGTGACACAGTTATTTCTGGACAAACTGTACCCAGAAAAACCCAATGTGGGAAAATCGGTCTCTGGCTACTGGAGGGCTCTATTATTAAGAATATTTTTGAATACACAACTCTGGGTTCCATATCTGAAAAACCCTATAGAGAAAACTCTAGATCTGCAGCACCTGGCTGATCTAAGACCAACAATACTGACTGATCCACACCCTCTAACGGGATTTATAGAACTCGGCCAGATCCTAGAAACCCCAAATCTGCCCCTGAAAGACATTGTGTCAGCCTCTAAAGGCCTCCAAATGCTTAGCGTTGTCACTGGAAGGGACTGCATTACCCCAGACTGGGTGACGCATTCACTACGCTGCCCCTAAGGGTCTCTACGTAACCCTTGAAGAGTTTTCTGAAAATCACGTTGTCCTTGCTGCAACTGTTGTTGCTGCTAATGCTGCCTTCCTCTGCGTTGTCTTTCCTGATCTCTTCTCTGTCTCTTGTGTATTCTAGACCCCGGGATCAGATCATCCCCTTGGTCTAAATTCCCCTCTCTGCAACTGAAACACTTGAGAATTCTTAGCAACCCCGCCCTAGAATCTCAGCTTAGCTTCAGTGCTCTGCCTCTGTGTGTCTTACAAATGACCCCAAGTCTTTCCTTTATACTTTTCTCGTTGACAAATCAACGACCAAGATTAAATCTTTAATCAATGGCTAAGATTAAAAGAAAGCTTGATCTGTGTGACTTAAGACAATTTCATCACATGTTTAATTAAATTCACTTTAATTATTTTATTTTCTTAAGTTTTAACTTAGGAAATACATTAAAATAATTAATTAATTTAATATCTCCTAAACCAGATGAAATTTCCCAAATCCATTTCTGGGTCTTGTAGATCAGGTGAACTCTAGTCCTTCCTCAAAATCTGGGACCTAGAACACAACCGATGCTACCCCAAATACACAAAATCTCAACACTGCCTCTTAGCATCAAGTGTGTGCTCTAGCAATACATCACACTTATGCATTACAAGTTTTTGGGCACTGGTTTTGTGCTGCTGAAGCTTGGCCTCCTGCCACTCAACTTTGCACTGCTGCTGCCATTTTGTACTGTTGCCCATGACTCTGCCACTACCACTGCAACCACTGTACTGCAGCTCCCTCTCAATATGTTGCATCTGTGATACTCATAGCACTACCACTGCTGATCTGTTGCACTACAACTTCAGTTGTTGAGAGAAACAACTGAATCTCTCGCCCAATCTTTGACAAACAACTCTGATGGGTTGCATCCTCATCACAGAAGCTCCATAGGCTACAGATCTGTGCTGGCATCTAAAGAACGATGCACAGCTACAGCTCTGCTAGCGTAATCAGACTCCCTCTGCACTACTGAAGTCACATCAGCTCCTTGTGCAGAAATCTATCATGTTGCTACTGCACTGCGTTGTCCCTCTGAAGCCCTCTACGCTGCGTAAGCAGTACTTCACTGCGCTACTGAAGTCACATCAGCCTCTGCACGCAGTCCAGGAGGAGCCATCTGCTCAGAATGTGTCGGAGCTCCTCTTCTCTATGCTAGAGATATTGGATCTAGGGTCCTTTTCGAATTGGGAACCCTCTGCTCCTTCTGACACTTGATTTCCCTCCTTGGAAATCTACCAAATCAACTATGATTCAGCTTCTTCTTTGATCCTCTAACCAAACTGCAATTTTCCTTTGGCAAGAAACTCTCTGAGAAGTCGATCTCTTCCCAAACTTTGTCACTTGTACTGAGGTTAAAAATATGAAAACTTCAGAAGTTTAACCCCACCAGCTCTTCTGAATTTCTGCAACTTTTCTGCAGACTTTTTCTGGATCTGGCAGATTCAGATCTGAATCACATTGGCTGGCTTCAGACCTAACCAGTGTTGTTTTTGAGCTGCATCTGCGCAGTAATTGTGTGGGCTTGCTAGGACACAATGCTCGACAGCATCACCCTTCCCTCAGCGTGAATCTCCTCTTGAAAACTGCATTGTCCCTTCAAATCTGCTTTTCTGCTGCCTTTCCAGCTGCTTTATGCAGCTAGATGCTTCAGCTGGTGACCCTTCTAGATCTGCAATTGCTCTGATACCATGTAGAAATTTATGAATCTTAATTCTTATGCAGAAATTATTTCTGTTAATCCGATTAAGCTTCTCCAACTTATACAAGTTATCAACTGAATAAATTCAAGCTAATATCAAAGCAAAACACATAACAGATCTCTACCAATTCAGATCTAGAATAATCACATGCACACATAGACAAAGTGACAGTTATTTCTGGACAAACTGTCCCGGGAAAAACCCAATGTGGGAAAACCGGTCTCTAGCTACTGGAGGGCTCTATTATTAAGAATATTTCTGAATACACAACTCTGGGCTCCAGATCTGAAAAACCCTACAGAGAAAACTCTAGATCTATAGCTCATGGTTGTTCTAAGACCAACAATACTGACTGATCAACAACCTCAAACAGGATTTACAGAACTCAGCCAGATCTAGGCCTAGAAACCCTAGATCTGCCCTTGAAAAACACTGCGTCAGCCTCTGAAGGCCTCCAAATGCTCAGCACTGTCACTAGAAGGGACTGCGTTACCCCAGACTGGGTGTCGCAGTCACTACGCTGCCCCTAAGAGTCTCTACGTAACCCCTGAAGGTTTTCCTGAAAATCACGTTGTCCTTGCTGCTGCTGTTGTCGTCTGTTGCTGCTACTGCTGCTGCCTTCCTCTGCGTTGTCTTTCCTGATCTCTTCTCTGTCTCTTGTGTATTCTAGACACCGGGATCAAATCATCCCCTTGGTCTAAATTCCCCTCTCAGCAACTGAAACACTTGAGAATTCTTAGCAACCCCGCCTTAGAATCTCAGCTCAGCTTCAGTGCTCTGCCTCTGTGTGTCTTACAAATGACCCCAAGCCTTTCCTTTATACTTTTCTCATTGACAAATCAACGGCCAAGATTAAATCTTTAATCAATGGCTAAGATTAAAAGAAAACTTGATCCATGTGACTTAAGACAATTTCATCACATGTTTAATTAAATTCACTTTAATTATTTTATTTTTCTAAGTTTTAACTTAGGAAATACATTAAAATAATTAATTAATTTAATATCTCCTAAAACAAATGAAATTTCACAAATTCATTTCTGGGTCTTGTAGATCAGGGGAACTCTAGTCCTTCCTCAAAATTTGGGACCTAGAGCACAACTAATGCTACTAATGCTACCCCAACTACACAAAATTTTAACATTTCCTCTCCAAGAGGGAGAGGTTTTGGCCCTGGCTTGAAGAGCCAAAATCTTGTGACTTTTGTATTTTGATAATTGACTTGATGAAAGACCTAATAAGCTAATGAAGAGAACATCCAAGTAAGAGAAATAAGTTCACAAGTAATTATCAAGTAGAGAATTGAATTAAACTACGCCCTATCGAATTCTCAACATGTAGGTATTTGTTGTAGCATGACTTTTTTTTGGACGTTAAAGACCATCTAGAGCCTATGTGTTGATGTATTTTCTCTTCAAAGATCAATTGCACTCGGTACTATTTTGGTTATGTGGACCTTTACATGTTTATATAAATTAGATTTTTGGCTTATTTGTGTATAAATGGTTTGGATTCATATGGATGAACATGAATATATATGTTTTTCTTTAAAATTTGAATATTTTAAGTATTTCTGGTCAACCAGTTTTTTGGTCCAATATTTTTTACCGGTTCCAACTGATTCTCAGTTAAAAGGGTTTTCCAGTTCGGTTTTCATAACATTGGTATCTACTATAGTCTATTTTGCTTAGTACTAATTAGATTCTAGAATGATGAAATTAAAATTTAAATCAAACTGCATTCTAGAATGATGAATGATGAATGTGGATCAATGTATTTCATTAGTGAATCTCGATGTGTATGGATAAATGATGAGTCTGAATGATGTATGTACTAGTGTGAATGATGAATATTCATCAGTGTCTTTCATTATCCAATTCAATTATGTATGAATCAATATATATATATATATATATATATATATGCGTTCATTTTTTAATATGAATTTGAATTATATATATATATATATATATATATATATATGAAAAAAATTATATACCTCAACTGTTGAAAAGTGTAACTAGGTCGGTCTTCATATTGACTATGTAATTATGTATTTTATGTAAAGAAGAAGACAAAGATAATAAAATGTATATTGGTTATACTTGCTTCATGGGTTTCATGAGCAAGATTTTATATTAGGTTAATAGACTTCTTCTTGATGTCTATCTATGTTTTTGTCTTCTAGATATAATTGTAATAAATGTCATATGTATGAAGTATATAGGCAAGAGAATACTCCAAGACCTTGTCATAGAAGCTATGGAAAAATGATGGAACAACACTTAAATCAATGCTGGAAAATGCACCATCTACTGTGATCAAGTCGGCCTAAATGTTAAATTCGGCCTCACAGCAAGAGATATGGTCAGCCTCAAATCAGTGAACATGTTCTTATATGTATATACCTATTCTACGGATCAGTTGGAAGTGCAGATTTTGGACACCTATGAGTTTTGCAGATCTATGACAGCGTATATCACAGACTTCAGGATACATTTGATGATACCTGAGCATAATGAAGTGTTGATGTCTACTAAAAACAGAAGTGTGGATTATATATGTATGTCCACGAGAGCTTCAATGCGGAGGATCATCTAACATACAGCTCCATGAAGATAGATGCGGATCAGCAGCTGCAGTCAATCCTGATTAATGCAACGTGCAAATCTAAGGTGAACGCAATGACAAGTGTGATGTTTCACAGCGGACTTCAGGAATAGAGCAAAACTCTGTTATATACATATTCGGATAAGGGTATTATATATGCCAGAATACTCCTATAATATATGTGGATACTCTTGTGATGTAACTTCGGATATGAACAGAGTTTATCTGAGATAGATACAACGTAATGAAGCTTAGTTAAATAAGAGTTGAGGACAATATTCTAAGTATGGTGTGAAGCATTCTAAAGCAGCGGATAAAGTTGATGATCATGTTATAAAGGCTTAAGAGAAGTATGGGAAAAAGGAGGAAGGTAAATCAGAGGGTCTACATCTCAAGCAATCAAGAAATATTCCAAGATAAATTTAGAGACCGAGTTCTCTAATATGGATGCAAATCAGTACAAGGTGATGAAGAAAGGAAAGATCAGCTTTGGAAGAAGAAGAAGAAGTGACAAGGTCCTTGGAAGCATTCATAGGTCAAGGGTCCGAATCTTGGTCATGGTACTTGTCATTTGAAGATCTATAAGAAGAATTTCTTGTGGGTTTTTCCTCTCCAAGAGGGAGAGGTTTTTGGCCTGGCTGTGTACTTTGATAATTGACTTGATGAAAGATTAACTATGCTAAAGAAGAGAAGACATAAGTAAGCTCACAAGTAATTATCAAGAAGAGAATTTGTATTAATCACTAGCCCACCAAATTCTCAACATGGTTTCAGAGCTAAGGTGATGAACTCAAGGGCTGCTTGACAAAGAGACACTCCAAGAAGCGAAGAACAAAGTTTGGGTTGAAAGGTCAAATCAGTTTGCAAGGAAGAAAGAACATCTACATTTGAATTTCGATTTCTGAAGATATACTTTATCATCAAGGATTCAAGAACATCTACATTAAAGATTTCTATCTTAGAAGAAACTCTTGACTTCATCTTCAAACATCATCAAAGAAGTTGTTGAAGGAGAAACTCACTCTTTCAAGTAAGTATCTATGACTTTATCTAAATCTATCAAAATGTCTTCTTTGAAAAGAAAGCAACAAACTGGTTAGGGTTTCAAACTTTCCTGCATGGAAGACAAGTACAATTAAATCATGACAAATACATGAAGGGAGATATAAGAGCCCAAAGAATTCTTACATAATCCATAAAAGACTCTCTCATCTCTGAGTATCAAATCTAAAATCGTCAAAAAGAAATATTTGAGAAATTGGTGGAGCTATTCTCTGTGAGCACTGCAGAAGAAGCAATCTCTCTGAGATCATCTACAGGAAGTGTGAGAAGTAATGTCTAACATTGAGATGACTAAAGTGGTGTTGGAAGCTCTCCTAGATGAATGGGGAAACTTCACTTCAGGTTTATACAGGAAAAAAGAAGCCACACCATTTCACAATTTAAGGTCTCTATGTAAAATAGAGGAAACAAGATTGAAAGCCAAAGGTGTTACAGGATCAAGGGAATCAAGCCTTTGCAGCCTCGTCAAGGAAGAAAGGAAAATTCGGTAAGTTTGGTCCTCAAAATAGTATGGAGAAAGCACAATGTAATGGTTATTATAATAGAAATTGTCCTTAATCTGAAAAAGGTCAAGAGAAATAAGGAAGAATCCCATGTCTGTGGAAATGAGGAAAGAACCTGATGCAAAGAAATATAAGAAAGAAGAAGCGAGGGATCTCCACTACGATTGAGATCATCTTCTCCTTTAAGTAATTTATGTTGATTGTATGATGGGAAGCAGTGTAGCATCCTGATCAAAGCATGGTAGGAGCTCCTGGTGAATCAGCTTCGGGAAAACCTCTATGATAATGTTACTAATGGAAAGCAGTCATCAAGAGCAAGGGTCATCATGGAAACAGATTTCTGGGATGTGATGACATATTGATGGAGCAGGCCGAGGAAATGAAGCTCTTCATTCTTGAAAAATTGTTACAGGATGACTCAAGGGAAAAAGGTATGAGGTATGTATATATTTATATGCTGACATTGGATGTTGTGAAGTCATGTCATATGGTTGCAGGAAATGGACTTCTGTATTTAGAAGTACAATCTATGGAGGAGTATCTCTCGATGCATGGATATATGAAATCAACATAATAAGTCCTCATGGAATATGAGGTCGTTGTATATGAACGAGAAACTAGAAAAGTTGTAAGTTCCTAGGAATGGAGAATGTGCAGAAAGGAAGAGATCATGAAATGCAACCATGTCAAGAGGCAATTATCATCCTAAAGCCAAGAAGATGTGACTAGGAGATCTCCTGGGAGGATATGTAGACTCTGACAAGCGTTTGTTAAATAAGAAGACCCTTGACAAAACATATCATTAGGAGATGTGTCAATCTAAATAGAGGATATTGATGCCTACAGGAAGATGTCATGGTGAAAGATCATCACTGAGGTAACTTTTGTTTTAAAAAGTTCATATGTATATGTTTATCTGGATGAATTTGTGCAAGGTTGCTAATCATGAGAAAGGATGTAAGATCCTTGGAGATGATTCGATGAAAAAGCAACATGGCATAACGGTGAACCAGATGAGAAGGACTGATGAATCACTTTCTGATAGTGAACATGACTCGTAACTGAAAGTGATGGATGATTTGTGCCCTATGAAGCCAAAAGTTGAAGATTCCTCAAACATCGAAATCCATGACATCGAGGGGAGGAATTCTTCATGAGTAGCTGGATTACTGCTACAGGACTCTGGTTGAGAGAGCCTGGTGGTAAGTTTCTTGCTTGGAAGAAACTTGTAGTATGTCCTTCCTGTGTTCAGAGGGAGTTACGTATGTGATTCTCTATTACATGTGTCATGCACTAGACCAGGACTAACAGACGTAAGTCTTAGTGAAGGCCATGTGAAGAGAATGGATAGACACATCATTCTGGTCTTCACCTGGAAGACGGAATGGAGGATTGGGTAATCATCTGGCATTCGATACTCTTTGAGAATGAGATAGGGCATTCAAGATAAGAGTAGTCATGGACCGATATTCTTTGACAGTTGGCTACCCAAGAGAAGAATAGTCCAAGAAGGTCACACTCTGGGAACACCTAGGTGGGGTATGTACCTTGGAGAGACAATGACTATGGTGTCTATTAGTCATGTGTCTCGCCAGCGTTGTAACCCATTGTCTCGTTGAGAGATGGGGTTGTTAGTCAAGGCCTTGCACTAGGACAATGATGGTTGATATGATCCTATACAGATGCGATTACCAATCCGATTCTTCTTATGAGATTCTTCAGTTTGAAAGTGACCATGTACCTGTATGAATACCTCCCTAGTTAAGAGGGAGGGTTGAAAAGTGTAACTAGGTCGGTCTTCATATTGACTATCTAATTATGTATTTTATGTAAAGAAGAAGACAAAGATAATAAAATGTAGATTGGTTATACTTGCTTCATGGATTTCATGAGCAAGATTTTATATTAGGTTAATGGACTTCTTCTTGATGTCTATCTAGGTTTTTTTCTTCTAGATATAAATGTAATAAGTGTCATATGTATGAAGTATCTAGGCAAGAGAATGCTCCAAGACCTTGTCAAAGAAGCTATGGAAAAATGACTTGGAACAACACTTAAATCAACGCTGGAAAATGCACCATCTACTGTGATCAAGTCAACCTAAATGTTAAAATCGGCCCCACAGCAAGAGATATGGTCGGCCTCAAATCAGTGAACATGTTCCTATATGTATATACCTATTCTGCGGATCAATTGGAAATGCAAATTTTAGACACCTATGATTTTTGCGGATCTATGACAGCGTATATCACAGACTTCAGGATACATTTGATGATACTTAAGCATAATGAAGTGTTGATGTCTACTAAGAACAAAAGTGTGGATTATATATGTATGTCCACGAGAGTTTCAGTGCGGAGGATCAGTAGACAGACAGCTCCATGAAGATAGATGCAGATCAGCAGCTGTCGTCAATCCTAATTGATGCAACGTGCAAATCTAGGGTGAACACAATGACGAGTGTGATGTTTCACAGCGGACTACAGGAATAGAGCAAAACTCTGTCATATACATATTCGGATAAGGGTATTATACTATTATATATGCCAGAATACTCCTATAATATATGTGGATACTCTTGTGATCTAACTTCGGATATGAACAGAGTTTATCTGAGATAGATACAACGTAATGAAGCTTAGTTAAATAAGAGTTGAGGACAATATTCTAAGTATGGTGTGAAGCATTCTGAAGCAGCGGATAAAGTTGATGATCATGTTATAAAGGCTTAAGAAAAGTATGGGAAAAAGGAGGAAGGTAAATCTATGATTTACCTTCCTATTCAAAGGGTCTACATCTCTAGCAATCAAGAAATATTCCAAGATAGATTTAGAGACCGAGTTCTCTAATATGGATGCAAATCAGTACAAGGTGGTGAAGAAAGGAAAGATCAGCGTTGGAAGAAGAAGAAGAATTAGTGACAAGGTCCTTGGAAACATTCATAAGTCAAGGGTCCAAGTCTTCGTCATGGTACTTGTCATTTGAAGATCTATAAGAAGAATTTCTCGTGGGTTTTTCCTCTCCAAGAGGGAGAGGTTTTTGCCCTGGCTCTAGGAGCCTAATTTGTGTGTTTCGTGTACCTTGATAATTGACTTGATGAAAGATTAACTATGCTAAAGAAGAGAAGACATAAGTAAGCTCACAAGTAATTATCAAGAAGAGAATTTGTATTAATCACTAGCCCTCCAAATTCTCAACATCAACGTCTCCCCATCCCCACTAAATTTTCCTAAAATTTGAGGGTACTCCCACACATCCCCCTAGTGTGTCTCCCCGCACCAGTGTCTCCCCATCCCAAAGTCTAGGTGGAACATTGGCTTGGAATGTAGGATGAAAGGTATTAAGTATGACATAGGAAAGATGGAACATGCTATCTCAATCATGCCTTTCCCAATAGTGCCACTCCTATAACCCTAAAGCCTTAGAGGAGGTCCCACTGGACTAGGGCTAAAGACTAACCCCCCTGGTAAGGTGAGAGAAAAAGCTAACAGTCAAGATCAGTCAATCATCCAAGTCACTGTTTTATCCATGTTAGAATTCCTAAAATATTATGTAAAAGCAGTTGTTTGCAAAATCATTGAAGTACCTACCATCTGGTAGCCCACCTTCACGCAAGAGGAATGCTGAATGGTTAAAGGTGCATGACCGGTGCATTTATAGATGTGCTGGCTAGCTGTCCAAGATAAGAGAAAAGTTCTCTCCTATGGGGTTACCCACTTTCAATGGGTAACAGGTTGTACAGCAAGGAGGATCTAAATTTGCAATTACAGTCCAAGATCTGCTAGGGCCAATCCATCTACCAGAGCAGCCATTTTCAGGGGGGGGCAAATTCATCCTTCGGACAAAAATCTTGGGTCGATTTCTAGGTTCTAATATTGCCATATTTTCTGTGTAATTTCTCTGTGGGTCTAAGCTGAAAAATTTTCCATATTCCAATATAAAGTGAAGGGAGATTTATTGGGGTCACTTTCAATTGCCTTGCAGTAATATCCTATTTAATTTTTCTGTTGCATATTTACTGTTTAAATGTTGAGAACACCAGCGTATTTAGTTTCACAATTTCAGATTTTATTTTGGTAAAATTATTTTATAGGTATAAATAATTGTGAGAAAAATAAATCAGATCCGGTGTTTAAAGTTTAACAGAACAGAGTAATGGTTGTCAACCGTACCATATTGTCCGGAGAGAATGAGGTCCAACTCTCAGATTCCCAATCATATGGGGTTGCTATGTACATTGCTGGTCCTGTGTTACTTGCACCAGATTCTCCCTGAGAGTCTTTTCGTCTAGCAATAAACTGGGCCTGTAAAATTTTACAATAAGATGTTAAACAATTGTGGCAGCAATAACTGCATAAATTCAGACTGCCTATAAATAACAACATTAAGTCGAGTTTCAATAAATGCTTATTGCATCAACATAAAAATTTTGTGTTCACTGACCATAATTTGTCCTTCTTCCTTCATTGTTAAGTCTCCGTTGACATCAACAACTAAAGGAGATAAGGCCCAGTCATGATAAGCAACAAGGCGCAAAAACCTGCAAATCACAGTCATGATTCTCCAAGATTACCATCCAACTATCAATATAGATAGAAATTTCTTGCAGTAGAAAATTGTTGGAAGCAATAATGTTAAGGAACGTAATTGAATTGAGAAAAAAATGCTTATTATTCTGACAACAAACATGACAAATTAAACACATACAGAAAGATAGGATGGTAATCAAAAGTGTTTCTATTACATTTGATTAGGTTACCAATGAGATTTTAAATGGAAAGAAATAGTGACCAGAATGTATACAAATGTGAAATCTAGCCATTCTTGTTGTTGAATTGCAGTGGTCTGGACTCTGACTTCAGAGAGACTTCAGAGAGGTAGCCATTGATGCAGCAACCTGACCATCAAATGTAACAACCATTTTCTAAAATTGGGAGCATTCAGTCTGAACAGTTCCACCCTGCTTAAATATGTTGCTTCTAATTGTCATAGGATTCCAACTCATTATGCAGATCAGTGACATGAGAATTAGGGAGCAGAGAGTTGCAAATTCTTGTTCAAAAGCAGCACAAAGTCACAGAGCTGTGTCAGTTTTGTTAGAATGTGTAATGTAATGATATCTAGTCACTAATGGCTACATTTGAAGGTGTATGATATCAATATGATGATCTTAGGAGGATTGTTTCGACATATTGCACATATAATGAAGTCTCTATGATTGCAGGATGTCAATAAGGATGCAGATGTCAAGAAGGATCAAATTTGAAGAACTGTTCTGGAAGAAGAATATGTCAAAGGCAGACTTGATGGATGGAGAGAAGTTCAGGTTAAGCTCTTGGTTGTCTCACTGTCATATGAATCTACTGAAGGAAGAGTTCTTGACTGGGTTTTACCCTACCTAGGGGTTTTGCCATCGCTGTGTGCCTACCTCTTGCGTCATCTTTTGTTTATTGTTTGGCATTTATCTTGATGAATGAAAAACATAAAAAGAACTAACAAGCACATAAGAATCTTCACAAGTAAATGTCAAAGATATAAGAGAAATATAATGCAATAAGATTTCTCAACATGGTATCATAGCTGGGGAAGGCATTGAAGAACAATCACTGAAGAGAAGCTTGAAAAATCTTATGGTTTTATCTCTGTAATCAGAGCCACCATATCTCTGTGATGAAGCAAAAAGTTTGAATTGTCATCCCTGTGGAAATCTGAATGTCATCTCTTTGGAAGTCTGAGTATCATCTCTGTGGAAGAGTGCGAGGACCTGAAGTGAAGTCCAAACCTTATCTGTGATAATATCCAAACTTATTCTGTGGTGATTCTAAGCTCATGCAGAAGTATAAGTCTGAGGAGATCCTAGTTACAATGGTGATCCGAACATTCTAAGGAGCACCCTTCTGTGATAAAATCCAAACTTTCTAAGGAAAATTCTTATGATAAGGTCCAAGTTATTTGAGACATATTTCTGAGACGGATTCAAACTAGCGGGGGAACTTCTCTGTTGATGTGATGCAAAATTTTGAGGCACATGATGAAAGACAAAATATGAAATCTGAGACTTGAATTAGGTAGTTCCAAAATGAAATATTCAGCTATAACTCGCAGAAAAAGGGTCCACTTCAGGACGTCACTAGACCGTGAACCCAATCATCTTCCTGAGACTAGTTCTTGGCCGAAGTATTTATGGCTAGAGGACTGACTTAATCCAATCATATTCTTGTGAAATTTTCAAACTGAAACACTACTGCAGTGATAGATTTATTTCGCCTACTTATTTATGATAAGTTATTTACAGATTTTCCTCCAGTAAATTCTGAAATAAACACAACCGCAGTATTCACTTAACCATAAGCAGAAAATAGAACAGAACAAATATAACGCAATAGAAACGATCACATGAACACAATGATTTTTGGACAATTGTCCCCGGAAAAACTCAATGCGGGAAAACCGGTGAAGCAGATGAGGCTTTGTATTATTCTTCAGCAAGGAAAATCTTTTACAAGAATTAGACGCGCAGACTTCTAGAATACACCTGAGATAAATTCCCCGAATCCTCTGGGAGAATTTCTCACACCCGGAAGACACCCTAGCTCCTTCTGTCACTCTACGTGATCTTCTGCGCAGTCCCTGCATTGGCCTGCATCACTCTGCGTGGGGACTCAGTGCTGATACTCAGCATTGTCCTATGTGGCCCTCTACGTCCTCTTCTTGCCTTTCTCTGCCTCTGCTGACTTCCCCTTCCTTCTTCGGCCTCTGCAACTCTCCCTCTGAAATCAAATTCTATTCCTTCAAAATCGATTTCCTTCAGGTACTGAGTGCATGCTCAGCTTGCTTTCCAAATGACCCTCAAGTCTTCTCTTATAATCTTCTCGTTGATGAATCAACAGCCCAGATTAGATCTCTAATCAATGGCTAAGATTAAAACATGACTTGATCTTCGTTCTCTAGAAGATTCTCACTATGTTTTATTAATACCCTTCAATTATTTAATTTCCCTAAGTTTAGACTTAGGGACCATATTAAAATAATTAATTATTTTAATAAAACATGAACCGAGTGTAATTTCCACAAACAGTTTTTGGGTTCTTTGAAATATTGATGTCCAAGCCTCCTCACAAAATATGAGACTTGGAACATTTTCCAATGCTACAAAAATCAATAATTCTACCAACCCAAATAAAGCCGAGCTACCTGGAGAAGAGAGCAAAGGTTCTTCAAAGGAGTGAGTAATTTGAAGATTTGAAAAAAACATTTTCACTATGGAAAGGAGTTGATCTCACTCAAAATTCTAAACACAAAATATAAATTGGAAGCTCTAAAACCTAGCCACCATCACCTTCAGAAGAGAGCTGAAATTCTAAGCAAGGTTGAGTTTTCAAATTAATTTATCACCCTCCTTCATGATATCATCTTGGAGCTAGTAATACAGGAGTATGTCAAGTCAAGTTTGGTGGTAAATTCTGAGTATATGAATATATAGTCCGAGCCTAAAGACAGTAAGTTGACCTGTGGAATCTTAGTCTGGAAGAAAAATCAAACTTAAGCGTCTCTGTAAGAAGAAAGCATTTCTGACTCAAGGAAGGAAGAAGTCTTCAATAGTGAATGTGTCATGCACCAATTCATGAAAGGACCCTTACAGATTTCAGCAAGGTCAAGTAAGTATTCTATGTTTTTTGTCATCTAACCATATGTCTTTAGGCGAAAACAACAGGTATCTTATATCTTGAAGAATTGAGGTAAGTATAATTTGAGGTACGTATAATCATTCTTGCTAACCTAATTGTAAATTTTTGTAGATGTTCTATGCTTGAAGCAACTTTACTTTTCTTACAGCAATCACACAAATAGTTAAGTAAAATGCTGATAGAACATATAAGTGGATCTTATAGAAGACAAACCAGAAACAGAAAAATGTGATGGTGCGTTACGCGGTCAATCGTGAGTCCTCAAATCCACAGTCTCCGTAGTACCAGAGGCACCTAGTATGTTACAATCCTCCACCGCCTACCGAGTCAACCCAAGTCAACTCCGTAAAAGTCAACGTTGTCCGTAAAAGTCAACGAAGGCGCAAGCAAAGTCAACGCAAGAAATAGTCAGCTTCGTCAACCCTTGACCTCGATTGCAAGAGTACGGCCTCTGAAATCGAACTCTCCAACAATTTTCGCCCTTTTGACCATGCATTGACCAAAGTCAACGCTGGTCAAACTACCTTCAAACCCCAGTCGCGTAAATTGGCCCTTCCTCTTGGCCGTACAGCTTCCCGACCTTCTTCTTCGTGTCGCGTGGGCCGAACTTATCCTCCAAGGAGCTCGTACTATCTCAGATGGAGAAGAAGATGTGAGTTGTGTTGTGATGAAATGCTCTCCAACTTTGCCTGTATTTATATCCATCATTGGGGTGTGTGACACATCTGCTGGGAGTGTGAAACCTTAAGGCCGACCTGCACATATAATTTATTATGAATAATAAATTCAAAATAAATGTTCTGCTCATCGGATTAAGACATATTATATATGGATTTTACACCTCTCCGAAAGAGGATTCCAACAAAAATATTAGCTTCTTAATCTGAGCATCATAACATGGAGTTTGGACCTAGTTGTCCAAATTTAACACTCCCTCTCAACTAGGGAGAACTCCATCCATCAGTGCAATCAAACATCGTGCGTCATCCCGCCGTAACTTGCTTTGCTGGCCTCTTTATTTCAGAACAAAAGTGGGTCAGTCACAAAGACATCATCCCCCGGCTGACATATTCAGCCCAGAGGTTCGAAACCTCTATCAGACTCACAAAGAGTCTCCAACCAACCTGAAGTTGGTTCATCTGACCCGAAGTCAGGCAGAGGTCCCAGACCTCACTAAACTTGATCTCAGATCAAGTGGTTGGACCGTGCCATCCTAGATAGAGAGTACGACAATCTCCGATGCGTCCATCAGTATTTGCTACTAGTCTCTAGCTTTTCCCACCTCATTGGCCAAATGAGAGGTACTTCCCATGAGCCCTGAACTCAATGGGTAGGATGCATACGGGGCACAGATAAATGAGAGGCGAACCATCTCAATAATCACAAGGGTGGGGCAGAAGCATTATGAGTGCTTATAGCTCCGAGAAGCTATCCCCAAAGCCCCCCAGAGCTCCCAGAGCTCATCGTCCAACAAGACCCACATCATAGGGTCGTTCCACGATACCAAGACTCTCACGGAAGGTTAGGAACTTGACCTTCCTAAGGGGCTTACTGAGAATATCTGCGACCTGCTCATCAGTTCCTATATGATCGAGCCTTACGGCGCCTCGCTGTACCATATCCCGGATAAAGTGGTACCTGATATCAATATGCTTGGATCGGTCGTGGAACACAGGATTCTCAGTCATACGAATCCCACTCTGGTTATCACAGAGTATCACAATGGTATCTAGCACATGTCCAAACAGCTCACTAAAGAGCTTACGCAACCAAACTGCTTCACAACAGGCCATACTTGCAGCAATGTATTCGACCTCCGCGGTGCTCAAAGCCACTAACTTTTGCTTCCTGCTCATCCATGAGATCGAAGCAAAACCAAGATTGAAGCAGCATCCCGATGTGCTCCTACGATCCACCACACGCGGGGCCGCACCCGCATCGGTGATATCCACTGAGTGCAGCCATACTCCCAAGAAGGTATTCCCTCAGCCCATGGTTTATCGTGCCCCGAAGATATCTCAGAAGATTCTTGGCACCAACCCAGTGAAAATGATGAGGCTCAACCATCTGTTGACTCAAAGTGTTCACTGCAAAATATATATCTGGTCGGGTGTTCACTAACAACATCAAAGCTCCTATGAGTTGACGATACTCAGTAGAATTGGCCAAGATAGGCCCAGCAGCGCTGCCACTCAACTTCTTGAAGTTGAGTTCCATCGGTGTTGACACGGACTTGCAGTCCACCATACCAAATCTCTCTAGAAGTTTCACAATGTATTTTCCTTGAGAAAGGAAAATCTCTCCAGGTCTCTGCCAGACCTCCAGGCCTAGGAAGTAGTACATCAGTCCTAGGTCCTTCATCTCGAACTCAGCAGCGAGCTCCCTCTTACATTGATGAATGAGAGGGTCAGCACCTGTCAAGAAGAGGTCATCCACATACAGCACTAGAATGAGAGGCTTCCCCTGCACAACCTTGAAGTAAAGGTTCGGATCAGCATTACTTCGAGTGAAGCCCAGCTTCATCAAGTAACTATCCATCCTCTCGTACCAAGCTCTGGGTGCTTGCTTTAAGCCATAGAGGGCTTTCTTCAACCTGCAGACATGAGTGTCTCGATCCTGAACTTCAAATCCCAGAGGTTGTTCTACATACACCTCTTCCTTTATTGCACCATGCAGAAAAGCGGTCTTGACATCCATCTGATGAAGACTCCATCCTTGCGTAGCAGCAAGGGCTATGATTGATCGAATGGTGGCATATCGTGCCACAGGTGCAAATATGTCATCATAGTCTATTCCTTCCTTTTGAGAGAAGCCACGGGCAACAAATCTTGCCTTGAACTTTTCAGCACTCCCATCAGATCCATGTTTGATCTTGTAGAGCCATTTCGCGATGACAACTGATTTGTCCTTCGGTCTCGGGACCACATCCCAGACATCATTCTTCATAATGGACTCATATTCTTCGTGCATAGCATCCTTCCAGACTTGATGCTTTACGGCTTCCTCAAAAGATCCAGGTTCAGATTGTACAATAGTACTCATGGCAACTAGATACCCTTGGTATCTACACGGCTTCTTGCTTTCTCGGAATGTCCCCCTCGCGCATGACCTCAAAGACTTCGAGGGTGTCCCCGAGCCATGATGGTCTCTTCGATGAGATGGATCAATAGGGTCCATCGTCCTTCAATATTGCATTGTCTCATCCTCGCGTTCTTCTTGATTTCCCGGTGCCTTTCTTGATGATGTCGGTATCTTGGAAGACTTGCCGACTTTCTTCATGGAAGCATCTTCGTCAAAAGTGACATCATGGCATATCTCTACTTCCCTTTGACCAGGTACATAGACTCTATAGGCCTTAGAAGTCTCACTGTAGCCCACAAACATTCCTTTCTTCCCAGAAGCATCCAGCTTACTTCTCTTTTCTTTCGGCACATGAAACTTTCGACACATGAAAATAAACAAGACATCCAAAAATTCTAAAATGTGAGACATCGGGTTTCTTACCAGTGAAAACCTCTTCGGGAGTTTTGGAGTCTAGAGCGGAATGAGGGCATCGGTTTTGAATGTACACAGCAGTATTTGCAGCTTCTCCCCACATAAACTTTGGTAGACCCTGGTCACATAGCATGGCACGGGCAGCTTCCACAATGGTCGTGTTCTTTCGTTCAACAATGCCATTCTGCTCAGGAGTATAGGCAGTAGTAGTCTCCCTCTTAATGCCAGCTTCTCTGCAAAAGTCCTTTAACTCATTTGACTCATATTCAGTGCCATTGTCGGTCCTCAAAATCTTGATCTTCTTCCCTGTCATATTTTCCACCAAGGCTTTGAAGGTACGGAACCACATGAAAGCCTCATCCTTCTTCTTCAAGAAGTATATCCAGGTTTTGCGGGAGAAGTCATCAGTGAATGTCATATAGTAAGAACATTCTCCCAGGGATGTCACGGGTAGCATACCAGATAGATCAGAATGGACCAGTTGCAAAATATCAGATGTCTTTGTGACACTTGAGGGGAAAGGTCCCCTTGTATGCTTTCCTTCGGCACAACCCTTACATACACCTTCATGATTATTTCCAAAGTCGGGCATCCCTGTCACCACCTTCCTTGCTTCGGGAAGGGCCTTGTAATGAAGGTGTCCAAACCTTCGGTGCCATAGTTCGGTTTGTCGGATAGTATCACAAGTCATTGCTCCCAGCGGACTTCCTCCAACCTGGTAGAGTGTGTCAACTCTAAAACCAATCGAGATAGCTTCCTTGAAGCTCTTCTTCCACATGAGCACCTTTCCATCAGAGAATGTTACATTGAACCCTTTGTCTTCCATGGCTGATACAGACACAAGGTTCTTCTTCAATTTTGGTACATAGAGTACATCTTGCAAATGTAGGATTTGTCCTTGAGACAAGTGGAGGGTCACAGTCCCTGTCCCTTTCACGGGGCATGTGGCATTATCTCCAAGGATAATTTCTAGATTAGTATCCCTCTCAACCATGTCAGAGAGTGCTTCCTTGAATCCAATGATGTGTCTTGAGGCACCACTATCTATCAGCCAGACATCCATAGTGTCGGGCGGAGATGTAGCAGAGAGAGCAGATACAAGAATATACTCATTTCTTTTATCAACAGCATTAGACTCCTCATACCTGGAGTTTCTAGACCTTTTAGAAGGTTGATTGTTTCCACCAGAGGGAGCCTTCCTCTTTCCTTTAGATCCGTCGTTTCTTCGATTCCCATTCCTCCGGTTGTTGTTGTTATCATCACTATCGGGAGAATCCTTCTTGAAGGGACATTCTCTAGCATAGTGACCAGGCCTATGGCAAGTGAAACACTTACCCTTCTTTTCTTGAGTCCTTGTTCTTCCTTTGTCCTTAGGACCACCAGAGTTCTTCTTTCGAGAATGAGTACCATAGGCAGCATTTCTGTCATTTTCGAATTCCTTCATTCTTGTTTCTTCTTGCATACATCTAGACAGAAGCTCGTCAAAGTTAGGAATGGTATTATTATTGAGAATGGTAGTAGTGAATACTTGCCATTCATATGGGAGTCCTCCAAGTGCGGTGAGAACCATCTCACGATCGGCTATTGTCTCCCCAATGGCCAGCAGATTGTTCCTTGTTTCGGTCAATTTCAGAAAGTAAGCTTGAACAGACTCATCCCGGCCCTTCTTCATATTCTTCAACTTATTCTTGAGGAATAGCACTTGGTTTACATTGTTTACTTTGAACATAAGGATCAATTCATCATACATCTCCTTGGATGTGCCTAGCTCAGATATGTAGGCAGCCAGACTTTTATGTATGGATTCTCGGATCATCAGCTTTGCTTTGATCTCCCCCTTCTTATACTTGTTTTTAGCAGCAGCGGTAGCATTGGATGGAGGTTCTTGAATCTTACCCAGTACATGATCCAAGAGATCATGGTCTTCCAATTTGAGATCTAATATCATCTTCCAGGCATGGAAGTCATCCCTACCAGTCAGCTTGTCATTCTCCTTGAATTCAAAACTTGTGGAACCCATATTCTTTGATGGTGATTGCTAGAGATAGGGCTTGTCTTCACCTCACCTCTGATACCATGTAAATTTTTGTAGATGTTCTATGCTTGAAGCAACTTTACTTTTCTTACAGCAATCACACAAATAGTTAAGTAAAATGTTGATAGAACATATAAGTGGATCTTATAGAAGACAAACCAGAAACAGAAAAATGTGATGGTGCGTTACGGCGGTCAACAGGATGCTTCAACCAGCAAAGTCTCCTTGATCAGCCAACCCAGAATGTGTCACAACAATCCTCCAATCAGCTATCGAGTCAACCCAAGTCAAATCCAGAAAAGTCAACGCTGTCCAGAAAAGTCAACGCTGGGCAGCAAGCTAAAAGTCAACGCAGCAACAGTTTGGTCAACCTTTTGACCTCGATTTCTATGCCAATGTGTACGGCCTCTCAAAATCGAACTCTCCAACAATTTTCAGCCCTTTCGGACCATGCGTTGACCAAAGTCAACGCTGGTCAAACTTCGTTGGAAACCGTAGCTGCAGAAATTTCGTCCTTCCTTTCAGCCGTACAGATTCGTCCTTCTTCTTCACACGTGTGGGCTGAACTTATCCTCCAAGGAGCTCGTACTAAATCAGATGAGAGAAGAAGATGTGTGTTGAGTTGATGTGAAATGCTCTCCATCTTTGCCTGTATTTATATCCATCATTGGGGTGTGTGACACATCTGCTGGGGGTGTAAAACCTTAAGGCCGACCTGCACATATAATTTATTATAAATAATAAATTCAAAATAAATGTTCTGCTCATCGGATTAAGATATATTTTATATGGATTTTACACGTCTCCGAAAGAGGAATCCAACAAAAATATTAGCCACTTAATCTGAGCATCACAACATGGAGTTTGGACCTAGTTGTCCAAATTTAACACTAATTTAGTATAGGACATTGAAATTTCTTTATTGATTTAAGAACTTGTAGTTTTTGTAAAGTGTCGATCACTAAGTTCTAAGGAAACCTTAGCTTTCTGTCTCTAAAGTTTATTCTAGGGATAAAATTGGAAGCCCTAGAACTAATATTTTGAAAAATGACTTGGGGTTTAAAAATTTCTAGCTTATATATATATATACTTGTATATTTCTATGGTACTAATCATACAAGTGTTATAGATACATATAAGCAATAATGAGCTTCTTCAAAAAGACGTCCATCTCACTAAAGGAGCTTACAACTAGAATTCAAAAAGGAGAAAGAAGCGTCAAAAGGAAACACTACAAGGTTTGTAAAAGAAGCAAGGTATGTAGAAAGTCTTCTTCATTGAAAGTATGATCATTTTAAGTTTATCTGCTTGATATTACAAACTCTCTCATGTCTAGGTTTCCGAATCATACAGATTCTTGTTAATGTAATTAATCTCTTAATTAAATCTACTTTGTTTATAAAACCCTAATCTTAGGATTCACCATAAAACCCTAACCTAAGGGCTATGTCACAGGGTTCGCCGAACCTGAAGCTTGAGGTTCGAAATTCGGTGAACCTAAAAAAAAATTTCGAATTCGATCAGGTTCGCCGAACCTGAATGCCGAACCTGGTGTCGAACCTAATGCCGAACCTAATCGAACCTAAAGGCGAACCTAATCGAACCTAAAGGCGAATTTTATGATTTCTTTTCCATGAAGTTCGATTTTAATAAATTTTATGACTTTTTTAACATAAATTATCATTTCTATATTTAACAAAGTCCATTTTTACTAATAAAAATTTGTTATTCATAGTTTTTACTAATCAAAATTCGTTATTAAGTTATTCATGTGTTTTTACTAATCAAAATTCGTACTCATAGTTTTATAATTTATTAATTTATTTTGATTTATTTTATTTTATGCCATATATATATATATTGAAAAATATATATAGTCGAACCTAATGTCGAACCTCATTACGAACCTCATCGGAAAATTCGAATTCGAATCGAACTTAATCGTTGCAAAACTCGAATTCGAACCCGAACCGTGTGACATAGCCTAAGGGTATGTCGATGCTAATATGGAAATCCTACTCTACTTAGGGTCATTGATGAAATCTAGAAAATACTATTCTTTTGATGTTTAGGGCTTTGGTATAATGAAAACCCTAGTCCTTTAGAGTTTGTTGTATTGAAGCCCTAGATCTTTAGGGTTCAGTAAATTAGGGTTTATGAGCAAAACCCTTATAATACCTATAGTAAGCTCCTAGGAATGAAACCCTAGGTGTATATTTATCTGTCTGATCAAAACCCTACCCTGACCAAATTGTTGATGTATTGATATTTGTGTCTTGGGTTTGCCTGATAGATATTGTTGTGATATGCTTGTGCATGATTATGAAATCCTAGATATATATATATATATATATATATATGCTAACCTAATTGTTGATTCTACAGTTTGTAACAAATCCCTAGTAGAAGTTTGATATTCTAGGATATAATGATATTGTTTCCAATAGGAGTTGGTTATATCGTTGAAACCTTAGATTGTGCTATGACTGGTTTTGATTAGTGACTCAAAGATGGATTCTAGGGTTTGCATATATCATAGTAGAGTCTGTCATATCTCTGAAAGTAATTTTGAGGCCATAGATATAATGAGACTGATATCTTGATTGAGTTACTTTAAGTTTTAATGATGTCATCTAGGGTTTATAACAAAACCCTAGAAAGAAGTTGAAGTATAGAAGTATGTGTCTCTTGTTGATTATGAACCTAACTAAGTTTAGGTATTTGATGTCTAAAGTCTAATGCTTCCATTATTGTATGATTCTGATATAGTTAACTTCATATGTATTTGGTTGTACTTGCTATTAAAGTTTCGTCGGTACACAATCTTCAAGCTAATGAAGATCCTCGTATAAGCATGATGAAGAAAGCGATAAGATCAAGATGACCTTGATAAGAAGGAATGAAGCCATGAAAGACTCTCTGATGTTATAGAAAGTAGTTTATCTCCCTAAGTTAAGAGGGAGCCTGTCATGATAGTCATGGTGGACACCTTGAAGTTGAAATCAGAGAATGAATGCACCTACAAAGTATTAAGGTTATCTTAGTGTTGTTGAAGAAATTAAAGAAGAAAAGATTCTGACTAGTTGCATATGAATAAAGTGGCATCAAGATGATTGAAGACCCCAAAGATTTGTGTTTACTTACATGTATTTGAAATTTTGTTACTGATTGGGGTTGTGTCTCTACAGGTAAATATCTCCTCATAAGGTCAAAGTTTTGGAAGCATGTTTGTACTAGTAATTTAGTCGATAAGCATTCTTGATTTATTTGATGTTACCGATCTAATTGATCGAGAGAGATTTGATGTTATCGATTTAAATAATCGGTAGTGTTGAGGCATCGTGTGTAATACAAAATTCCTGGGAGGACATCTGGCCGACCTGTGTGTTGATGTCTGATCACGAAGTAGGAATAGTGTCGTTGGTCATAGAGCTCTGACCTTGGATACGCACCAAGATCCCTGAGTTGACGATTGGTAAGTAAGCACAGTGGCTGAAAGCTTTTGTCCATCTTTGTCCCACCCAGATAGATTACCCTAGTCAGGAATCTAGTCTCTAGCACTAAGTGTGCTACAACTCTTCGTGGTTCATTTTGGAGATCTTCCATGTGCCTCTATAAATATAGGTAATTATGAATACCTCCCTAGTTAAGAGGGAGCATTGAAGAATGTAACTAGTGTCGGTCTTCATAATTGTACGTGAGTCATGATGTAATATATTTGTCAAAAGAAATTTATTATTATTATTATTAATTTGACTTATTAAAGCATGGGTTCCATGCTTGAGTCAATAGTCAGGTCAAGCCTCCATTGTAGGCTTCTAGGATTTTTCTATTGAGTCAAAGTCAAAATTTGATGTAATAAACACTTCTTGGGAACATGATAGAAAAGAATATTTAAGTGCCACCTCTCCTCCATCAAGTCGGCCTTTGTCACCTTGCAAGTCGGCCAAAAAGTAATCTTTTACTCATGTTAGTTCATTCACACGCAGCAACAGCTATAAATAACCATGTGTACTCGGCTAGTTCAAGAAACAGTCAGTCAAGTTCGGAGATCACAGAAAAGTAGCTTGGATTCACATAACCGAAACATTACTACAAGACTGTAGTATAAAGTCAAGGAACAAAACTCTATTACAGAAAGGTCAAGTCTGAAGCTTATTATTGCAAGAAGTCGAAGTCTTTATTATTGCAGGAAGTCGTAGTCTTTGTAATTACAGGAAGCCAAAGTCTCTATGATTGCAAGATGTCAATAAGGACGCAGATGTCAAGAAGGAACAAATTTGAAGATTTGTTCTTGAAGAAGAATATGTCAAAGGCTGACTTGATGGATGGAGAGAAGTTCGGGTTAAGCTCTTGGTTGTCTCACTGTCATATGAATCTACTGAAGGAAGAGTTCTTGACTAGGTTTTCCCCTACCTAGGGGTTTTTCCTTTGATGTATGCCTACATCTTGCGTCATCTTTTGTTTATTGTTTGGCATTTATTTTGATGAATGAAAAACATAAAAAGAACTAACAAGCACATAAGAATCTTCACAAGTAAATGTCAAAGATCTATGAGAAATATAATGCCCTAAGATTTCTCAACACTTTGAATAACATCTTTCTCAGATTCTTGCAAGTCAATAAGCACTTTCCTTTGTTGATTTCATGATTTATGGATTGCAGAGGCATTTTTAGCAAATTTCAATGGCTTCAGTACATCCGTAGTGCTCAACTTAGCCAACTCCACCTTTCATCTAGCTCAAATTGGACTAAAATAGCTGCATAGATCGCAAACTTGATTTTCCTTTTAATTTACAGGTTTAATAAGAGAAAAAGTTTTATTACAAATTTCTAATCAATTCTTTGTAAAAAAATCGTTTTCTAATCAATTTATATGTGTGCATGTGTGGCTTTTGCTTCACCACCAAAAGTGGGTAACCCATAAGAGAAATCTTCTCCTCATTTGACAGCTAGCCAGCCAACAGCGCTATAATGGTCAGCACATAGTAGTATGCCATAATTCTCCACCTATTGCTCCAGTCAGGGCTCTCTCCCATCTGGCATTCTTCTTGAAGGAAGGTGGGTCACCTATCTAGCATCAACAAGTACTCTAACCATTCTAGCAATCATGTGCTTTCATTTAGTGTTATAGGCTTATAAATATGGATCACAGGGTAAACTAAATGATTGACCAATCTCAATTGTATCCTTGTTACCACACTTCATTCAAGAAGTTAGTCTTTGACTTTAGTCAAATGAAGCCTTAATGTGTAGGAAGAGCACTAGTGAGGAGGCATTGATTGATGTAGCATGTCCAAGGTAATCCACACTTACTACTTTCCATCTATCCCAATTATCCATCTCCATCATTTGGGTTGATAGTTATTGGTGATTGGAAATTGCACCCTTTATCAACATTCCTGAGTCAAGGCCCATAAACATGGTCCAAGAAGTGAATCAGCTAAAAGAATGATAGAAGCATATGAAGCGACAAGGAAAGAAAATGTCAAAATGAAAAATATGCATGGGACATATTTAGCATGTGTGCAAAATCCTAGCATGAGCTCTATCCCCTTTTATTAGCCATCACCCAGATTCTCAAGTATTCAATGCTTCATCTAAATGAAAGGAACTCATGAATGTCCCAACCCCAATGAGTGAGAAACTGTTATATCCAAACGGTTATTTGTAAAGCATAAAAGCAAGCATGGACTCCTAAGATATGCACCAAATAAAGGAAAATCATTAAAATAAAAGTCGCACCAAAGGGGTGGAACTTGGAAGATGCAGGCCAAGGAAAAGGGTAACTCGTGCCACCATGATTGCTCCCTCCTTACATCACTATACCCTAGATGTTGGACCCCATTAAATGGTCTCATGCTTGTGGCATTTGCCTTGAAGTCTCTCCCATTCCATGTACATTATCTCTCACACGCCTATGGATTGACAAGCCAACTTCGGACATGTCACTTCCCCTTAGGGACTGGAAACACCTAATAGGGTTGTTGACCTAACCATCCCTAGCATAAGTGAGGTAACTTGTTTACAAGTTCTGATCTAATTAGACATTTGAAGGTGAGTTTTGTGTGAAGTATTTATGAGCCCCTAGCATTAGATATGGTCCACTTTGATGCTTTAGTGGTTTTATGTCCCTAATGAAGCTAATCTCACTTGATCTTTAGAGGTTTTGTTCAAGCAGAGGTCCAGTGATGGATAGCTTGATTCCACTTCAGCACCTTCCAGAGGTTCTTATTTTAATTAACCACTAAATGGTTGGAGAAAGGTTGTTCAGTTTAAAGTGGTGGCTCATCTTTTGTATCCATGAGATATGGATCTTCCTAGTGATGCTTTGCACTAGGCCCACTAGATTTTGTGGTAACATGCACCATTACACATGCAAGAGCTCCTACATTGATCTGTGTAACCATCCCCCATACCTCTATAGTCCTTTGTGCTACCAACAATCATCATGAGGGGTTGTTTCTTGCTAGTGGTCTCTGGCACTGTGGTTACTATAACCTATGAGCTTCTCTACATACATCATATGGCTCCAAGCATCAACCCCCTCACTTGTGGTCTCAGGTGTGGACACATTCATCAATGCTCTTCCTAACAATTTTCTCACTAGATATCTTTATGTTGTACACTCAAACACCCACCAACCATGGTATGTTCCTTCCGACAAGCACCATGCAACACCCACTACAAACCATGGCCATGTGGTCTCATACCAAGTGGTTTCCATTTGGAGCTAATTATGCAGTATGCTTGTTAACGCATCAACAATAAGCACAGTGACACATGGCACTTCTACAAGGTATCATACGAAACGCACATGGACTAGGCCTCTACCACATGAACAATTTGCATAGTTAGTAATCCAATCAATTGTATGAGATTCTACAATGTGGTAACTCCTTGCCACATCATCAAGTCTAGGGAAATTTCAAGCCTCCTACATAATGGTACACATTGTTTCTGAAAATTGTGCCTTTTAGTTTTTAATAAATCTCAATTTTGTCAAAAACATAGGCCTTGCCATCTTACAAACTTCAAACGGATATAACGCATTTATTTTAGCTATGTTTATGTGATTTTTTTGTAACTTGCTTCATTCACCTAGTTTTCAGATTTGCAATCAAATTTGATAAATCTTGCAATGTTACCTCAACTTTGGCTTTAACATCATCAAAATGACTTCTTAGTTTGTCAATGTTTCTCAACTAAATAGTCCTAATCGCAGTTATTAGAAATCAACCAATCAACTCCCAAAAGCCTATACCAGAAATATTAAAATAAAAAAAAATAAAAATTGGAACACAATACAACTCAACCAAAAATACATAAGAAAAATCAATTTTTGAAAACAAAAAACACGTATTCATGTGCATCCACATGAATCCAAAATATTATACAAATTTTCTAATGTATATGGCAAATAAGGGTGCATATAACCAAAATAGCATAGTTTGCAATCCACCTCTTAACCAAAATGCGTCAATAAGGAATAGCTGTAGAAATTTTATAACCCAACCCCAGTTTTCAGTTTCTCCTTATTTCTCCCATAAAGTTAAATGCCCATTCCCATAGCCATACATTCAACAAGCTGGAAAAAATAAATATTTTCTGAAAACACAAATTTTGGAAATTTCACATTGCTGAAATGCAGAAATAAAACTCAGAAAAAATAAATTAGCCACACATAGAATTTTGACACGCTGATTTTTAGTCAACTTCACCCTGGAAAAACCCCCTACAACTCTTGGGGAAAACCAGTTCGAAAGCTGCTTCTTATTTCCGATAAATGCTTTTATAGTGGACAGCAAAACACAGAAAAATTACAGCAAATACAAAACCCACTTATCTCGATTTCCGTGTCAACCTCCAACCTTGAAAATCGTGCCAATAGAAAAACAGAAATTTACAGAAAAATTACAGCATTAAATGTTGTACTTGCACCCTCGAAAAACGTGCCAGAATCTGCTTGTACAGACTGTACGGATTCTACACGAAAATGTACAGCAGCCCCTCCTCGATTTTTGAGCCCTGAAACAGCCTCGAAATTCATGCCCTTTGTTGTTGATATCTGTTCCTCGAAAGCTGCATTTTACCTTGCCTCGAAATGTATGCAACCTTGTTGTACGGATTTCTTGTCTCAGTAAACATGCTAATAAATGTTGCTATACGGAAATGCTGCCTTGGGAAATGTGCCCTCCTACTGTACGGATTTGTTGTGTCTCTATTGTTGTTCTCTCTCCGCTCAGAAATTTCCCTTCAGCTTTCTCTCCTCCTCTCTCAATCTGCTCATGAAAGAATTGAATGACATTTTCCCTCATTTTCCTCCTTTAACCTAACCCTAAGTGACTTTTGGAGAATCCCTGAATCCAATGGCTGAGATAGCTTTAGATCTAAGGCTGAGATTAAATGCTCATTTAAATCTCACTTTCTATTTTTTAATTCACCCCACTTTAATAAAGACCCACTTAGTCATTTATTTCCAAAGTCACTTTTCCTTTCTAATTTTACATTGACTTTATTAAAGTCACTTTAAAATTATACTTTAGTAACTTTATCACTTAAAGTCACTTTTAAATTAGATTTGACTTTATAAAAATTATAAAGTCACTTTAGGAGAAAAATTAAATTCTTTTGGACACTTTTCCCTAGGCCAAAGATCAAAGGCTTAGGGAACCACCTGTCCTCCGGTACCAAATTTCAACACTCCCTCTTACCGAGGAAGGTGTTCCTCACCACACCCATCTTGTCTCTGAAGTAGACATGCTTGCCCCGTGGTAAAGCTTTGGTAAGAATATCTGCAACCTGCTCATCAGTGGGAATATACTCAAGCTTCACAGCTCCCTTCTGAACATAGTCTCTGATGAAATGATATTTGATCCCGATATGCTTTGACCTGTCATGAAATACTAGATTCTCCGTGAGTTTAATGCAACTCTGATTATCACAGTAAATCAGTGAAGGTCTCAATGGCTGACCAAATAAGCCAAACAACGTCTTGCGAAGCAGGATGGCCGCACAACTAGGAAGCTGGCATTTGCCATCTACTACTTGGCGAACTCAATGCTATTATTTGCGCTGCTTTGGTGAACACGACACCAGCACAACAGAACCCGACCCAAAACAACACCTAAAGTGCTCTTCATCGAGCTTCTGACTGCCCAATCGGAATCGATGTAACGTGCCAATCTCCTCCATCTCCACCTATAATCCAGAACATAATCCATTGTCCCCTACAAGTACCGCAAAATGTGTTTTGCAGCAACCCAGTGCACCCTCCTGGGCTCACACATGAACTGGCTCATCGTGTTGACTGCAAAACATATATCTGATCTGGTGTTGACCAAATACATCAAGGAACCAATCAATTGTCTATACAAAGTGGGATCCACCAACTCGGAATCTGAAGCATGAAGCTTCTTCCAGTTGGTGATCATCGGTGTCGACATGGGTCTACAATCTTCCATGTGGAATCTGCCAAGGATGTCCACAATATACTTCCCCTGCCCCAGGAAGAAATGCCCCTCCTCCTGCCACACCTACAAACCCAAAAAGTAATGCATCAAGCCAATGTCCTTCATCTCAAACTCCGACGCAAGATCTCTCTTGCAGTGCTCTATGAGTCTCTCTGCACCCGTAATGACCAAGTCATCCACATACAGCACCAGAATGAGAGGCTCGTCGCCTATCACAATAAAGTAAAGGTTTGGATCTGCCTCACTCTTTGTGAAACCCATCTCCTGCAAGTATGTATCTATCCTAGAGTACCAAGCTCTAGGAGCTTGCTTCAGGCCATAAAGGGCCTTCTTCAGTCTCCACACATGGGACTCCTTCCCATACACCGCAAAGCCCTGTAGCTACTCAATGTACACTTCCTCCTGTATGAAGCTATTGAGAAATGCGGTCTTCACATCCATCTGGTGGATCTCCCAACCCATCTCTGCTGCTATCGATATGATGGAGTGAATCGAAGTATATCGAGCCACGAGAGCGAAGGTCTCCTCATAATTTACTCCCGCTACCTGGGAGAACCCTCTAGCCACAAACCTTGCTTTGAATTTCTCAATGCTACCATTTGCAGCATGATTTACCTTGTAAAGCCATCTAGAAGTAACCACGGATTTTCCCTCAGGCCTCGGCACCAACTCCCAAACATCATTCTTCATGGTAGAAGAATACTCTTCCTGCATGGCCTCTCTCCAGACCTGTTGGCTAACTGCCTCCTCATAGCTAGAAGGCTCAGAGTCAACAATGTTGGCAACCATTGCCATATAGCTACAAAACCTATCAGGTGGTCTGCTCTCTCTGACCGGCCTCTTAGGCCAGCAACAGATGTGGCCTCTCTCAAGGTATCCTGAAGCCACTTGGGCTTCCTCTTCCCTGAGCTCACTTCTCCCATCGGAGAATGAAACTCCTCCTCCTCCTCAGGAGCCTGAACTCCTGACTGTCTGCCTGTTGTCCTCCTACCTGAACCTGAACCTGTAGATGCTGAAGTACCATGTGAACTGTCCATCAGTGGACTCCCTAGTGAACTGCTCTGCATGTTGCTCGAAGCACCACCCCTCTGACTCTGCAAGCCACTGCTCACTGATGGACCTGACACTGTAATCGATGTACCTCCAGATCCTCCTGATCCCTGCCCACTGGATCCTTGTGCCTGACTCAGTTGCTCCTGAGGGTCTCGCCGATCCAGATACTCTAACTCTCGTGACCTCCTGAAAGCCCTGTCCTCGTCGAACTTCACATCCCGCCTGACAACTCTCCTCTATGCGGGAATAGAAATCCGAAAGGCTTTCGAGGTCTGACTGTAGCCCACAAAGATACCCTTCTCTGCGGTGGGCTCTAGCTTGGTCCTCTTCTCCTTGGGTACGTAGGAGTATGCAATACACCCAAAGATACGAAAGTGACGAACATCAGGCTTTTTCCCAAAAAAAGCCTCCTCCGGAGTCAGATGCCCCAAGGCACGATGCGGACTCCTGTTCTACAAATATACAGCAGTGTTGCAGGCCTCTGCCCACAAAAACAATGGTAACCCCTGATCATGTAACATGGCTTTGGCAGCCCCAACGATGGATCTGTTCTTCCTCTCCACAACCCCGTTCTGTTGGGGGTTGTAAGGAACTGTGAACTCCCTCCTAATGCATGCCTCCGCACAATACTCAACAAACTCACCAAGGGTGTACTCTCCTCCATTGTCCAACCTTAGAGACTTGATCTTCTGACCTGTCTTGAGTCTCCACAAGAGCTCTGAACTCCTGAAAACGCTTGAAGACCTCACTCTTGGTCTTCAAGAAATAAATCCAGGTCCTCCTAGAGTGATCATCAATGAATAAAACATAACACTCATATCCACTCAGGGAAACATGAGACATCCGACCGCTCACATTGGAATGAATCAAATCAAGTATTCCAATCGCTCTGTTGTCACTGCTGAGAAAAGGGGATTTGGAAAACTTGCCCATAGCACATCCTATGCATGTATCAAAGTGATCAATACTGAAATCTGGCACACCTGTAGTGATCTCTCGCAATGTCCTCAAGGCTCCATGATACATGTGCCCCATCCTACGGTGTCAAATCTCACACAGCTCTAAACTGCTAGCTCTGCTGCCGATACTACTTCTCAATGCCAAAAGGGGCTGAAACGCAAACTTGTACACATTTGCATGGCGTACACCTATCACTCTAGCTGAATCAACTGGAACGCCCCTGGGATATATCAGCACCTGTCCTCTCCTGAACAATATATCATATCCTCTGTCCTCCAATGTTGAGACGGATATGAGGTTCTTCCTCATCCCTGACACATATAGAACATCTGACACCTTCAAGGGAGGTTTGGGTTCCCTATCAAATGTCAATGTCCCCACACCGACTGCTCTAACAACACTGTCATCTCCGAGTACTACCTCTATATCAGTGCCTCTCTGAAAGCTCTGAGAAGTACTCACGGACTCCTGTCATATGACATGAAGCCCCACTGTCAACATACCAGATACCTGATGATGCTCCGCTAGTGGACGAAAATGCACACTCCCTCTCAACCTTCGTGGCAGGTGATCCTGCACTAGTGGACTCACAAGCAATGAACCCAAACTCCCGATCAAAGCTATCCGAAAAGTCCTTTATCTCTGTTGATGCTGCCATGCTCTGGTTCTTCCCCTTCTTCTTCTTCTCCGGACACACAACTGCATAGTCTCCCATCCTCTGACAATTCCAACACTTCACCTTGGCATAGTCCTTCTGCGTGTTCCCCTGTTTACCTTTACCTTTGTCTTTGCCCCCACCACCACTTGTGGAAGCTTGCTTCTTTCCCTTGCCTTTCTTGCCTCCTGCCAACAGTGCTACATCTTCATCCTACTCAACTAGTTTGGCTGCCCCAAGCGAACCCAAACTCCCAGTCAAAGCTATGTGAAAAGTCCTCTATCTCTGTTGATGTTGCCATGCTCTAGTTCTTCCCCTTCTTCTTCTTCTCCAGACACACAACTGCATAGTGTCCCATCCTCTGACAATTACAACACTTCACCTGGGAATAGTCCTTCTGTGTGTTCCCCTGTTTACCTTTACCTTTGCTTTTGCCCCCACCACCACTTGTGGAAGCTTGCTTCTTTCCCTTGTCTTTCTTGCCTCCTGCCAACAGTGCTACATCCTCATCCTGCTCCACTGGTTTGACTGCCCCAAGCTGGCTTTTTCTGATTTTTGTCTGTATCCAATCATCCCAAAACCTCTCCCAAGTGGGAAGGGTCTCACGTGCACAAACCCCATCAGCAAAGTTCAGCCATGAACTGGGAAGGTCATTCACTGCAATCCGCACCAACTCAGTAGGTGGAATGACCTCTCCAACTGCTACCAATGTATCTCTCACATTAGTAATCTTTGTGAGATATCCAGCTGCGTTATCAGTCTTACCCATCTTAATGGTCTTGAGCTTCTCCTTTAAGACCATTTTCTTGTTTTCATTGGTACTCTGGTAGATTGGTCAATGCTGTCCACATCTCATGCGCATATCTCTTTCCTCTCACATGAGGAATGCAATGGTCTTTGATTCCATCAAGAATCAATCTCTTACCCTTGTTATTCTTCTTATAACTGAACAACATTAGTAGGGACATTAACAGCGTTTTGTGCGGTATGCACCATGATATCCCACACTTCTGCCTCCTCAAAGATGCTCTGCATTCTCTCCTTCCATACACTGTAGTTACTATGCCCATTCAACCTATCCTCCACCCTCAAGCCCAAAGACATGCTTGTTGTCCTAATAAACTAAAAATAACACTGTTGTAGTAAAGGCACTGTTTTCTGTGTGAAAACTCAGCTTGCTGTAATTTTTCTTCTTGTTGTCCCAAACTGCACTTTTCAGCGAAATAGCTTCGATACCATGTAGAAATTTGATAACCCAACCCCGGTTTTCAGTTTCTCCTTATTTCTCCCATAAAGTTAAATGCCCATTCCCATAGCCATACATTCAACAAGCTGGAAAAAATAAATATTTTCTAAAAACACAAATTCTGGAAATTTCATAGTGCTGAAATGCAGAAATAAAACTTAGAAAAAATAAATTAGCCACACATAGAATTTTGACACGCTGATTTTTTGTCAACTTGACCCTGGAAAAACCCCCTACAACTCTTGGAGAAAACCAGTTCGAAAGCTTCTTATTTCTGATAAATGCTTTTACAGTGAACAGCAAAACGCAGAAAAATTACAGCAAATACAAAACCCACTTATCTCGATTTCCCTGTCAACCTCCAACCTTGAAAATCGTGCCAACAGCAAAACAAAAATTTACAGAAAAATTACAGCGTTAAATGTTGTACTTGCAGCCTCGAAAAATGTGCCAGAATCTGCTTGTACGAACTGTACAGAAATCTATACGAAAATGTACAGTAGCCCCTCCTCGATTTTCGAGCCCTGAAACAGCCTCAAAATTTGTGCCCTTTGCTGCTGAAATCTGCTCCTTGAAATTTGCATTGTACCTTGTCTCAAAATGCGTGCAACCTTGCTGTACGGATTTTCTGTCTCAGTAAACGTGCCAATAAATGCTACTGTACGGAAATCTGCCCTGCTGCTGTAAGGATTTGTTGTGTCTCTATTGCTGCTCTCCCTTTGCTCAGAAATTTCTCTTCAGCTTTCTCTCCTCCTCTCTCAATTTGCTCATGAAAGAATTGAATAACCTTTTCCCTCCTTTTCCTCCTTTAACCTAACCCTAAGTGACTTTTGGGGAATCCCTAAATCCAATGGCTGAGATAGCTTTAAATCTAGGACTGTGATTAAATGCTCATTTAAATCTCACTTTCTATTTTTTAATTCACTCCACTTTAATAAAGACCCACTTAGTCATTTATTTCCAAAGTCACTTTTCCCTTTCTAATTTCACATTGACTTTATTAAAGTCACTTTAAAATTAGACTTTAGTAACTTTATCATTTAAAGTTACTTTTAAATTAGATTTGACTTTATAACTTTATAGAGTCACTTTAGAAGAAAAATTAAATTCTTTTGGACACTTTTCTCTAGGCCAGAGATCAAAGCCTTAGGGAACCACCTGTCCTCCAATAACCAAATTTCAACAATAGCCTCTAGAGTCCAGAAAAAGTTTATGAAACATCAAATAACTAAAAATCACCAATATCACTCCCTAAGCATTAAAATAAGATAGAGCAGTTATGATAGACTACATAACTTAGTGAAGACTACATATTCATTAAAGTCATGATAGAGCAGTTCAAAAATCAATGTTATCAATATCGGAATACATAGAGAGCATGGTGCTCCTAATTAAATGTCAGTTCTACACCATCATAATTGATAGAATTTAGTGGAAGCATCGTAATCCTACCAATCCTACAATTCTACTTTCTCCATATGAAGTCCAATGAGATTGGAACCACTCTGAAACAACTTTTTAATTTAAGAATTTAATATTGCATTATTTACTAGTCATATTTTGTGCTTCACTTTGCTTTTTTTCTAATTAAAGTTTTGTCATCCCTAGCCACAACATATGGAACCAATTGATTAAGTGCTTTAATATTTTGTGCTTATCTTAACAGTTTTCTTTTTCTTTTTTAATTTGAGTTTTTGTGGTCCCTAGTGACATATGGAAAACCAGTTGGTTCAGTGCCTTAAGGTTGGTTTCGCCATGGAACTAACCAACTCAAAATGAAACTAGTCATTTCCACTCTGAAACCCTAACCAAACTAATATGGCCCCAAAACAAGTCAAACTGACCAGTTTTGTTAGTTTTGGTCAATTTTTGATAACATTGGTTCTAATTACTAAATTTGTATAACACATAAAGAGAAGCAGGATTGCAATCATAGTGAGAAAGCAAAAATCTTCTTATAAAGAGTTACAAGTGAGACGAGTTACATTGTATAAATTGTTTGAGTAACCCCAAAAGCTAACAACATGGTATTAGAGATAGTTTGAAGCATTTTGGAGTTAGCATTGTATCTAATGGTTGGAAACATATCATTCACTAATCACACAATGATATACTATTTTGTATGAAGAATAACGAATACACAATAGAAATATCGTAAAAAAATAATAGAAAAAAATGTGAGATAATAATTTAATCATATTTGATATGTTGAGGGCAAATACATAAAAGGGGGAGAATGTCTTGTATCACAAGTCACGCACACATAATTTATCCATTAAGACATAATTCAACCTAATAATTCCTAAGCAATTATTTAACACATGTTAATTAAAGTCAACTTATTACACCATATATTCATTACATGTGTAAGTTGTAACACTAAAAATTAAATTAAAGTATTACCATTATAAGCTAACTCAACCCTATAATGATCACATGGAGAACCAACATTTGTCCCAAAATAAAAACTTACCTAGTGCAAATGTGTCGAAGTTATCTCATGCCCACCTATCAAATGCACTCCATACAGCATACTCTAAGTTTGTTTCCAACTGAGAAAACGTTGATTGCATGACATGTAACCAACATGGTTGATGCAAAGTAAATCACCTCACCAAAAATTTGATCAAGCATTGAGTCTTCAATTAGCAAGTCAATATTGGTTGAAAATGTCCACCTACCTATTGTAGATGTTATAGACTATTTCAACTCCTAAAAGCTACTATAGATCCAATCCTATAGTAGCCTTCCATAACATATAAAGGTGAATATCTACACCTACAAATTGCACCTCATTCAACCTCCTTACATCCATTACCAACCATATTACTAGCCCTAAACTCAATACAATCAGCATTTCCATAAAAGCCTCCATGTTCACAACAAGAACCACATCATTTTTTTTCACTCATTATTTTCTTCTTTAATCAAGCTAAGATTTAAAGACATTTGAGCCAAAAGAATCCATAGAAACCATATCAAAAAATTGTTTTAGTGCTTACCTTCTCTAGATGACCTTCCGAATGTTCGTCTATTGAAATATGAAAGTCCCTTCTCCTCTTAATCATGTTGGATAAAAGTTGTCATTGATGTCAAAGGGTGAATGGGTAATTCTTGAGTAATATTGTCATTGATGTCAAAGCTCTAATCTTAGTGATGATGCCCTAGATTTTGTAATATCCATAAGGAAATTTTACAATGATAAACAAAGCATGCATAGAAAAAATACCCACAAAAATTATGCACAAAACAGACACCATGAAATAAGCCAAAAATTATGTTGCTCTAAGCCATTTTATTATAAATGTATGGGGTTAGAATAGACGTTTCAAAACTGTGCATCTAGGCTTGCTCAAGGCAAGCTAGCAAAGCCCAAGTGATGAAAGCAAGTGCCCCAATTGTCCCCTCTATGGCTCTATGTTGATCCCCTAGAAAACTGAACTACTGGTTGTGAAGAATGGTTGATTTGATCCCTTTCCGGTGCTCAGAAAAATCCGGGAAATTAACCCCGGTCTCTCCTCCAATAACCCACCAAAACACAGAAAGGGTTTGGCCAAATCCTGACCCCAGAATTTCAGCCCGATTTCCACGCACTCCACTGTCTGTTGGGTATTTCGACGCACCTATAAATGTCACCGTTGAAGGCCCCCAAAATCGTTGCAATACTCAGCAAATGCACCTCCGAAATGATCCCACAAGCTACAGCCCTCAATCCTTCTTTTCCCCAGATCCCACGTGTGGCACTAAAATGCCACAGCACAGGCACACACAGTCCCTGGTACGAATTGCTTGGTCTCTGCAAGCTCCCACAAATTGGGCCCTGAAAATACTCGAAATCTTCAGCAAATGAAGGCCCTAGGTTGTCCCTAAAAGCCCAACAATTTCCCGATTCCACAACCAACTCCTCCAAAGGCAGCGTAATCACCTTCTGCATCCCACCTGCTCTCCAGCTCCACGAATTCACTTGGAAAGCTCCCTGGTCAGATCTAACGTGATGCAAAATACCTCCTTGGGCTGGCACTCGAAGTCCACCGAAGGTAGGGTGCGATTATCGCTTGAAAATCTTGTGTGCTCAACAACACATGTGGACTTGGCTCTCAGCTCAAGCGTGCTAGTCATGGGTGAATGTTCAAATGATAAAGATGCCCAAGAATGAGTGGCTCCTCCTATTTTGTCATTGAGCCTCCACTTTCCCCATGTGGGACCTAACCATCGATTTCCTTCATCCTTTCCCTCCAAAAGTGTGTATTACCAAGAGGGGTGTGTATTCCCTTTTGGTGTGGCCCACAGCATCCACTAGCCATTCGATTTTCTCCCTTTCTCCTATGTTGGGCCCTTACCTTAGCTCAAAACTCCAAGTGGGGTCCCACAACCCACTTTTCCTAAGTAATAGTCCAAAATATCAAAAAACTGGCAAAATTCATATTTCCCCTTATCAATATTGCTAAGTGGGAATATCACAGCTTTCAAGAGATCAAAGCATATGATAATAGTTCAAGAAGCCCTAAAGAGCAAAAGGGTTTAAGCCCTCAAATGCAATATTGATAGTCAAAATAAAATCAAGGAAAAGGTTGTCAAAGCCAAAGAAAATTCATGAAAGGACTATATCATCACATAGCCCTCGTCAAGGCCTTTCCAATACTAGGTAGCACGTCTCCTAACTCCTGACGGTTGAGGAGAAATAAATTTTTGAAATTGACTATGTGAAATCTAACCAACCAGCAAATTTAAATTTAAAAATACATTAAGACATAATATGGATAGGTCGGCCCCTCATAAGTTGACATCCAAAATTGTGTTTAAATATCAATAGTCGTGGGCATTCAAAGCATGAAACTCAATGCATTTGTCTAAGAGATATCGGTAGAGCAGACTGAGACCAACAAAAAGGAGTTTTTTTGTTTTTATTCCTTGTTCTTCGTCCTGAAATTCACTAGGCTTGAGCCCAAGATGTTGAGCCATATTTGAGTCCACGTCTAAAGCAAGGAGACAAAGTTTGTTTCACAAATATATGCCCAGACCGAGCTATGTGTAGGTCGCAAGACATGTGTCCTAATTAGGCCAAGTTTCAGTGCAAAGGGAATTATGTTAAGGTTGTAGAAGGAGGCCAAAATAAGCCTGTAAAGGCCGCAGGCCAACCACCAAGACAAGCTTATTTGAATTGCAAGAGAGAGTTGAGATTGTTGATATTTTGAGTAGCATTGGATGTGCTCTAGCTCCGAAACTTCATGGAGGGGCTAGAACGCATGAGATCTCCAAGACCCAGAAATTGTTTGTTGAAATTCCATCTGGTGTAAAAGTTATTCAAATAATTAAATTTTTTAATGGGGACCCTAATTCTAACTTAGGGAAATTGAAAAATTAGAGTGAAATAATTTACACATCTGATCAAAACTTTCTAAGTGACATGGATCAAGCTTCTTTTAATCTTAGCCATTAATTAGAGATTAGATCACGGTCGTTGATTTGTCAACGAGAAAAGTATAAAGGAAAGGCTTGGGGTTAGTTGGAGAACACACACGGAATCTAAGAGATCGAATTCTTCTGACGAAGCAGTGCTCGGATGAAGATCAAATCTGAGTGATTTAGAGAAGCAGTGAGGGGCGGATGCAGTGCTTGGTCGGAGGACCAAGAGTACAACGCAAAGCAAGGGCAGTAGAGACACAGTGGAGGCAGCGCAGCCATCACAAGGTGTGATGCAGACCCTAGAGAGGGTGACGCAAGCCCATGCAGGGGCAACCAAGAGCCTCCAAGGGAAATTCCGAAATTCACTGGAGATCGGGGTTTCTAAGCCGACAGGGCTGAAACCAGATTCCGGGAGAAGCTGATCAGTGCAAAGCAAGGGTGATGCAGTCCCTTGGCCAAGGCCACGCAGCCTTACGCAATGGCAGCATAGAGACTGTGTAGACCTAGCTGGGGTTTCACGGGTTTCACCAGTGACTCATCCGAATTAGTCTGGACTTGCAGAGTGAGGTAAAACTCACATTTTTCTCTGTTGCCAAGGTTTTCTCTTTTGGGTGAGTCGGATTATGGCACCCTAGATGTACTCAGAATACTACAGCTTAATAATAATAAACCCTCAGATCTGCTGCACTGGTTTTCCCGCATTGGGTTTTTCCAGGGACATTTGTCCGAAAAATCCTGTGTCCTTTGTCATGTGTGCGTGATGTTTCAGTAAATGATTTGTATTTGTGTAGGCTGCTAGTTGTGTTTACTTCGATGTTTTTCTGAATATTTTTAGTCAAATAACTTGTGTATAATAAAACACGTAGGAGAAGTAAATCAATATTTAGCTGTAGGGTTTCTGTGCTCAGAAATTTTCAAAGAGATTGGCCCACAAACAAATCTGAATTTCAGCCTTCTTCTAGACCGCAAGAAGGGATGCAGTAACGCCAAGTTCAAGGTTAATTGAGGACGAGTTCAGGCCGCAAGCAAGGGCCTTTCAGGGATGTTTCTAAAGCATATTAAAGGTTGAGTTTGTCACTGATAGGCTTGCTTCCTGAGGCAAACAAAGACATGTTGTGAGGTGATCAAGGGATGATCAGACAAAGATTCTAAAGTCATGTTTTAGGGTAGTCCAAGGAGAGTTTATATCTGCAGAGAGAAGGGCTGAAATAAGACAGAGACAGAGACTTACTTTAAGACATGTTTAGTGTCTGGTTAGGCCATATTCTAAAGGAAGGGTTAAATGAGCATATTAAGGGAAACCTTGGAGACAAATCTCTGAGCAAGGACAGTGTGCAAGGAACCTCAAAATAGTGGCAGCTAGATCAATGATCTTCGGACCTTTGCAAATCGATATGAAGATTTTAGGTATGAGGCTTTTGTTCAGTTGTCTGGTATTATACATTGCTATAAGTGAATGTTTAAAAGCTCTAGTACAAAAAGTTGAAAGTGACAATTATTGTAAAAGGCAAGAGCTTGTGTAGTTCTAGATTGTATTTAAGTTAGAAGTTGGTCATAGAGCATACCAAAGACAAATTGAATTGTGTTTGAGAAAACAGTTGGAGGATATGAAATTGCACGACTACAAATTCAGTGACAATGATGCAGTGAGACAGCGGTTGATGAGCAACAGTGGTTGAGTAAGAGGACAATGACAATATTGTATGATTGTTGAGATTTTTAATTGGATCATTTTTCCTGGTACAGGATCCCAAAAATTCTTTTTCTTATTTTAAAATGTAAGGGTGCCAAGGTGGTGCTAGGAAAGAAGTTGTAGCTTCCTTTAGGAGGTTGTCGACTCCTTTTAGTAGTAGCTAGTAAATAATTAGGGGTTGTAGCTCCTTCCGGTAGTTAATTGTAAAACTACAAGTTGTAGCTTCCTTCAAGATAAAAATAAAATCGTTAATATAAATTGTGTATTCCTTTGATGTGAAATGATAGGCTAATGCTCTATGATACTAAATTGTAAGAAAAAGTGAAATAATGATTCACACCCCCCTCTCAATATTTCCAACAATTGGCATCAGAAAGGGTTCCTTCATCACATTATAACAATTGGAAAGCAGATCATGATGTCAAAGGGGAAGAGAGAAAGAGGATGGAAGAGAAGGCATGATGACAGGGGGAGCATAGCTGTTGACATTAATGACAAAGGGGGGGATTGTTGGATAAAAGTTGTCATTGATGTCAAAAGACGAATGGCTCATTGTAGAATAATATTGTCATTGATGCCAAAGCCTAATCTTAGCAATGATGCCCTAGCTTTGGGGCAATCAAAGCATGTGATAATAGTTCAAGAAGCCCTGAAGAGCAAAAAGTTTTAAGCCCTCAAATGCAAAACTGACAGTCAAAAAAAAAACAAGGAAAAGGTAGTCAAAGCATAAGAAAATTCAAGAAAGTACTATATCATCATGTAGCACTCGTCATGACCTTTCCAATATTAGGTGGCACGTCTCCCAACTCCTCACGGTTGAGGAGAAACTAATTTTTGAAATTGACTATGTGAAAATTGGTCGACCTAAAAATTTAAATTTAAAAATGCATTAAGACATAACATGGATAGGTCGGCCTCTCATAAGCTGACGTCCAAAATTGTGTATAAATATCAATAGTTGTGGGCATTCAAAACAAGGAATTAGTTGCATCTGTCTAAAAAATCTCACTGGAGCAAATAGAGGCCAACAAAGCAGAGTTGTTTTGGTTTTATTCCTTATTCTTGTTGTTGAGATTCGCTTGGCTTGAGACAAGGTTTTTGAGCCATATTTTAGGCCACGTCTGAAGCAAGGAAACTAAGTTTGTCTAACAAAGATATGCCCATACCGAGCTTTGTGTAGGCTGCAGGAAAAAGGGCAAAATTAGCCCTGTGTCGGCCGCAAAATGAAGGCTTGATTAGGCCAAGTTTCAGTGCAAAGGAAAATCTATTAAGGCTACAGAAGGAGGCCATAATAGGCCTGTAAAAGTCGTAGGCCAGGGGTGGAGATAGGCATATTTGGACTGCAGGAGGGAGCCAATATTGGCCCACAAACAGATCTGAATTTCATTCTTGTTCTAGACCACAAGAAGGGACACAATAAGACCGAGTTCAAGGTTAATTGAGGATGAGTTCAAGCCGCAGTAAAGGGCCTTAAAGAGTTGTTTTCAAAGCATATTAATGTTTGAGTTTGTGACTGATAGGTCGAGCTCCTGAGGCAAACAAAGATGAGCTCTGAGATGATCAAGGGATGATCACACAAAGATTCTGAAGTCATGTTTTAGGATAGTCCAGGGATAGTTTATATCTACATAGAGAAGGGTTAAGATTAGCCACAAACAGAGACCTACTTTAAGATTGTTCAATGTCTGGTTAGGCCATTTTCCAAAGGCAAGTTTAATGAGCGGATTAAGGGCAAATCTCTGATCAAGGACAGTGTGCAAGGAACCACAAAACAACGGCAACCAGATCAATGTTATCCAGACCTTTGCAAATTGACATGGAGAATTTAGGTATGAGCCTTTTGTTCAATTGTTTGGTACTGTACATTTCTATAAGTGAGTGTTTAACAAGTTCCAGCACAAAAAGTTGAAGGTGACAATCACTGTAAAAGACAAGAGCTTGTGTAGTTCTACATTAGATTTGAGGGATTTAGAAGCTAATCGTAGGGCAGACCAAAGGCACATTGAATTGTACTTTGTGTTTGAGAAAGCAGCTTGAGCACTGTTAAGTTATTTGATGTGTTGGGATAGCATCGGATGTTCTCTAGCTCCCAAAATTTGTGGAGGGACTAGAGTACGTGAGATCTCCAAGACCTAGAAAAGGATTTGAGAAATTCCATCCAGTTTGGAAGATAATTAATTAATTAATATTTTTAATTAAGGACCCTTAGTCTAACTTAGGAAAATTAAAATATTAAAGGTAATTAGTTTAAACATGTGATGGAAATGACTTGTCACACGGATCAAGCTTTCTTTTAATCTTAGCCATCGATTCAAGATTAGATCATGGTCGTTGGTTTCCCAAGGAGAAAAGTATAAAGGAAAGGCTTGAGGTCAGTTGGAGAACACACACGGAGGCAAAGCACTGAGACTAAGCTAGAATTCTAAGGCGTGGTTTGCTAAGAATTTCCAGAAGTGTTTCAACTGCAGCAACTAGAGTACATTCCATGGAGGGACTAGAGTACATGAGATCTCCAAGACCTAGAAAGGGATTTGAGAAATTCCATCCGGTTTAAGAGAAAATTAATTAATTAATATTTTTAATTAAGGACCCTAAGTCTAACTTAGGAAAATTAAAATATTAAAGGTAATTAATTTAAACATGTGATGGAAATGACTTAAGTCACATGGATCTAGCTTTCTTTTAATCTTAGCCATCAATTCAAGAATAGATCATGGTCATTTGTTTCCCAAAGAACAAATTATAAAGGAAAGGCTTGGTGTCAATTGGAGAACACACACGGTGGCAGAGCACCGAGACTAAGCTGGAATTCTAAGGCATTGTTTGCTAAAAATTTCCATAAGTGTTTCGGCTGTAGTGAGGGGTAGTATTGGCTAAGGGGATGATCAGATCCCAGAGCCAAGAGTCAGCAAGCAGCAGAGAAGAAACAACCAGGAGCAGCGCAAAGGAAGCACAGGCTACGCAACGCAGAGGGTTTCAGCCGCTACGCAAGCCCAGAAAGGGCACCGCAGAGGCAGCAGGAGGCCATCCAGGCTTATGCAGGGCTAGCCAGGGCAGCGTAAGGACTGCGTCACCCAGTCTAGGGTTATGCATCCCTCTCCTAAGCATCGCACGAGCACGCAGAGG
The DNA here is from genome assembly GCA_034641835.2 of Pinus albicaulis. Taxonomy (NCBI): domain Eukaryota; kingdom Viridiplantae; phylum Streptophyta; class Pinopsida; order Pinales; family Pinaceae; genus Pinus; species Pinus albicaulis. Next base: position 675,800,771 of record CM076583.1, read on the forward strand.
CTAGCAGGGCTGAAGCGGGCAGCTTCAGAGCAGCACTGGGGTGTCTAGAGGCAAAAAGGGGCTGAATACTGTAAATCCTGTTTGAGGGTGTGAATCAGTCAGTTTTCAGCCTCTAGAACAACAGGTATTGCTGCAAATCTTATTTTTTTTGTCTGGTTAACTAGTAAGGTGCCCAGATTTTATATATTCAGAATCTACTTAATAATATAAACCTTCCAACAGCCAGAAGACTGGTTTTCCCGCATTGGGCTTTTCTGGGGATAGTTGTCCAGAAAATCTTGTGTGTCACTTTGTCTGTGTGCATATATTTTTGTTTAGATCTAAATCGGTGAAGAACTGTTATTTGTTTACTTCGATGTTAATCCGAATTTTCAGCATTAATAACTTGATTAAGTAGGAGAAGTATAACCACAATTAACAATAGCGTTTTTGCATAAGAAATATTCAAAAAATTTCACATGGTATCAGAGCGATTGCAGATCTAACTGAATCATCAGCAAGAAGACAGAAGAATATTTGCTGCAAAAAGTTGCGGAGAAAGTAGCAGCAGCAGCAGAAAGTCGGACCAGAGAGAACAACGTAGCAGAAGAGGGAAGCAGAGCCACGCAGAAACCAGAGTGACGCAGTCCCAGCGCAATCTCCACGCCGGCCCACGTACTTACTGCATAGAGGCAACACAGAGACAGCCTTGGGACTGTCTTCTCACACAGAGGCCAGCCAGGGTGACGCAGTCTTGAGGCTGTTGTTGATTCAAAGTGCTAAAAGTAGCGCTGCAGAGCTTCAATAGCTACTGTTTGGGTTAAATTTTTGAAGATTCAGAATTTAGCTTGAGCACTAGTTGACAAAGAGCGGGAGGAGAACAGCTTCTCAGAGAATTTAGAGCCAAAGAAATCCACAGATCGAAGAGAGCTAATTAGTTGTGTTTGGCAGATTTCCAAGGAAGAAACCAGTTGTCAGAGGGAGAAGAGGGTGCCTTTTCGGCCAAGCACCCTAGATCCGAGCTTCAATTGAGAAGCGGGGAGAGGAAGAATCTGTTTCGACAGAGCAGATTTGAGCAGATGGCACCTCACGGACTACATGATCAGGATAGGTTGGACAGTTTATCCAACTTTGCAGTCTAGAAGGCCAAAATCATGGTGATCATGGAAGCATACGCTCTGAGGGAACATGCAGAAAAAGTCTTGGTGACGCCAACCGATACTCTTCTCCTAGCGAAGCATAATGAAGCAGTGGCACATGGCAAGCGCTTCATCATGGACGGAGTTAAGGATCATGTTGTACAACATATAGCCGATAAGAAGACGGCTAATGAGATGTGGAAAGCCTTAACCGTCGTATATGAGGGTAGATCTGTCCATAGGAGAATGCTTCTGGAGAACCAGATGCGGTAATTCATGATAGCCGAGGGAGAACAAATTGAGCCCTTCCTTTTCAGACGACAGGCAATTAGGAATCAGTTGACTGCCATGGGAGTGAAAGTGGAGGATGATGTGAAGGTGAGGACTGCACTCAATGCAGTCACAGAGGACTGGGAAAATTTTGTCCAAAGTATCTTGGGCAGAGCGGACCTTCCCAACTGGGACAGTATGTGGGCAATCCTCCGTCAAGAAGAACTCTGTCAGTTCACCAAGAGGCAGCATAGCACCGGATCCAGTAAGGTGAAGAAGAGGAAGAAGATGCAGCCTTGGCATCAAAGAGGCAGCAAGGGAGGAAGAAGCATGATCCATCAAATATCAAGTGTTTCCAGTGCGGCGAACTAGGACATTTCGCCAATAATTGTCCTCAGAAGAATAAGGACAAGGAAGCTTCTACCTCCAAGGCTGTTGTGGCGGACGATGACTCCAAAGATGACGTAGCCATGAGCGTTCATGTACCTCTAGAGAAGAGGAGAGGCAACATGGATCTGTAGAGCAGCTATAGGGTGGTGGCAGGATCCTTGAGTAGCTCAGCTCTTGGATCACATCTGTGCTACAGGAGCCTTAAGAAAATAGTGGAACAAGTGGAGCAGTGGATGCAGAGAATCACAATGGAGCAGAGGCAGAGTTGGAAGCTGAGAGGGAGCAGCGCAGTGCAAATGCAGCAGCAGCGTGGCAGCGCAATGCAGAGGAGGTTGATGTGACTTCAGCAGCGCAATGCAGGTTGGCTCACGCAAAGCAGAGTTGCAGTAGCGCAGTGGCTTCAAGAGGACAGCGCAGAGCAGCAGCCTATGGAGTTTCAGTGATGAGGATGTAGCCCAAACTGACTTGTCTGTCAAAGATTGGGCAAGAGTTTTCAGTTGGTTCTCTCAGCAACTGAGTTGCAGTGCAGCACGATGCAGCAGATTGAGAGGGAGTTGCAGTACAGATGTGGCAGTGACGATGGCACCATCATGGACAGTAGTACAGGAGAGCAGAAGCAATGCAGTGATGATGGGCAGCAAGTGAAACATCATCACAGAGACCCACACCAGAGATCAGTACGGCCTTCGGGATGAAGTGTTGTGCTAGAGCACATTCCTTGCTAAGAGGGAGTGTTGAGTTTTTTTTTGTGTTGGGGTAGCATCGGATGTGCTCTAGCTCCCAAAATTTGTGGAGGGACTAGAGTACATGAGATCTCCAAGACCCAGAAAAGGATTTGAGAAATTCCATCCAATTTGAGAGATAATTAATTAATTAATATTTTAAACTAAGGACCCTAAGTCTAACTTAGGAAAATTAAAATATTAAAAGTAATTAATTTAAACATGTGATGGAAATGACTTAAGCCACACGAATCAAGCTTTCTTTTAATCTTAGCCATCGATTCAAGATTAGATCATGGTCGTTGGTTTCCCAACGAAAAAAGTATAAAGGAAATGCTTGGGGTCAGTTGGAGAACACACACGGAGGCAAAGCACTAAGACTAAGCTGGAATTCTAGGGCGTGGTTTGCTAAGAATTTCTAGAAGTGTTTCAAATGCAACGAGGGGTAGTATTGGCTAAGGGGATGATTTGATCCCAGAGCCAAGAGTCAGCAAGAGGCAGAGAAGCAACAACCAGGAGCAGTGCAGAGGAAGCAGAGGCTACGCAACAGCTGCACAGCGCAGAGGGTTTCAGCCGCTACGAAGGTATTACGCAGGCCCAGAAAGGCTAGCAGGAGGCCATCCAGGCTTACGCAGGGCCAACCAAGGCAGCGTAAGGATTGCGTCACCTAGTCTGGGGTTATGCAGCCCTCTCCTGAGCAGCGCAGGGGCATGCAGAGGCTAGCAGGGCTAACGCAGGCAGCGTTGGGGTTTCTAGAGGCAGAAAGGGGCTCTGTTCTGTAAATCTCGTTTGAGGGTATGAATCAGTCCATTTTTCAGTCTCCAAAATAGCAAGTATTGATGCAGATCTTATTTTCTCTGTCGGGTTAACCAGTAAGGTGCCCAGATTTGTTGTATTCAAAATCTACTTAATAATATAAACCCTCCAGCACCAAGAAAATCGGTTTCCCCGCATTGGGTTTTTCCGGGCACAGTTGTCCAGAAAATTTTATGTGTCACTTTGTCTGTGTGCATATATTTTTGTTTAGCTCTGCATCGGTGAAGAATTGTTATGTGTTTACTTCGATGTTAATCTGAATCTTCCGCATTAATAACTTGATTAAGTAGGAGAAGTATAACCAGAATTAATAGTAGGGTTTATGCTTCAGTAATATTCAGAAATTTGTTGAGCAACAGTAAGACAACAGTTGTTGAGCAACAATGGTTGAGTCAGAGGACTCTAACAAGATTGTATGATTGTTGAGTGTTGTTGTAATTGGGTCATTAACCCGGGTATAGGAGCCCAAAAATTCTTGTTCTTATCTTAAAATTGTAAGGGTGGCAGGGTGTTGTTGGCGAAGGAAGTTGTAGCTTCCTTCAGGAGGTTCTCGCCTCCTTCCAGTAGTTGGTAAATAATTATGGCTTGTAGCTCCTTCCAATAGTGGTTGGTAAAACCGAAAGTTGTTGATTCCTTCCAGATAAAAATAAAAATGTTAATATAAATTTTGTATTCTTTTGATGTGATATGATTGGTTAATGCTCTGTGATACTAAATTGTAAGAAAAAGTGAAATATTGATTCCCCCCCTCTCAGTATTTCCAACACATCTTTAAGCATATCCGTCTTTGCCTCACTGTTTAACCAAATAACTTTCTTGATTCTCTTGTAGCATTCTCGCCATCCCCTGCCTCATGTGTTATTTGTACAACATCACATGATAAATGTCCAACATTCTACAACTTGACTTGTACGCCAACATATTTTTCAATTTCAAGCCAGCTATCATCCACCAATATCAACTTTGTACTTTCATTGATTCTCACATTGTGTCTTCCTATGAAACCAGATTCGTTCCTCGGCCCCGTCGTGTCCCGAATCGGTCGAATCAGACCCAATTCGGTGGGGCACGTGTCCTCCGGCCGTGTCTAATCATGCCCCATCAAGACACCATCGTGTCCCATCAGGACACCATTGTGTCTTGATCTTGTCCCATTAAGACACCATCGTATCCCAATAGTGTCCCATTAAGACACCATCTTGTTCTAATCCTGTCTTGATTTTGGGACACCTGTCCAGCTTTTATGAGTGCCACACATCCCATAAAGGGTTGTTTTGGCCCATTTCAACTTCACATTTAACTCTCTTGATGTCGGTTTGTTGTGGGTGTGTGGGAGTGAAGAGCAACGGGTGTCAGAGCATTTTGGAGGCGATTCAAGCAACATGTAAGTGCATTTTGTCTATGTTTTTGCATTTTTATTACAGCAATTTGCATGTGCATTTTTTCTTTATTTTTTACAGCATTCATGGCTTAATCAAGGGTAGTAGGGGAGGGGAAAAGGAAGAGGAAGAATGTCCCCATTGGAGATGCCCCTCCTGTTCCAATTTCATCAAGGTCTGCAAGCGTTCCCTCTATTGGAAGTGGGGCTGCAACAACAACTTCAAATGTTGAGGGAAGACAGCAACCTCAAAATAACAAATAACCCTTGTGGAAATATGTCACAAGAGAGCAAGGGCCAGGCAGCAGAGGAGGAGGATGCAGCAAAGGAGAGCAATGGTGACCATGATGATGACAGTGTGTAATGAATAAAATAATGTAAATAATGATTAATTAGTTAATTAGTAATTAGGTTGAAGAGGCATGTCTAATGAGACATGATTTTCCGTGAAGAGGCACCTGCCTAGGTATATAAGCATGCCTCATTTGTATCAATCAATCAATTCTTCATACTATTTAATATAATATTTGTATCCTCAATGGATATTCTGATATTTCAAGTCTTCTGGAATATTTAACTTGAGAAGGAACTTTGTTCGCTTCATTTGGTATTGGAGCAGTTCGAGCCTTCGGCCGCTTATCGCGGCACAAGAGCCACGCTCTCTGATCCAAGTCTTTGACTATCAAATTCGTCAACATTATTTCCGTGGAAGCGTTTCGCTACAGTTTTGGAGTTTCTCCGTTTGCTGACTTCGTCCGAGGCCCTTGGCCATATACCAAAAAAAAAGAAAGGAGTCAAGATACATACATACATACATATATATATATATATATATTAAAAAGAAGAAGAAGAAAATAAAAAGAAGCATATATAAAAAGAGATATTTGAAAAAAATATTAAAAATTTGAAAATATTTTATTAAAAATAAAAAACAACCAAAGAAAAAAAAAATTCAAAAAAAAAAATCAAAATAAATAAACAAATAAAAAAACGCAAACCAACCACGGCATAACCCGACCCCCACACTGCAATGCATCCGCAAGTAAACGCTTCCATTGAACCACCATTGACACCGATGACCGCTCTTCCACTGTGTCATGCCCAGCGCAGCCTCATCCACCATTACGTCAAGGGAGAAAGTTCAACACCTGTACTGCGTGCCGCTGCAACTGACATAGATTCTGCAGTTGCTCGAAAGAGCACAGAGAGCTACCATTGCCGAAGTTGCAGCCTATAGACCCCGCCACCACCGCCGTTGTCCGAGACATCATAAACATTCCACGCTCCATTGTACCATATACTCACGACACCACCACCGCACCCGCCGCCTGTAGTGGCTAACGCCACGTTGTAGCAGTTGCCACAACAGAGCTGTCGCAACAAGCCGACATGCCTAACCACTACAGCCACCTTTGAATCTCTGTCTCACAACGCCTTTCGTAGCACTCCCAGCACCCCCGACACGTGCAGCAACCACCGCTGCCACCTCTGCCTACATAGCCACCGCTACCACCTCTGTCGTCAAACCGCACTCGTGCCCCTGCTGCTAATTACGTTTGCTTTCCATCAACTTCGTTTTCCCCGACATCCTATGCCCTTCCTACTCCTTCCACTGCCACGCACTTCTGCCCCGCTACCACAACCTCCCGGACCACCATATCCTCGCCATGCTATTCTTGTCCGCATAGAGGCAATCAGTCGTATACCATTAAACGGCTCCCATCGTTCCTCGAGATACACAGCAACAACATTTTGTGATATCGCCGGTCAACGGACAGACCCACAGTCAAACCATGCAACTGTAGCTAACTTTGAACCATAAAAATTAAAAATTAATTATATATAACATTTTATATAAGTTAATTAAATTAATTAATTTGATTATATAAATTTATTAAGTTTAATTAATTTGATTGTATATATTACAATAATAATAATAATTATTATTATTATTATTATTATTTAAAATATATATTAATTAATTTAATTAATTAAAATTATTTAATTAATAAAAAAACAAAAAATGAAGGAATAATAAGTCTCGTTAAAAAAAAAGAGGAAGTTAGGAAGGGTTACTTTAAAAACCCTAAAGCTCAATTCAACAGACAAAATGGAATCAATCATTGATGAAAAGGAAATTAAATCCAAATCAGAAATGAAAGAGGGAAGATTTCCAAAAAATTATAGTATGTGTGTCCATGCACAAATTAAAATCAAAGGGTAACTTGCGGGAAAGGAGGTTCTCATATCTATCGATCTTACTCAAAAGAATAATTATGTTAGTACTGAATGTGCTAACCAATTAGTGATCCCTGAATCAAATATAATTGAAACAAATTCGTTTAACGCAAATGACAAACAATACGACATAGGGAATCTACACCTAAGTATTGGGGACAATTCCTTTGTCTCGCAATTCACCGTTAAAACCTTATTTTGCAACGATAGTGATATAGTTTTGGGTTCGCTCTGGATGGAATCACTAAGGTCATTCATCTTTAATACGAAAAAGAAGCTTTTGACATTTCCTTACAAAAAGAAAAAAATAACGTTACAAGATGTCACAGTGAAGCCGAATTCAGTAACACCAGAAGACATATTAGATATCTCAAGAGTAGTTCTTCAAGAAAGTAAAAAAGAAATACAAAATTTGCAAAGAGACGTTGATAGAATCAAAGAACTTGTTGCAAAGGAAGCATCAAAATCTCAAGATGTAGCAGTCCAAGCCAAAGAAACAAACATCAATACCATTAATCTTGCAATTCTGGCAAGTCCAAACCCTATTGAAGAAAAAACATACTCATAAGTTGTCTTTCCAACAAAGGGCACTCCAAACAAGGATTCAATAATTAAGTAATCAACAACAATGTCTGATGCAAATAAGGACGCTGTCATTAAAACGTTTAAGGAAGTTCAAACACAAATTCCTTATCTACATCCCAATCACAAGAGTAGACACCTTAATCCAGCTACATACTCGGAACATAAACAACAAACAGATGTTCCGAAGAATATTGAAGTGCACACAACTCAGTATATTGATAATAGTTCATCACAAGGTTCCAGTGATCAAAAAAGTCGACAAGAGATTAATCTAAGATGGTCTAATCCCTCATCCGTGCAACAATTTTATATATCACTCCAAGGATCATATCGTCTAGTATCAACGAAGATTTCGAGACAAGAATCAAGCCTTTTTCATTAACAAGCTTTGAGGACAAAGTTTTTTGAGTAGAAAGGCAATGTAATGAATAAAATAATGTAAATAATGATTAATTAGTTAATTAGTAATTAGGTTGAAGAGGCATGTCTAATGAGACATGACTTTCCGTGAAGAGACACCTGCCTAGGTATATAACCAGGACTCATTTGTATCAATCAATCAATTCTTCATACTATTTAATATAATATTTGTATCCTCAATGGATATTCTGATATTTCAAGTCTTCTAGAATATTTAACTTGAGAAGGAACTTTGTTCGCTTCACAGTGATGTTGATTTTGATGATGAGAAATGATGATTCGTGAGCTACTTACTGCCTTGAGGCTTGTAGTTGTTTTGTATATGCTATTTCTATTTTCCATTGGCATTTCTACTACCTATGTAACACATTTTGATTTTAATGGCGTAATGAGAAAATGCAGTCTTGTCTTTCTCCTATTGGATCATTGACAAATATGTCACAATTGTATTTGTATGCATAATGTTACTTTGTAAAACTTATATCTAGATGAAGATCTATGTTTGAATCATTGAATTTGTATCATGAATGATAATTTGTGTAAGAAATATCTAATTTTTAATATATATATATATATATAACGTGTCCTGTTTCGGGTGGTCAACGTGTCCGTGTCTAACACTCGAATCCTCGTGTCCTTCGTGTCTCATGTCCCCGTGTCAAGTGACTTAGGTGTCTTCCAACAACTTGATTTGTGCAAGGGCCCAAAATCCTATATGTTTTTGTTTGTACAACATTGCCAAGAAACAACATTTTTTCTGCTCGTGGTTTTATCATAGGCTACTAAACAATAAGTTTTAAAATGGCCTACAATTGGTTTCTTAATGGACCATGTCTACCCAAGTATGACCTCTATCACTTCTTTGATGGGACTCCTATGCAGTGAATATATTGTTGTATAAATCACTTAAAGCCAACACATATCTGCAACTCACCTTTCCTTGCAACATCTCTAGTGACTCTATTACTTTTTTCATCCTCACCTTTTTTCCTCCTGTTAAACATAACCATGGCGAAGACAGAATATTTGAAGGATAAAAATTGAATGCATATATTATTCGCATGATATACATTTATAATACATTGGAGTGACTCTTGGATTCATCTTCCAAGGTCTCTTGAACTTCCTTTGACTATTCAACTTCCACACCATAACCCTTAGCAGATTAGGTGTCCAATATCCCCCTCTAAATCCAAAGGGGTATGTATGAGTCCAAGAAAAGAGTTGTAACAAAAAATGTGCAAAATATGCATGGCAGCACTAGGTTGAATGTGCTCTCTAAAATGTTGGCATAAGTAGGTGATTTAACGATTACCACCAACACTGGAATGCTTAATGCAGTTCCTGGAACTCTTCCAAATTTGGCACAAAGTTGAAGTCCTCTGCTAAAGGAAGTGCTCCTAATGCTTTGAAGAGGGAGACCTTCAACCTAGAAAAGGGAGGTCTGCAACCTACGTAAAAAGGGAGAACCTCAACCTGAAAAGGGAGGTTTCAACCTGTAGTGGTTTAAGGATGACCACCAACCCTGGAATGCATAATGCAATTCGTGGAACTCTTCCAACACTGGCAAGAAGCTGAAGTCTTCTGCTAGAGGGAGTGTTCCCAAATCTTTGAAGAGGGAGAAGCTCAATCTAAAAAGGGAGGTCTCACCCCGCATACATGGTTTAAGGCTGACCACCAACCAAAGGCATGCTCAGGGGCATCCTTATCTCTGGCTACAACTCTAAATCGGGTATGGCAGGTTAGGGCTCAGGCTTGCTTGATGTGGCTTTGAAGCTTGTATATGACCATCACTTCCCCCCTTGTCAGATACAAGGTGAGAACATGGAGAAAACTCAACTACAAAACTGTTCAATACTCTAGAACAAGTTCTAACATATGATTGAAATATCTTCTTGGTTGTTGAAGCCCATTGCCAAGAAGCGATCCATCCAAGATGAATCCTTGTTCTTGCAAGAGGCTTGTTTTTGAAGCACATGTTTGAAGAATGAGTGGCTTTATGACACTGCTCACATGGAGGAAGATCAAAAAAGTGATCTTTCATATGGCCAACTCGGTCACAATGTTGGCATATAACATTATGTTTTTGTTGTTGTGAAAGAGGAGCAAAATTTGGAACATCTAAAGGTGAATTGTGATGAAGGAATCTATCACTCTGAAACTGCATGGGCTTTTAGTAATCTGGAATATGAAAGGACACATCCTTGTCATATCCAAGACCAGTTTTGTGCTTGTTATGGACAAGCTCTTCCCAAGGTCTAATGATGGGCTTGGGAAGTGCAGAGTGAACTTTTGCCTTTGCATGCAAATATGCTCTTGAACTAGGAACTGAATATGAATACCCATCAACTTTATATTATTGTTGTTGATGGGAGTTTGTCTCAATGTTCTAAACAGAAACAGGTTCAGAATGATGACTACACTGTTGTAATCCTTCTTATCGAAGCTGAAGCTCAAGCTCCAAAAAATCAATCTGTTCTTGTGCATTTTGTAGACAAGTTTGAATGTCTATGATTTTACTGTATCATGAGTAGTAGACAATATCATAATTTTCAGGAACTCTAATACTTTGCCCATTTTCTCTATTATGAAAAAAATTTACTGACTCCTGCCTCTTTAATCGCTTTTCGAAGTCTATATGTTCTAGGAAGTAGAAAAGTCAAAGCAATTCTAATACATGATACTCGACTACTCGATCTCAATATCTCCTTCCAATCCTTTGAGTTGAGAAAGGTTCACGTGGAATACCTACATAATTCAGCCTAGACTCCCTAGATTCTTCTCGGGGGCCTCAAGGCAATTCAAACATTGGTTTGAACTCACAAGATTCTTCTCAGGGGCCTCAAGGATATGTTTGTGTATGGCCCACACTTATGAATGTAGAATGTAAGGGGAGAGAGATCCATAAAAGAACTCACGAGATTCTTCTTAAATGAACCCCACAATTGATAGAATCGTGCAGGTACCCCACAGCTACTTCAACCTTCAATATTATGCCATAGAACACAACGGAAATATCCACGAGAAGCAACAAAATCTCACATTTCAAAGCCGAAATTTTTCTATTTCAGCATGCCCACTTGTCTTATTTTACCTGTGCAATCCTTACAATAGTCAAAGCTCCAATGCCATTCACAGTTTTCACGCTTGTTCGCCTCTTGCAAGACTTATTCTCTATGATTGAATCCGTTAGCCAGAGAATAATGAACAACACATTTAGTTCTCCATGCCCGGATCTTGCAACCGCACGAGCATACACACAAATGCACCATAACGACACACAGATTTTGATGGTGTTCAATCACTGCAGCGAACTATTCGACGAAGAATCAGAAATAAACCAACGACGAACCAAAGTTCGAGACCACCATTCGAAATTAACCAATGGACCAACGTTTGGGTGAGCACTTTAATCATTGTAGAGAATAGTTCCAACTAATATGCACGGGGAATATTTTAATCTATGAAGAGGACCGAGCCTCAATGTTTCAAACCATATAACATACAAACACTCTGGCAGCACGTTCAACATGTCTACAGTTCTAGTGTTTGTTCGAATGCAGATCGGGGCAATAGTAGTGATCTGATAGCGCAAAGAGGCAGAGATCTGATAGCGCAATCTCTCGTCGTGTCTTGCTCATACCTCGAGCTTATTTCTGTAGTACTTTTCATCCACTACAATAATGAATTTATGGGTGTACATCTTACGCATGTTTTGAACGGACCTTCCCTTCATGAGGGCAGATGATGATAGAAGGTTTTACCAGCTTCTACAATGTCTTCGCAGAAAATGATGTGTTCTAGCATTTGATTTTGAGAACATGTGCTCGATCTCTATATTCTTTCAAATTGAATCATTCGCTCCTACCATGACCTAAATATATAAACACATCCACTCTTAATTTGTTCACAAAAACACAACTGTTTCTCCTTGCATTTCATACATTTTCTATATCCAATTGCCAATATATACAAAATTCAACAGCTCCAAATGTTACCCAATTATGTTCGCACGGACGCATTTCAGAATGCATTATTTTCTCATGCAATGTTGCCAAAATCGTGAAAATTATTATTAAGACAGACTTGATTTGCCCAGAAAAATTAAGAGAAATTGGTCCAACGTATTGTGGGCAGAGATTGCAGCTAGAATATAGCTGACAGAATTCGCTTTGAGGTAAATGTAACGTTTATGGAGGAAGGACAGTGCAGAAGGCAGAAAGGACAGCTTCAATAGTGCACAAAGGGTCAAATATCTAACAGTTGAATGGCAAAGAACCCAGTTTGAAGAATACCATACAACTAATGGTGGGAGAAGGCCACACATCGTGGCTCTAATACCATGTAAAACATAACCATGGCGAAGACAAAACATATGAAGGATAAGCATTGAATGCATATATTATTCACATGATATACATTTATAATACATTGGAGTGACTCTTCGACTCATCTTCCAAGGTCTCTTGGACTTCCTTTGATTGTTTAACTTCCACACCATAACCCTTAGCAGATTAGGTATCCAACACTCTCCATTATTTAATCAGAATATATTTATCTTTCCACCACATTTTCTTCTACCATTCCTTAAATTTTCTTCCAAACATCTACGACATCTAACTTTTCTTTAAGAAAAATACCAATAACTTTTTTTTGATCATTAACAGCAACCAAAATGTACCTGGCACTCAACAACGATGGTATAACCAATGGACTATGCATGTGTAAACTCCAACACTTTATGTTGAAAATATGGTAGTTATGGTCATTATTTTCATCATGTGGAAAAATATAAATTTCGACTTGAAATTTTTGCCTCTATAAATATTCAAGTCGTCCCCCTCCTTATTTAAGTCGGTTGGGCCCCTACGAGGCACCTATTCGGCCCCCTTCAAAGTCTATATAAAGGAGATCCTTCCCCCATCATGTGGAACATTGATTTTTTATTAATTATCTTTGATCCAATAAATTTGGGAAGGAGAAAAGGAGGGTCGAAAATCTAAAGGAGGGCTTGGCACATTGGCTTGGTACTTGATTTTGCTCTTGGTTAGTGACTTGGCTATTGATTTGGTATTTCTAGATGTATTGATGAATCAAACTCTCTCTCTCATAAGGAAAGACTTTTTGGGTATTTCCCCGTTTGGAAAAAGTCAGCAAAAAATCGAGATTAAATCACCAAAATCCGATTTTTTGGGTTGTCCGATTAAATCGACCGATTTTTTGCCGCCTTTTTCACTGAGGAAAAAATCAGGATTAATTCGTAAAAGTCCTGATTTAATCCGGAGTCGACCCAAAAAGTCGTTGAGACTTCCCAGGTCGCAAATAAGAGGCAGAAAAGGCAAAAAACCCATCATTTTTCACTGTTTTCGCTGCCATTCGTCTCTGTGGGAAGAGGACGTCTTTTCCATTGCCCAAGAGGAGGAGATTTCCTGGTTTTGTAGTGGGGATTTGGAGATTTGTCCACTGCCCAACGTGAGAGATTCAAACTGTCGATTTGCTGCTACCAGGTATGTATTTTAATTTTTCTCTAAGTCTTTGTTACACAAATGGCTTCTTAAATCTTTAAATAATTCTATTAGTTTGTTTTTATCTTATTTTTGCTCAGAATTTTGAATCAAAACATTGTTTAGAATCTAGATTGAATCAAAACTTCAACTTTCAATAATCAAATGACAAAAATTCAAAGCCTCGTTTAGTGAATCTAAGTGTGTTCAAGTGAGTGAGAAGAGACATTTAAAATTTAAAATCAACAATTACGTTTGTGTTTGTTTCTTATGTGATGGACAATTTTTAAATGTTTTCAATATTTTTTTTGCCCAAGTTCAAATTGAAGTTCAAAGTTTCAAACAAAATGCCAAGGATTTTGGAACCTATGTGGGAATATGGTGAACCTGATACTATACCCAAATCTGGGGGGGTCAATAGAATGTATTTGACTTATACGTTGTGTGGAAAGCATATGTCAAGGGGTGTCAACAGAATAAAATACCATTTGGACAAAATTCCAGGGAAAAATGTAGACCTTTGCCCAAATCCATCTCCAGAAATCATCCGACAAGCCATTAAATCGTTGATGGATAAAGAGGAGGGAAAAGAAACCAGGGAAGCACTAAAAATCAAACTTGTAGGGGCCTCAAGAGTGCGGGAAGTCAGAGTGCTTCTTCAACATCACCTTCCACACCCACATGTCCCAAACCCTCAGCTTTCTCAACTTTTTTTTCCTAGAACCACACCTGGTGCACAACCTAGCATCAAATCGACACTTCAAAAAAAGGAAAAGGCAGAAGCTGACAGGTTGGTCAGTAAGTGTCTTCTATGGAGTGATGTTCCTTTCAGCATTGCCAAGACAAACCCATTCTATCAACCTATGGTTGATGATGTTGTTGTCGTTGGCCCGAGGTACAAAGCCCCCTTCCTTTGCAGAGTTCAGAGGGCCTCTTATTCAAGATGAAAACACTGACTACAATGCTATATTGGAGGAGTTTAGGGCATCATGGGAACACATTGGATGCACAGTCATGTCAGATGGTTGAATTGACCAGAAGGCTAGGACCCTTCTTAACTTTTGGGTTAGTTGTCCCAAGGAGACAATGTTTATGAAATTTGTTGATGCATCTATACACATTAAAGATGCGTGTTTATTATGTGAGTTGTTGGACATTTTCATTTAGGAAGTAGGCCCACGAAATGTTGTCTAAGTCATAACAGACAATGCTGCAAATTATCTTGTAGCTGGAAAGTTGGTTATGGAGGAATATCCTAAGTTGTTTTAGACACCTTGTGTTGCTCATTGTATTGACTTGATGTTGGAGGATATAGGTAAGATTCCAGGAGCATAACAAAATTTATATATAATCATGCATCTCTGCTTAGCTTGATGAGAATATTCACCAACAACAAAGAGTTGGTGTGTCCTGCCATTACGCGATTTGTCACTACTTTCATATCTCTTTAGTCTCTGTTGAATTCTATGTGGGACGTGAAGGGCATTTTTTTTTACAGGATTGGTGTGCTTTATCTATTAGTCGCAAACCAAAGGGAGAGGGCATATGCAGACTAGTTTCATAGAGTTTTTGGGCAGGCGTAGAGGAGGTGTGTGCTATTTCAGAACCTTTGGTAAGGGTTCTTCGGTTGGTTGATGGAGAGAAGCTCGCAATGGGCTACTTTTATGAGGCCATGGATAGGGCCAAAGAAGCCTTTCGTGCTTATTATGAAGTTAAGGGAGAAGAGGGGTTAGAGAAACAATAGGTCATATGGAGACTGATTGATGAGTGATGGAACAATACCCTCCATCGTCCAATTCATGTTGTACGTATCTACCTCAACCCCACATTTTCTTACTCCTGTGGTTTCAGATTTGATGTCTTGGTGATGGATGGATTCTTCACTTGTGTTGAGAGGATGGTGGCATATGAGCAAGAATGTGAAGATGTTTCTAAAGAAATGGTAGGATGGAAGGTGGCACATTTGGTTTTACCATGGCTATTAAGAAAAGGACGACCAAAATGCTAAGTAAGCCTCAGTTTGTTTCGAGTTTAAAAATTCATGGTTTTAAATTTTTTTTATGTTTCTCATTTTTCTTTTAACTTGTAGATGCTTGGTGGACAAGTTATGGTGGCAGAGTACCCAATCTCCAAAATTTTGCTATTCGAGTGCTCAGCGAAACATGCAGTTTCTCTGGGTGTGAGCGCAATTGGACTGTATTTGACAAAATACACTACAAAAAGCGCAACAGGTAAAAAAAAATAAAATTAAATTTCTGAATTCATCTGATTATTTTCTAAGTACTAATTTACAATCTATAACCCTAATACAGATTGGAGTCCCAACACCTCAATGACATGGTCTCTATCTACTACAATCTTCGATTGTGGGTGAGACAACTTCAGAAAACTCCTGATGTGGAAGCCATCTCATTGGACAATATTGATACCATTGTTGCATGGAGGGTCGAGACTGAGAGACCGACCATGGACTCGATCCATGATTGGTTAGATGTGGATCTGAAGGCACTAGCGACAAAGGAAGTAGTAGTTGCAGGGGAGGGAGAGCCAGAGGTAGAGGAGGAGGAGCAGCCTCAAGGTCAAGAGGCAGAGCAGGTGGAGGATGATGAGGAGGAGGTGACACAATCTAGGATGGGCAGCAGCAGCAGAGGACAGAGGCCACCTCTTTTAATGGCTTCTAGAGGACCACTGAGTCCATTTGTATCCCCAGGGGCTGGGCCTTCTTCCTCTAGCGGAAAAGGCAAAGCCATTCCCTATTCCCATAAAAGAGGCAGAGGATCTCAGTGAATGATTACTTTAAGACATGTTGATGACTCATGATATACATTTATTATATCTTTTGTTGATATTTTGACTCTTAAGAGTTGAGACTGAGACAAGACTCAAGATTCAAGACTTGATTCACTGTTTTGATATGTGATGTAGCACTAGACTTCACATACATATTATATATTAGATTTCTTTACATATTTATGTGGAAATGCATTTATTTGATGTTGTGGATACTTTAGATGCTAAAAAAATTAAAATTAAAAATGAATATTTTTGTATTTTTTTAATTTTACCGACTTTTTCAAAAAACTCACAACTTTGACAAGTTTTTCAATTTTTGGACCTTGTCAATTTAATCCCGACTTTTACGAATTTTTGAATTTTTGGACCTTGTCGATTTAATCCCGACTTCGACTTTTTCCACATTGGTTTTTCCCTAGCCTCAGGCCTAATTTATATGTCTCTTGACTAATGGTTTCATGGTTATTTTTCTACTCCTCTTTTATGTTTAATGGTCGAATTTTCTTTTGTATAACTGCTTAATGATATTAGATGAATGACATGTAAAATTATTGCTAATTGATCATTGGAAGTAGTTATATGTGGAAGAAAATTATTCTAGGTTGTTTTTCCCTAGAAATTTCAACATGGTATTAGAACAGGAGACCGAAGAGCAGTTGGGATGAGGAGCATCATGATCATTCCTATGCACTCCTGTTAATTTTGGGCAACTAGGTCCAAACTCCATGTTGTAATGCTCAGATGATGATGCCAATATTTTTATTGGATTCGTCTTTCGGAGAGGTGCGAGATTAATCTAAAGATCATCTTGATCGGATGAGCAGAACATTTATTTTGAATTTATTCCACTTATGTGCAAGGTCAGCCAGAATTGTAATGTAGGCTTGAGTACCTCAACAGATGTGTCACACACCCTCACAGATGGATATAAATTGAAGAGACTTGGAGGTCATTTTATCATCATCTCATCACACACATTCCTCGTGATCTGATCGTTTCGTCCAGCCTAGAAGATGCTTCTCTCTCTCCCACGTGTAAATCTGGATGTCGTAAATCTGGATGATGTCGGAAATGGATACCGTAAATCTGGATGATGTCGGAAATGGATGCCATAAATCTAGATGATGCCGGAAACGGATGTCGTAAATATGGATGCCGAAAATATGGATGATGCCGAAAAATCTGGATGTGGGATTCTTTTGTTGAATTATGTTGACTTTTGATGAGATGTCTTTGAAGGTTGTGTGTGTGACACTTGAAAGGTTGGCTGACCTAATAAAGACTTTGCTGGTTGAAGCATCTTATTGACTTATGTAACGCACACTATTCTACATCTTTGCTGGACAAGAAGATATGTAAATCTGATCTATTTTATTAGCTTGTCTTCTGTTGACTTATTGGTATGTTCTATCATCATTTTATTTTCATGTTTATGTGATTGCTATATTGTATCGAGCCTAGAAGATTGAAATAAATTTGAATTAAGCATAGAACATTCTGTCTATCCAAAATTTACATGGTGTCAGAGCTGAGGTGAAGACAAAGCCCAAGATAGTGTGAAAAGAAATCTTTTCAAGGACCAATGGTCTGACGATAAGTTGACTGACAAGTCTGATTATCATGCATGGAAGATGTCCATGGATTTGGCATGAGCCTCCATCATATTTTATGAGGCTCACAGAAATCAGGAATGATCTCCTTGCCATAGGAGAAGTAGTTGATTGAGAGCTCGTCCTCATTGCTCTTGGAGGACTTCCCCGCGACTGGAAGAAGAACTTCAAGGAAGCTCTCACTATTGGTTTTAGAGTTCATACACTCTACCAGGTTGGAGGAAGTCCACTAGGGGCTATTTCATGTGATACAACTCGTAAAACTGAGTTATGGCATCAAAGGTTTGGACACCTTCATTACAAAGCCCTTCCCGAAGCAAGGAAGGTGGTGTCTGGGATGCCCGAAATCAAGAATGATCATGAAGGCATATGTCAGGGTTGTGGCGAAGGAAAGCATACAAGGGGACCTTTCCCCTCAAGTGTCACAAAAACATCTAATATCTTGCAATTGATACATTCTAATTTATCTGGTATGTTGCCCGTGATATCCTTTGGAGGATGTTCTTATTACGCGACTTTTATAGATGACTTCTCTCGCAAGACCTAGATATATTTCTTGAAGAAGAAGAACGAAGCATTCAAATGGTTTTGTACCTTCAAGGCCTTGGTGGAAAATCAAACAGGGAAGAAGATCAAGATTTTGAGGACCAATAATGGCACCGAATATGAGTCAAATAAGTTCAATGACTTTTGCAGACGAGTTGGCATTAAGAGGGAGACCACAACCGTGTATACTCCTGAGCAAAATGGTGTTGCTGAAAGAAAGAATAGGACCATTGTGGAAGTTGCCCGTGCCATGCTATGTGACCAAGGTCTTCCGAAGTTTCTATGGGGAGAAGCTGCGAACACTGCTATGTACGTACAAAATAGATGCCTGCATTTCGCTCTGGACTCCAAAACTCTCGAAGAAGTCTTCTCTGCTAAGAAACCTCATGTTTCTCATTTCAGACTTTTTGGTTGTCATGTCTACATTCATGTGCCGAAAGAAAAGAGAAGCAAGCTAGATGCTTCTGGAAAGAAGGGAATGTTTGTGGGTTACAGTGAAACTTCAAAGGCATATAGAATCTATGTGCCTGATCAAAGAGAAGTGGAGATATGCCACGATGTCACCTTCGATGAAGATGCCTCCCTCGGGAAAGTGATAAATCTTCCTAGCTCCAAGGAAGACAATGAAGAAAGAACAGGGAAGCAGGAAGAGTCAAAGGATGAGATGATCCCGATGTTGAAGGATCGATGGACCCTATTGATCCACCTCCTTCAATGAAGAGAAGACCCTCATGGCTCAGGGATACTCTCGAGGATGCCGAGAGATATATGGCCCAATGGGGGACATTACGTGAAAGCAAGAAGCCGAACAGATACTAAGGGTATCTAGCAGCCATGAGTACTATCGTACAATCTGAGCCCAGATCATTTGAAGAAGTCATAACGCATCGTACAATCTGAGCCCGGATCATTTGAAGAAGTCATAAAGCATCAAGTTTGGAAGGATGTTATGCACGAAGAGTACGAGTCCATTATGAAGAATGATGTCAGGGATGTGGTCTCGAGACCGGAGGACAAAGCTGTTGTCACCTCGAAATGGCTCTATAAGATCAAGCATGGATCTGATGGTAGTGCTGAAAAGTACAAGGCAAGATTTGTTGCCCAAGGCTTCTCCCAAAAGGAAGGCATAGATTATGATGATATAGTTGCACCTGTGGCCCGCTATACCACCATCCGATCAATTATTGCCCTTGTTGCAACGCAAGGAGGGAGTCTCCATCAGATGGATGTGAAGACCAATTTTTTTCCATGGTTCCATAAACAAAGAGGTGTATGTGGAGCAACCTCTGGGGTTCAAGGTCCAGGATAGAGACTCTCATGTATGCAGGTTGAAGAAAGCCCTTTGTGGATTGAAGCAAGCCCCCGGGGCTTGGTGCGAGAGGATAGATAGCTACTTGATGAAGCTGGGCTTCACTCGAAGTAATGTTCATCCGAACCTTTACTTCAAGGTTGATAGAGAAAAGCCTCTCATTTTGGTTCTCTATGTCGACGATCTCTTCCTGACAGGTGTTGACCATCTCATTCATCAGTGTAAGAAGGAGCTCACTTCCGAGTTCGAGATTAAAGACCTAGGACTGATGCATTACTTCGTAGGCTTAGAGGTCTGGCAAAGACCTAGCGAGATTCTTTCCGCTCTCAAGGAAAATATATTGTGAAGCTGCTGGAGAGATTTGGTATGGTGGACTGTAAGTCCGTGTCGACACCAATGGAACTCAACTTCAAGAAGTTGTGTGGAAATGTTGTTGGGCCCGCATTGGGAAATCCTATCAAGTATCATCAACTCGTAGGGGCATTGATATTCTTAGTGAACTCCCATCCGAACATATGTTTTGCAGTGAACACTTTAATTCAACCCATTGTTGATCCTCATCACATTCACTGGGTTGGTGCCAAGAATCTCTTAAGATATCTTCGAGGCATGATAAACCATGGGCTAAGATACACTGTCGGGAATTCAAGACTCCATGGATATACTGATGTCGATTGGGCTGGCAGTGCGGTGGATCGCAAGAGCACATCTGGATGTTGCTTCACACTTGGTTCTGCTTCAATATATTGGATGAGCAGGAAGCAGAAGTCAATGGCTTTGAGCACCACTGAGGTTGAATACAATGCAGCGTGTATGGCCTGCTGTGAAGCTATTTGGTTGCGAAAGCTCTTCAGTGAGTTGTTCGGGCATGTGCTAAATACCATCTTTGTCCTTTGTGGTAATCAGAGTGGGATTCATTTGTCAGAGAATCCCATGTTCCACGATCGATCCAAGCATATTGATATCAGGTACCGTTTTATCCGGGATATGGTACAGCGAGGCACCGTAAGGCTCGATCATATAGGAACTGATGAGCAGGTCGCGGATATTCTCACTAAGGCTTTGGGGGAGGTCAAGTTCCTAACCTTCCTTGAGAATCTTGGAGTCATGGAACATCCCTATTATGAGGGTATTGTTGGACGATGAGCTCTAGGAGCTCCAGGGGGCTTTGGGGATAGCTTCGTGGAGCTATAAGCAACCACAGGGCTAGGCTTGCCGAACCTTGTTGATGTGCTTCCGCCCCACCATGATATTGAGTTGGTTCACCTCTCTTTGATCTGTGCCCCGTGTGCATCCTACCCATGGAGTTTCGTTCTCATGGGAAGTAACTCTCATCTTGGCCAATGAGGTGGGAAATGTGGATAGAGACCAATGGCAAGACCGATGGACACATCGGAGATTGTCATACTCTCTATGTCTAGGATGGCACGTGTCCAACCACTTGATCTAGGATCAAGTCTAGTGAGGTTTCAGACCTCCAACTGACTTTGGGTCAGTTAAACTAACTTCGGATTAGTATATGACTCTTTTGAGTCCAAGTGAGGTTTCGGCCCTCCAACTGACTTCAGGTCAGTTAAACTAACTTCGGGTTAGTATATGACTCTTTTAAGTCCAAGTGAGGTTTCGGACCTCCAACTAACTTCGGGTCAGTTAAACTAACTTCGGGTAAGTATATGAATCTTTTGAGTCCAAGTGAGGTTTTGGACCTCCAACTGACTTCGGGTCAGTTAAACTAACTTTGGGTTAGTATGTGACTCTTTTGAGTCCAAGTGAGGTTTCGGACCTCCAACTAACTTCGAGTCAGTTAAGCTAACTTCGGGTTAGTATATGACTCTTTCGAGTCCAAGTGAGGTTTCGTACCTCCAACTGACTTCGGGGCAGTTAAACTAACTTCAGGTTAGTATATGACTCTTTTGAATCCAAGAGAGGTTTTGAACCTCCAACTGACTTCGAGTCAGTTAAATTAAATTCAAGTTAGTATGAGACTCCTTTGAGTCTTATAGAGGTTTCGAGCCGATAGGAGCTGAGAAAGTGTGCTACATCAGCCAAATGGTCAGTGTTATGCAACCAACTCACAAAATAGAAGAAAAGATAGATCAACGACTTAAAAACTATCCTCTTCGAGGAGGAAACCTCCTTTACATTACACAAATGAAAAATTATTTGATGATACAAATGATAAGACCTCCTTCGTATATATAAGGGTCTTAAGGGGTCACAATATAATCAGAGCCTACATATCAATAATAATGTAAGGGCACAACAAAAACAATAAGTTGCTACATAACAATAATAATAAGGGGAATATACTAGTATTATAGGGACCTAACATGCCCCTCTCCTTCAAAAAAGTGTTGTCTTCAACGCTTGAGTAATTATGGATGCTTTTGTATACAATTCTCATCCTCCCATGTAGAATCTTTAGCGAGTAAGTTCTTCCACTTTATGAGATACTCTGAAATTAATCGATTTGGTAGTTGTCAGGTTCTTGTTTTCGTGACTACTTCAGGCTCAAATATGATTTTTCCTTCTTCGTCAAGTTTTGGCGACATCGTTTGAACTTGGAGCTTGTCACTAATAACCTTCTTTAAGCATGAAACATGCAAAACTGGGTGTATTCAGGAAGATGCAAACAACTCCAATTTGTATTCCATAGTACTAATATTTTACAAAACCTTGTAAGGACCATAGTATTTGGGTGATAATTTGTTATCCTTCTTAGCTTGCTTGAGGGACATTTGTTTGTATGGTTGTAGCCACAAAATACTGAGTCATCTACATTAAAACCTTTTTCAATGCGATGTTGATCTCCCTATTGTTTCATCTGATTATACGCCAGAGTGAAGTTATCCTTTAAGAGTTGTAGAACTTGTTGTTGATGCTCAATGTGATCTTCCACTACTTGAACCTTAGAATTTTCTTTTAAAAATGATGTGATGGATGGTGGATGATATCCATAAAGTGCCATAAATGGGCTCATTTTTGCTGCAGTATGGAAGGAAGTGTTATACCACCATTCAACTAGAGGTAATCACTTGACCCATTGTGTTTGCTTATCAGATACAAAGCAACGAAGATATCCTTACAAACATATGTTCACTATCTCAGTTTGCTCGTTAGATTGCGGATGATAAGATGAGCTATGAGTTAATTGAGTACCAAGACAAGAAAATAATTTCGTCCAAAAATTTTCAGTGAAAATGGGATCTCTCTCACTTACAATAATCTTTGGGTTTCCATGTAGCTTTTGAATTGTTTCCATAAATGCAGTAGCAACTGTAATAGCTTTAAAATGATGAGATAATGCACAAAAGTGTGCATCCTTGGTAAGTCTATCAACTACCACCATGATGACACTCCTTTCAGACTTGGGTAAACCTGTACTAGCTTTAAAAGGATGACATAATGCACAAAAGTGTCCATACTTGGTTAAGTCTATCAACTACCACCATGATGACACTCCTTTCAGACTTGGTTAAACCTGTGATAAAATCCATTGAGACCTCCTCCCAATGCTGACTTGGAATGGCTAAAGGTTGTAACAAACCCGAGGCCTTAGTTGTCTCAACTTTATTTTGTTGGCAAACCAAAAATTCTGCCACAAACATCTGAATATCAGATTTAAGGCCATTTAAAAAAAGTTCCTTCTTGACCCTATGGTATGTTTTTAAAAATCTTGAGTGCCCTCCTAAGGGAGAGGTGTGCAATTCCAAAAGAATCTTTTGTTTGGGTTGGGAATTCTTACAAAGATATAAGCGCTTTTTACCATATTGAATCATTTTTCCAGCTAAATGTATCAGATATACTGGGATCTTGCTGCAAATTTTGAATGGATGTCCACACCTCTTTGTCATTCTTCCATTCATCCCATGCTTTGGTTATCCAATCAGGTTGGATAAATCATAATAGAAATGGCACAAAGCAATGCTTCCACATCCTCATCCTTTCTTGAGAGTGCATTTGCAACAACATTTTGCTTCCCTTTTTTTCTAAGTTGCAGGAAACGTAGGGTAGGAGTCCGTTTCCGCCCTGAAACAAAACGGAAACATGTTTCCCCGTACCGTATGGCCTGGAAACGCGTTTCCGTCCGTACTAGGCCGTTTCCTGTGGGGGAAACGTGCCCTGTACGGACGGAAACGCGTTTCCAAGCAATACGAGCGCGTTTCCGTCGTTTTAACTTAATTTTTTTTTGCTTTTTTTGGGGGTTCGTGTGTTTTATTATTTTTTTAATTCTAGAAGGTGTCTTTTGGATGCATCTAGATGGCTCTCTCAACTTATAAAAAGACTCTCGCTTCTAATGATCAAGCCTATGGCCCTAGTATTTGTATGCGATTCATGGTAATGTTAAATTCTTAAAGTAAAAGTGACTGAAATTTTTAACATTACCATGAAATGACTCAGGATGTTTGAGAGTGGTTCCGACCTCATTGGATTTCATATGGAGAAAGTAGAATTTTAGATCTCATTCAAAATCCAACAGACTTATCAGTTTTTCAGCATTTCAAGATTGGGTGATTGCAATGTTTCCACCGAATTTTGTCATGTATTAGGGTATGGAACTCGTATTTAATCAAAAGCACCAATCCCTCTATGTACCTTGATGTTAGTGACAATGGTTGTCAAACTCCTCTATCATGACCCTACTAAAAATGTACCCATCACTAAAACATAACCTTGACTTGACGTGCTCATAGTCTTTATTGTACTTGCAACCTCATATATATAATAAAGGCTGATTTTGAGATTTTGAAATATAATAAAGGTTGGTTTTGGATATTTCAATATTGCTATTTTTATTATGTGTCTGTTATCATTCATGAGTAAATGTCTTGTACTTGTGATAGTTTATGCTTTGAATTTATCATATATGTTTTATGATTTCACATAACATTTGTTAAATGTCATAAATTCTAATATAGATTTAAATTTTATATATATAGATATATATGGCATTTCCCCGTTTCCAAAATTTGGGGAGGTCGCATTTCGTATCGCTTCTCGTTTTGGAAACTCGTTTTTGTTTCCCCGTTTCATGCAACTTAGCTTTTTTGTAGATGATTTCAAAGTCATAACCCAACATCTTTGTGACCCATTTTTGTTGCTCTTCTGAAGATAATCTTTGTTCCAAAAAGTATTTCAGACTATCATGATATGTTTTTACCTTGAAGTTTCTTCCCATTAGGTAAGGTCTTCATTGCTTTAGTGCATGTAGTATTGCCAACATTTCCTTCTCAAAAATGGGTTTGTGTAAATACATTCATTTGATTGGACTACTTTCAAAACCAATGAGTCTTCTTTCATGCATTAAAAAACACCAATTCCATTTCCTAAGGCATCACATTCCATAATAAAGGTTTTTATGAAGTCTGGTGTAGCTAAGACCAGTGCTTGGCACATTGCCTCTTTAATATGTTCAGAGGCCTTAGTTGCTTTTGGAGTCCAAGAAAATACATCTTTCTTCAGTAATGTTGTTAGAGATGCTACTATTCTCCCATAATTCTTAACAAACTTGTGATAATACCCTGTCAACTTGAGAAATCCTCGAAGATGCTTTATGGTTGTGGGGGTTTTCCATTCCTTAATGGCTTTAATTTTGCTAGGGTCTACCTTAACACCCTCATGAGATACAATATTACCTGAATATTCCACTTCATGTACTCCAAAGAAGCATTTGGAGGTTTTTTCTTATAATTTTTTCTCCTCCAATAGTTTGAGCAACATGTCAACATATTGAACATGATCCTTCCAAGACTTGCTATAGATTAGTATGTCATCATAAAATACTAACACAAATTTTCTAAGGAAGGGTTTGAAATTGGAATTCATCAAACCTTAAATCTGGAAGGTGCATTAGTAAGGCTAAAAGGCATGACCAAAAATACACAATGACCCTCATGAGTTGTGAAGGTTGTTTTCGGAATGTCTTCAATCTTCATTCTAATTTGATGATATCCTGAACAAAGATCCAGCTTGGTGAAGTAAATTGCTGCATGTAATTCATCCAACAATTCGTCAATGACAGGAATGGGAAATTTATCTTTAATAGTGAGCTTGTTGAGCTCCCTATAATCCGGACACATACGCCATGATCCATCCTTCTTGTGTACCAATACTACTGGAGCAGATAAAGAACTTTGACTAGGTTGAATTATACCAGCGTCTAGCATTTCTGCAACCATACGTTCAATTTCACTCTTTTGGGCATATGGATATCTGTAAGGTCTAATGTTTGGAGGAACACTTCCTAGAATCAAATGAATAGCATGATCATGATCAGGAATAGGTGGGAGGCTTTTGGGAGTCTCAAATACCTTGGAATGATTGTCCAAGAGATTTTGGAGATCTGGAGAAATAGATAATTTCGATGTTGGAAACTCTAGTGAGCATAATTGTGCAATGACGCCCCATTGTTCTTTCCTCAGAAGCTTTGTCATGCCATTAGAGCTAATTATCTTTCCTAGTTTCCCTGTGATACCCTTTAATGCAACTTCCTTTCCTTTCCAAAAATTTCAAGAAAAGTTCTTGAAAATTAAAAGTTATCGTCCCCAAAGATTGTAACCAATGGACTCCTAGTACAACATCAGCACCACCCATTGGAATGGAAAGCATTGAACTATTCAATACATATTCCCCCATGCTTAGCTTGATATTATGGCACTTTCCAGAGCGATTTATAGTTCCTCCATTTGCAACCATCACTTGACACTCTGGTGCTGGATATAGGAATCAATTCAATGCTTTGGCTATCTTACAATGAATAAAATTATCAGTACCACACAAATCAATCAGAACTATTACCTCTTTCTTCTTGATATATCCTTCTATCTTGAGAGTTTGAGGAGAGGTAATTCTTGCCAATGCATTACAAGATATGGTCGGATTCATTTCTTCTTTCTCCTGGTTGTTGGTGTATACCCTCCTCTTTTAATGTTTCTTGTTCCTTTTCTTCCTCCTCTTCACAATCTATGTAGAATAATTTCTTCTCAGCACAGTTATGACCTTTAGTGTATTTGTTATCACAACTGTAATAAAGCCCTTTTGCACTTTTTCCCTCCGATTTTTGTGATGTCAACCTTGTAGGTTGTGGAAGACTAGGAGCTACAACACTTCCATCTTTATAGTTGAGAGTGGTAGACTTCCTTGCTGCCACAATTTTGCTTTCAACTTTTCTTGCCACTCTGAATACCTTCTCCAATTAATCAGGTTCCCAAAGGTGATCCCCATGTTGGATGTTATCTTTTAAAGTCCTTATGAAGACATCAATTGTATACTCCTCTGGATATCGGTTACCCTAATATTCAATTTTTGGAAGTTTTCAATGTGCTCCATTGAAACCTATTGTTTGAGATTTATCAATTGGCTAAAGAAGGTGTTGCTCTTTGTATCTTCATAATGTGATATCATTTCCTCTGTAAAAATTGACCAGGTGACAAGTGGTTTACAAGAACAAAACCATTTATACAATACCAACTGATTGGGTTTTAAATATAAATATTCAATACGTACCTTTTGTAAGGGTTGCACATCTTGTAGATCAAAATATTGCTCCATCGGTAGTATCCATGTTACTTGATCCTTGCCATCAAACTTCCTCATATCTATCTTTAGAATGTGGTGGTTCTTAAACCCCACATTGGAGTCTTTAAAATCATAATTCATATTCCTGTTGAAATTTGGTTACCGGAGGACAGGTGGTTCCCTAAGGCTTTGATCTTTGGCCTAGGGAAAAGTGTCCAAAAGAATTTAATTTTTCTCCTAAAGTGACTTATAATTTTTATAAAGTCAAATCTAATTTTTAAAGTGACTTTAAGTGATAAAGTTACTAAAGTCTAATTTTAAAGTGACTTTAAGTGATAAACTTACTAAAGTCTAATTTTAAAGTGACTTTAATAAAGTCACTGTAAAATTAGAAAGGAAAAGTGACTTTGGAAATAAATGACTAAGTGGGTCTTTATTAAAGTGGGGTGAATTAAAAAATAGAAAGTGAGATTTAAATGAGCATTTAATCTCAGCCCTAGATCTCAATCTATTTCAGCCATTGGATTTAGGGATTCCCCACAAGTCACTTAGGGTTAGGTTAAAGGAGGGAAAGGAAGAAAAGGTCATTCATTCTTTCATGAGCAGATTGGGAAAAGGAGAGAAAGAGAGCTGGAGATTTTTCTGAGCAGTGAGAAGAAGGAGAGCAGCAGTTAAGAGATTTCAGCAAAGGTACAGCAGCATTTATTGGCACACATACCGAGGCAGAAAATCCGTACAGCAAGGGAGAGCTAGTGTTTCCAAGTGAGGAGGCATAGAAATCGAGGAAGAGGGTACAGCAGCAAGCACGCACTTCAAGGCACAAAAATCAGGCACGTTTTCCAAGGAAGAGGGTGGCTGTCATTTTCGGCACAAAAACCGAGGAAGAGGACAGCAGCACAGCCCAGATTTTTGGCACGGATTTCGAGAGAGGTTGCTGTACAAAATCTGTACAGTCCATACAGCAAAGTACGGTTGTTATGGCATGCTTCCCGAGGTGGTCGTACAGCATTTAATGCTATCCTAAGGTGTTGTAAATTTTATGTTTTCTGTTGTTGCTGATTTGGCACAATTTCCGAAGCGGTGTGCAAGCACGGAAATCGAGATAAGTCTGTAAATTGGTTGTTGGAATTTTTTCTGAGTTTTTCCTGTTTCACTGTAAAAAGCAATATTCAGAAAATAAAAGAGAAGCTTTCGAACTGGTTTTCCCCAAGAGTTGTAGGGGGTTTTTCCAGGGTCATGTTGACCAAAAATCTCAGTGTTTAAATGTGTTGAATAGTTGTTTTAAGCTTGCTGATTTTTATTTCTGCATTTTCCAGCATTCTGTAAATTTTCCAGAATTTGTGTTTTCAGCAAAAAATTATTTTCTGTTGTTGAATGTAAGGATATGGGAAAGGGCATTTAACTAAAAGGAGAAATAAGGTGAAACTGAAACCCGGGGTGGGAAAACAGGAAATTTCTACAATTCCTTTTGTCCTCATCATGATTTTCATGGATCACCTTGTCATTACCGAGAAGCCTTTCTTGCAACAACTTTGTCAACCCTTGCAACTTGACATCCATCGCATCCCTGTCTACTTTAAAAACCTTCATGTTGACTTTTATACCATCTGTTGTAGGAATTTACAGGGTAAGTTCCGTAGCTCAAGAACCAAAGGTCACCGCTCACAAACAGATCACAAATCAGTACACCAGTATAATCACGTGGTTAAAACCCTCACAGAGGGAGACAGTCCACGCCCTGAGCCAACGTGGCCACTTCATGGAATTTATTAATATAAAATAAAAGTTACATATGTTTCTCTCATAAACGGTTACTAGACAAATGACCCTCCATGCTCTTTAAATAAAGATCATGGACCAATCGGGTGTTAAGCCACGGATCAAGCGTCGTTAATACCGAGGTGAGAGATAACCGTCGGATCACTACAAATTGTGACCGTCGGATTGTAAGTTACAAATGTACATGGTAAAGAAACACACTGTACCTAACTCTACACTAGACTAAGTTATTCTTAACTATTTCCTATGTGTCGGAATATCCTAACATCCCCCCTTAAGAACAACTTGGGATAGGATTGAAGGATTTACAAAGGTGACACAAAAGGAGCCTATTTCCTATGTGTCGAAATATCCCAACATCCCCCCTTAAGAAAAAATTTGGATAGGATTGAAGGATTTACAAAATTGACACAATAGGAGAAGGAAGGAGGCATTAGAGCCTATCCCTCCTTAATGACAACTTTCCTGAACTCCAAGCATGGATCGAAGTTTGGTAAACTTCGCTTCTGTGAGAGCCTTCGTAAAGATATCGGCTACTTGATCATTGGTCAGACAATACTGCACTTCAAGAACACGATCATGAATGAGCTTTCTAATGAAGTGTATGTGGAGCTCAATGTGTTTCATAGGTTGATGTTGAATTGGATCTTTACATAGCTTAATGGCACTCTGATTATCACACCAAAGTGTAGTTGGATGTTGTTGATGAAGACCAAATTCAGACAGGATCTGACGAAACCACATGGCTTCTTTGCTGGCTTCAACTGCACCACGATACTCTGCTTCTGCTGAAGAAAGGGAGATGGCACTTTGTTTCTTACAAGACCAAGTAATAGGTCCTGAACCAAGAGTGAATACATATCCTGCAGTGGACTTCCGATCATCAGGGTCACCAACCCAATCAGAATCAATGAAACCAATCAACAAGGGAGATGCTCCTTCACTGTAATGAATCCCGAACTGAACTTTACCTCGAATATATCGAAGTATTCTTTTAGCTGCTTTCCAGTGACTTTCATGAGGTTGGTGCATAAACCGAGCGACAAGACCAACGGCAAAGGAAAGGTCAGGACGGTTATGGGTTAGATACAAAAGTTTACCAACAAGTTGATGGTATAAGGTAGCATCAACTTCAGGGGTAGTACAGTTGATTGAAAGCTTGACTCCAGACTAAAAGGGAGAAGGGGCAGGCTTACAGTCTTCCATGTGAAAGTGGTGTAGAAGATCACAAGCATACTTGGACTGAGAGAGGGTAATGCCTTCCTTGGATTGCAAGACTTGAAGACCAAGGAAATAATGCAAGTGTCCTAAGTCTGTCATTTCAAACTTATTTTTGAGGCTAGGCTTCACATGGTTTATATGGTTTGGATCACTACCAGTAAGGATAAGATCATCAACATAAAGAACAAGGATGGTGAAGGAATTACCCACCTTCTTGGTGTAGACAGTGTTCTCAGAATGACACCTAGAAAAGCCATTATCTAAGAGAAATCTATCCATTTTGGCATACCAAGCCCGAGGAGCTTGTTTGAGACCATAGAGAGACTTCCTAAGGTGACAAACAAGGCTAGAGTCTTTTTGGATAAAGCCAGGCGGTTGTTCCATGTATATTTCTTCATGCAAATATCCATGTAAGAAGGCGTATTTAGCATTCATCTGATGGACTTCCCAATTAAAGGAGGCAGCAAGGGAAAGAACTAGGCGGATAGAATTCATTTTGGCAACGAGGGAGAAGGTTTCGTATAGTCAATGCCTTCATTTGTAGAGAAAACCACTGTGACAAGATGTGGAAACACGTATCACTTTCACTGATTAAACTGGTTGCAATATCCTATCAACAAGTTTTCTTTCCTTTGGAGAACAATTAAGTATTTTGCCAATAAGGAACGATACTCTTCATTCATAGCTTCATCCCAATCTGGATGACCGGAGGCTTCTTCAAAGGTTTCTGGATCAAGTTTTTCTGGAACTTGAGCCAATAAGGAAGCGGCTCTTTCGAACTGAGAACGTGTACGTCGTCGATTGGCAGGGTCACCTGCAAGAGAACCTGTTGCATCCCGAGTAGAGCGGACCCATCTTGGAAGCGGTGGAGTATAAGGAACAATTTCACGAGTTGGAGGAGGATCGTCATCCTAGCTGTCATCATCTGAACTAGAAGGAATGCTATTAAAAATAGAAGAGAGAGAGAGAGAGAGGTGGCACATATCCCGAATCAGGCTCGCAGGCCAAAGGTGGCACACCTGCCGAACTAGGCTCGCGGGCCGATATATTTTCATCAAACTTTACATCTCTTCTAATGATTATATTTTTGGATTTTGGTTGAAGAAGTCTATATCCTTTGACATCTTCAGAATATCCAACAAAAATACATTTTTCGCTCTTAGGTTCTAAGGCTTTATGTTTAGCATCTGGAATATGGGCCCAAGCATCACTTCCAAAAAAACGAAAGTGACTTACATCTGGTTTGATTGAGCTCCAAGCTTCTTCTGGAGTTATATTCTTTAAAACCTTAGTAGGAGTGCGATTTACTATGTAATTTGCACAGTTAATGGCTTCTGCCCAAAAATTGAGACCAAGTCCTTTAGATTGAAGCATACAATTAGCCATTTCTTTTAAGGTGCGATTCTTCCTTTCAACTACACCATTGTGTTGTGGAGTATATGGAACAGTATGTTGCAATTGAATGCCATGTTCAGTGTAGAAGTTGATAAATTTGTTGTTAACATATTCTCAGCCATTGTCTGATTTTACTTAAGAATTTGATGTCCAGATTGTTTCTCAACAAAGGCCTTAAAGGCCAAGAACATGTTAAAAAATTCACTCTTGAGTTTTAAGAAATATACCCAAGTGCGTCTGGAAAAATCATCAATGAAGGTTAAGAAGTACTTGCAACCAGAGAAAGAAACAATAGGAAGTGGACCACATAGATCACTGTGCACAAGCTGCAAAGGGGCTGAAGCGTGCCAAGAGGCATGTTTGTCAAAACTATCTCGATGATGTTTTTCGAGTACACATCCGAAGCAAACACCATCTCGACAAGATACCATAGGAAGGGCCGTCACCATATTTTCCTTACATAGAGTTTGAAGAGAGCGATAGTTTAAGTGACCAAATCGCTCATGCCAAAGTTTGCTCACATCATCATTATGAGAAAAAAAAACTGAGGGAAGAGATGATGACCCAAATTTGTCAAACTTATACAACATTGTGGAATCATCAGCAATGCCAGTAGCTAAAATATGTTTAGGATATTTGAGGTCCTTGATTACAACATCATGAGGTGAGAATTCTACTATTTTCCCTTTACCTGAATGAGTTATCTGATAATAGATAGAGGTTGCATGACAAGGTAGGAACACATGTTACATCATTAAACTAACCATTATCTAGATGAATAGTTCCAGATCCTACAACACTAAGAGATCTATCATCACCAACATAAATATGTTTGGTGTTACAATCATTTAAAGAAGAAAACATGTATTTATTTTTAGCCATGTGGTAAGAAGCCATAGAATCAATGAGCCATTCATGAGAAGGAGGAGAAGAAGATACATTTAATGCATAACTAGATCTTGATGCTTGACAACCACAAGTAGAAAGTTCCATGCCTGAAGATGAAGGTGAAGAGTGCCCCAAATTTATGTTGTGCTTCTTCATTGTTGCTTCTAAGGCTTCCATCTTCTTAAAACATTTTGACTCTATATGGCCATCCCAATTGCAAAAGTTGCAATGTCTATCTATCTTCTTCCCTTTGTTTTGATTTGCCTTATTTTGGTGATTTGATTTTTCATTTTGCGGCTGAAATTGCTTAGGGCCCTTGTTTGGTATAGGACCATATTTTTTAGGATACTGATTCTTGGGATTATTTTGATATGGTTGTTGTTGGATTGCTAAGGCTTTCTTAGAAGAATTTCCAGCAGTGATAAGACGAAGGTGTAAAAATTTTTCTTGTTCTCTTATCAAATAATCACAAAAGGCATCAAAAGAGGGATTATTGTAGTTGGTTCTTGAAGAAATGATGGCTTCTCTGGTGGAATGGAAGGCGGAAACAAATAGAGAGTATGCAGGGCCAAGCTTAGCAATAATGCAATAGATGAGGCTACCATTTTCCTTTTTGACCTTACACCCTTCTAAAAAGTTCGGAGATCTGTTGGACAAAAAATCTTCAATGGAGGAGAAATTATTGAGGTCAAAGTAAACGCTCATTTTCAAAGACGATTGGGCCGGATTTGATTTTGAGCATGCACTTGATTTTAGCTTTTCCGAGGGCCTCATCGGGGGTGTGATGTCAAGGATATGAAATCAAAGATCTTGAGCAATGGACATTCCTATCAACCCTCGTGCTTGATCTTGTTTATTTTCATTTAGCGACTTTAATATCATCGGAAGGTAGGCTTAGTTTCTTGTCACATGGCTATTCTATAAAGCCCTTTACTTCTAAGTATATCTACCATGTGAGGTAGCCATTGGAAATAATTGGTCTTTGTTAAGAATAACCAGGCATGCACTTTCCATTTTTAAAAAAAAAAAAAAACTGAAGCTGAGAAAAGCTAAAACTAACTGCTCCAATGGAAAGATCTCAAAAAATTAGGCCGTTTCAAAAAGAACGGCTCGAAAAACGGCTTCCGGATGAAAAAGTTATGCCTTTTGAAAAAACTGAGTTGTAGATGCCGAAAAAGTTACGAGAACGGGATGAAGTGCAGCTTTTTTTTAAAAAAATTCCGCCCCTTTGAACAAAAACTTTTTACAAAAGAAGCTTGAGAAGGAGACTTGAACCCAAGACCGCTATTCTCATAAACTAACCCCTCACCAAGTGAGATAGTAAAAGGATTATGTTATTTTAGAAAGGAGGAAGGGGGGATTATTATTATTATTGGGGGTGGTGTGCATGCCTTTTCTTGCGCAAAAAACACAAAAAACGAGCAAAAAAATGAAATGCAAAGCCTTACGGCAGAATGTTAGATTCTCGGTTGGCCTTACCGGCAACTATCACTTTTTTCACTATTTCTAATTTCCCGAGATCGCACGAAGACACAGGGAAAGAGCATACGTAGCGAAAAAAAATCCCTTTTTCCTGTTTCTGATTTGTCGAGATCGCACAGAGCGCACAGCAAAGAGCATACATAGAGAAGAGGGTATAGATTCGGCAAATAAATAAAACCTTAATACCGAAAACAGAAAAAATAAACCGAAATAAGCAGAACTATTAACAAATATAACTGCAAAGTAGATGCTTTATACCTCCAGATCTAAACTAACATAACTTGGGCAGCTGAAAACCTTTTCGCATGAAACGAAAGGCGTTCCTCACTGTAATAGACGCTCTGTACACAACCGAGCAGTTCTCCAAGCCCAAAAATGTTCAGAAATAGTAGATCTAGAAAACGGCATTCGCATGCAGTCAAACCGACTTCGGATTTTGATCAACAACGGACGCGGCCCTCAAAATAGCTCTGATACCATGTAGGAATTTACAGGGTAAGTTCAGTAGATCAAGAACCAAAGGTCACCGCTCACAAACAGATCACAAATCAGTACACCAATATAATCACGTGGTTAAAACCCTCAAAGAGAGAAACAGTCCACGCCCTGAGCCAACGCGGCCAATTCAGGGAATTTATTAATATAAAAGAAAAGTTACATATGTTTCTCTCATAAACAGTTACCGGACAAATGACCCTCCATGCTCTTTAAATAGAGATCATGGACCAATCGGGTGTTAAACCACGGATCACGTGCCGTTAATACCGAGGTGAGAGATAACCGTCAGATTATAAGTTACAAATGTACATGGTAAAAAAACACACTTTACCTAACTCTACACTAGACTAAGTTATTCTTAACTATTTCCTATGTGTCGGAATATCCTAACATCTGTGTCCCCTTTTAAGCCATCCATATCATCTTTTGTTGCTCTTTGTGAGAGCAAAATTTATTGTGCTTGGTCCCGTAACTTTGATATATCATGTTGCAATTCTTCCTCTTCATGCACCATAGTAGAGTTTTCTAAGGGTTTAATGGGTGTAGAATTCTTTTGTTTAAGAGGCATTTTAGAACCAAATACTAATATATATGCTTCAATATGCCCTTTGAATCACTTCAAATTGATTTTTCAAACAAAAGTTATGGAAAATTAAAAAATACACACATTTTTCTTGTTTTTAGGAGCTCGATATTGAAACTATTATATCTCTATAATTTTGAATCTCTAAGGTCTGAACTTTCATCCTATGGTAGCCCTGTGTGTCTTCTTTCCAACCCCACAAGTCAGACCATTATTGGATTCTTAAAGAAAGAGTCATTCACAATCTCCCATGATGCCCTGATTATCGACTAGTTCAGTAGAGCGAATTTGTACGGAGTGCCACATATCATTGTTTTGACCTTCAGCTCTGAAAACGATACACAGAAAACTACAGTCTGTGCACTTTCAGCCACTTTTTACGAAATCCAAATCTGATGCTCGAAGGGAGAGTTATGACGATTTTCCCAAGGTCACTTGTTTGAGATTAAATTCTAGAGCCAGCAAAGACCATAACTTCCTCAGATCATATCCCTGAAAATATAGCTAACTAAGATCTGAAATTCATATACGAAGTTCACCAATATTTCGTCTCTACGTGGTTGCAATTTCAACTTTTGAAGCCTATAAGAAAAAAAGTTGTAGTGAAAATGCCAAGATGACCCGTTTGAAAAAGAAAAACCCTAGAATCCAAAGCTCTAATACTAAATGTTATGCAACTAGCTCACAAAATAGAAGAAAAGATAGATCAACGACCTAAAAATTGTCCTCGTCGAGGGGGAAACCTCCTTTACATTACATAAATGAACAATTCTTGGATGATACAAATGATAAAACCTCCTTGGTATATATAGGGCTCTAAGGGGTCACAATACAATCGAGCCTACATATCAATAATATATAAGGGCACAACAATAACAATAGTAGGCTTCTATTGGGTACAACAATAACAATAGGGGGCTACACTAACAATAACAACAAGGGACCTAACATTCAAAGTCTCTTGTTGAGGGTAAATCAGTGTCGATGGACTGACACCACGCCCCAGTTTTGTATTCTTGTACTTGTGGATATTTGAGGGCTATTATCCATCGGACAGGAGTCGTAGATAATTATATTACTCAGTTTGATTAATATAGCGAAGTTGGATTGTTGTACAAAATTGTGTAAAAAGCTGTATCAATTTTGTGCACTAATAGATTTACTATTGTTTATAATATGTTGTGCAAAGTAGCTTCATTGTGATTCTTTTTTTGGTAGCGTCCATGATTTAAGATTCTATCCTAAACACCAGGATCGTGGAAAAACAACATTGTATAGGAGCGTATTTGAGCTACTTTGAGGGACATTGAATCAGTGTGCGCACAACAAAGCAACTCAAAGGGAGTTGTGGGTGTCTAGATCATGGAGCAAAGGGTTCAGCTGAAGAAATGGTTATGTGGTCTTGACAAGCTACATGGCGAGATGGGTTGGGAGTTCTAGTGGATCGATGGTGAGCCTGGTGCACTTCAGTATATGGTGTGTGGTTCTTTGCAGATCGTGAACTTTTTATGTATTGTCATGGATGGTTGGGACAGCTCAAGGATTGCTTTGGCATGGATGAGATCAAGATGATCAAGATTGCTTCATGTGATGGACTGGATATTGGTAGGCTAGGTTCTTCATCGGATCGTGATGTTGCATATTTGAGATTGGAGGGATTTTCACGAGTGGTATTTGATCTTGGAGGATGAGTGCTTGAAGGACTGAGCCAGTGGAGATCGTGTAGGCTCAGAAGGAGTCTAGCCTCGAAGGGAGCATCCCTATGGAGGTTTGGGATCTTAAGGTTCAAATGTGATGAGGCAAAGGCACTACCAAGATTGCAAGGTTCATTCTACAAAGTATGTTGCAGTGACGGACGTCAAATGGGCTAGTGTCGCCGACATTGACGAAGGTTACTTCCTAGTCTTGGAAGAGTACCTCCCGCGCTAAGAGGGAGTGTTGATTTTTGGTAGTTTGGGAGGTACTCCAAGCCCTAGGGTTCGGGGTTTGGAGCGCCACAATAGGGTAGTGTGGGCTTGGAACCCAATGTTGGGGTTTTGTACCCAAAGGAGTTGGGCCAAAACCATGAGGCATTTTGGACACCTGATGGATGGAGATGATAGAGGACATTGAGGAGAATCCAACGCAACGAAAATCATCGATTTCTGAGTTGTCTACGATGAGTTATGAATTTTTGAAGCTTAAGGATGGGTTTTGGCACATAAGTCATGTAGGCTTTGTTGGAAAGTGTAACTAGGTTCAGTCTTCATAATGAGTATGTAATTATGAATTTATGTAATGAAGAAGATTAAGATAATAAAATGTATTTGTGTAAAGTTTGCTTCATGGGTTTCATGAGGAAGGAGTTTTTTATTGTAGGTCAAAGACATCTTCTTGATGTCTTTTAGAGATTTGTCATTTTGTCATAAAATGTATAATTTGAAATCATGTATATGAAGTGTTGATACACTTGCGAAGGATCATTATTAATGTAAGTAGTATGCCTCAAGACCTTGCTAATTGGCTCGTAAAAGATGGCTCAAGTACGATGCAAATACCCCTGAAAAAAGTCAACTCAAATATGTTGAATGCACTCCTTGTAAAGTCGACTCGCAATCATATGTAAAAGTCGGTTTATAAAAAGTTACAACTATTCATAGACAGGTCGGCTAATTACCTGTGCCTAACCACTATATATACCCAGGCAGACTACGCAGAACAAAAGACAGAATAGTTTGGATTAGTCTGGGATTTTTGGACATATATTACAGTGGCAAGGTCTGCAGTTTGGTGCAATATTGACAACAAAGGAAAGGAGTATAAACAGCGAAGAGAAGGGGAAGTATTATGTCACTGTCATGGGTCTATAAGCTTCGAATATCTCTGCTATATAAGGTGGCATATCACAGTTTGGAAGTACAACAAAAAAAGTAAGGGTTAACGCAAACGCTAACACAGTGCGAGGTTCTAGAAGATGATGCGAAGAGGAATACAGTAAAGAAAGGGAGTTGTTACACTTGGTTTTTGGATCTATCTCAAGGAGTGAAGAAGGGACTAGAGCATAGGTAGACCGAGGGCTATCTTATCAAAGGAAGAATCGGTATGTCTCTAAAGTATATGCTACAACAAGAAACAAGTCTCTAAAGGAGGTCAAGGATAGTCTAGCTAGGAACCAAGCTTTCCTAGTCCTGGAACAGAATGGTGTAGAAAAGGAGATCAGCATAAGGAGTCAAAAAAGAGCAGTGACAAGATCTTGGAGGCATACAAGGGTCAAGGATTTGTGTCATGGTCATGGTACTTGTCAACTGAAAGTCTATAAGAAGAATTACTTGCGGGTTTTCCTCTCCAAGAGGGAGAGGTTTTGGCATTGGCTTGAACTGCCTAAATTTTGTGTCTCTTGTATTTTGATAATAGACTTGATCAAAGACATAATAAGCTAATAAAGAGAAGACCTAAGTAAGATAAGTAAGCTCGCAAGTAATTATCAGGTACAGAATTGAATTAAACTATGCCCTTCCAAATTTTCAACAGGCCTGAGAGTGAATGTGCCAAAAGACATGGCGTTTGGGAGCCCTTATGCTTGGTATAAATATAAGGTGTTGGAGCTCATTTTTAGACCGTACAAGTGCAACAATCACATAGTTTGTGGGGTATGAAGCTAGCCACAACCTAGCTTGGAGAAAGGTTAGTTTGGCATCTTCTGATGGGCTAGGAGGTTCAAGCTAGTGCAAAAAGGCAGTTGCATGCCTTAGGAGAGTTCAGCGATGTGTTTTGGGTTAATTTATGTGTTGTATCTCATCGTCCAAGTAGGTTGCAGCACCCAATTGACTGTACAGGTAAGTCGCAGGTCATCTATCCATTGAAACAGGGTGTCGTGGAGTTGTTAGGTGACATAGTTAAGTCGCAGGCCTTGTTTCTTTGAAAATGAGGGTTGAGAAGGGTTACTTGGTGTTGAGATGTTGGGTAGCATTGGATGTGCTCTAGCTCGGAAACTTTGTGGAGGGGCTAGAACACATGAGATCTCCAAGACCCAAAAATCGTTTGGAGAAATTCCACCCAGAACATAAGTTATTCAAAATATTAATTATTTTAAAGGAGACCTTAAGTCTAACATAAGGGAATTAAATAATTAAAGTGAATTAATTTAGACATGTGGGTGAGAATGTTCTAACTTCTAAGTGACGTGGATCAAGTCTTTTCTAATCTTAATCATTTATTAGAGATTAGATCACGGTCGTTGAATGCTCAACGAGAAAAGTATTGAAGGAAGGCTTGGGGTCAATTGGAGAATACACACATAGCGGTAGCACTTGAGCTAAGTCAAAATTCTGGGGCGCAGTTTGCTGAGAATTTTCAAGTGAGCTTGCAGTGCAGTGAGGGGCAGATCGACAGTGGGATTTCAGATCCGAGGCCGAGAATACAATGGAAAAGAGGCAAATCCGTACCAGAGCAGCACAGAGACCCAGCAAGGGTGACACAAGCCCAGCCAGAGCAGCGCAGAGGCAGCATAGGCTCCACCAGGGTGACGCAGGCCAAGCCAGAGTTGCGCAGAGGCAACGTAGGCTCAGCCAGGGTGACGCAGGCCAAGCCAGAGCTGCACAGAGGCAGCGTAGGCTCATCCAGGGTGACGCAAGCCAAGCCAGAGTTACGCAAAGGCAGCGTAGGCTCAGCCAGGGTGACATAGGCCTAGCGAAAGCTGCGCAGAGGCTCACGCAGAGCAGGAGGGCTAACGCAGAGCAGGGAAAGTCAGATCCAGAAGGTGTGAAGCAGCCACACTGAAGGGTGACGCAGAGACTACATAGGCACCTGTGGGATTCTTCATCCTCAGCAGAATCAGCCATATTTTCTGAGGGCACACTTAGTCTACATGTCACATCATCAATGACAACCTTTTCTTCTTAGAAGGTGTCACCACAGCTCTTCATCGTACCCAAACAATTTCTCCAAGTCACCTCATGATGTCATCAGTGATGCATCATGATAACAATATCTCCAAGTTCAGTTTCAAAGTGTCTTCACAAGATGCTCCAAGATGTCGTCAAAGTGCTCCAAACAAATCTTCAAAAACAACGTTCCTTCAAGGGTACTTCAAACAAAAAGCCCAATCAAGAAATTCGCGATGTATTTAATTGATCCAAGTATAATCTTCAAGTCTTCAATTTGTTGCCCCAAGAATTCTTCAAGGGTGTATTCAATAACCCTTGCCCAAGTAAGATATCTCTCCAAAATTCTTTCAAGGAATGGTCTTGAAGGTTTCCAAAGTATCTCCATAGTCACCGGACTATTACAGGTCAATAAACTCAGACCCAAGATTCAATCTACCCATGAGAAATGATACTTCATACAAGTCTAAGTCATTGCACCTTCACACAAGGTGAAATCACCACAGGTAACTGTATGAGTTTTTATGCCATCATAGGTTTGAGGCACTGTCCACAAAACTGAGTAGATCTGAGCCTAAACTAGGCCTCCTCCACAGCAATGTTCACTGGTCCGAGTTGGTATATAAATTTGCAATCCTATTACATTATCACAGTCAAATGACAGTCCACTGTTGACCCTTCATTTCTGAGTTATGTGGTAAGTTTTGTCACTATTCCGAGCTCCAAATCTGTTTTGTCACAATGATCCGACCTGTCCACAATCTAGGTCTCCAAGTTGTTCAAAGAAAATAAGCTGCTAGACTTTGCAATGGTCACTTTACAATCCTCCACTAGACTTTTGTTCCCATTCTCTGCAATAAATGTAGCCCAGACTGCCTTGAATACTGCAATGATCTGTCAAAAATGAGCTGCACCAAGACTTATTACAGCAAGTCCGAGGTATTCTTGGTCGCCTGTAGCTCTCCTTTAATTATTAGATCTATAACCCAATCAAAATTTAGCCCAAACTGTTTTTTTTCTGCTCCTCGGCCTCCTGTAGTAATTCTGTGATAATCACCGAAATAGTTGGAGGAGAAATGCAGTCCGAATAGTATATATATATATATATATATATATATATATATATATATATATATATATATATATATATATATATATATATATATATATATATATATATATATATATATATATATAGTGTTTTTTGCTAGGACAAATGAGGGGACATTTCTTTAAGGTGTAGGCCGACATGAGTGTCAAAGGGTAGGTCAGCTAGCCTCCAAATATATATTTTTCTTACCTTAAAAATTCCATATCTCATCAACCGCTGGGAGTTTCGAGGAAAGTAAAGGCTCGTTGGAAAGGAAAAAATATACTCTATAAGATGGTGTAGGATTCAATTTGTAAGGATGCCTCTAAGGTGGTAAAAACAATTTTTCTTTGTGACTGTCCTTAAATTTTGTGTGCATAAGGTGAATAGGACAGCATGGCTTTTCCATTGCTTGGCTTCTCCTTTGTTTGGCTTATCAATCATAGGATCATTGTTTCATTATGTAGGACATCCATGTCATCATGATAGTATCCAGCATTGTCATGAAGGCATCATGTATTCAATAATAGTGTAGTAATATGTCATAGTGCAGCATTATTAGGAGAGCTTCAAAATAGTCTTCCAACCATCAAATGATATCTTCAACGTCATCATCTAATCCTTCATCAAGTGCCATCATCAATTTTGGTCATTCATGTAGTGTATGACTCCATATGTCATCAAGGGTAAGGACATCATCTGGGTTCTAGGCTTCTTCATCAAGAGTAAGCACATCGTCATGATTTCTAGGCCTTCACGAGATTAAGGTGCCTTCATGGACATCTAGGGCATTATGATCAATAGGAATTTAGGACAAGACTTCTTCATAGACTTTGACATCATCATTAATGGTCTCCCAGTCAACCAAGAGCCATGGCATCATCATCTAGAACCAATCATCTCAATAATATTGACATCTCAATCAATGCCATATTGACATTAATGACAACCTTGATTAACAATCTCCCCCTTTGTCATTGATGGAAATATTCTTGCCCTTCCAATATTCTCTCCCCCTTTGAAATCAATGGCAAACGGGGTGCCCAAATACTCCCCCTACCAAGCTGCTTCTTTTCATCATGTTTTCTTCCTCAATAATAATTCTTCATAAGTATGTTGCTCCCCTTGTCATGGTGCTCTTCCTTTTGGCAATGTGGTCCATGATATATTTCATTTCTTCATGTGATGAACCAACTCTCCCTGCCTGCATAAACTCCTCTAGCTCAAGAAAGAAATATTGCTGCCTGGTGATTAAGCAGAAGACATCTTCACAATTTCATGATTTTCTTCAATGGAGTTACTCCCAAGATATGATCTATCAAGATTGTCCATGTGTGACTCATCAAGGATTTCTTCATGGATAACATCTGCAAGAATGGTTAAGAATCACAAGCTCCCCCTAACAGTATGCATGGTCTCATTTTTGGCAGAGTCTCATCATCAAAACTTGGAGTATCAAGGATGACTTCATCAAGTCAACAACATGTGTTGTTGGCTTGAGTGTTCAAGAGACTTTCTGATCCAATTTGCTTCCTTCTCCATACTTGTGTAACTTTATTTTCTGGCTTGGTATTCATGGTTTTAGCTTGTTTAGGGACCCAAGTCAAGTTACAATCACGTGCCATATGTCCAATTTTATGGCAATTGAAGCATTTCATCTTGTTCATGTATGAGGAATCATTGCTTTTAGGGAGATGATGGGGACCATTATATTTGTCCTTGTGG
This sequence comes from Pinus albicaulis, assembly GCA_034641835.2. Classification (NCBI taxonomy): domain Eukaryota; kingdom Viridiplantae; phylum Streptophyta; class Pinopsida; order Pinales; family Pinaceae; genus Pinus; species Pinus albicaulis. The sequence continues at coordinate 675,843,511 of CM076583.1, forward strand.
TATGCCCTACAATCCTTTGTCATATGCCCAAAGTCTGTACAAGAATAACAATAACCAAAAAATATACTTTGGTACTTGGAGGATGGAGATTGCCTTGATGTTCTTCCAAAGTCATTCTGCATTGGGATCCTTTGATGATATCCATTAACTCTTGCATCCTTGACACCATCAACATATTTTCTTGAAGTAGGGTTTCTTCCAATGTCATCTTGACTCATGCTTTTGTTGGAACTGGGGGCATCAATATTTCTTCCAAGCTTTTCCACATCCTTGTTGTTTGAAGCATTAGGGTTTGCATCACTTTTGTTTGAGGGTTCACCTGCATAACCAAGCCCTGATTTATCAAGGGGGGATCTTTGATGACTTAGGATGTCATCAATGGTTTGAGAACTCTTCAAGTTCTTATTCAGCAAGTCAACTTCCTTTTTAAGAGAGACAATTTCTCCTTTCTACTTTTCACAATCTTCATCTTTCATGACTAGTTGCTTCTTCATTTCTTCCATCATCCTTGTTGCTTTGTGTGCTTTGATTTTAAGGGAGATGATATTTGATTTCATTATGTACTTAGCCTTCTGCTAGATTGCTCGTATTTTTTATTCTTGTAGCTTCACATGTTTCGCCCTTGAGAAGATTGATGTCTGATTTTAGTTTGAAGATTTCTTCATCCTTTTCTTCTAGTTTGCATATCATGGTGTTTCTCTCCTTTTCTACTTCATCAACTTGTCCTTCTATGAATTCCAAAGTTTCCATCACCTTTTCGGCTCCTTGCGCTTGTTTCCTTGCTTCTTCTAGTTGAGATCTAAGAGAGGAGACCTCTTCCTTGTATTGACCAATCTCTGCTTCAAGAATATTCAAGCTCTTAAGTCTTTGTTCAAGGTGGCTTGACAAAGTTTCTTCCCTTTTCTTTGCCTTATCTAATTGATTTGTCATAGATATGACTTCTTCCCCTCGATGCTTTTTATTGTGATGAAATTCTCTTTAAGCTTGATAAAGATGCTCATCTCTTTGCATTTCGAAGCTTGACAAAGTCAACTTCCTTCCTTGTCTTGTCTTCGTTACCATCTTGTGCTTTCTTCTTAAGTTCCTCATTTTCCTTTTTCAAACTGTTAATATCTTCCATGGAAGCCATAAGTTTATTCAGGATATTTTTTTCAAAGTCTTCTCTATTCTCTTCATCTCCTAGGTCTTCTTTAGCCTTCTTGTCATCTCTCTTATCTTCAGCTTCTTTGATGGATTTTGGACTTCTTTCTTGTTTTCCATCATCTTCTTGACTAGAGATCATTGTCAACGCTCATTCTGAGTGAAGATCATGAAGTTTGTCCCATATGAATTTTGTTGATGAACATTTTCAAAATTGGCCTTCACAGAATTTGGTAACCCATTCAAAATTGCCTTCATTGCTCTTGTATTGTACTCGGATTATTCGTCCATCGTGTCATTAATAATCACTGATTTCCAAACTTTAATTCCTTGAGTATTCAAGAAATTCCTCATTCTTGCCTCCCATATATCAAAATTTCCATTGAACAATGGAGCCTTCGCAAGTTGATTGACTTCAATTTTGATGGTTGAGGAAGACACATCTTTAGGAGGATTCGAGACTTTCTTCCTTGGCTTTGCCATTTGTGTTCTAATGATAAACCTTCAAGTTGTTAGGCTTTGAGTGAAGGTACTGGCCCTGATACCAATTGTTGGAAATACTGAGAGGGGGGTGAATCACTATTCCTTTTCAATTGTTATTTTGGCTACTAGATCATTGTATTTGTTACAAAGCAATGGAAGATGTAAAGAAGATGTAATAGAGCTATTAATTTTCTTTGTATATTATGAAAAGCAGAATATGAGAGAACAAACTTGATTAAGACTCTAACCTTCCAAGCTTTAACTTGACAAGCACCATTTAATTTTTCATGTCTTTCAACCTATTAATTTATACCAACTTTCACTAAATGAACCTATTCTGTATAGTTGACTCACCAGTGTGACCAATTCTAGTTCAACTGGCCCACAAACTAATCCTATGAGGTTCCAACCTCTTGGGCTCCAACCCTCAACTTCACTTCGACAAAATATGTTTGGTTATTCTTCACGGCTCCCAAAGTCTTCTTCAACGAGCCCTGACACACTTAGTCTCCATGTCACATCATCAATGATAACCTTTTCTTCTTAGAAGGTGTCACCACCGCTCTTCCATGGAAGCCATAAGTTTATTCAAGAGGTCTTCTTCAAAGTCTTCTTTGTTCTCTTCATCTTCTAAGTATTCTTTAGCCTTGTTGGCATCTCTCTTATCTTCAACTTCCTTAATGGATTGTGGACTTATTTCTTGTTTTCCATCATATTCTTGACCAGAGATCATTTTCAACGCTTCTTTTGAGCGAAGATCATGAAGATTGTCCCATATGACTTTTGTTGACGAAATTTTTTCAAAATTGGCCTTCACAGAATTTGGCAACCCATTCAAAATTGCCTTCATTGCTCTTGTATTGTGCTCCTTGGATTTTTCGTCCATCATGTCATTAGTAATCAGTGATTTCCAAAATTCAATTCATTGTGTCTTCAAGAAATTCCTCATTATTGCCTCCCATATATCAAAATTTCCATTGAACAATGGAGCTTTGTTGACCTGGTTTACATCTGAATTCTTAACTAAGGAAGGGACATTTTCACATGCTTTGGAGCCTTTATTCCTTGGCTTTGCCATTTGTGTTCTATGATCAACCTTCAAGCTGTTAGGCTTTGAATGAAGATACTGCCTCTGATTCCAATTGTTGGAAATACTGAGAGGGGAAGACCCAACTAGATCAATGAAAGACTACTGTTTGACCATTTAATAGTCATAAAATGAACAATTAATAATGATACTTTTTATTAATTTTCTTTAAAATAATAATAATAACATATATATATTCAATCAGACAGGACTCAACCTTCCAAGCTTTAACATGTATTGCTGCAAGCATTCTGGTTCTTCCATGCTCAACCTTGTCAATTTGAGGCACCAAATCCCTCTAGGCTCCAACCCTAATCTCCGGTATAGGCTCCGACCTTCTCGGTTTCCCGAGGACTCCGCCAAGGCTGCTCCAACCCTATCTTCCAAGGCACCGACCTTGTCTCTATGAGGTTCCAACCTCTTGGGCTCCAACCCTCAACTTCACTTCGACAAAATATGTTTGGTTATTCTTCACGGCTCCCAAAGTCTTCTTCAACGAGCCCTGTCACACTTAGTCTCCATGTCACATCATCAATGACAACCTTTTCTTCTTAGAAGGTGTCACCACAGCTCTTCATCGTACCCAAACAATTTCTCCAAGTCACCTCATGATGTCATCAGCGATGCATCATGATAACAATATCTCCAAGTTCAGTTTCAAAGTGTCTTCACAAGATGCTCCAAGATGCCGTCAAAGTGCTCCAAACTGATCTTCAAAAACAACGTACCTTCAAGGGTACTTCAAACCCAAAGCCCAATTAAGAAATTCACAATGTATTTAATTGATCCAAGTATAATCTTCAGGTCTTCAATGTGCTGTCCCAAGAATTCTTCAAGGGTGTATTCAATAACCCTTGCCCAAGTAAGATATCTCTCCAAAATTCTTTCAAGGAATGGTCTTGAATGTTTCCAAAGTATCTCCACAGTCACCGGACTATCGCAGGTCAATAAACTCAGACCCAAGATTCAATCTACCCATGAGAAATGATACTTCACACAAGTCTAAGTCACTGCACCTTCACACAAGGTGAAATCACCACAGGTAACTGTCTGAGTTTTTATGCCATCATAGGTTTGAGGCACTATCCACAAAACTGAGCAGATCTGAGCCTAAACAAGGCCTCCTCCAAAGCAATGTTCACTGGTCCAAGTTGGTATATAAATCTGCAATCCTGTTACATTATCACAGTGAAATGACAGTCCACTGTTGAACCTTCATTTCTGAGTTATGTAGTAAGTTCTGTCACTATTCCGAGCTCCAAATCTGTTCTGTCACAATGATCTGACCTGTCGACAGCCTAGGTCTCCAAGCTGTTCAAAGAAAATAAGCTGCTAGACTTTGCAATGGTCACTTTACAATCCTCCACTAGACTTTTGTTCCCATTCTCTGCAATAAATGTAGCCCAGACTGCCTTGAATATTGCAATGATCTGTCAAAAATGAGCTGCACCAAGACTTATTACAACAGGTCCGAGGTATTCTTGGCTGCATGTAGCTCTCCTTTAATTATTAGATCTATAACCCAATCAAAATTTAGCCCAAACTGCTTTTTTTCTACTCCTCGGCCTCCTGTAGTATTTCTGTGATAATCACCGAAATAGTTGGAGGAGAAATGCAGTCCGAACAGTATATATATAGTGTTTTTTGCTAGGAAAAACGAAGGGACACGTATTTAAGATGTAGGCCGACATGAGTGTCAAAGGATAGGTCGGCTAGCCTGCAGATATATATTTTTCTTAACTTAAAAATTCCATATCTCATCAACCGCTGGGAGTTTCGGGGCAAGTATAGGCTCGTTGGAAAGGAAAAAATATACTCTATAAGATGGTGTAAGAGTCAATTTGTAAGGATGCCTCTAAGGTGGTAAAAACAATTTTTCTTTGTGACTGTCCTTAATTTTTGTGTGCGTAAGGTGAATAGGACAGCATGGCTTCTCCTTTGCTTGGCTTCTCCTTTGTTTGGCTTATCAATTATTCAATAATAGTGTAGTAATATGTCATAGTGCAGCATTATTAGGAGAGCTTAAAAATAGTCTTCCAACCATCAAATGATATCTTCAACGTCATCATCTAATCCTTCATCAAGTGCGATCATCAATTGTGGTCATTCATGTGATGTATGACATCATCAAGTGTATGACTCCATATGTCATCAAGGGTAAGGACATCATCCGGGTTCTAGGCTTCTTCATCAAGAGTAAACACATCATCATGATTTCTAGGCCTTCTTCACAAGATTAAGGTGTCTTCATGGACATCTAGGGCATTATGATCAATAGGCATTTAGGACAAGACTTCTTCATAGACTTTTACATCATCATTAATGGTCTCCTAGTCAACCAAGAGTCATGCCATCATCATCTATAACCAGCAATCTCAAGAATATTGACATCACAGTCAATGTCATAATGACATCAATGACAACCTTGACCATCAGTGAACTAGTAGATTTACTGTTGTTTATATTCTGCTGTGCAAAGTAGCTTCGTTGTGATTCTTGGTTTGGTAGCGTCAAGGATTTAAGATTCTATCCTAGACACCATGATCGAGGAAAAACAACAACGGCAACCACAAATTCATCTGAATCTAGCGGGTAATGGGTACAATTATTCATTCAATCAACGAACCTTTATACATATACAAAACATTTAAATTTTATTAACCTCTACAAAAATTATTTCATTCCTAATAAAAATGCCCATTCTCAAATCCCACCAACTATTTGTATATGTTCATTTTCAGGAAATGAAGTTTCGAAGTTATGATAAGAACTGAAACTGCTAAGGAAAAATATCTCTCTCATCATCCAACTTGTAGTCTCATGATAAAGCAGATCATGCAAATTAGCAGCTACATGTTAAGTCCCAATCCTTGATACAATTAAAATTGGCAATCACAATGTAGAATCTATTTGATCAACACTTCACTTTTGATCAAGTCCATGTGATGAAAATTGCCAAAAGAAATACCTTAAGAAACCTGTCACTCGTGAACAAGGAGCGGAGAATGGGAACGGCCTGACAAACAGATATGCAACCAATAGCTCCACCGCTTCATCTGCCAAACTTCCAGAAAACATATGCGAACAAATCCATCTTTTGGCAAGCCTGCAAGTTGAGAGAAACAAACAGATATATTCTTCAGCCACAAATCTGCCAATCAAAGCATGCAAGATTTTCCTTAGGCTAAATATATGTGTATGTATGTATGAGACATATGGCATTAGAAGCTTACCGCACAGTTGGCCCATAAACTGGATGCAAACCCTGCAAGCCATTTAACATGCTTGAATGCTGGCTACGAAGTTGCAAATCTTTCTCCAAAAGAACACAATTGGTATTTTGTAGATTTCCAACTGGTAGGACACCAAAAAGACCTAAGCACAGTTCATATTCAGTATCTTAATAAGAGATTTCGGACACGTGACATGCTAGAACACATGCTAAACATGTGTTGGACATGTGACCTAGACATGTCCTACCTGCTTGACTCTAGAAAACATATTCCTTTGCTATTTTCTCACTTTAAGCTGTACAGAAAGAGCTCTTACTGTCTCTCATTGTGCATGTGAAGGGTTAAACGAGATTTGAAGGGATTGCAAGTGTTTTGCAAATGTTATATTTTCTAAAATAGGGACTTTATGTCTATATTTCATTTTTGTATCTGTAATTTGTTTCTGGGGTCAACATGTCCTATGTTGGACACTTGAAATTTTGTGTCCTGTGTCCTTTGTGTCATGAGACTTGGAAGAAAACTCATATGCGACAATTAATTTAGCAAGCTTAACAGATAAAATGAATGGCCATGTTGTGATCCAGACCTTGTTTCTTTATCAGACTTTTGTCTTTCTCATACAAAATCCTGAGACGGAATGCAAACCCAGCCATCAGTAAATCTACAGCATCTTCAGCAGCTACATACTGTATGCCCCAACGCTTCTGCATACTAGATAACAGAAATAAAAATAAAAGCTGAGAAACCATATAATTTAAGAAACCAAGTCTCCATTTATTGCCTTTGTATCCAAACATGCCAGTAAAACATAAATTTTTTCAACGATCATCGTCTGTCTTATCATTTTACCATTTATGCTGTGTCAAAATAATCATATATCAAACACCTACGCAGTGGACGAGGAAAATAATTTTGATATGCATGCAATTAATGCTTCTAACTAATATTAATATATAAGTAAACTTAACCTACCTCTCAGCAATTTTGAGACAGAAAGCAGATTTGGTTTTCTCAACTGCTATTTCACCAATAGGCCACTTCCCAGAACCTTCCAACTAAATCAAAACATTAAGCATCAGTAGAAGAACTAAATACTACTAGAATCAGCAAAAACATTTAAAATTGAGAATTCTACACCCATTAAATAACCCACCATCGCCTCTAATATCCATTATAAACTTGCAAAAATAATGGGATAGCTGTTCTTACTTGAATCATGACCTCCAGAGTTTGGATACAGGTTGGCACTAATATGTCAGAATACTGCCGTTTTTCTTTATCTGTGGCAAGAGGATGAGGCATTGGAGGGAATACAGAGGTATGCCTAAATGCTGAGATCATACAACAAACCAAAACAAATAAATCCACTGTTAGAACACATTTAACTTGTCAATCTAGTAAAATCAAACATGATTAAGCTTGTCAGTAATGAAAAGAACAAATAGCACTAGGACTATTCCTGGCCATATCGGAAAAACTCGTGTTTGCAAATGAGAGTGAATTTCCATAATAGGCTTTATATTCATGGATGGAGTTGAATACATATCCTATATATCCCTTTTATATCATCATTGATAATAAACCTAATCTGCATAAAGAAATTAATTGGTTTACTTCAGCATTTTATTTCTATGCTCAAAAAGATTACCGAAAAGCTTCCCTAAACTACGTACGTGTGAGAGAAAGATAGCCCAAAACTTCGATTTAGGGTTTCCCAGCAAACTTCGTCCTTCTCCAGCTTCTTCACTCTTTTTCTGCTTCTCTATCTTGTAGATCAAACTTGTTGAGTGAGTGAATGAAATACGTCAAATGCCTCTCCTTATATAGCCTTTCTGTTGGGTCAAATTTCCCTCATGTAGGTCGACTTCTTGGGGGCAGGGTCGACTTGGTGTGGAGGTGACAAACTACCTTTTTGACTCAAAAATAATTATTTTTACATGATACAAAATCCAAAGAAGGGTCTAATAAAAATGACAATGACTCTAATGACTCAAGACAAAACCTAGAAGCCATCAGTGGAGGCTTTGACCTAGAAAACATTGACCCAAGCATGAAACCCATGCTTTAATAAGTCATTTTCTTTAATAATAAATTTTATTTTGACAAGTACAATTATGAAGACAGACATTAGTTACATTCTTCAACACTCCCTCTTAACTAGGGAGGTATTCATAATTACATATATATACAAGTGCATGGAAGGTTTCAAAATGACATGAACTACAAAGAGTTCTAGCACACTCAGTGTTGCGTACTAGATTCCTGACCAGAATAACTATCCAGGTGGGACTAAGATGGACTAAAGCTTTCAACCAGTCTAAGTACCATCAGGCTTACTCACTAACCATCAACCCAAAGATCTAGGTGTGTATCCAAGGTCAGGGTTCCAAGACCAACGCCACCCTCCCTCTTCGGGATCTAGACATCAACACATAGGTCGGCCAAAAGTCCTCCCAAGCATCCACCATTAGATGCTTCATCTCTCCCTATCAACTAAATTTGTAATATCGACCAATCTGAGCATGCTTCTAAAATATTCAAACTTTCTATTCGGAAGAGTCTTCGTCAGCGCATTAGCTACATGTTCATATGTTGGAATATATTGTAGCTTTACAACCCCATCTTGCACCAAGTTTCTAATGTAGTGGTACTTGTTGTTGATATACTTCATCCTTGCATGGAATACGTGATCTCCAGGCATCTTGATGCTGCTTTGATTATCACAATTTATCATTGTAGGATCCAGAGGATTTCCAAACAACTCTGACAAAATTTTCCTTGACCATACAGCCTCCTTTTCTGCTTCACATGCAGCAATGTATTTTGCTTCTCAACTTCTTGAGATTAGTGATCATGGGAGTAGTCATAGGCTTGGAACCCATCATACTAAATCTCTACAATATCTTGATTATGTATTTACCTTTACCTAGATATATCTCTCAAGGTTTCTACCAAACTTCCAAACCCAAGTAATAATGTATAAGTCCTGGATATTTCATTTCGAATTCAGCTACTAGCATTTTCCCGTGTTCTTGTATTCTACGCTTCGCCCCTGTAATAAAAAAAGCATCCACATATAGTAGTATAATGACTAGTTCATTGCTCACTACCTTGATGTAGAGGTTTGGATCTACAGAACTTTTGACGAACCCAATCCTTAAGAGTTATGCATCTAATCTTTCATACCATGCCCTAGGAGCTTGCTTCAAGCCATAGAGGGCTTTCTACAGTCTGCAAACATGTGTGTCCTTGCTATTTATTTCAAAGCCTTCCGGTTGTTCAATGTATACTTCTTCATCGATGGTTCCATTCATAAATGTTTTTTTTATGTCCATTTGATGGATATTCCATCCCATTGTAGCAACTAGTAAAACCAAAGATCTTATAGTAGTATATCTTGCAGTAGGTGCAAAGGTTTCTTCATAGCTATACCTTCTTTTTGAGAGAAACCCCTTGTAACAAATCTAACTTTGTATTTGTTTATACTTCCATCAACGGCATGTTTGATTGTAAATCCATTTTGAGGTGACAACTGATTTTTCATTTGGTCTAGAAACAATTTCCCATACTCCATTCTTCATGATGGATTGATATTCTTTTTGCATCGCCTTTTTCCATTCTTCTTAATGAGTGGCTTCTTTAAATGTAGTTGGTTTAGCTTCTATAAATTTTGTCATATATGTTGCATATCATGAATATCTTTTTGGTCTTTTTCTTTCTCTAAAGGTTCTTTTAGTCGCTCCATGTCCTTCGACATCTTCAAGAGTAGTTTTTAACCAATTTGGCCTCTTCCTTGTTTCGAGTATGATCACAGGTTGAATAGGCTCATTTGGTCCTTCTTCTTCTTCTTCTTGGTTTGTAGTTGTCTTATCATGATGCTCTTCTTATTCAAATAGTGGTATATCTTCGTCATCAGAATCGATTGGAATATTCTTAGATCTTTTGCAGGCATAATTCTCATCGAATATAACATTCCTGCTTACTTCAATTTGTCTTCCTTCCTTGATGTAGATTCTATATGCTTTTGAAGAAAAACTATAGCCAATGAATATTCCTTTAATGGTTGTAGAACCTAATTTCTTTCGCTTGTCCTTTGGAACATGGATGTATGTGGAACACCCAAAGATTTGAAGATGGTCCACACATGGTTTCTTTCCTGTGAATGCTTCTTCAGGTGTCATATTCTCAACGATTCTGTCAGTACTTCTATTTTGTATATATACAAGTGTCATTGTTGCTTCGCCCCATGGAAACTTTGGTAGATCTTGATCAAATATCATAGTCCGTATACATTCTTCAACTTTTCTATTTTTCTTTTCTGCAACTCCATTCTGCTTGGGATTAGAAGGAACAATGAGCTCCCTCTTAATACCTGTTTCTTTAAAATATGCAATTATCTCTTTTGAAGTGTATTCCCCACCATTGTCAGATCTCAAAGAATTTATCTTTTTGTCAGTTAAGTTTTCCACTTCAAATCTAAACTCCTTAAACTTTTCAAATACTTCATCCTTTTTATTGAGAAGGTAGAGCCATGTCTTTCTAGAGTGATCATCAATGAAGGTCACATAATAAAGATGGTCTCCAAGAGATTTTTTAGACATAGGCCCACACACATCAGAATGAATGAGGTCTAATGTTTCCTTAGACCTTGTATCACTACTTGTAAAAGGCTTCCTTGTATTCTTTTCCAAAGCACATCCCTTACATACTCCTTCACGATCTCCCTTGATGTTAGTGATGCCATTTACCATTTGATTAAGAGAGGGAATGGTCTTGTAATGTATACGCCCATGTCTTCTATGCCACAGTTCGATAGGGTTGATCTCCATGTGAACTAGGGCTTGAGGAGATGGTGTTATAACTTTATATAGCCTTCTTTCACGTACTCCAATAACTTTGTCTTATCAATGCTTGAATCCTTTCCCCAAACAAGAAATTGAGAGTAAATTCTTTTTCAAACATGGAACATAGAGTATATTGTTGAGGTGTAGCTTTGCTCCATTTTCCAGCTTCAATGATGTAGATCTCAGTCCCTTGATTGCATAATTGTTGTTGTCCCCTAGCTCCACTGCATGAGATGATGGTTCCTTTGATAGAGTATGAAGTTGCCCACTTTCTCTCGTCATATGTCTTGATGCTCCACTATCAACGATCCATGCATTCTCATCATCAAGAGTACCTGTGAGTGCAGCCAAGAACCCTTTGCTTTTGACTTTATTAGATAGCCTATAGATGATCCTTCCAATCCAGCTTCCTGCAATTCTTATAATATTGAATCCCATCTTCAAGTAACTTGCCATAGAGGGATTAACCTTTTCTTTTAAGCCAACAAAGTGATCTCCAAGCTTCTTCGACCTTAACTTTGATACCATGTTGAGAAATCAATGTCAGTAGGGTTTAGGGTTTGATTCCTCTTTCTTGATAATCACTTGTGAATTATGTTGGCCTCTTTTACTTCTTAATTAGTTTATCTTTCATCAAGAAATTATCAAATTATATGTGTATAAATATCACAAGAACAAGAAACGAAAAGATGTGGGTGCACACCTAGATAAAAACCCCTATAAGGGGAAAACTCAGTCAAGAACGTTTCCTTTAGTAGATACAATTAAAGATGAGACACTTCAAGACTTCTTAGACCTAAACATAGACCTCCTCCAACCACCAAGACAACGCTTCCCTACAATATATGATCTTAACAAAATACTCCAAGTGACAGCTTCCCAGTAGCAGCTTCAGTCCAGAATTTCGGCCCCCCAGCAGCAGCTTCAGTCCAGAATTTCGGCCCACGGCAACAGAATTTCGACCCCAACTTCAGAATTTTGGTCCCCCAGCAGCAGCTTCAGTCCAAAATTTCGGCCCCCAGCAACAGAACTTTGACCCCAATTCAAAATTTCAGACCCACAGTAGACACATATTTTTGGCCCCAGCAATTGCCCAGACGACTTCGCACGTGTGAGAGAAAGATAGCCCAAAACTTCGATTTAGGGTTTCCCAACAAACTTCGTCCTTCTCCAACTTCTTTGCTCTCGTTTTCTACTTCTTTGTCTTGTAGATCGAACTTGTTGAGTGAGTGAGTGAATGAAATAGGTCGAATGCCTCCTTATATAGCCTTTTTGTTGGGTCGAATTGCCCTCATGTAGGGCGACTTCTTGGGGATAGGACCGACTAGGTGTGGAGGTGACAAATTACCTTTTTGAATCAAAAATAATTTTGTTTACATGATACAAAATCCCAAGAAGGGCTAATAAAAATGACAATGACTCAAATGACTCAAGACAAAACCTAGAAGCCTTCAATGGAGGCTTTGACCTAGAAAATATTGACCCAAGCATGAAACCTGTGCTTTAATAAGTAATTTTCTTTAATAATAAATTTTCTTTTGAAAAGTACAATTATGAAGCCCAACACTAGTTACATTCGTCAACATATGGCATCTTATGATCAGACTTACTGACAAAGTTGTGGTAGAGTTTGGCAGGCTGACTTGGCTTGTGATCAGACTTATTGACAAGGTTGTGGCAAAATTTGGCGGGTTGACTTGGCACTTGGGTAATCAGTTTACTGGTCAGTTTGTCCATGACTTGGATTTCTCTTGTTGAATAAGATTCTATAAGAAAAGGATTACTAGGTTTTCCCCCTGTGGGTTTTGCCCTGGTAGTTGGCCTAATTTCTGATCCTTGTCCTTTTGTGCATTGTATTTGTATAATTGTTTGATGACCTAATTAAATGAAGCAAATGCTAAATGAAAATCACATATAACAGTCACAAGTAATTATCTTGATTAGAAATTCTAGATTGCACTTGAATTTCAATAGATTATTGGTGAACTTTGATGATATGTGTTATTCAATGTCAGTGATTCTCTTCCAATCTTATTTATTGTTAATAGATAGGAATTATTAAATATTCACCATAATTTTGCTAGTATATTTATCTCTTAAATTTCCTTCAACAAGGTTTTTCACTAAGTTCTCTTGAGGTGACCTAAGTTTAGCTCCCTCCCTTATCTATCTAGGAAAATAGAAGGATGCTAGGGTTAGAGGATTAAGGAGCACACAAGTTAGCCTCCCTTAGTTGCTTTCAAGTTTGAAACCAGATCCATCTCTTTTATTTCAAGCATTGTTACTCCTATGTTTCATTACCCTAGATTGAGAAAAAAAAATAGTCTTATCTCGTGTCAATCATTTCACTCTCTAAAAAACATTTTTCTTTTTGTTCTCGAGCAAATTAGGGCTTAGTTAGAGCAAAATCATATATTTTCAGCATTAATTGACTTAGATGTTAATATCCTATAGTTAGAATTTTTATGGAATATATGGGAAAAGCAAAAGTGTCAATTTATGTATATTTTCCAAACATAAATTAGGGCTGACGTCTAGGGTTTTATTTGTTGCTATGTGCCTCTAAACTGTTGAACATTGTTTAATTAATTCTTTTGTTTCCTCGTAATTTTAGCCCTCATTTTTCACTTTATTATCATAGTTTCTGGGGTTAAATTTGTTGCTGCTATAAACTAGTCTATTGCCACAATTTCTGATTTTACATGCTTGTTTACTCCAGCAAACTGCAATTTCTTGGTTGTGTGTTTAAAGACATTCTTTGAGCCTTTGTTGGTTAGCCTAAGCCTCTAGAAGAGCAACTTGGTTTGATTGAGCCATTTGATCCCTAAGATCTACTAGGGAAGCCTCCCTTGTGTTGGATGTATATTCTATTATCCTTCACTAAAACGACGGGAGTACTTCCTAAGGTGATAGTGGTGAAACTTCCATTGTTGCTTATTATCTACGTCACTTAGTGAAGCTTTGCACTAAGGTGCTAGATTTTGCTGTAACAGGACATTTATATAATTTAGTTTTGTCATTCATCTTTAATTTCACGTATAATCTGTTCTCCTCACCTGCGACGGTGAACATTCAAATTATGTGATACAATTACTAAGATGCAAATATTGAAACCAAAAACTGAACACATGTTGTCAAGCCCAGGAAGGCACAAAAATAGGAGAATCCATGTGCTCCTTCAAAAACCAAACAGGACAAAAGTAAACCATCCAAATGCTGCAAATATGAACAGAATTTCAACCACATAAGGCTGAGAATTTCCATCAACGTAGTGAATTAGAAAGTGAAACATTTTACATATATGCTTTTCTCGACCATTTAATAAATAAACTTCAAGCAGAATAAGGAGGCAAAAGTCATTCAAGTAAACATAAAGAAATAATATCATCACACTTTGACCTGAATCTAGTGGCTGAACACTAGAGATTTGCAATGGCAAGTCCTAAAACCCTAAGCCTTAATTCCCTAACCCATTTAAGTGTGTAGAACCTTCAAGGGGCTCTTGACTTGGTTTGATTGAGCCATTTGATCCCTAAGATCTACTAATGAAGCCTCCCTTGCGTCGGATATATATCCTTCACTACAATGAGGAGAGTAGTTGCTAAGGTGATAGTCGTGAAACTTCCATTGTTGCTTATAATCTAGGTCACTTAGTGAGGGTTTGCACTAAGGTGTTCGATTTTGCTGTAACGGGACATTTATACAATTTAGTTTTGTCATTCTTCTTTATTTCACATAACACCTGTTTTCCTCACTTCCAAGGCAGAACATTCAATTTATGCAACACAATTACTTAGATGCAAATATTGAAACTAAAAACTAAACATATGTCGTCAAGCCCAGGAAGGCACAAAATTAGGAGAATCCATGTGCTCCTTCAAAAACCAAACAGGACAAAAGTAAACCATCCAAATGCTGCATATACGAACAGAATTTCGACCACATAAGGCTGAGAATTGCCATCAACCTAGTGAATCAGAAAGTGAAACATTTTACATATATGATTTTCTCGACCATTTAATAAATAAACTTCAAGCAGAATAAGGAGGTAACAGACATTCAAGTAAACATAAAGAAATAATATCATCACATTTTGACCTGAATCTAGTGGCTGAACACTAGAGATTCTCAATGGCAAGTCCTCCACACCCCGCAGGCATTTGGATAGAACATCTAATGCATCCAGCAAAGTTGGAGTGGAAGCAATTGGATCTGCAGAAGTAGGAGCTATAAATTATGTCATACAATACTTAAGAATAGCAAACAAAAAATATATCCATGAGAAAAAGCATGGCAATAAATAAATGATACGATGATCTTTATGACATCTTTTTTTCTGTTGCTACTCAGTAGTATAAAGAATCTTGAAAAGATCGTATTACAGAAGGCCTCATAAGAGATTGACCAAGAAATGTAAAAAGAATCTACCTTTGCCTCCCTGTAATAATGTAAAATCCAACTGATCTCCAACAATAGAAATATCTTGGGAGGATAAAGACAGATGTCGACGGAGAGTGTATTCCATTATCTTCTTTATTATTAAATGTTTCTCCCAGTGTTCACATTCCCATACTGTCCACAAAACAAAGCAACAATAGTCAAATTTTACTTTTAAGAAATGCAACAGTTTGCATTAATCTGCTAAAAACATGGCATAACCAAGGCAGAAAGTACCTGCTGTTTCTGCAATTATTCCATCCTTGAACCGACGCAATTCAGATTTTTCTCCCCAAAAGCTTCTGAACTTGGCAGACTGTTCCATAACACTAACAGGCTATTAGATGGGTTCAATTAAACTAAAGAGATCATACAAGTGTTTTCTATGAAGACAAATATAAGGCAGAAGCAATAAACCTTTAATACGTATATGAGATTATGAATACCTCAATTTTATTGTCTGCGCTTGGACCCACATCAATCATTCGAAAAGCTTTCTCAAAATCACTTATCAATATGCCAACAAGAAGGGGAACTTTTCCTAAACATGCAAGTCCCTGCAGATTGTTCCAAAGAGGATTGCAAAAAGATAGGATGAAAAATTTAACCGAAGTTATCACTGGATTGCATATTTTTGTGCAGAAGAAACTAACTATCTTTCACAAATAGGAAAAGGCAGGCAATGCAGCTAAGCAATCTCATGCAGTGAACACTGAACAGTATAGCTGACAAACAGCACAAACCTCATCTATATGCCAATTTGCAGGTATGCTTCTATGAAGAACTCGAACAAGACGCGCCCTATCACCCAGGCCCTTGAAGAGTAATAATTCAACTTGTTTTTCATAGACTCTCGAGTGTTCCTTGTCCATGCAAATATTCGGTGGCTTCATATGATCTTTATCCACTGGAATGATTCTGTATAATAAAAAACTAGCAGCAATCAGCACCCCTTCTTAAATCCAAACACACTATAATAAGAGAATCAGAGAATGATATACAGAGAAGCATTATCTAATCCCAGTCAACTCCATAAATTTTACAGGTAGCAGCTGCGTTGCGGCATTAACTGTTGGACATATGGCTCAAAGGGCATATCAAAAATGAAAAATCCTAACAGACAATAATTCACATAACATAACCTGAAATTATTTTTTCAGCTGAAAGCATACTCTCATGCAAAAGATTCTTCCAGAAGGACATGCATTCTTAACTCCAAACATGCTACAATTAGTGAAAGAGAAGCATTATATTAACCAGTCACATAAATTTACAAGCAGCAGCTTCATTGCCTGCTGGACATATGGCACAAAGGGCATATCGAAAAAGAATCCGAACAGCCAATAATTCTTATAGCATAAACACATGTACCTGAAATTGCTTTTTCAGCTGAAAGCATACCCTAATAATGATGCAAAAGCTCTTTATAAAAGAATACCCATTCTTAATTCTAAACATGCTATGATTAGACAAAGAGAGAATGATATCTAGAGAAGCATTATCTTCTTCCAGTCAGTGACATAAATTTTACAGGTAGAATTTCCATTGTCTGTTGGAAATATGGCTCAAAGGGCATATCAAAACAGAAACATCCCAAAAGAACAATTCACACTACATAAGCACGTGAACCTGAAATTGCTTTTGAAGCTGAAAGCATATGATGAAAAAGATTGCTACAGAAGGCTACCCCACCCAGTCTCAAAAAGCAAAGACTATTTTGCAACCATACAGAGCATAAATAAATAACACTTACATACAAGGTATAGAAAATATATTAAAAACAACAATTCACACTAACTATTTTACAATTGGCAAAAATAAAGATTGTGGCTAAACATTAAAATCCTTTTTCCAAGATTTTTGAATGTAAGTTTCTAAAAGTCTAATCACGAAAGTGAATAGCGTGTTAAGAGACCTCAATCTTGAGCGTCAATGGGTTTGTAAGATGCAAACGTGTATGTCTGAAATCTGCACCAACCTTATTAACATTTCAAAATGTGTTTCAACTTTCAACTTCCTACACCAAAGGATTCTGCACTTTATCTCATAACTCATGTTTATACAAAATTGAAAAGGGCACCACTTACAAAACAAAAATAGGAGTAAAAGCACAGCTGAAAAAGAAATATATTAGTGCACTTCCAATGTCATGACTCATTATAGTTAAGATTTACCATCAACTTCTAGTACTTGAACCAAATCCTTTTCTAAACAGCACAGGCATGAACCACACTATAAAAATGTTCACCAAACACCTATCCCAACCTTATCCTCAATCCCTGGATTGAACTAGTACTCTGTGACACTATTAGGGTTTTGCACATTTTTCTTAATCGGATCACACTCTTTCTGTTGATTATTGACAGTTGTATCATTTTTACTATGTTAGTATTTCTTTAGTTTTCAAGAGTGTTCTTGACATTCCGATAGTCCTTTGATGACTCAAAATACTTTCTAGTCTCATTGAATGTTTCCTCAGTTATTTGTGGGCATTAAAAAAATAATCTTACCTTTATCCAAAAACAAGGACCAAGACCTTCAAAGAAAATCACTCACTTAAACAATGATGTAATCAAGGCAGTAATCTCTTACACCTACATGGGAGTTATCTTCATTGGACCTTCCTTTTGATGATGCTAGATTCAAATGTTAGATTAAACAAGATTAAGTTGTCTTTATCACACTAGAGACACCTTACCAAGTTGGGATCGACTTAGATAAGTGAGGTGGATCAAGTAAACGACAAACGTGGAGCTAGCAAGAAAAGGAAAAGCAAAAAAGGGGTCTAGCAAAGGACATAAACCAAAAGGTGAAAAGAAGAAGGACATTTCTAAGGTTAAATGCTACGGCTGTCATAAGTTTGGCCACAATGTCAGCAATTTCCCGCAAAGTAACAAAACCAAAAAAGAAGGGCAAGTAGCAGATGGCAGCTTCAGCAAGTGCAGATGAGCTCTCTAGCAGGATGGAATAGGAGTTCGCACTCATAGCTTGCCTGACTAGCTTGTAGAAATTTTAGACCCCACTGCTGTTATCAATTTCTCCTTATCACTCCCATATAGTTAAATGCCCATTTCCATAATCATACACTCAAAATTTTGGAAATGATAAATATTTCTGAAAACACAAATTTAGGAATTTCACAGTGCTGGAAATTGCAGAAATAAAAACACAGTAAAATATTTCAGCCACACAGAAAATTAACACGCTAATTTTTGGTCAATATGACCCTGGAAAAATCCCCTACAACTCTTGGGGAAAACCAGTTCGAGAGCTCTTCTTTATTTTTGGAAAATGATTTTACAGAGAAGCTGAAAACATAGTAAAAATTACATCAACCAAATTACAGACTTATCTCGTTTTCCATGCTTGTCCTCCACCTCGAAAAATGTGCCAATCAGCAAAATTACAAAACAGAAATTTTTACAGCATTAATGACAGCAATAAATGCTATACACCTACCTCAAAAAACGTGCTGGAACAGTTGTACAGAACTGTACGGATTTGTACAGCAGCCCTCCTCGAAATCCATGCCCAGAAACTGCCTCGAAATCTGTGCTGAAGCTACTGTCCTTTTTCTCAATTTTTGTGCCAAAAATATCAGTTGTACTTCTTGATTTGCGTGCCTAGATTATGCCTCGAACTCCATGCTTTCGAACTCCATGCTTAATGCTGCTGTCCTCTTCCTTTATTTTCGTGCCTCCCTTTCTTGGAAACTAAGCCTCTCTTGTATGGATTTTCTGCCTTGGGATTTGTGCTAATATTGCTGCTACATAGATTCGCCAAGTGTCCTTGCTGCTCTCCTCCAACTTCTCACTGCTCGGAAATTCTCCTTGCTCTCCTTCTCTCTTTCTCTCAATCTGCTCATGAAAATAATGAATGACCTTTTCTCTTCTTTTCCTCCTTTAACCTAACCCTAAGTGACTTTGGGGAATCCTTAAATCCAATGGCTGAGATAGCTTTAGATCTAGGGCTGAAATTAAATGTGCATTTAAATCTCACTTTCTATTTTTTAATTCACCCCGCTTCAATAAAGACCCACGTAGCCTTGTATTTCCATAGTCACTTTTTCACTTTCTAATTTCACATTGACTTTAATAAAGTCACTTTTAAAATTAGACTTAGTAACTTTATCACTTATAAAGTCACTTTTAAATTAGATTTGACTTTACCACTTATAAAGTCACTTTAGGAAAAAAAGATAAATACATTTGGACACTTTTCCTTGGGCCAAAGATCAAAGCCTTAGGGAACCACTTGTCCTTTGGTACCCAAATTTTATCACTCCCTCTTACCGAGGAAAGTGTTCCTCACCACCCTCATCTTGTCTCTGATGTAGACATGCTTGCCCCGTGGTAAGGCTTTGGTGAATATGTCTGCTACTTGCTCATCTATGGGAATATACTCAAGCTTCACAACTCCCTTCTGAACATAGTCTCTGATCAAATGATATTTGATCCCGATATGCTTTGACCTGTCATGAAATACTGGATTCTCCGTGAGTTTAATGCAACTCTGATTATCACATTAAATCACTGAAGGTCTCAACGCCTGACCAAATAAGCCAAACAACATCTTGCGAAGCCATATGGCCTCACAACTAGCCAAACTGGCTGCCATGTACTCTGCTTCCGCTAAACTCAATCCTACTAACTGTTGTTTCGGCTGAACCACGACACAACTATCGAACCCAACCCAAAACAACACCCTGAAGTGCTCTTCCTATCAGAAGCACAACCTGCCCAATCATAATCAGTGTACCCTGCCAGTATCACTCCATCTCCCTGTCTATAATCCAGACCATAATCCACTGTCCCCTGCAAGTAACGCAAAATGTGTTTCCCAGCAACCCAGTGCACTCTCCTGGGCTCACCGTGTTAACTGCAAAACAAATATCTGGTCGAGTGTTTACCAAATACATCAAAGAACCAATCAGCTATCTATACAAGGTGGGATCCACCAACTCGGAATCATAAGCGTGGAGCTTCTTCCAGTTAATGATCATAGGTGTCGACATGGGTTTGCAATCCTCCATGTGAAATCTGCTAAGAATGTCCACAATATACTTCCCTTGTCCCAGGAAGAAATGCCCATCCTCCTGCCACACCTCCAATCCCAAAAAGAAATACATCAAGCCAATGTCCTTCATCTCAAACTCTGAAGCAAGATCTCTCTTGCAGCCCTCTATGAGTCTCTCTGCACCTGTAATGACCAAGTCATCCACATACAGCACCAGAATGAGAGGCTCCTCACCTACCACAATGAAGTATAGGTTTGGATCTGCATCACTCTTTGTGAAACCCAACTCCTGCAAGTATGTATCAATCCTCGATTACCAAGCTCTAGCAGCTTGCTTCAGGCCATAAAGTGCCTTCTTCAATCTGCATGCATGGGACTCCTTCCCATGCACCTCAAAGCCCTGCGGTTGCTCAATGTACACCTCCTCTTTTATGAAGCCATTGAGAAATGCGGTCTTCACATCCATCTGGTGGATCTTCCAACCCATCTCTGATGTTATCGATATAATGGAGCGAATGGAAGTATATCGAGCCACGGGAGCAAAGGCCTCCTCATAATCAACTCCCTCTACCTAGGAGAACCCTCTAGCCACAAATCTAGCCTTCAACTTCTCGATGCTGCTATCTGCAGCATAATTTATCTTGTAAAGCCATCTGGAAGTAACCACTGATTTCTCAAGACCTGCTAGCTAGCTGCCTCCTCATAGCTAGAAGGCTCGGAGTCAACGATTGTGAATTTTTGTAGATGTTCTATGTTTGATGCAACTTTACTTTTTATTCCCAATATCAGTCAGCAATCACATAAACAAGAAAGTAAAATGCTGATAGAACATACCAGTAGATCGACAGAAGACAAGCCAAAAATATGTGTGTGTTTGTGCATTACGGCGGTCAACAGGATGCTTCAACCAACGAAGTCTCAATATGGTCAGCCAACCAGAAGTGCCACACAACCGTCTCGCACAGCAAGATCAGTCAACCAAAAGTCAACGAAAGTCAATGTTGTCAGAGTCAACGATCAACGCAAACAACAGCAGCAAAAAGTGAACGCAGCCCAGTCAAAAGTCAACAGTCAACCTCGATTTTTGTGCCAGAAAATGCAAACTGCAGAAATCAGAATTTTGACCAAAGTTGGGGTCAGTTTGACCATGTGTTGACCAAAGTCAACGTTGGTCAACTCCGCACTGAAACCCTAGGTCGAAAACAAAAATTTCTTCTTGCTGCGTTTTCCCACATGTGGATGACGAAGAGCCTCCAAGTGATCGAACCAATCAGATGATGAGAGAGAATGTGCGAGAATGGATGAGTGAAAATGACCTCCAACGTTACCTATTTATATCCATTAGTGTGGGCGTGTGACACAATTGCTAGGGCTTCAAGCCTACATTTCATTTCAGGCCGACCTGCACATATTTTAAATAAATTCAAAATAAATGTTCTGCTCATCGGATCAAGATGATCTTTAGATCGATCTTACACCTCTCCGAAAGAGGAATCCAATAAAAATATTGGCATCTTCATTTGAGCATCACAACATGGAGTTTGGACCTAGTTGTCCAACATTAACACTCCCTCTCAACTAGGGAGAGCTCCATCCACTTGTGCCATCCAAACATCGTGTGTCATCCCGTCGTAACTTGCTTTGCTGGCTTTTTAATTTCTGAACAAAAGTGGATCAGTCACAAAGACATCATTCCCGGCTGACAGATTCAGCCCAGAGGTCCGAAACCTATATAGGACTCAAAAAGAGTCTCATACTAACCTGAAGTTGGTTCACCTGACCCGAAGTCAGATGGAGGTCCGAAACCTCACTAGACTTGATACCAGATCAAGTGGTTGGACACATGCCATCCTAGACATAGAGAGTACGGCAATATCTGATGTGTCCATCAGTCTTTGCCACTAGTCTCTAGATTTTCCCACCTCACTAGCCAAATGAGAGGTAATTCCCATGAGTTTGGGACTCAATGGGTAGGAAGCATACGGGGCGCAGATCATGAGAGGTGAACCAACTCAACATCATAACGGTGGGGCAGAAGCACCACAAGGTTCAGCAAGCCTAGCCCCGTGTGTGCTTATAGCTCCGAGAAGCTATCCCAAAAGCCCCCCAGAGCTCCAAGAGCTCATTGTCCAACAAGACCCTCAACATAAGGTCGTTCCACGATACCAAGATTCTCACAGAAGGTTAGGAAATTGACCTTCCCCAAGGGCTTTGTGAGAATTTCCGCGACCTGCTCATCAGTTCCTATATGATCGAGCCTTACGATACCTCGCTGTACCATATCCCGAATAAAGTGGTACCTGATATCAATATGCTTTGATCGATCGTGGAACACAAGATTCTCGGACAACCGAATCCCACTTTGGTTATCACAGAGTATCACAGTGGTATCTAGCACATGCCCGAACAGCTCAATGAAGAGCTTTCGCAACCAAACTGCTTCACAACAGGCCATACTCGCTGCAATGTATTCAGCCTCCGCGGTGCTCAAAGCCACCGACTTCTACTTCCTGCTCATCCATGATATCAAAGCAGAACCAAGTGTGAAGCAGCATCCCGATGTGCTCTTACGATCCACCACACTGCCAGCCCAATCAGCATCAGTATATCCATGGAGTGTCACGCTCTCGACAGTGCATCTCAGCCCATGGTTTATCGTGCCCCGAAGATATCTCAACAAATTCTTGGCACCAACCCAATGAATGTGATGAGGCTCAACCATATGTTGACTCAAAGTGTTCACTGCAAAAAATACGCCCGGACGAGTGTTCACTAAGAACATCAGGGCCCCTACAAGTTGACGATACTCAGTACGATTTTCTAGCACGAGCCCAGCAGCGCTGCCACTCAACTTCTTAAAGTTGAGTTCCATTGATGTCGACACGGACTTACATTCCACCATTCCAAATCTTTCCAGAAGTTTCACAACATATTTTCCTTGAGAAAGGAAAATCTCGCCAGGTCTCTGCCAAACCTCTAGGCCTGGGAAGTAATGCATTAGTCCTAGGTCCTTCATCTCGAACTCAGCAGCGAGCTCCCTCTTATATTGATGAATGAGAGGGTCGACACCTGTCAGGAAGAGGTCATCAAGATACAGCACCAGAATGAGAGGCTTTTCTCTATCAACCTTGAAGTAAAGGTTCGGATCAGCATTACTACGAGTGAAGCCCAACTTCATCAGGTAGTTGTCTATCCTCTCGTACCAAGCTCTGGGCGCTTGCTTCAACCCATAGAGGGCTTTCTTCGACCTGCAAACATGGGTGTCTCGATCCTGGACTTCGAACCCTAGAGGTTGCTCCACATACACCTCTTCCTTTATCGCACCATGCAGAAATGCGGTCTTCACATCCATCTGATGAAGATTCCAACCTTGTGTAGCAACAAGGGCTATGATAGATCGGATGGTGGTATATCGGGTCACAGGTGCAAATATATCATCACAGTCTACGCCTTCCTTTTGAGAGAAGCCTCGGGCAACGAATCTTGCCTTGAACTTTTCAACACTTCCATCAGATCCATGCTTGATCTTATAGAGCCATTTTGAGGTGACAACTGCTTTGTCCTCCGGTCTTGGAACCACATCCCAGACATCATTCTTCATTATGGACTCATATTCTTCGTGCATAGCATGCTTCCAGACTTGATGCTTTACGGCTTCTTCAAAAGATCCAGGCTCAAATTGTACGATAGTAGTCATGGCTCCTAGATACCCTTGGTATCTATTCGGCTCATTGCTTTCACGGAATGTCCCCCTTGGGGCCATATATCTCTCGGCATCCTCGAGAGTGTCCCTGAGGCATGATGGTCTCTTCCTCAATGAAGGAAGGTGGATCAATAGGGTCCATCGGTCCTTCAACATCAGGCATCGTCTCATCTTTTGGTTCTTCTTGATTTCCAGGCCTTGCTTCATGATCTTCCTCATATCTCGGAAGATTGATTACTTTCCTCAGGAAAGCATCTTCGTCAAAGGTAACATTGTGGCATATCTCCACTTCCCTTTGATCAGGCACATAGACTCTATAGGCCTTCGAAGTTTCGTTATAGCCAACAAACATTCCCTTCTTTCCAGAAGCATCCAGCTTGCTCCTCTTCTCCTTCGGTACATGAAAATAAACTGGACATCCAAAAACTCTAAAATGTAAAACGTCAAGTTTCTTACCAAAGAAAACCTCTTCGGGAGTTTTGGAGTCCAGAACGGAATGCGGGCATTGGTTTTGTATGTACACATCAGTATTCGCAGCTTCTCCCCACAGAAACTTTGGAAGACCTTGGTCACATAGCATGGCACAGGCAGCTTCCACAATGGTCCTATTCTTTCTTTCAGCAACGCCATTCTGCTCAGGAGTATAGACAGTTGTGGTCTCCCTCTTGATGCCAGCTTCTCTGCAAAAGATCTTGAACTCGTTCGTCTCATATTCAGTGCCATTATCGGTCCTCAATATCTTGATCTTCTTCCCTATTGAATTTTCCACCAAGGCTTTGAAAGTACGGAACCACATGAAAGCCTCATCCTTCTTCTTCAAGAAGTATATCCAGGTTTTGCGAGAGAAGTCATCTATGAATGTCATTTAATAAGAACATCCTCCCAAGGATGTCACGGGCAGCATACTAGACATATCAGAATGTACTAATTGCAAGACATCAAATGTCTTTGTGACACTTGAGGGGAAAGGTCCCATTGTATGCTTTCCTTCCACACAGCCCTGACATACACCTTCATGATCATTTGTGAACTCGGGCATCCCCGTCACCACCTTCCTTGCTTCGGAAAGGGCTTTGTAGTGAAGGTGTCCAAACCTTCGGTGCCATGGTTCAGTCTGTCAGATAGTATCACATGTCATCGCTTCCAGTGGACTTCCTCCAACTTAGTAGAGTGTATTAACTCTAAACCCAATCGTGATAGCTTCCTTGAAACTATTCTAGATACACACCTTCCCATCAATGAATGCCACATTGAAACCTTTGTCTTCCATGGTCGAAATAGACAGAAGGTTCTTCTTTCAATCAGGTACATAGACTACATCTTGCAAGCGGAGGACTTGACCTTGAGACAAGTGGAGGGTCACAGTCCCTGTCCCTTTCACAGGATATGTGGCATTGTCTCCAAGGATAATTTTCAGATTAACATCCTTCTCAACCATGTCAGAAAGTGCTTCCTTGAACCCAATGATGTGCCTTGAGGCAGCACAGAGGGCAGATACAAGAATGAATTCATTTCTTTTATCATCAACAACATTTGAATCCTCATACCTGGAATTTCTCGAACTTTTGTAAGGTTGCCCATTTCCACCAGAGGGAGCCTTCCTCTTTCCTTTGAACCTGTTGTTCCCTTGATTGCCATTCCTCCGGTTGTTGTTGTTGTCATCATCATCGGGAGAATCCTTCTTGAAAGAGCATTCTCTAGCATAGTGGTCGGTCTTGTGACATGTGTAACATTTGTCTTTCTTCCCTTAGGCCCCTGCTCTTCCTTTGTTCCTCGAACCACCAAAGTTCTTCTTCTTAGCACAAGCAGTGAAGGCAGCGGTTCCTTCATTTTCATATTCCTTCATCCTTGTCTCTTCTTGTACGCATCTCAATAGTACTTCGTCAAAATCAGGTATCACATTGTTATTGAGAATGGTAGTGTTGAATACATGCCATTCAGATGAGAGACCTCCAAGTGCGGTGAGAACCATCTCTTGATCAGCTATTGTCTCCCCAATAGCCAGAAGATTATTCCTGATTTCGGTCAGCTTTAAAAAATATGATTGGACGGACTCATCCCTGCCTTTCTTCAAATTCTTCAGTTGATTCTTAAATAACAGGACATGATTTGCATTGTTGGCATTGAACGTGTTGACCAACTTATCATACATCTCCTTGGATGTGCCCAGCTCAGAGATGTAGGCAACCAGACTCTTATGAATTGAGTCCCTGATCATCAACTTTGCTTTGATTTCCCCTTTCTTATACTTTGATTTGGTGGTAGCAGGTGCAGTGGATGGAGGCTCTTGGATTTTACCCTGCACATAGTCCATGACATCTTGGTCTTCCAACATAAGATCCAATGTCATCTTCCAGGCATGGAAGTCTTCCTCCCCAGTCAATTTATCATCAGCTTTAAAGTCATTGTAGTTTGAGGTACCCATGCTCTTCTTCAGTGATTGCTACAAACTTGTGCTTTGTCTTCACCTCAGCTCTGATTCCATGTAAATTTTTGTAGATGTTCTATGCTTGATGCAGCTTTACTTTTTATCCCCAATATCAGCCAACAATCACATAAACAAGAAAGTAAAATGTTGATAGAACATACCAGTAGATCAACAGAAGACAAGCCAAAAATATATATGTGTGTTGGTGTGTTACGGTGGTCAACAGGGTGCTTCAACCAGCAAAGTCTCAATACGGTCAGCCAACCAGAAGTGCCACACAACCCTCTCGGACAGCAAGATCAGTCAACAAAAGTCAACGTTGTCACAGTGAATGGTCAACGCAGCCTAGTCAAAAGTCAATGATCAACCTCGATTTCTGTTGCAGAAAATGCGGACTGCAGAAATCGAAATTTTGACCAAAGTCAACGTTGGTCAACTCTGCGCTGAAACCTAGGCCGAAAACATAAATTTCTTCTTGCTGCGTTTTCCCACGTGTGGATGAAGAAGAGCCTCCAAGTGATCGAACCAATCAGATGATGAGAGAGAATGTGTGAGGATGGATGAGTGAAAATGACCTGCAACGTTGACCTATTTATATCCATCAGTGAGGGTGTGTGACACAACCGTTGGGGCTTCAAGCCTACATTTCATTTCAGGCCGACCTACACATATTTTGAATAAATTCAAAATAAATGTTCTGTTCATCGTATCAAGATGATCTTTAGATCGATCTTGCACGTCTCCGAAAGAGGAATCTAATAAAAATATTAGCATCTTCATCTGAGCATCACAACATGGAGTTTGGACCTAGTTGTCCAAAATTAACAACGATGCTAGCAACCAATGCCATATAGCTACAGAATTGCTCAGGTGGTTTGCTCTCTCTAACCTGTCTCTTTGACCCAGCAACAAATGTGGCCTCTCTCAAGGTGTCCTGAAGCCACTTGGGCTTCCTCTTCTCTGAGCACACTTCTCCCACCGGAGTGAAAGAATCCTCATCCTCCTCAGAAGCCTGGACTCCTGAAGGCCTGCCAACTGACCTCATGCTTGAACCCGTGCCTATAGATGTTGAAGTACCGTGTGAACTGTCCATCAATGGGCTACCCTGTGAACTGCTCTGTGGGCTGCTCTGCATGCTGCCCAAAGCACCACCCATCTGACTCTGCGAACCACTGCTCACTAACAGACCTGACACCGTAATCGATGTACCTCCTAATCCCTGTGACGGCTCAGCTGCTCCTAAGGATTTGGTGAATCCAGATACTCTAACTCCCGTGACCTCTTCAAAGCCCTATCCTCCTCGAACTTCACATCCCGCCTGACAACAACTTTCCTCTGTGCAGGAATATAAATCCGAAAGGCTTTCGAGGTCTCACTGTAATCGACAACGATGCCCTTCTCTACAATGAGCTCTAGCTTGGTCCTCTTCTCCTTGGGAATATAGGAGTATGTAATGCACCCAAAGATACGAAAATGACCAACATCAGGCTTCTTCCCAGAAAAAGCCTCCTTCGGAGTCACATGCCCCAAGGCACGATGTGGACTCCTGTTTTGCAAATACATAGCAGTGTTACAAGCCTCTGCCCACAAAAACAACGGTAACCCCTGATCATGTAGCATGGCTTTGGCAGCCCCAACGATGGATCTGTTCTTCCTCTCCGCAACCCTGTTCTGCTGGGGGTTGTAAAGAACTGTGAACTCCCTCCTAATGGCTTCCTCCGCACAATAATCAACGAACTCACCAAGGGATACTCCCCTCCATTGTCCAACCTGAGGGACTTGATCTTCCGACCTGTCTGAGTCTCCACAAGAGCTCTGAACTCCTAAAACCGCTTGAAGACCTCACTCTTAGTCTTCAAGAAAAAAATCCAGGCCTTCCTGGAGTGATCATCAATGAATAAAACATAGTACTCATATCCACTCAAGGCTACATGAGACATCCGACCGCTCACATCGGTATGAGTCAAATCAAGAATCCCTATCGATCTGTTGTCACTGCTAGGAAAAGGGGATTTGGAAAACTTCCCCATAACACATCCTCTACATGTATCTAGGTGATCAGAACTGAAATTTGGCACACCTGTGGTGATCTCACGCAATGTCCTCAAGGCCCCATGATACATGTGCCCCGTCCTGTGGTGCCAAATCTCGCACAGCTCTGAACTGCTAGCTCTGTTGTCGGTACTACTACTCAATGCCATAAGGGGATGGAATGAAAACTTGTACACTTTGGCATGGCGCACACCAATCACTCTAGCTGAAGAAGCTGGAGTGCCCCTAGGATATATAAGCATGTGCCCTCTCCTGAACAATACCTCATACCCTCTGTCCTCCAATGCTGAAACAGATATAAGGTTCTTCTTCATCTGTGGCACATATAGAACATCTGACACTTTCAAGGGAGGTTTGGGTTCCCTATCAAATGTCAATGTCCCCACACCGACTGCTCTAACATTGTTGTCGTCTCTGAGTACTCCCTCTATATCAATGCCACTCTCTGAAAGCTCCGAGAAGTACTCCCGGACTCCTGTCATATGACGGGAAGCCCCACTGTCAACATAGCAAATACCTGAAGATGCTCCACTAGTGGAGGGAAGTGCACACTCCCTCTCAACCTGTGTGGCAGGTGATTTTGCACTAATGGACTCAAAAGCAATGAACCCAAACTCTCAGTCAAAGCTTTCCGAGAAGTCCTCTATCTCTGCTGATGTTGCCATGGTCTTGTCCTTTCCCTTCTTCTTCTTCTCCAGACACACAACTGCATAGTGTCCCAACTTCTGACAATTCCAACATTTAACTTTGGAATAGTCCTTCTCTTTGTTCACCTGCTTACCTTTGCCTTTGTCTTTGCCCCCACCACCACTTGTGGAAGCTTGCTTCTTTCCTTTGCCCTTCTTGCCCTTTGCTAACAATGCTACATTGTCATCCTCC
Organism: Pinus albicaulis; assembly: GCA_034641835.2. Lineage (NCBI taxonomy): Eukaryota > Viridiplantae > Streptophyta > Pinopsida > Pinales > Pinaceae > Pinus > Pinus albicaulis. The sequence goes on from CM076583.1 coordinate 675,872,813, forward strand.
TCTACTTGCTTGACTGCCCAAAGATGGTTCTTTCTGATTTCATTCTGAATGCAATCATCCCACAACCTCTCCCAACTAAGAAGGTTCTCCCGTGCAACAATCTCATCCACAAAACTCTCTCGTGTCTTGAAAAGACCATTCAATGTAATCCGCACCAACTCAGTGGATGGAATGGTCTCTCCAAAAGCAGCCAACTCATCTCTCACAAAAGTGATCTTTGTGAGGTATGTTGTAACACCATCAATCTTAGCCATTTTAATGGCCTTCAGCTTCTCCCTTAAGACCATTTTTCTGTTTTCATTGGTGCTCTGGTAAAGATTGGTCAAGGTTGTCCACATGTCATGTGCATGTGTCTTTCCTCTCACATGAGGAATGACATGGTCTTTAACACCATCCAGAATCAGTCTTTTTCCCTTAGCATTCTTCTTGTTAAATCTGCCAATTGAACAGGGTCAGCAAGCACTACTACTGGGTGTTATGTGGTGTTAACCATTATGCCCCAGACTTCTGCCTCCTCAAAGATGCTCTGGATTCTCTCCCTCTATGCACTATAGTTGCTCTGCCCATCCAACCTATCCTCAACCCTCAAGCCCAAAGGCATGCTTGTTGTCTTAACAAACTGAAAATTTCAAATCTGTGGTAAAGGTTCAATTTTCTATGTGAAAATAGCTTGTTGTAATTTTTCACTTGGTGTCCCAAACTGCACTTTTCAGCCACCCAAGCTCTGATACCATCTAGAAATTTTAGACCCCACTTCGGTTATTAGTTTCTCCTTATCACTCCCATATAGTTAAATGCACATTCCCATAATCATAAATTCAAAATTCTGGAAATGATAAATATTTTTGAAAACACAAATTTAGGAATTTCACAGTGCTGGAAATTGCAGAAATAAAAACACAATAAAATATTTCAGCGATACACAGAAAATTAACACACTGATTTTTGGTCAATATGACCCGGAAAAACCCCCTACAACTCTTGGGGAAAACCAGTTCGAGAGCTCTTCTTTATTTCTGGAAAAAGTTTTTGGGGTAAGCTAACCATTCGACGGAATACCCCCCCGGCAAACCGTTGAATACATCCGGCGAATGCCTCCGGCAAACGCGGGCCCCATGCCCCTCACCGTCTCTGTCTCCGTCCGTCCCCGCGATGTTACCATTACCCTTCCCCGTTAGCTCCGTCTCCGTATTCGTCCCACGAAACGTACCGTTTTCCTCCTACCCACCTATCCTGACGGGGGTGCCATGAATAACACGAATGCAAATTTCCCACGCCCCCTGCGAACAGATCGGTGCAAACCAGTCGAGGGAAGACGGGGGAGAATCGTGGAATGAACCAAAAATCGAGAGGTAGAGTCGCTTGAATGTTACTGAAATCTTACTGAAAAATCGAGAGGGAGAGTCACTGGATTGAACGAAAGGGAGAGTCGTTGGATTGAACAAAACGGCTACTGAAAACCGGGGTCTGTATTTTAATTCAATGTCTGTGTTTTTTAAGGGAGAATAGCCGTTGCACCCACTCCTTCGTTGCGGCAACTCGTGGGACCACTACTGAAAACCAGTTTGACTCGCGGGACCACTACTGAAAACCGGTCTGCTGAAAACTGGTCTGTTTCTGTTTTGTTTAGTGAAACATTGTTTTTTAATTCGATGTCTGAGTATTTTTAAGTGAGAATCCCCTTTGCGCCCACTCCACCGTTGCGGCAACTCACTTAAACAGATACTCGCTTAAAAATGGTGAAGCAAGTGAAATGGGAATCAATAATTGCCCTTCCGATGCAAAACCCTAAAGAAAAGCAAATCTTCTCTAGGTCGGATTTAGATTGGTCTCTTGTACAAGGAAAACACATGGACTCCTTAGATCGGATTGCAAAAATTCCTTCAGCTAGAGTTGAAGACTTTATTAAAGGAGAGGAAATGAACCCAAATGCTCCATGTTCTTTCACCCGAGTACAAAGCAAATGCCCAGGCTCAAGGCCTACTGCTTCCTCGGTATATGAAGTGTAAGTTTTTTTATAAATCCTATGTATATATGTTGGTATGAATAGTGCTCAAACAGTTTTCAATGGAGTTGGTATGAATAGTGCTCATACAGTTTTCAATATGTTGGTATGAATAGTGCTCAAACAGTTTTCAATACGTTGGTATCATATGTATTGAGTTTCCAAACTCTTTTATGCAACTATGCTTGTTCATATGGCCCCGACGACAAAAGGGGACAAGATGAAGTGAAGCGAAAATACTCATTTGTGAAAAAGAGGGGATGCCAATGCCATTTCATTGTAAAAATTATGGTTCAAATCCCTAAGGTTGCGATAATAACATATAACATGTATGAGCATGTAGATAGCCAAGGATTTCCTTGTCATGGCCAACATGACACCTCTAGTCATGCTAGGGCGCTACATAAACCAAAGTTATCAAGGGACATGGTTTCCTATGTAGAGAGTTGTTTCTTTTTGGATGTGCCAGTTGACTCTATTTGCAAAATGCACGTTAAAAAATATATTGACATGGATACTGCAGCTCGAGATAGGGATTTCTTTTTGTGTAGAAAAGATGTTTTTAACATATATAATCGTCTAATGAAAGGAAATTATCAGCTGCATCAGAAGGATGAAATGAGTGTGAACCTTTGGTATAGGAAACACCAAAATGATTTTTTCTTTTATCAAAAGCCCAATGGTGGAGATGTCCCTTTTATAATTGGAATTCAGACGAAGTGGATGTTGGAGACCATGGTGAAGTTATCGAATAATAGCCTAATAGCCATGGATTCGACATTCAGCACGAATAAGTATGGGGTGAGTGTATTAAGAATGACTGATCTAGTACAATAACTTGATTAATAATGATTGATGATCTGAAGTTGATGATCTATGTATTTTGAATGTGATAGTATCAATTGTACACACTCGTCGTGTTTGATCACCAACAAAGTGGGGTGCCCGTTGCATGGGTGGTGTCATCACGTAATACATCACAAGACATTTCGCTATGGTTGGAGCAGCACATGCATAGGTGTCACCAAGTTGATCATAGTTGGAAAGTTAATACTTTCATGGTTGATGATGAATTGGCTGAAATTGGTGCTTTAAGGTAACTTCAATATTCTTATTTCACAGTACAACTTGTATTTATTACAAAAATAACATGCTTGAAATGAATTGAATGTGCCAGGAGAATCACAAGGTGCAATATTATCTTGTGTGTTTGGCACGTACGTCGAGCATGGCTAAAAAATGTGAATCGATTGGCCAGTAATCCAGAAATAGCAAAAGAAATGTTTAGTGATTTGGGTTTAATTATGAATTATTGTTCCAATGTTGAAGTCAGCACTACAATTAATGCTTTCTTCAACAAATTTGCTGATCAGGAAAAGTTCCTAGACTATTTCAACAAGAATTGGGTTGCGGGTGACAAGATTTGTAAGTTGAAAAACTCTGAAGTTACATTTCTCTTTGTGGTTTGAAATATGGATGAAATATTTTCATTAACCCAAATTTTATGCAATTAGGGATGTGGGTCAAAGGTTGTCGGGATTTTCCCCATGCAAATCAGGAGACAAACAATGTTGTGGAATCATATCACTGTTACCTAAAGACAAACTTTCTATCTGATAGAAGAAAGAAATGCTCTCATAGGATGGACTGGTTGATATATGTTCTTCTAAAAAATGTTGAACCCTATTATCAGTTTAAGGAAATTCTAAAAAAGGAAGGATTTTTAAATAATTACAAGAAAGAGAAACAGTTGGAATCATCAATGGAAAAGAAAAAAGGATACCAGATAGTGATTGCAGCCCTCATTCGCAAATGTATCATGCTTTTTGGGTGAGGAGTCAATCTAAAGTTAATAAGCAATATCTTGTCACTTTTCATCGTACAAATTTCATAACTTGTGATTGCCCATGGTCTATTCGTGGCAACATATTTAAGCATGCCATAAAGGTGGGTTGGTTGTGTTCCGGTTCAATGGCTTCAAACCAATTACAAAATCATCAAAGCACAACTGAGTCATACAATGACCCTCCTGAGATAAGTATAGAGGCAGTATCCGATCTTCTTGAAGATGCCATGGATAGTCGCAATGTTGATGTAAACGTTGAAGAAATTGAGATGGCCAAGGAGAAGTTGTTTGGCTACTTAGACCTAGTTCAAAACAGTCCTCCAGCTACTTTGACCAACATTGAACAGTTGATTACTTTAGTTAAAAAATTGTTGGATGACGCCAACAATCTTCATATTATGGATTATGAATTCAAGTGTGGATTGGGTGCTTTTGAGTTGTCTTTGAAGAAGAAGAAGAGTTTCCTAAGCCCCAAAAAGAGAAGAAAAACAAGGCAACACAGTACAAGATTCAAAATTGACTTGAATATCCTGGCAAGTGAAGATGAATCGTTTCAGTTTGAAGAACTCAACAAGCGAGGACGCCCCCATGCCAACAATGAATGTTTTTCCAGGTTTCTTGTGCACGATTTTGTTTTCAATTTGATATTAATATTTATTCCTGTATTAGCTGTATTTGATGTATTAATGTGTTGCTGACTATGTCCATGTACGTTTGATAGGTGGTGAGGATATGGTTGGAGATTTCTCTAATTTGATGGAATTTTCATTTAAGGTGATTAAATAACTCCATGCATTTACACTCATTCTTTTAATACATTGATTGTTTTGTGAGTCATGGAAGATAGCTTTCAAGTGGTTTTGCATACTTGCATAGTTGCATATATTGGTGTGCAAACAATAATCTGATATATAAATTCGAATAAAAACAATGGAAATGTAACAAAATTATTAGAGGAACTGCATTGAAATTGTAACTAAACATGTCAAACACAATTTTACCAGTTTTTTATAACTAACAAAACAAACTGGAGAGTTATATATTACAACATCAAATATAATGCCTTTACTGTCTATGAGTTGTAGCAACGGTGAGCCAGTGTTGCAGTAATGGTGAGCCAGTGTTGCAGCAACTCTGACCCAGTGTGTCAAGAACTGTGAGCCAGTTTGCATAGTTGCATATATTGGTGTGCAAACAATAATATGATATATAAATTCGAATAAAAACAATGAATATGTAACAAAATTATTAGATGAACTGCATTGAAATTGTAACTAAACATGTTAAACACAATTTTACCAGTTTTTTATAACTAACAAAACAAACTGGAGAGTTATATATTACAAAATCAAATATAATTCCTTTTCTGTCTATGAGTTGCTGCAACGGTGAGTCAGTGTTGCAACAACGGTGAGCCAGTGTGTTAGCAACTGTGAGCCAGTGTGTCAGCAATGGTGAACCAGTGTGTCAGCAACTATGACCCAGTGTGTCAGCAACTGTGACTCAATGTGTAAGCAACTGTGAGCCAGTGTGTCAGCAATGGTGACCCAGTCTGTCAATCTGAATCTGTGAATGAAGGGGGACATTCATGAATATTTCTGATACAATAATCACTATTTCCTGGTTCATCGGGACGAAGATACCCTCCTGTCTCCATAATTACATTCCAGCAATCAAATTCTTCTTTTTTTGTCAGCTTATATTTCTTTTTATATACCCTTGTTGGAAGCCAAATCATGGGATACCGAAATCTAAGACCTATCTGATTCCCACACTGTCCCATAGCAATAATATACTGAGAAACCCTTGTTAAGGCTATCTTTAAGTTGAGGTAGTTAAATGGATCTTTATTTCAAGGTTGTTTTCCCATGTTATCCCACCTTGCCTTACATCCTTCCTGTGCCTTAGTTTCCAATAATTGAATCTGGTCTGCACAATATGCAATGGTCATCTCCCTGTTCTCGGAGATAACCTCTACTACTTCTGGAGAGTTGATGTTTTTTTGATGTTCTTTTATCACCTCCACAGGTTTGGGATGTTCTCGTCTAACCCACAGAAGGCTCTCGGAATTTTGCAAATAAATGTTCAGATCATCCAACCAACTGGCATGATTTCTCAAATACGATACAAATGCCCTCAATTGGACATCCCCTGTAACATAGTTGGGATTCCATTTTGTATTATAAGGTACCAAAAAATTATGTTGGTACAGTTCATAGAGCAAGTCTTTCTCTTGATTACAAATTGACATATATGCCTCCTTGAAACAATAACTACTTTCAACCCGGAGAGGGATATTTTGGATGATAGCATTCTTTTTAAATATCATGAATTTTTCAGTCAAGTACACATTGTAATTGGTTGAAGGAGCCCTGCAAGCGAACACACCATCCATTAGTTGTCTGAGTTCTTGCTTATCCTTCTCCAACTTGGTCACTCTGCTTTCCAGCTTAGCCACTGTTTTTTTATGTCTTCGTAAAACTTTGTTTTGATATCCTTCTTAAAATATCTTGGCAAGGTCAGGAAGTGATTTGTACTGCACACTGTAAGGTTCCTCATCATATTTTTTCTCACCAATGTCTTTGGTCAGTTTGATCTCTGGTTCTTCATTCTCTGTTAGTTTCAGTTCTGGTTGTTGTTCCTCTGTGTCTATACCCATTTCTTTTGTATCTTTGATATGTAATTCCCGTTCCTCTGTATGGACAGCTGTGATTTTGGTATGGGACTCTGTAACTTCAATGTCATCAGTTTGTTTTTTTCCAAGGGGTATATCTTGTTGGACCTTGGGAGAAGGAATACCTATGTCATTAATGGGTATGGACTCTGCAACTTCAATTTCATCAGTCTGTTTTTTTCCAAGGGGTATATCTTGTTGGACCCCTGGAGAAGGAATACCTATGTCATCAGTGAGTATGGACTCTGCAACTTGGGCCAAGCAATCTAATCTATCAAAAGTTTCTTTTTGTCTGAGCTCATCTGTTAGGGTTTTAACTTTGATCTGTAGTTGTCTATTTTTCATCTGGAGAGTCCTATTCTTCCTTAACAATGAAATATACAGAGGAAGATGTTTACAGGTACTTACTTTTACAATGTGCTTGTTTCTCAATTCTGGTGGTTCAGTTGGTTGGTCCTCCTGATCATCCCCAAACAATTTTTGGGTTGTGCAGTTGGTTGGCCTAGCACTTTTTCCCTACTCAATTGCTAGTACTCCTCTTCATCCACATACAACATTTGGATTGAGATAAGGCCATCTAAGCAGTATCATTCACTTAGTTCCGCTATGTATTCATAGTCAGAATCAGAAGAGGGAAGCTTATCAACTTGTTCTTTTGTGTCAGCAAGTTGGCCTAATCCTTCTTCCATGCATCCTTGTTGCATGCATCCTTCGTCCATGACCCCTTCAATTAATACATCATGTGGATACTCTTGCTCTTGCTCTTACTTTTCTTCTACTCCTATCTCTTCTAGGAGGTTTTCTGTAACAACGGGGAGGGTTTGAGGAACTGGAGCATAACGACCTCTCTTTCCCTTGTTCTTCTGGGCTTTTGGCACTGCTGCTGGGCATTTCCTGTATCCTCTCAATCTTCTGGTCGCAGGTTTACTCACCAATATTTGTACTTCATCATCATCATCTTGGCCATCTCCTTTATGTGCAGCTTTAGCAGCGGAAGTTGCCGCTAAGGGGTCATCGGGTGGACCTCTCTTTCCCTTGTTCTTCTGGGCTTTTGGCACTACTGCTGGGCGTTTCCTATATCCTCTCAATCTTCTAGTCGTAGGTTTACTCACCAATATTTGTACTTCATCATCATCATCTTGGCCATCTCCTTTATGTGCAGCTTTAGCAGCAGAAGTTGCCGCTAAGGGGTCATCAGGTGGAGTTGCCGCTGAGGGTTCATGGGGTGGAGTTGCCGCTGAGGGTTCATGGGGTGGAGTTGCCGCTGAGAGGGCATGGCGCGGAGTTGCAACTTGGAGGTCACGGGGTGGAATCGCAGCTTCAACATGCAATGCCCTTCTAAATAGTTCATCCCAAGTTCTCCCCTCCCTTTGCAGCGCAGCAACCACCAAAAGTTTAACAAGGCATTGGTGGGAAAGGATTTCTAGTGGCCTCTTTGATTCTTGCACACCTTGGGCCATTTGGTCTAGGGTTTTTGCAAGAAAGAAAGGCATGTTAAGCAACCTGCCATGACGCAGGTGGTCTAACAAGAGGAGGTGCTCATAATAAATAACCACATACCTTCCTTCACAAGTGAAAAATCTCTAGACAAGGTATGCAGCATCCGACCAGGGTTGTGGTAATGAATTCCTCTCATATCCTGAGCCACTCTTGATCAGTCGTTCACCTACCTCAAGGAAATTCCTCACAATATCAGGTTGGGGTTTTCGGGGTGCAAACCACTTTTCTCCCGTCTGGAGTAACCCTGACACTTCAGCAATCGCCTCTTCTGTCGCAGGCACCACTGTCCCTGCTACCTCTGATCTACCCTCCCGGTAATGCATGGCGAATTCTAGGACTATGAAATTGTCATGCCCCTCAAACCTGCGAATATAATCTATCCAGCCGGCTTGTTCAAATAATTGTTTAACGGGTGGAAATGCGTCTAACAATTCTTCGAAACTTTCATGGCGTGTTCTTGCACCTCCCATCTCTAGCCAAAGTTCAGAGCGGCTCTGGTTGTGTTAGTTGTTTGCAAGAATTCGAAAATGGCGCAATGGAAGAGTTAGGGTAATGGGTACATTAATAAATAAATAATGGGGATGGGTTATTTAGGGCAGTGCCCGTATGCAGAAACGTGTTGCCGCAAGGGGTCGAGAAATAGATACTCAAGCTTTTAAAACATATCTTGGAAATAGGAGATTGAAGCTACTTTAATTTAAAAAGATTAAAATTACAATATATAAATATGTATCAATATGCTTGGTAAGATGTGAAAATAAAGAGTTCATCTTGTAACAATGCATTCCATTATGAAATTGTTGACCTATCTACTAACACCACATGTGCATTTTTTCATAATCAAAAGATTGGCTTTTTATTAAAACTTTAGACAAAGTTTATATGAGATTCTGAAGACAACAGACCTTCAATCTTGAGATCAATAGTCTTTGTATGGCTCGATTTCATATAAACATATTATGATGGGGATGAATGTTCCCCTTTACAAGTCCATGTGAAGCTAACTTTTCAATTCATTCAAATCATAAAATCATATAATACCTTAATGCTTTTCAAAGCATATCCCCTGGCATTATTCACTTGCATTGGTATCTATGTGGGTTCTATTCTCAGTACATAACAATGTTAAAGACATGGGTTGTGAAGATAACTTCATTGATTTGCAGGCTAAGTTGTTGTTGTTGTCATGGATGTCAAAACGTGCTCCAGTTCAAAACACCTGGCCTTGTGGCTGTAGATGTTGATGATGGAGAAATTCACAACAATTGGATTATTGGTTTGGATATTTATACCTTTCTGCCCCTTAAATGAGGTTGGATCTATGGATTGCAAAAGTCCAAGATGTCACATTTGCTTGCATTTAACCATTTATGTATAAAGGACAAATAATGATTGATATATAAGCTATCTTGGTTGGTTTGTAACCAAGGGTATCTCACATAATTTCTTAATGAAGTTCATAATTTCACATAAGAATTAGAGCTCATTATAGTAAAAAAAGAGGCTTGTATAAATTATGGGACCATGTGTTGCTCATGGATAATGAATTTTTCAATGTTCATAGAAGTTGGAATTATGAAGGTGTATTGGAATTTTTCTTCCAGAATAAAAGGCATAATAAAGCATCCATCACATAATCTAATGACATATAAAAGGTTTTAAAACAATTGAAAAAGGATGCACAATATCCTTTCTAATGACATCGAGCAGTGTCAAAGTAAACCTATCCTTCAAATGTGAAACTATCATTCACAAGTTTATTTCTCTCAACAAACTGCCATGCTTTGGTCCTATAAAAATTACACATAAACATGTTATAACATGACCATGTTAAATGGTGAACTATGCCAAATAATTTCATTCAAAGTATATCAATTCTACCAGGTTGACAAAACAATGTTTTTAAGTCATGAAAATATAGGATTTTTTTTCCTCAATGACACCCTACAAAAAGACTTTTGGGTAGTATCGATATATGATATTAAAATTGTTGATGAGGTTTGTTATAGCCTCAAGGCAGCTTCTTATGAGATATATTCATCCTTGGTATGAGATATAGTTTTAATTAAAAATAGTAACTCACTTCTACTTGTATGGAAATCAATATGACATTTACTTTTCAAAAGATAAATTTATATCTATGTTTATTTTTATTTTTAAAAAAATTGATTTTAAAATTGTTGATGAGGTTTGTTATAGACTCAAGGTAGCTTCTTATGAGATATATTCATCCTTGGTATGAGATATATTTTTAAGTAAAAATATTCATCCTTGGTGATGCAAGGGCATTAGGCCTGTTACTAACCTATATATATAGGATTCATAATTTTGACTTGACTATTGGTAATCTTGTAAATCTATACATACTTTTCCTTCTGCAAGTTGTACTCACATATTTTGTAAAAAATAAAAAAATAAAAATAAAAAGGGTAAAAATTCCTAAAAGAAAGATCAAAGGACTTAGAAAAAATAATATACCCCAAAAAGAAAAAAGAGTTACCTTTTCTCAGTTGTTCTAGTTAAATTACAAATATTTGTTTGACATAAGGTTTAAAGTTATAGTTTTTGAGTTTAATAAAAAATCAAAATTATTTAAAACATGTTACATTTTTCATGATGCATGGTTTGATGCCTAAAGGTTTTACATATAAGTTTATGAATATGAAGCAATGTTTGTAAATTTCAATTTAGCTGAACAATTTTCATTACGATTCTTGTTAGGTTTTGTGACATTGTTTTGTCAACTTGTTTAATGAATAGTAAAATTGCAAATTACAAAACATGGTACATTTTACATTCATGAATCTTATAAATGTGTAGATGTCTAAAACAATCATATAACTTAAAATTGCACATTATAAAACATGGTACATGTATAAATTTTGCATTCATGAATAGATCATCATCTTGTATAGAAGAGCTACTATGGATGTGGTTTTATACTTAACTTTTAATATAAAGTTGTTTAATGCAAACATACTATAAAATTGCATTATAAAACATACATTGTAAATTACCTTCTTTGCCTTAATGTCTACTTTAAGATACTAAATTGTATTTTTCATGAAATTTGAGAAAGCTTAGAGATTGAAAGTTAAAAATTGCAATGTTGAATCAACTGAAGTTGAATTAATCTCAAAAGTTGCATTAATGTAAGTGAAAATTTCAAACATCAAATACTATATGTGGAGCATGCATTGTTAGTTTTAATAGCTTTTGTATGCACTGCATGTATAGGAAAAACACAATAAAATGAAATTTTTTAATAATGAATTTCCGAAGGTAATGCCACTTTAATAAAGTAAATAATGTTTTTTTTCTAAGATAGTTTAATATATTAACAAAAGAAATATTTTACATCATGGCCGAAGCCGAGTCTTTGCCCAGATCTATGGCATACTTGAAAAAATTGATAGAAAAAAGACTACCCACAAGGGGAAACTAGCCTCGAACAATTCTCAGACTATTGTGCCACCCTCCTAGGGGTAACAACTATTGATTCCTCTAAAGATTACATCGATTATAACTTGTAAAAACAAAAATATAGTCCGACATATCTAGATAAGCAAAGACAAGCCCAGTAGAATGGGCCTCGAAGCACGAAAACCAGACAAGAAAAGAACAATTACTCATCAGGCGGTTCTTCAACAATGCGGCACCAGAATTTAGCCATATTTTCATCCTTCTTTGATAGGTCCTTGGTGGGAGCAGCTTCTTGCATGGATGGTCCTGGATCGCCTTGAGCCATATCCCCCTCAAGAACCCTGCTGACATGTGCATCCTTGCCCTGCTTGTTCAACGACCCCGTCTGATGGTCTGAAGCCTGAGCTTTCTTTGTACTTTGCCCCGCCTGACAAGTGCTCGGCTCTCTCGCCTAGGCCTCTTCTTGGAAAGAAATTGTAATTGTGGTAGTTATGCGAGGGTGATTCAAAGAACAATTGAAAGAGAAATGCGCATTATGGAGCGAGGGAGAGGCCTGAGCGGTGGGGACAGGAGGAGCAGAGGAGCCCAATTGATGGTCGGTTTCATGGAAGCGAGCCCTCCCAATTCTGGTATTAGGATAGTGGCCAGAGAAATATTCACTGGATTGAGAAGACAACTCAGAGGTGGAGCTTGAGGGCGAGCGCAGGGGTTGGCTTCTGATGCTACCCCTGCGGAAACGCATGTGTTGACATAAGCGAGGCATGGAATCAATCTCCACGGAGGGCACGATGAGCGACATAGGAGCAGGAGTGAAAGAGGTTTGGTTAAAGAGAATATTTAGAGAAATAGAAGCAGACAGACAAAGGCCAGAACGAGAGAAGTGCAGACCATATCCAAGGTCTAAGCAGCAGTTCAGCAGGCTTCTTCTTCATGTAGCCATGCGCTGACTGGGGAGCCCAGCAGTCGGAGAGCACATATAGTTCATCAGAGGAGGAACACCTAAATAGCCAGAGCCACTCTCCATTTTTAAAACCCGATTGGAGTTGCATCGAAGTTCGCCCCGCAATAACATCTCATTGAGGAACATACGGAGGCGCGTAAGAGAATTAAGGCCGGATCACGACTAGCACATGGATTAAATGAATTTGATGCGATGACAGTGTGATTTGAGTGCCCCCCTCTGGAAGTGACTTGGGTGGGCAAGGGTATCCACCCTTTGCCGCACCCAGGTCCCATCACATTAATAGTTCTCCAATTCACCCACATCCGGGAATAAAGTAAACAATATTACTAATATAGCAATAAAAATATTTGAAAATTTAAAATGATGGTCCATAAAATAGAAAAAAGAAGTGCAAACATGGTAGGTGTACAATCAATAACAAACAAGAAAATTGTGGTATGCTACATCATTATATTAAGTAGTATTTGGGATCTTTTAATTTATTTTTAGCTTAGCAACAAAGACACCATATTAATGAAAACAATTTTTTAATACTTAGTACTAGCTAGAATGGACAAATTAAGAGTGCAAAAAAAGAAAGGCTAACAATCTACTTGAACTCATTCTCAAAGAAGAATACAAGGAGAAGATATTGTTAGGAAGTTCAATTAAAAAATTCTAATGGAATTCCATCCTCAATGATATGTTCATGGCCAACTTTTAACATTCTCCATTTTTTAACTTTTGATTTTTTTCTTCATTGAATTTCTATCAAATTTATGCACGCTGAAAACACCAATTGACTATATTGACAATTTATGGCATCAGGTTGATAGCCTTGAAAGTAAACATGACTCTTGGTTTGAAGAGTTTCTTGGGAAAATAACCTTCCAGTGTAATAGACCCTCTTTCATCTATACAACCATTATCATCACAATCCTCCAATAATTTCATCATTTGTTCAATGCACCACATAAACTAATACTTTACATTTTATATGTTTTTAATAAGTGAAACTAGTGAAAATGTGAAGTTGGGAAACACTTTTTGCCCTTTTTTGACGTTGAAAATTGTAATTTTCTATGTTTTTTCAACTTCAACTGCACTAAACTCATATTTTTAATGCAAATTATGCTTTGACATAAAAACAAGAATTGTAGAGAATTGTCTTACCTCCATACCCATATTTAAAAAAAAGAAAATATTGACATATAGAGGGGTAAATTTGTTGTTTACTAACTGCATATATTTGAAATTTTCAGGCAAACATAAATAGTCACTTTATGAATCCTAACTTTTTTTAGGGAAGGTTATTCATTTTTTGGAAAAAAACCATATCATCATAATTTGCATATATTGCACTAGTGCACAGACTATTTTTCGGTAATTTTCAGATTAAATCACTATTTTTTATTATTTTTTGAAATGGACGAAGACAAAAAAATAGTGATGTCTCAGTACATTTTATGAGCCCTAGGTTTTCTTTTCAATGTGATCGTTAATAAGAAAAATGAGAGTACCCTTTTGAAGTAGACAGGGAGAGGAAATGCAATATGATTTTTTTGAATTTTTTGGTGTCATCATTTGAAAGTTATTGAATTTTCATTCAGTGCAATTTTTCGAACAATGAAGTTCCACAGTGACACAGTTTAGTGAACAGGCTCGCACGAACGTGCTCAAGGCACCTGTGCGGACACAACTTAGCAAACCTTATACGGGCGCCCTAAAACAAAACGACCCGACCGGAACTCGTTTCATCGGGCGCCCTCCCAAGGCACGATGCCCTCCGCCCGACCAAACGAACGCACAAGGAAAAAAACAGGAAACGGCTCGCACGAACGTGCACAAGGCACCCGTGCGGTCACAACTTAGTAAACCTTATACGGGTTCCCTCAAACGAAACGGCCCGACCCGAACTCGTTTCATCTAGCGCCCTCCCAAGGCGCGACGCCCTCCGCCCAACCGAATGAACGCACAAGGGAAAAAAAAGGAAATGGCTCGCACGAACACGCACAAGGCACCCGTGCGGTCACAACTTAGCAAACCTTAAACAGGCGCCCTCAAACGAAACGACCTGACCCGAACTCGTTTCATCGGGCGCCCTCCCAAGGCGCGATGCCCTCCGCCCGACCGAACGAACGCACAAGGGAAAAAACGGGAAACGGCTCGCACGAACGTGCACAAAGCACCCATGCGGTCACAACTTAGCAAACCTTATACGGGCGCCCTCAAACTAAACGACCCGACCCGAACTCGTTTCATCGGGCACCTTCCCAAGGCGCGACGCCCTCCACCCAACCGAACGAACGCACAAGGGAAAAAACGGAAAACGACTCGCACGAACGTGCACAAGGCACCCATGCGATCACAACTTAGCAAACCTTATAAGGGCGCCCTCAAACAAAACGACCCGACCCGACCCGAACTCGTTTCATCTGGCGCCCTCCCAAGGCGCGACGCCCTCCGCCCGACCGAATGAACGCACAAGGGAAAAAAAGGGAAACGGCTTGCACGAACGTGCACAAGGCACCCGTGCAGTCACAACTTAGTAAACCTTATACAGGCGCCCTCAAACGAAACGACCTGACCCGAACTCGTTTCATCTAGCGCCCTCCCAAGGCGCGACGCCCTCCGCCCGACCGAACGAACGCACAAGGGAAAAAACGGGAAACGGCTCGCACGAACATGCACAAGGCACCCGTGCGGTCACAACTTAGCAAACCTTATACGGGCGCCCTCAAATGAAACGACCCGACCCGAACTCGTTTCATCGGGCACGCTCCCAAGGCGTGACGCCCTCCGCCCGACCGAATGAACACACAAGGGAAAAAACAGGAAACGGCTCGCACGGACGTGCACAAGGCACATGTGCGGACACAACTTAGCAAACCTTATACGGGCGCCCTCAAACGAAACGACCCGACCCAAACTCGTTTCATCGGGCGCCCTCCCAAGGCGCGACGCCCTCCGCCCGACCAAACGAATGCACAAGGGAAAAAATGGCAAACGACTTGCATGAACGTGCACAAGGCACTTGTGCGGACACAACTTAGCAAACCTTATACGGGCACCCTCAAACGAAACGACCCGACTCGAACTCGAATTCCTTGCATGCATGATCTATTTTTGGTTGATTGATCAGTTAACTCGATGATCCTTAAGTGGGTTAGTAGTTAAGGATTTTAGGGGTTAAGGGTCATTAGGGGTTGATGGGGTTAGGTTTTAAGGCGTTAAATCGGTTAGGGGGTTAATGGATTAGGGGTTGGGAATTAAGGTTTAAGTGGTTAGGGGATAAGGGTTAGAGGTTTAGGTTTTGGGGGGTCAAATGGGTTAGAGGTTTAGAGGTTTAGCGGGTTAGGGGATTTATCAATTAAGAATTTAGGGGTTAGGGGTTAGGTGTTAAGGGGTTAAGGGATTAGACGCTTAAGGTTTAGGGGGTTAAATGGGTTAGGGGCTTAGAGGTTTAGGGGGTTAGGGGATTTAGAAGTTAAGGATTTTAGGGGTTCGGGGTTAGGTGTTAACAAAGTTAGGGTTTAGCGGGTTAAATGGGTGAGGGGTCGGTAATTATCATTTAAGGGGTTAGGGGTTAAGGGTTTAGAGGTTTAAGGTTTATGGGGTTAAATGGGTTAGGGGTTTAGGGGTTTAGGGGGTTAAATGGGTTAGGGGTTAAGGGTTTAGGGTTTAAATGGGTTAGGGTTTAGAGGTTTATGGTTTAGCGGGTTAAATGGGTTATGGGTTTAGGGGTATAGGGGGTTAAATGGGTTAGGGGTTGGGAATTAGGGTTTAAGGGGTTAGGGGTTTACGGTTTAGGGGGTTAAATGGGTTAGGGGTTTAGAGGTTTAGGGGATTTAATAGTTAAGGATTTTAGGGGTTAGGGATTACTGGGGTTAGGATTTAGGGGGTTGAATGGATTAGGGTTTTAAGGGTTTAGAGGTTAATGGGGTTAAATGGGTTACGTTTTTAGGGGTTTAGGGTGTTGAATTGGTTAGGGGTTGGGAATTAGGATTTAAGGGGTTAGGGGTTAAGGGTTTAGAGGTTTAGTGTTTAGGGGGTTAAATGGATTACAGGTTTAGAGGTTTAGGGGGTTAGGGGATTTAGCAGTGAAGGATTTTAGGGGTTAGGGGTTAGGGTTTTGGGGGTTAAATGGATTACACACTTATAGGAATTTTCTCTCCTCCCCATCTACAACTCTAAAGTCATTACCAAAAATACAATCCACACTTATACACTTAGTTTTCTGCAATAACATAATTCTCCAATCCCATACACTTCTGCTTGGAATGTCACACTTAACATTCCTTTCCTTTTCGGATAATTTTCTTTATCCCCAAATTAAATTAAATTAAATTAAAATTTAATTATTTTCATTTGCGGCAACACACTTACAATGGCGGCAACACAATTACAATGTCAGCAACACACATAGTGGCGGCAACAGCGAGTTGCCGCCACTGTAAGAGTGTGTTGTCGCCGCTGTAAATTTTAATTTTGCGCAGTGACGGCAACTCGCTGTTACAGTGGTGGCAACTCGTTGTTACAGTGGTGGCAACTCGCTGTTGCCGCCACTGTAACAGCGAGTTGTCGCCACTGTAAGACTGTGTTGCCGCCACTGTAAATTTTAATTTTGCGCAGTGGCGGCAACTCGCTGTTACTTTAGTAATTCAAACTATTAATATCAAAGAGCAAGAGAGAAAATGTATGATTTTTAATACAATAGTTCCAGAAAAATATTTAAATGGTTTATGATTTCAATTGTGCTTTTCATATAATCGATATGAAAAGATGACAAAACTAACAAAGGTGACAATAAGAATAGTAGAAGAAAATAATTTGAGATTGATTATAATGAAGACTATTTGTAATTGAGTGCATTCTTATTATTCACATTTTCTATCATTCAACAGTATTACATTGTCACTTTGCATTCAAAATTATTATTTCATCATTTTTCATCATTAAATTTATTAACAATATTTATCTCAACAAACTTAGGTAACAAAGCAAATTTTAAAATTAAAATGACCAATTATCAGACATATTTAGCATATATAAAATTATTATATTTATATTAGATGTATTTACATATTATTCATAAAATTAATCATATGTTTTATATATTTTCCTTGGCTTCATACGACTGGAACCAGCCTAGATCCATCTAACTCCGGATCTATCATGCACCGAGAGGGATCAAATCTCTCGAGGTGCAAACCTTTCCTCAAGTTTTGCACTCAAAAAATAGGTTTGCACCTCAAGAGATTTGATCCCTCTCGGCGCATGATAGATCCGGAGTTAGATGGATCTACGCTGGTCCTAAATTGAAGTGGTGAAATTATTATGATGCAAATGTGCCTTTAAACTTCACTTTTCTTGGTTATGTTGATGTATTTTGAGTATACCTTGTCTCCTTGTCATATTAACTTTAACTTACATAATAATTCCCTATAGAATAACCTTTTCCTATATTATATAATTCCCTTTTATAAAATAACCACAAAAACCCATTAATATAACTTTAGCCAAAGTTATTTATCCCCACATGATTAAATAAAAACCCATATTATACCCCCTTTGGCTATGTATATCATTATTTAAATATCCTGCCCCCTATGGTGGTTAAATCAAATTGATTTAATTAATTGTATAATAAAAATACATGGAAAAAGATTAAACATGTTTTAATATGTGTTTAAAACAAAAAACCCGAAGTTTCGTTTAAACTAAACTTCAAAGAAAAAACCATCCCTTTGTTTATTTCCCGACTCCTTTTACCCAAGGTTAAGACTATAACATAACCCTTTCCCCCCAATACATATCCCATACCAAAGTATTAACCCTGGTTAAAAAAATCCTTTAATACCCCGCCCATTCATTCGATTTATGTATAAAATCTGTTTTATATATTAATCTTTTCAAAATCCCTTTACCCCATAGCATGGAACTATAACTGTCTGATCACCCCAATTAAATCCAACGGTTCTTCTTTTAGCGCGATAGTTTTATTTCATAAACTTACCCTTCCCATCGCGTTAATTATCAACCGTTCAATCTCCATCAACTTCAAGATCCGACGATCCACATTGCACCTGATAACTCCAGTCTCCGTCCCCACCATAACCCATCGCGTTAAGCGATCACCATTGATTTTCCATCCGTGAAATCTACGGTCAATAATAGATACCCTGGTCCCACTATACTTTCGCCGCAAGTCTCTTTTTAATCCCGACCGTTCGCTTTTTGAAGTCTGATCTAACGGCCCTAACCCTATATTGCACAAATAAAGTGCTCGACTCCTGTTTTATAAAAATTACGTGATATGGGTTGTTTTCCCAAACCGCTCCTTGTCGACGTGTCCTAATACGATTAGATCGCGTGCAAAAGGTCAATTTCCGCTTACCACTTTAGAGTCGCGCGAAAACCACCCAAGCCCAATCCAAAAACCGCTTCCGCCATATCTGCAATAAATGCAATTAAAGTGTGATTCGACTTATTGTTTAATACATTAAAACTTATGGTTTTCCATTACATTTCACATATTTTCGCCATTTAACCTGTGAAAACCTTTGCAGAGCCTCCCTTGACTATTTGCGAAGCTGTTTTCTGAACCAGTTACCACTTGAACGACCATTCTTCTCTAAAATTCACTCACAGAGAATTCCATAACCTCTGACAGCCTCATTTACCTGAATTGAATATTGTGAACGCAACTACAACTCCTTCGACCGCAATTATAGCTTTTAAAAGTATTTTTTCTTTCAATCCTATCCAAAATACTTCAATTTCAAAGGAGAAATCATCATTTTATCAGCCATTTCATTTAATTCAGTTGAATTATCCATACAAGAAGTCTAAAACCTCCAAAATACAGGTGAAACCCTATCAAATTTTCTCCAGGATCCGCATTTTCATTTTACCAGGTTTTTAGTCACTCCCTGATCATTTTCACTGCTGAACTTGATCAAAGCCATCTTCTGTGCATTAAAAACCCTTTTTATAATCCAGAACCCTGCTCAGAGTCTGAATTTCCCAGTGAAACCCTTCAATTGCCCCTTGTTTCTAAAGAAGAACTTAGCAAACTGTTTAAACTTGCTCTATTCATCCAAAATGACAAAGAAACAAGTAACTCCTAAGTCTAGAGGCCCAAAATCCTAGAGAAATGTTTCAAGCAAGTTACCACAAGCTGAGCCATCCAAACTCAATAAGCCCACTCCTGCACTTACTGCGGAGACAACAGAAGTAGTCAAACCTGTTCAAGTTCTTATAACTTCCCAAGAAAGTAGCCCATTACTTGATCTTGATTATAGAATTTTTTATCCTTCAGTTGAATTCAACCTACTAGAAGTCCACAATTGGTGTTTTGGAAAATCTGTAGAAAAGGCCAAAGGTGACGTACCCATTTGGGAGTCCAATCTGCCAAGATATGTTGTTCCTTTTACTCATCAAGCACCTGATTTTGTCAGACTGTGTCAATTATATTATCTTCCAGATTAGAGATGTATTGTCAATAAGGATAGAGAAGTCATGTTCTATATCAATACTGAGTCCATTAATTCCATGCTGCAAATGAACCATGATCCTAATTCAGTTTCACTGTCAATAGAGGATTTGACCCAGCGATACTTGGACTTAGAAATTTCTGCCAAGTTCAACATATTTCAAGCTTTTTGGCCTACACATGTTAATGTCCCTAAAGTAAATCCTCCCTTTGATACATTTGATTTTCCAGAGGAAACAAGGCAGATTGTCTCCATGTTGTCATTTATACTGGGATATAACAATGATGAATTCACTGATGCTTCCATCTTGGGTTTTTTGTCAACCTTGACTCCTGGCCAGCCTCCATCCATTATATACAATTTTGCCAAGTTTATCGCAGAAAACATGCACTATCAATTGTCCAGATTGCCAGAAGGAGGAGTTTTTAGATATACTTCATATCTGCTTCATCTTTTCTTGTATCACCAAACAGAAAAATTTCCCATTGAGTTGCAAAAATTGGATGTAGAAGGGAACCTCCTGTCAGTTGTGTTTTGGACATCTATTTTGAGAAAAAAGAACAGGGAATATACATATGCAGATTTCAATGACTTATTCATAATCCCAACTATGAATTTGTTGACTAAGGAAGAAACTCCCAGAATTAATGAAGAAACTAAGAGACTCTTACAGTTGTCTGATAACTGTAAGACTGGGGAATGGTACTTATACAGGAAACACACAGAGATTAGAGTGTATGGTGCACTCTTGGCTCCATACAAACTTCCAAGGTTTGTAACTACAAGAATTTTTGCTTTAGAATATTTAAGGCAAATATTGAATGCAGATGAAGTAAATTTTATGGCCTCTAAGAAAAAGACCCAATTTAAACTCAAAAATCAGATTGGGCCATTCATTGTCAACAATAGAGAAGCTGCAAATGAGATTAATATCAAGTTGAAAGAATACAAGTTCCCATACAGCTTTATGTGGAATTATGACCCTCAGGGTGTCTTGAGCACTATCAGAATAAAATGCAAGTTGTCTCCTTTCTTGCATGATTCCAAGCCACAAATTGAGAAATTTGCCAATCAGAAAGAATGGGAGCCAAATACTTTGATAGATGATGATACACAGGGTATGCAGGCAGGTAATGTACAGGGAACACAAGTGAATCAAGCACAGGTGACTACAATTGATAAAGAGGTTGAAGTTTCTCATAAAAGAAGTGGAGAAGATGTCAATTATATTGCAGAAACCATTTTAGGCAGGAAATTTAAAACCTCCTATAGCAAGAGAACTAAATTGACTATTGAGGAAAAAGATAAAGCAATGGAAATCGATGATCATGAAATTGAGGATGAGGCAACAGTGATAGTAACTGAAACACTCAGAGAACTTCAAAAGAGCCAATTTGAGACACTGGATAAAGATACAGTGATCGTTGAGAAGCAAACTAATGTTGAAATTCCTTCTTCTTCCAAGGAATCCGAGAACACAGATTCAGACATCCAAATTAAATTCAGACAAATCAGAGAGAAGAATGAAGAAATAAAAAATGAAGTATATTCCAAGTTTCTCAAAGAAAAACTTGGAAATAAAGATAGACTTCTCTCTGCTTTTGATTATTCTTCTAACAAATTAGTAATGTCATTTTTGAAGCCTACAGTGGCTGATCCAAAGTCAGTGGCAGACTACTCAAAGACAGATTTGGAAGTAGATGCAGATGCTATCCATGAATTAGATCAAATAGAATTTCACAAGAGCAATACAGAAATGTTATATTCAAAGATAGTCAACAAAACAATGAGCTCTGTTAAACTTTAGAAGACAGTGAAAAATCTGCAAAATCAAATGAAATTGGACAAAGCATCATTGCATGTTAATGGATTGAGAATCAAAGCATTAGAACACTTGGTGATTGAAGCAGGAGCTGATCCAGCTAACATTGAAGTTGCAAAAGCTTTAATCAAACAGAAAAATGAAGACATAGCTGCACTAAGGAAGCAACTGAAACTGCCTCAAAGTGAACATCCCCAAGCAAAGGAGATCCTTCAACAAAAGACAGAGAATGATAAATTAAATCAATTGGTTCTAAAGAAGACAGCCCAAATAAAGGAAATGGAAAACCAAATAGAAATTTTGATGCAAGAAAATGAAAATTTGAAAAAATCTCAACAATTCCTATAATGATTCCAACTGTAAGCACAGCTATCCCCTCAACATTGGCAGAACATTTGGCACCGCAAGGAGTATTGACAACTGCAGTGTCAATTACTTCTAAAGACATCTCTGCCACTTCTTCATCAACATCACAGGTAAATACAGCAGGGGAAACAGCTGCCATAATCAAAGATATGGAAGATATGTCCATAAAAGATAAAGAGATAATAAAAGAAACCATCAAAAATTTGGAAGCTTCCAACAGAGATACCTTAATCACTTCCAAAGGACATGAACAGAGGGCTAACAGATTACAGAAACAGGTTAAGATTCTTCAACAGTAGGTAAATCTCACAGACCAAGTTGCCTACATCAAAAATTATTTGTGGACAAAAATCACTGAAGGCATTCACTCACAATGGCCTTCTATTCAGATAATATATGAGCAAAAAGATCTGCTACAAGCTGCCTTAGTAGAAATTGATAAAACAAAGAAGGAACTTGGCAACAAACCACCACAAGCAATTCAACTCATATCATTTTTGAATAGTAAAAACAGGGAAGAATTAGAAGAATTGAAAATTCCTGACAGGACAGAGGCTATCCTTGAAATCAGAAAGGTCTTAACAAAGAGAAACATTATGAATAATCTGGAAGAGAAGTGTGATAATATGAACATATCAATCACTAAATTCAAGACCAAATATGACTTGCTGCTAGAAGCAGGAGTTCCAGATATTCATGCATTGAATGAAAAATTAATGTCACAGAAGGACTATGACCAAAAAATTAGAGCCTATGCTAAGGAGCAAGCTAACAAACCTTTGCCTCAAGGGTCTCCAAGTGGCAAAGTGATACTTCAATATTTTGAGAATTTGTTCTTGTTAGAAAATGAAATTAAGCACATGTTCATAGCGAAGCCAAATTTTTCTAAGTACACAGAATCTGATGAAAGCTATAGAAAATTGAAGAATATAGAGATCCCCACAGCTCAACAGTGGCAAGAATTCACATATCTGATGTGAATTTGATAGGTAAAAGAGCAGTAAAGTCACACAAAAAGTCCTATTTTACTGTTACCTTAGGGTTAAGATTCAGGGTTAAGATTCAGGGTCAAAGTATATTAGATGTCAAAGTGTATCAGTAAAAGCCAATTGTTACTGCTGTGTATTTTTCAATTACACCAGTAAAACAGTGAACAACAGAGATAAAGAGTATCAGAACAGAAGGTGAAAAGAAGGAGTATTATACAAGTCATGTTCCATGAGTCATTGAAGGAGTTGAATCGATTCATGATCAATTTGTATAAATCTAAGCCTCAAAGGCATTAAACAAGAGGGCTGAAGAGCTGGAGAGACAGAGTAGTGAGGTAGAAGGCCATCGAATTGAATATCTGGCCAAACAAGAAGTTTTGTAAGTGGATCTCATTTATATATTATGAAAGAATTTGTCTCAACATTTCATGAATATTATTCGACTTAATTCTGTGTGAATGGGCTTGAATTTCCATAAATAACTATATGAACAATGCGGGATAAAATATATGTAATTTGGGGTTTAATGTACTCTGTGTGTCATTGAAGAATTTGTCTCAGCATTTCATGAATATTATTCGACTTAATTCTGTGTGAATGGGCTTGAATTTCCATAAACAGTTATATGAACAATGCGGGATACAATCTCTGTAATTTGCGTTTTAATGTACTCTGTGTGTCATTGAAGAATTTGTCTCAGCATTTCATGAATATTATTCAACTTAATTCTGTGTAAATGGGCTTGAATTTCCATAAACAGTTATATGAACAATGCGGGATATAATCTCTGTAATTTGGGTTTTAATGTACTCTGTGTGTCATTGAAGAATTTGTCTCAGCATTTCATGAATATTATTCGACTTAATTCTGTGTGAATGGGCTTGAATTTCCATAAACAGTTATATGAACAATGCGAGATACAATCTCTGTAATTTGGGTTTTAATGTACTCTGTGTGTCAATGAAGAATTTGTCTCAGCATTTCATGAATATTATTTGACTTAATTCTGTGTGAATGGGCTTGAATTTCCATAAACAGTTATATAAAACCATCACATATAAAACCAGAAAAAACCATCACAGAAAATAAAAGCATCCATCACATATAAAACCAGAAAATAGTGAGGTCTTCTATTAAAAACAGCTCATACAAAAATGATGGAGATCATGCCCCAATCTATCTCAAAAAAGATGAGTACAATAATATTAGTCCCCCCATAATAACCCCAAGCCCAATCACAGCAACAATCCATTCATTAATAGGCAATCTATAACAATGCCTATCAATAACAATTGGAGCACATGTTGGCTCCACAAATCTACCACACCCACGTCCTTTGGATGCTGTTTCAGAAAGTATTGCATCACAGACCCTTTGGACATCAGATTGGTACATAATCTGAAAGTTGTGGAATTGTGCAGCAATGGATTTTGCTTGCTGCTGAAGCGGCTTTAGGTTAGGTCTTCTAACTTGGTAGATGCCACTCATCTGGTTGATGATTAGCTCCGAGTTAGTGTAAGCCACAATGTCATTTGCACCATAGTTCCGTGCAGTCGTGAGGCACTCTATCAAAGCATGATAGTATGCCTCATTATTCGTTGTAATCCCAGGTATTTCTCTACTATTTTGATACACCTGGCTAAGTGATTCATTGTGAAGCACGAATCTTACCCGTGCATTCCCTGGGTTCGGATGGCACCATATCTGAATAGCTAGCACCCATTTTGCAATCATCTGCAAAACAAGAAAATACAAAATAAATACAGCTCTCTCTACAAAATAAAAACAAAATGAAGTTTGCAATATAAATAAAAATTTAATTATTTTCATTTGCGGCAACACACTTACAATGGCGGCAACACAATTACAATGTTGGCAACACACACAATGGCGGCAACAGCGAGTTGCCACCACTATAAGAGTGTGTTGTCAGCTACAGCCTCTACTACATTGCACAAATGAAGTTGTCAGTTTACCTGCTAGGTGTTTACAATAGAACATTGTTTTTACAAGTATGCAGCAATAGCGAGTTGTCACATCAGAAGACTTTGTTGCCACCGCTAGAATTTTGATTTTGCTGAAGTATAAGAATAACTGCTGCTTGCTGGCGGAAACAGCGAGTTGCCGCCACTTTAACAATGTGTTGCC
Organism: Pinus albicaulis; assembly: GCA_034641835.2. NCBI lineage: Eukaryota > Viridiplantae > Streptophyta > Pinopsida > Pinales > Pinaceae > Pinus > Pinus albicaulis. The sequence goes on from CM076583.1 coordinate 675,898,025, forward strand.
GCCGCTATAAATATTAATTTTGCGCAATGGCAGCAACAGCTAACCATTCCTTTTTTATTGGAGTAAGCTAACCATTCGACTGAATGGCCTTCGGGTTTTGTTATTTATTTCGTAGAGAGCGACAACTCACTGTTGCAGCTACCCGAAGGCCATTCAGTCGAATGGTTAGCTTACTCCAATAAAAAAGGAATGGTTAGCTTACTCCATAAATAAACGGAAATAAACACTAGAATTTACAGCAGTTGCTTGCGGCAATGCATTGAAGAAAATTTATTGACCTTACTCTGCTTTGTTGATAAGGAAGGGAGGAAGAACCAGGGGCTCTGTTCTGCTCTGCTCCAATTGCTGGTACTCCTTTGTTCTACTGCTACTACTCTGATCTGCTCTGCTCTCGACCGAGAAACGCACTCGACTAAATTACTCGATCGAATGGAGAAACGCACTCGACTAAATGACTCGACCGAATGGAGAAACGCACTCCATTGAATGACTCGACCGAATGGAGAAACGCACTCGACTGAATGACTCGATGAAACGTTTGGTCGACGGAATGAATAAGTAGAGGGTGTGGGATTTCTGCATAAATTTGAAATGGGTTTGCGCGGCAACTCTGGTAGATAGCAGCCATAATGGCCAAGCTGGTAGATAGCAGCCATAAAGGCCGAGCGAGTACTTCAGTTCAAAATGGAGAAAATGTCAATTCGGCCCTGAAGTGGCTGCGCGAGCCCGCATGACGGCTCGTGTGAGCGTACGCAAGGATGCCTCGAAACGGTGAGAGTTAGCTCGTTACGGGACAGTTGACGAGGAATGGTAACAGTAACATCACGGGGACGGACGGAGACGGAGACGGTGAGGGGAGCGGGGCCCACATTTGCCGGAGGCATTCGCCGGATGTATTCGGCGGTCTACCGAGGGCACAAAACTCCAGGCCATTCCGTCAAATGGTTAGCCCACTCCAAAGTTTTTACAGAGAAGCTGAAAACACAATAAAAATTAAAGCAACCAAATTACAAACTTATCTCGTTTTCCGTGCTTGTCCTCCACCTCGGAAAATGTGCCAATCAGATAAAATTACACAACATAAAATTATACAGCATTAATGATAGCAATAAATGTTGTACGGTTGCCTCAAAAAACATGTCGAAACAGCGGTCCGGAACTGTACGGATTTGAACATCATCCCTCCTCAAAATCCGTGCCAAAAAATTGCCTCGAAATCTGCATTGAAGCTGTTGTCTTTTTTCTTGATTTTTGAGCCAAAAATATCAATTGTACTTCTTGATTTTCGTGCCCAAATTCTACCTCGAACTTCGTGCTTAATGTTAATGTCCTCTTCCTCAATTTTTGTGTCTCCCTTTCTTGGAAACTAAGCCTCTCTTGCTGTATGGATTTTCTGCCTTGGGATTTGTGCCAATATTGTTGTTGCATGGATTTGCTGAGTGCCCTTGTTGCTCTCCTCCAACTTCTCACTGCTCAGAAATCCTCCTTGCTCTCCTTCTCTCTTTCTCTCAATCTGCTCATGAAAAGAATGAATGACATTTTCTCTTCTTTTCCTCCTTTAACCTAACCCTAAGTGACTTGTGGAGAATCCCTAAATCCAATGGCTGAGATAGCTTTAGATCTAGGGCTGAGATTAAATGTGCATTTACACCTCACTTTCTATTTTTTAATTCACCCCACTTAAATAAAGACCCACTTAGCCTTTTATTTCCATAGTCACTTTTTCACTTTCTAATTTCACATTGACTTTAATAAAGTCACTTTTAAAATTAGACTTAGTAACTTTATCACTTATAAAGTCACTTTTAAATTAGATTTGACTTTACCACTCAAAAATTAATTTTAGGTGAAAAAAAAATACATTTGGACACTTTTCCTTCGGCCAAAGATCAAAGCCTTAGGGAACCACTTGTCCTCTGGTACCCAAATTTTAACATAGATCAACCTCACAAGGCATTTGGTATATAGATAATGGGGCATCATTCCATATGACAAGATTGTTGAGATTTTGTGGCAGCATCGGGTGTGCTCTAGCTCCAAAACTTTGTGGAGGCGCTAAGACACACAAGATCTCCAAGACCTAGAAAGCGTTTGGAGAAATTTCATCAAGAGTAATAGTTATTCAAATAATTATATTTTTTAATGGGGACCCTAAGTCTAACTTAGGGAAATAGAAAAATTAAAGTGAATTAATTTACACATGTGATGAAATGTTCTAAATGACATGGATCAAGCAGTGTTTTAATCTGAGTCGTCGATTAGAGATTAGATCACGGTCGTTGGTTTCCCAACAAGAAAAGTATAAAGGAAGGGCCTGGGGTCAGTTGGAGAACACACACACATTGCAGAGCACTGAAGCTAAGTCGAATTTTTTAGGCGGGGTTTGCTGAGGAATTCGCAGCGATTTTGCAGTGCAGTGAGGGACAGAGATCGACAAGGGATAATATGAACCAAGGCCGAGAATACAGTAGCAGAGAGGCAGCTTGCACCAGTGAGTGCAGAGGCCAGCGAGAGGGATGCAGTCCAGCCAGCACCACACAGTAGACTACGCATAGGCTATGTAAGCCCAACCAGGGTGACACAGACCCAGCGAGCGCAACGCAGCACCAGCGAAGGTGACGCGGGCCCAGCCAGGGAAGGGCAGCACCAGTCAAGGTGACGCAGTGGGGACGTTGGCCAGTAGAGGCTGCAGAGGCAGCGCTGAGGGTTTCAGTGGGCCAGAAAGGGCTCGAATTCGTAATTCCCCAGAGAGGGTTGGATTAGCGATATTTTCTGTCTCTGAGTGAAAGGTACAATTGCCGTGTAATTTCTCTGTAGGGCAGACAATTTCTGGTGCCCATATATCTGTATTCTGATTCTACATAATAATAAAACCCTCTAGAGCTATTGCACCGGTTTTCCCGCATTGGGTTTTTCCGGGGACATTTGTCCGAAAAATCTGTGTAATTTTGTCACATGCGCATGTTGTTTAGTAAATGATCTATAAATGTGTAGGCTGCAGTTTGTATTTCCTATAATGCTTTAATGAATACTTCAGAATAATAACTTGTTAATTAATCAAACAAGTAGGTGAAGTAGATCAAGAATATTGCAATAGGGTTTATGTTTTTAAACTTTCACATGGTATTAGAGCATTGCAGATCAAGCTGATCCACCAGCAGAACGGCTGAAGATAATTGCTGCAAGAAGGGCAGTTGAAGCAGCTAAGATCCAGAAGAGTGCAGCGCAGCACCAGGAGGAACGCAGCCCAACCAGGTTGATGCAGAGGCCACGTAGCGCCGTCTGAGTGATGCAGAGGTAGCGCAGAGCCTTCTAGAGTGACGCAATGGCAGCCTGCGCTGCGCAGAGGCTGCACTGAACCAGTATTCTCACGTAGAGACTAGCCAAAGGGACGCAGTCTGTGTGGAGAATTGTTGTGCAGTTTGCCAAAGTCTGGAAGTGTAGCTTCGTTTCTTCAGTAGTTGTTGGTGTGGCACAGGTTTTGTCAGTGCAGAACAGTGCCTAGCAAAGGTGACAAAAGCGGGAGGGGAATAGTCGCTCAACAGATTCTCTAGCAAAGGAATCTGAGTGTGATCAAGGGAGTGGTCATTAGGACTGATTCGTCAGAATTGGTGAAGGATTTTCAAGAGGGAAATCACTGGTTAGAGGGAGCACATTCTCTAAAGGGGTTCTTTCGCCAAGAAGCCTAGATCTAGTCCTATGCTGAGTGTGGCAGCAGCGAAAGGGAGAAGAGTTTGTGTTTCGACAGATTTAAGCAGAGATGGTTTCTCATGGGCTGAGAGATCAGGATAGGTTGGATGGTGTGCCCAACTTTGTTATCTGGAGGGCCAGAATCATGACAGTCTTGGATGAGTACGGCATCAAGGACTACGCAGAAAACGCCATAGTTTTGCCTACCGATGCAGACTGGAACAACAAAACTGTATGGCTTGTTGACTTAATTGTAAAATACACAAGAGGTATTTGTAATAATAATTTATTATATATAAAATGTATAAGTGATTGATGATAAAATGTTACAATGAGGCCCTGCTTATATACCTATGCAGGTGACCTTTTATGACTAGGCATGTCTTTTAGACATGCCTTTTCAGTTAACTAATGACTACTTAACATAATCCTTATTTGATTATTCATTATTTATATTTATTTATTTTATACAATTTTAGATTCGTAACATTGCCCTTCCCTTCAAAAGCTTTGTCCTCAAAGGTAATTTGCTAGCAATTCCCTTCATCTTGTGCTTATCATGACTTAAGTAACTTGACGTCTCTCATCTTAACCTGACAACTTTCTTTACTTAGCTTACGTTATTATAAACTATATAATTATATATTATATAATTGAATAATTATAAACCTTATCATTATTAAATTATGTAATATAATTATATAATTATAATCGTATTAAGAGTTATGAATTAATATAACCCTCGAAAAACGATGTGTCTGTACGTGCGGACACAATGGTGGTTTCATAGCAACGAGGTTCGACTGACGAGATAGTGCATGACTCCATTGACAGCGAAGGAATGGTTCGTCGGCCTGTCAGCTGCGTTCTTCTGTGTAGCGGAGGGAATCACGGCATGCGTAGAGGAGGCAGCGGACCAGATGTAAACAAAGAAACATGCATCCTCTCTTTTCTCTACAAGGGAAAAGGATAAATGGTAGCTCTTCCAACTCTCGGGCACATTCGAAACTTGGCAGCAGCTAAACAATTTCTTTATAGTCTTGTCTTTGAATGACAAAACCAACCATGGCATCCTGGCAATAACCTTTTGAAACTTCTTTTGCCAAGGACCACTTATGAATTTAGTTGACGAAACTAAAGCATTCCATTGTTTAGAGACGCGGCTACATCTGGGCAAGTGCTCAAGTGACAGCCACGACAATATCTTCGCAATGATAATGCAACTTCCGAGAGACAGTGACGGGCTTTGACCAAGTGTAAGCCGAAGACAGTATGCAATGGACGTAGTTCACTGAAATCGATTCACGCTTGATGGCAGAGTAGTATAGTACACAGAGAATTATATTTGCAGAGGAGAGGACCCGTCGATCAAGAGACAACGCACACCGGGAATGTGCAAGCAGTTTCCCCTGCCTAACCTCACGACAACAGGGAACACACACCAGGATCTTTGTTGAATAACCTCCCTGCAGTTTCCCTTGCCTAACCTCACGACAGCAAGAAGGGCAAGGATCACACTCACAATCATCGTAGAATCTGTAGTTGTCACAACAACGACACTCTCCTACTAGGTCAGCAGCAGATTCTGGAATCCCCGGTCTTGCGCAAGTTTTTTCTGAATTTCAACCTCAACCTCCAGTTCCAGCATTTGCTCATCATGAATCTTAGTGACGACATACAGGCCACTGCAAATCACTTCCTGGAAAAAACGAACCCTATCATGTACCCTCAATTCCTGCACTTTGACCTTGGGATTTCGGCGTAAACATTCTTTGTAGTTACAATTTCCCTTGCAAGTAGCATAGCTCTAGCCAAAATATTGTTCTGTTAACAGAGGATACCATCTTTTAATGCAATTAACACAGTACCACTTTGTGCATGTTGAACAGCTAATCACCCTGCATTTGGCTTTGTTTTTACGCTGATTCTCTATATCTTCCTCAGAATTATCTTTCTCAGAATCAGCCAGATAAAAAGAAAGAGGACTGTCAAAACTACACTCCAAACCCACATGTGAAAAATTGGGAATGTATCCATGCAAACAAGAACCTTGTATAGAATAGGTCCCAAATTCATGACCCTTGCTTATCTCTGGTCCTATTCCACCACTTCCATTTTCTGCATGTTCCAAACCTCCAACTAACCATGACAAATAATGGTCTCTAAAACCCAGTGGTTGAGATGACTGAATTGGAACCTCATATCCCTTTTTTTCTGTATTGATTATTTGAAGGGCTTTTTCTTTTGATTTCATGACAATATTATGGCAACCGAAAATTTTGTTATTTGACTTAGAAATCCGTGAGCTCTTGGGCTTAGGCAGAGATTGTGAAGAACCCTGTAATTCCATTGATTTTTGCCAATCTTGTAGGATATCTAACTTCTTGTCCATGATCCCCTCAATTCCAATCTTGTCATTTGGCATGGAGGGATCCAATGCTTTTGAAGCAATACTTTCAACATCAACAACCTTATTTTTAGCTTTAAGACTATAACCTTCAGGCAAGTTGATTTCAGATGTCTTGCCATCCCAATCGTTGTTGAGATCATCCTCATCTTCGTGTGGCTCATCATCTTGATCATTTTCTGCAACATCTTCATCTTCAACATTATAATCATCTATTGTATTATGGATTTCTCCATAACTTTTCTTAAAACGGGATGTAGCTTCTGCACGACTTTTCTAACTGCTGAAGCTTTTCTTGATTTTTTCTAATCTTCTCACTTTCTTCAGGATCTACACGTAATGGCACATTGTACGGTAAGCTATGTTCATAGGCTCGTAAACTACGTTCATAGGCTCGTAAGACTATATTGTGCGACATGGCTCTGATGGCTCTGATACCACTGGAACAACAAAACTGTATGGCTTGTTGACTTAATTGTAAAATACACAAGAGGTATTCGTAATACTAATTTATTATATATAAAATGTATAAGTGATTGATGATAAAATGTTACAATGAGGCCCTGCTTATATACCTATGCAGGTGACCTTTCATCACTAGCCATGTCTTTTAGACATGCCTTTTCAATTAACTAATGACTACTTAACATAATCCTTATTTGATTATTCATTATTTATATTTATTTATGTTTATTTATTTTATACAATTTTATATTCGTAACACAAACCCCCTGAAGAAGTATAACGAGATTCGGGCGCGTGCTAAGCGCCTAATCATGGATGGAGTGAAGGATCACGTGGTCCCTCATATTGCCGGGAAGAACACGGCAAATGAGATGTGGACAGCTTTAAACACGATGTATCAGGGAAGCTCCGTCCAGAGGAAAATGCTTATGGAGAATCGGATGTGGTTGTTCCAGATGCAAAAGGGTGAGGAAATCGATCCCTGCCTCCTTAGACTTCAGACTATCCGGGACCAACTGATTGCCATGGGTACGACTCGGATGAAGGGCTCTTGGTGAGGACTGTCGTGAATGCAGTCACCAATGAATGGGAAACGTTTGTCCAAATCATCTTGGGGAGAGCATCGTTACCATCCTCGGAGGACATGTGGGCAATCCTCTGTCAGGAGGAAATCAGGAGATTTAACAAGAGGCAAAGCAGCAGTGGTGGAGTCAAAGTAAAGAAAGAGGAGGAGGAGGATGCAGCCCTTGCATCAAAGGGACAGAGGCAGCAAGGGGAGAAGAAGAAGGACCTATCAAAGGTCTGGTGCTTTAAATGTGGCAAACTTGGACACTTCGCCAGCTCTTGTCCTAAGAGGAAGGACAAGGAATCTTATGATTCCAAGGCAGCAACAGCAAAAGGGGACGATGGTAGTGACGATGACACAGCCTTGAGTGCTCGTGAACCAATGAAGTGGGGCGATATTGATCTATAGAGCAACTACAGATGACTGGTAGGATCCTTGAGGTGCCCAGACTCTTGGATCACATACGACCTACAGGAGCCTTAAGACAATAGTAGGATGACTGGAGCAGTGGGTGCAGAAAATCACGGTGAAGCAAAGCGCAGAGTTGGGACACTATAGATGAGAGCAGCACAGTGTAGAGGCAGCAACAATGTAGAAGCATCAACGCTGAGGCTGATGGGACTTCAACGGCGCAGAGGGGCAGTGCTTACGCAGTGCAGAGCAGTAGCAGCTCAGTGGCTTCAGAGAGACAACGTAGAGCAGCAGTAGAGGGAGCTTCAGTGATGAGTTGCAGCCCAACTGACTTGTCTGTCAGTGATTGGGTGGTGGTCCTTCAGTTGCTTACTTCTCAGCAACTGAGTTGTAGTGCAGCAATTAGCAGTGGCAGTGCTATGGGCAGCATGATGCAGCAATTTGAGAGGGAGCTGCAGTACGGATGTGGCAAGGTCAGTGGCAGTGACATGGGCAACAATACAGCGGCAGCAGCACAGTGGATGGAGGGCAACAGGCCAAGCATCAGCAGCGCAGAGACCGATGTCGAGATCATGCAATACTTCAGTGTGGATGTATTGCTAGAGCACGCTCCTCGCTAAGAGGGAGTGTTGAGATTTTGGGGTAGCATCGGGTGTGCTCTAGCTCTGAAACTTTGTGGAGGGGCTAAGACACACAAGATCTCCAAGACCCAGAAAGCGTTTAGAGAAAATTCCAACGGTGTAATAGTTATTCAAATAATTAAATTTTGTAAAGGGGACCCTAAGTCTAACTTAGGGAAATAGAAAAATTAAAGTGAATTAATTTACACATGTGATGAAATGTTCTAAATGGCGTGGATCAAGCAGTCTTTTAATTTGAGCCGTCGATTAGAGATTAGATCAAGGTCGTTGGTTTCCCAACGAGAAAAGTATGAAGGAAGGGCTTGGGGTCAGTTGGAGAACACACACACATTGCATAGCACTGAAGCTAAGTCGAATTTCTGGGGCGGGGTTTGTTGAGGAATTCGAAGCAAGTTTGCAGTGCAGTGAGGGGCAGAGATCGACAAGGGATGATCTGATCCAAGGCCGAGAATACAGCAACAAAGAGGCAGCTTGTACCAAGCAGCACACAGGCCAGCCAAAGTGACGCAGTCTAGCCAACACCACGCAGAAGACTGCGCAGAGGCTGCGTAAGCCCATCCAGGGTGACGCCGACCCAACCAGCGTAGCGCAGGGGCAACACAGCACCAACCACGGTGACACAGGCCCAGCGAAGGCAGCGCAGCACCAGTCAGGGTGACGCAGTGGGGACACTAGCCAGTAGAGGCTACAGAGGTAGCGCTGAGTGTTCCAGTGGGCCAAAAAGGGCTCAAATTCGTAATTCCCCAGAGAGGGTTGGATCAGCCATATTTTTTTGTCTTCAAGTGAATGGTACAATTGTCGTGTAGTTTCTCTATAGGGCAGACCGTTTTTAGCGCCCATATAACTATATTCAAATTCAACATAATAATAAAACCCTCTAGAGTTGTTGCACCTGTTTTCCCACATTGGGTTTTTCCGGGGACATTTGTCCGAAAAATCTGTGTAATTTTGTCACATGTGCATGTTGCTCGGTAAATGATCTGTAAATGTGTAGGTTGCAGTTTGTATTGCTTTAATGTTTTTCTGAATACTTCAGAATAATAACTTATTAATTAATCAAACAAGTAGGCAAGTAGATCAAGAATATTGCAGTAGGGTTATCTTCATTGGACCTTCCTTTTGATGATGCTAGATTCAAATGTTATATTAAAGAAGATTAAGTTGTCTTTATCACACTAGAGACACCTTACCAAGTTAAGATCGACTATGGAGTGATTTCACTTAGGAGGAGCTTAGACTAAGTCTTGTCAGTGGAACCAACAGTAAAACTCAGAAAAGTGAGGTGGATCAAGTAAACGATAAACATGGAGCTAGCAAGAAAAGGAAAAGCCAAAAAGGGGTCTAGCAAAGGACATAACCCAAAAGGTGAAAATAAGAAGAAGGACCTTTCTAAGGTCAAATGCTACGACTGTCATAAGTTGGCCACTGTGTCAGCTATTTCCTGCAAAGTAACAAAACCGAAAAGAAGGGCAAGAAGCAGACGGCAGCGTCAACAAGTGCAAATGAGCTCTCTAGTAGGATGGAATAGGAGTTTGCACTCATAGCTTGCCTGACTAGCTCAACCTCACAAGGCGTTTGGTATATAGATAGTGGGGCATCATTCCATATGACAAGAGTTGGGGAGTACTTCTCCACTTACAAGGAGGACATCAGATTCGAGATTTATGGGGAACACGTCCAAGAGCAATCCAATTGCAAGAGGGGTTGTTCTATTTTAGAGGGAGACTAGCAAGCCAATTCCTATTCATGATGTTTTGCATGTGCCAAGCTTGGGGCATGAACCTAATTTCTGAATCTATCTTCCGGACAAAAGGTACAATGTACCCTTTTGAGGGGTGCAAGTGTTGATTAAGCATAAGGATTGGAAATCACCCATAGCTATTCAAGTCAAAAGCGACCAGCTTTATGGGTTGCAAATGGATACTCCTAAGGCACTAGTGAGCAGAACTGGTCCTAGAGATTAGGGAGAGCTATGGCATAGGAGGATGGGCAATATTCGTCATGGAGCATTGAAACTGCTTCGTGAGACAGTGACAAGTGTTCCGGAGGTGAGCACGAAGTATGATGATGTATGTAGGGGATGTGTGTTGGAGAAGTATGTGAAAGAATCTTTTCCGAGGAATGACATCAGATCCAAGGGTGTCCTTGATTTGGTACATTCAGATATATGTGTACCGATGTCGCCATAGTCTCTCAGAGGATACAACTACTATGTTACTTTTATCGATGATTTCTCCGGGAATACCTGAATATACTTTTTGAAGACCAAGGATGAGGTCTTTAATCGCTTCCAAGGGTTCAAAGCTCTTGTGGAGATTACAACCGGCAAGAAGGTGAAGGTTCTTCAATCACACAATGGAGGCGAATACACAAGAAAAGAGTTCCAAGAGTTATATATCAGAGAAGGAACCAAGAGAGAGTGGACAGTTCTGTACAACCCGCAACAGAATGGTGTCGCTGAGAGGAAGAATCATTCAATATCGGAGGTAGCAAGGGATACATTGTATGCCCAGGATATGCCACATTATTTATGGGTAGAGGCATGCAGTACGAAAATATATATATACAAAACAAGTTCCCACATAAGGTGACAGACACCAAAGGAGGCATTCACAAGGAATAAGCCAAATGTCAACCACCTCAAGATATTTGGCACCTTAGCATATTGTCACATTCCAGTGGATACACATTCGAAGCTGGATCAAACTATAGAGAGGGGGTATTTTGTGGGGTACAATGAGACCTCAAAGGCATATCGGATATGTATTCCAAGGGCCAAGAGGATTATTGTCAGACGAGATGTCAAATTCATGGAGGACAAGGCATACAGGAGGTCCATAGATTTGCCAGTAGCAGATGATCTGAGTGAGCAGCCAACAAAAGTTGCGAGAGTTGAGCAACAGGACCAGAGACAACAGAGCACGAGTACAGTCACCAGTACAAGCACATGTTCAGGTGTAGGGTTCCTAAGAATTCACAAAGTATGGAGCAGAAGGTCCAAAAGATGCATCAGGAGGACGTGGAGGTTGACATTCCACCCTCTACAGTTGGCAGGTGGAACTGTGAGGTTCAACAAACACTTTGGGATGCTCAGTGGTTTGTGGTAGCTCCTAAGACGGGCAGTAGACAGCGGAGTCAACCAAAGAGGCACATTGGCTACATGGAATTAGTCAGTTAGTTATAAATAGTGAGCCTTCTACCCATCAGGAGGTCGCACAGCAATAGGTGTGGCGAGATGCAATGGTTGAGGAGTATACCTCAATTATGCAAAACGATGTGTGGGAAGTTGTACCGAGACCAACAAATCGAGCAGTGATTGGATCACGTTGGATCTTTATCATCAAGCACGGTGTAGATGGTAGCATCAAGAAATACAAGGAAAGGTTCATGGTGAAGGGGTCCTCTCAGAAAGAGGAAGGAAATAGACTATGAGGAGACATTCACTCATGTGGCCAGATATACTTCTATATGAGTCGTGGTCTCACTAGCAGCACAGATGAGATGGCAGATCCATCAAATGGATGTCAAAGGAGAAGTTCCTTAATGGTGATTTGGAACTTGGAAGAGAAGGTATACATAGAACAACCAGAGGCTTTGTAGCACACAACAGCGAAACCCACATGTACAAATTGAAGATAGCTTTTTACAGGCTCCAGTAGGCTCTCACGGCGTGGTATGAGCGCACTGACAAATACTTGCAGTGAATGGACTTCCATGAAGAGTGAGGCAAACAAACCTCTACTACTTTGCAATGTTATCGGAACCGAAATGGTCATCGAACCAGCATTGTGGACCGGGAACCCGTCAAAACCAGATTGGAACCAGAGAACAGAATTGAAGAAAAAATAAAAACAGGAAAAATAATAAATAAAATAAATTTAAAAAAAAAAAAATGATTTGCCAAAAACACAAAATATTCATATTTTAAAGAAAAAACAAGTATATCCATGTGCATCCATATGAATCCAAACCATTTATACACATATGCAAAAGTTCTCATTTATATAGCAAGTAATAGTGCATATAACCAAAATAGCACTTAGTGCAAAACATCATTGAACCAAAAATGTTACAAGCATCAAGAAGCAGTATCTAAAAGGCCTTTATAGTCCAAAATAACATGATAGATCATAGTATTATACTACAGCCTACAATACTACAAGCTACAGCTACAACAAATCAATGATCAAATCAGAAATCATCATCTGATTCCTGATCATCCTCCTCATCCTCATTTGAAGAATGAGTAGCATCCAAGTCTGCAATGGGATTATGGCTTGATTCCCCTGGCCCTAAAGTTGCTATTGGTGCTTCTGATATATTTGCCTTTGCATCTGGTGGAGGTGGGTCTAAGTCCAACCAAGAAAGGTCTTCATTGTCAAATGTTGGTGCTTCACTCTCCACAACCCATTCTGATGTTAGATCAAAGTCACCCAAGACAATGTTGCTTGTTTCGGGGGCTTTATTCATCAATTGATTGCGCATCAACCTAAGGTTGTACTGAACAAACACCATGTCATTAAACCGATTTTGCTCCAAACGTTTCCTCTTCTTAGTGTGTATACGCTCAAACACACTCCAATTCTGCTCACAACCTGAAGCACTACATGTCTGGCTCAAAATTCAAATTACAGTTTTTTGCAATTAAGGGCATTCACTACCAAATTGTTGCCACCAATAGGCTGCAAAAAGGGTGGAAGGAAAAAAAGTATTAGCAAATGAAATTGGAAGTTGAAACTTAGACTCGACAATTGAAATGAGTAAATTATTAATATAAGAATTTTCAAATTTTAACAATGCTTACTTGGGGGACTCTTTGCTTTATTTCTTATAGCCATAGAAATTCCAAAGGTATCAATACTCTCACTGAAATTCAAGATCTTGTTATGAATTTGATCTTAACTCTTGGAATCTAGGACAATGCGCTCAATGCATTTATACAATTCCCGCTAAAACCTCCCCATCAGCCTCAAAATTTGTGGTGTAATGGTACCTTCAATCAACAAAACTAAAAGCTAAAATTTAAAACTTTGAGCATTATAATCCAAAATTACATACCTTGGATTTAAGTAGTAGCTGGCTGCATGTAAAGGTCTATGGAGTTGCTTGTTCCATGTTTCATCAATGATTCTCCATAGAGCATTGTACTTTTGTCTTTTATCCCCATATGTTGCCTTTAGTAGTTCCTTGGCCTGATCCATGGCCTCACAAACAAAACCCATAGCAGGTTTATCACTATCCACCATCCACAAAACTCTAACAAGAGGCTCAATAAATAGCACAATATCCTTTGCCTTTAAAAAAAATATTTTGTCAAATACTTGGTCAACCATTTCTTTCCCTTCAGCCTTTTTGCTCCACTAAGATGAATTCCATTCATCACATGAAAACATCTTCCTCAAGTTCGATTTTTGTTGAACAAGGGATTGCAACAAAAGGAAGTTGGTTGCAAATCGTGTGATGGTTGATCAAACAAGCTCTTTACCCCCTGTGTACTTTCTCATAAGGTTCAAAACCCATGAGTGGTTGTAGATGTACCTGGTTATGGATTTTGCATCTTCCACACACTTCTTCACCCACTCAATTTTGCCAATATCCTCAAGCATGAGGTCCAAACTCCAAACAATGGGTTGCACATGGAGACCACCAAATGGTGGGGTGCTTTTCCTCCAACATCTTTCTCGCTGCAATAGAGTTATAGGCATTATCTCTGATAACTTGTACAACATTTTCAACCCCTACTTCCATAACTACTTCATCCAAAAGACGAAATAGCAATTGTGCATCCCCTCTAAAGGTAGAAACTACCTAACAAGGTACTTGGTTAACCCCCTTTGGAGCTTGGAGACATTAGCACATGTCAAAGCTCACTATGGAAGGGCATGCCATTGTGAAGTGTCCAATTGTTGTCCATGGTTTGAAAGCTCTTTTACCCGATTACTTTATGACTTGTTGTGCTGGAAGGCTAGGGGATGCATTGGATCTTATGCAGGATTGCAGATGGTGTCCATTCTGAGTTTGGTCTCCCTATACCGAGTCCTAACTCCAAAGAGGGCTACATTGGCACATGTAGGGAGTCATCGGCCTCCATAGCAGTAGACAACACTCCATGGATCCCCAAAGATGTTTAGAGATTGCTTGAGATCCACCTATTGGACGAGAAAGTTGCACCTGGTACACCATGCCCACCCAGCCCCACAGTTGCACCATACACTTGGAAGGTGACCCAGGACTTCTACATTGATGTGGCATCATTTATTCTATCATTTGAGCCCTTCCAGATGATCTACAGGCATCTTCGACTTACTTGGAGACCCATGAGGTTATTGGTGTGCCCCCACACCCACTAGGAGCACCATAAGTTTATTAAACAAGGGGCCACCCACTTGTCCATCACTTTTGAGGATCCTATTCATCATTATGGCACGTATAGACCTCATCAGGCCTCTTGGAGGACCCAACAACATGGATTGTTATCATTTGACCCCTTATGAGGCTTATTATTTTATTTATGAGCTAGTTTGGTGGGCTTGTCACCAAAAGTTAGTTACTTTGCACATTATTTTATTCTAGGGGCTAATGTAGGCCCAATTAGGTAATTTGAACTCCTAATAAGTGTATAAATAGGAGTGACATGAATTCATTTTTTATCATCACTTGGACCGGATCATTCTCTCTCTTGAGATTTTTGCTATTCCTTCTTGGTGGACGAAGTTGGAGCATGGATGAATTTTGATGTTTGGATTATATTTTCTTATCTTGGAGCTTCTTGATTGGCAAATGTATTGATGGTTGGATATATTCTTACAAGTAAGTACGAACTTGATCTTTTTTTTTTTACTTAGTCACATACATTGATAATGGAATTTTCGCTATTTTAGGGCTAATTGTTGCATGCATTTACTGCTTAATTGTTGAATTATGTTTCTATATAGCATATTTCTATTTATGGGCCGTGTTTGTTGAACGAATTTTCTTAGAGATCGAAGTTATCTTGATAAGCCATCTGGATTTGCAAACAAAGTATAAACGCTTTAAGGTCACTCCCTTTTTCCCTAATGCCATACGTTGTCCTTAAAGCCTCCTTGAGCTAGAAACGAAATCCATTCTCATCATTCTTCTTGACTCCATATCCCCAAAGGAATTAGGCACTGATCCACCATAAGGTGATCACCTTAAAACCCTTTTTTCTTCACCTTTTCTCCTACTCTCTAGGTCTAGCCACGCTGGGCCACATAGGGCATCATTTTCCCGACAAAATAACCATAGAAAAAGTTTAATCTCCTGGTCTCTTCTGTGCTATGGTGTGTCCTCAAGGTCTCCAAATTTGAAGAAATCTCGACAGTGGGATTGGGAGATATCCCAAGCCCTAACCCTGAGACCGAACTCTGCCCTGGTGTTCCCTAGGCTAGTACCTCATAGGATCATTTTGGTACCTTTAAGTGGAAATTCTTTCTTTGATCCTCTTCCATTCCTTGTTTAGGTTAAGATCATCATTGGTTGATGAATTCCGTCCCCTTAACCTAGGTTGGGTCCACTTGTCCCCATGTGGTCCCATTTCGTATCAAAGTCCATTCTTCAAAGACAACTCGGGAATCCAAGTCTTGCAAAGATTTTAAGGATTGGGAAACTCCTTTACAAGTCACATTCCCTTAACCTAACCCTTAAACCCTCACCTCCTTCTCCCATAAAGCCTTGTACCTTACTTAAAGAGCAAGCAAGCTCCATTCATGACTTTGTTCTAAGAAAGGATCATTAAGGTCACTTGATATCCATTTGTTGATCTATCCTTCATAAGTGATTTTCTATATATCGAGTCTCCTCCCATCGGTGAAAGTCCGTTAAGAGTAGGGAGCCTTAGCTGAGGTGGTAGTGCACTTAAGTCTCCATCGTTGCCTTTGACCTAGCAGTTGTCCCTTTAGGAGTCCCTTTTAGGTCCCTTGTTGGTTTGAGTGGTAACACTGCCCTAATGGATTTCTCAACAAGAAGCCATTTCTAGGACAAGAGATATGGAGGATGTGGTACCTAAAAGTAAAGCACCTCCTAAACTCACACCCATTCCGCAAGATAAAGAGAAGATACCTCCCCGAGAAGAGGAGGCCAAAAGAAGCAAGTTGGACCTTGGAACTCGAGATGAGTTGCGAAGAAAGAAACTTTGTTATAGTTGCAAGGACCCTTAGGAGCCAGGGCATAGATGCAAGGGAAAGAGCAAAGTGCATGACATTGAGGTGCTCTCTGAATGTGAGGGAGAAGAAACAAGACCAAAGCAGAATGACAGGCATTCTAGTTTAGAGGAGGAGCAAGCAAGGGTAAAAGCAGTAGGTGGCACAATAGCTACACTTTTAGGAGCCCCTAGCTACAACACCTTCAGAGTCAAAATTTCCACACAAGGGCCACAGAGTCATTGTCCTAATCAACAATGGGTCAACCCACAATTTTATTGACTCGGCATTAATAGCTAAAAGAGGCATCTCAATAAAGGAATTTGAAGGCATTTATGTGGAGATGGCCATTGATTTCATCATGGCATGCTATCAAACAGTTCCAAAGGCAGAGTCAAAGATGGGAAACTACACTATGCTTGATGATTTCTACGTGGTGAAGTTGCCAAATTTGAACATAGCATTGGGTGTCCAATGGCTTATCATCATAGGGAAGCATTGGAAAAACTACCATACCGTGGAGACAGGATTCATTATGAAGGGAGGTCGATGGGTCGTCTTGAGAGGCATGACTCAGGATCCCCCAAAGACTGCTACACTCAAACAAATGGCGAGCAGAATCAAGCAGGAGCACATGGCGCTATCACAAGATACTCAACATATTAGCCCGTAGTCCAATTCAGATGAAGGGGAAAATTCGCAGCCAAGCCTTGGTGTGATGAATCAAACCAAGCCTAACCATGTTGATATGCTAGTAGCAGTGCTCAGGAAGATGATGCAAGACCAAATGTTTGACAGGAGTCTTTATGGGAGCAAGGTTACAGGATTTGCTTCATGACATGATGATAGGTAGCAATGTTATTCAACCGGGCAACCTTGAGATGACGCAGCAAATTGTTGCCAAAACTTTTAGTCGATTTGTATGGGATCCTAGTATTGGATGGGATTTGCTTGAGGACAAGCAAAATTTGGGAAGGTCAGATTGTAATGCCCCTTTCTAACCCTTAGAAGTAAAAGGAGGTTCAGCCTTAGCCTATCTAGATTCCATGGGCTATTGACATGAAAAATAAAGGGGTCACCATAATAAAATAGGTAATAATTAAATAAAAGGGGTAAAAAGGTCACTTTCGGGAAATTAAATAACCCATCGTATTACCCATGGTTTTCGAAGGAAGAAATTATCATGAAAAGGGAGAAGTAGATTAAGGAGATGGGGGTAGAATTGTTGAGAAAAATGGCAAGGAGCTCTAGGAGCTATCGAGTAAAGAGAAAACCCTAATATTCCCCAATTTCAATATTGCGAGGCATACCCAAGCTGAAGATTGTTGGTTTCAGTGTCGAGAGACACACCCTAGCCAACTCTTGTATGCATGTTGGTCCTGTTGACCACTGCAGTGGCACTTGATGATAATGAGAAGACTCCATGCCCAAGGATGAACCAGAAAACATGTGTACCATTAGATATCATCAGTCCAAGAGAGTTTTTGAACTCTACTTCTATTTTTGATCATCTTTCTCTTGTACCCAGATTCCACGCCCTACGGGGAATTGTAATAAGTGATGCTAGTAATGATGAATTTGAGTCAGTATTGAGTCTATAAAAGGCCTAGGTAGCTTCGGACCTTGCCAACAAGTGAGTATTACTCTGAGAGGTTTTTTTTACTTGGTTAATTATCATCTCCCTACCAGGAGTTAATAATTAATTGAGTTTTTTTCCTCCAATTTTACCCCAAAGCTGGAGTACGGCTTGATAGTGAGGCCTTGGGTGAGTCCTAGTGTCTAGAGTCAATGTATATTACCATACTAGATCACACAAAAAATTTCGTGGAATTTGGTTAGGTCTAGGTAGTGATTTTTTTATTTTTCAGATTTCCCACAAGTCGAAAATTGCAATAAAAATTGTAATTGAATTGTAATAAGTGTTGCCTAGAGAAGTTGTATGGGGTATGAGTAATCAAAATTACACCTCTCACCCTCAGCTTTCTACTATGACACACTTTGAGGGGTTAAAAAAGTGTTTTGAACCCTCAAAACCCACTTTTCCTAAGTTTAGTGGGAAATCTCGTAGTTAATTAAGCCAGAAATTAAATAAACGGAGAAAAATAAATATCCACACATGATAATTGAGGTGGAAATGAGGTGGAAAATTATGGAGTTAAAGTGAAGTCCCAAGGTGATGTGGACTTCTAAAATCAAGGAAAAGACATGTGCTCAACTAAAATTGAATTTCTGCCATTAAATAAGAGTTGCTTACTTGGAAATTCGAATTTGTAAAGTTAGTGCATATTTGGGAGGATTTGGGAGAATATTTGGTGCAGATTTTTGTGGGAAATTGTCCCTACATGGGTTACCACCCATATACACTTATCATTCCATCATAAAATTCGAATTTGGCACATAAGGGAAGAAGAAAATGATGTCCACTTGCCAGAATCCGATTTTTACACTTGGAAATAGAGCTGCACTTATCAAATTCGAATTTTCCTTGTGATCTCCTCCTCTCACCACTTGGCATTTGGTTCTTCGTTGGGATTTGCTCCCAACTTTCTATATAATGGAGCCATGTGCTCTCATATTGTATCCGGAATACAAGCTATTGTGCTTGGGGAGGTTCTGCCACTTTGTATACTCATCTTTCAATGAAATAACAAGACTTGGGAGTTCAACTATGAGGTGTTATTCTTCTGTGGTTGTAGTATAATTCTTGATCACGATCTTCATTTTCTATTGGTAGTACTGTGTTTATTATTTCCATATGCTTGCAAAAGATTTGTTAGTGTAGAACTATCTTGCACTAATATTTGGTTTTAGAGATTTATTCTAGATAGGGAATGCTTTAGTAGATTTTCATATAAATCTCTAAGACTTCTTTCTCATTATATTTTTCTAACACATGTGGATCTAATGAGTTTATTTGAAGTTGTGTAGAAAAATATCTTTGGATCAAGCCTCAAAAGTGAGGGGACATTCTTGAAGGAATCAACCCACTCTTGAGCATGAACATGGAGGAACCCACATTGTGATATCCCAAAGCTTTATCTTTCGATTTGTGTTTACAGGGTCGCTTGGGTAAGTTTTTGTGATCAAATCTATTCTATTCAAATCATTTATTTTAAATATTGTGCTTACATTGATCATATTTACTAATAAGAGCATGTTTCTTGACAAGACAGGGATAATAATCAAAATCCCTAACCATCGGTCTAGTCCTTGTATACTTGTAAATACTTTTGGCATTTTTCTCATCTTTCTCCACTAATTTTTTGGGTCCATTTTGCACAGGTTTTGACAGCCTTTTCAAGAAGTATTTTATTACTAACCTTGGCAGGGACTTAGGCTCTCAAGGCTGTAAATCATATCGAAATTCCTTCTAGACTGTCATCACCTTTTGGAGCAGATTTCATCATCTCAAGAGGCTAGAGTTTCAAGATATTATTCGAGGAGTCTCTCTTGTATTCCATTGCCGAATTTTTGCGAAATAATGTCACCGCTTTCTCAAGAAGGGATTCTAGTGCATAAAAGTCAAATATTTATTGTAAAAGCCTTTTCGAAATTGGAGCCTTTCCTCACAATAAAGGAAACTCTCATCATTGTAACAAGAAGTTAATAAAGAGCTGACTTTTCTTGAGAGAGCTTGGGAAGTTTTTCCTATGGTATCTCACCTATTCATTTAGAGGGAGGAAATTTTCTTGAGTGGTTAACTTTCTTTTGTCTAGTTTCTAATTTGCTCAACTAACTTACTTGCATGCATCATTTCGTTCGCTAATCTAATCTAGTTGTGAATGGTTAACTCATAATATAAACACATAAAACTCACATTTTCCTATTTTGCAATGACTTGCCAATCCATTTTCTTGTATCTTGTGTTGTGCAATCTATTTTTTCATTTGTTTAAGTAAAAAACATAGCACTTTCAGTTCATTTGGCAAGATAATGTTTTCATGGTTTCATGCTAATCATTAATTTTTATCTCAAGTCATCTAGTTGCAATTTTATATTCTTGTTGGGTTATTAGAAAACTTGGTATCTCACTTTTGCGCACATCTTTGGAGTAACCCTTTACAAGTCCATTTATTTGCAACTTAAGTAATCTAATTGTGTACATTTTATTAGTTCATTCCATTCACAAACAATTTATTAGCTTATGATTTCATGCAATAATTGTCATATCACATCATTTTCATTTCAAAGCTTGTGAGTTGGTATCTAAAAGCATTGAGCTAGTTTCCATTTGAGTTGTTCATACATGTTTTATGGAGCATCATTGCCAGTTTATGTCATATTGGGCGAAGCACATTGTCATTAACATATCTCATTGGAAGCATTTCACCCACATTTACGCATTTCACTTTGCATTAGTTACATATTTAAAATTTACCTCCAAACATAAGCTTGGTTGATAGAAATTATAGGGAAAAAAGCTTTCTTGGAAATTTCCTCCATTTCGTACGAAGTAAGGTAAAATCGTGTGACCCTACAGTTATGAAGGTGGCTTGTCCCCTTGTAGGAATGAAGGCACACATTGGCTCGTAAGACTCAGGGGACGGGTATCGTTAATGACACCCTCGTGCCCTCGCCCCCTCTTTCTTACAGTGACCCCAATTTTAACCCCTTGGTAAGAGCACAAGAGAAGGACATTTCACCTAGATTAGGCATTTTAGATTAAAAGTAACCAAAATTAATTGCATCCAAATCTAGTATAATTGCATCTCATGCTTTGATTCATAAATCTATTTATCTTGAAATCATTTTACTTCATTTAAGCAAATACATTTTCATTTCAAAGAGGATTGCTCTGAAGGCACTAGTTTCTCATATGTTTCATGCTTATCTTATGTATTGATGGTTATCGCTCATATCACGTTTTTTGCTTATAAATCTGAAGAAGTAATCTATTTAACTCTAACAACTCTCCTAGAAACTCGCATCTTTTAACTTAGTTTTCCATTTAGGGACCACCCCCCATAGCTACCTAGGAGATAGCTTAAAAGGAGAGAATCAGGATTAGTGTGACAGCCCCTTCTCTAAGTTCCTTGCCACCAACCACACCTTGTGCGGTTAAAGGCTTTTCCCGCTAACTAGTAGGTAGGGGTAAGCGGCAAGTGATAACAAGTCATGTGGCCACGGAAGATGATTCAAGAGAACGAATTCCTAATATATTTACAGGCCACGTTTTATTAAACAATTAAAGTCAAGACTTTTGTTCAGAGGGTCAAGTTTATAAATCGCAATGCATTCATGAAGGTCGTGGAGGTTCATTATACTGTCATTCAAGGACCGAATTTATTGCAAGAATATGGGTTGAGTTCCATGTCTTTGCGTGGGCCAAGTTTACTGTTGATAAGGGTCGAGTTTACAACAATGTTACAAGCATCGAACCGGACCAGTCTGACCGTTTTGAGGCAAAAAATAGTTCGAACCAATGACTTGAACCGTTTTTGTCCGGTTCGGTACAGTAAAGTCATATAGAACGCAACAAGTGGGGTCTGTTTTGCTTTTTTTTATTTTAATGTTTGTCTTAGTTGGTCACTAGCTCGGAATAGGTGTCTAACATTCAAGCATATGGCCCTATTATTGCTATGCATTTCATTCACCTTTATCGTTCATTTTCATCCTTTTACTTAAATGTTTAACATTACCATGAAATGACTAAGGATGTTTGAGAGTGGTTTCAACCTCATTGGATTTCATATGGAGAAAGCAGAATTTTAAATCTCACTCAAAATCCAACAGAGTTAACAGTTTTCCAGGATTTCAGGATTGGGGGGATTGCAACACTACATTGGATTTTCTTGTGTACGAGGGTATGGAACTAGTATTTAATCAAGAGCACCAAGCCCTCTATGTACCTTGATGTTAGTAGCATTGGTTGTTGAACTCCTCTATCATGAGCCTACAAAAAAAAAACCCATCACTCAAACAAAACCTTGACTTGACATGCTATGATTTTTCTATCTTATTTAAATGCTTAGAGGGTGATATTGATGACGAAGATCCCAATATAAGCAATGATTTTGATGATATATTGTTAATTTTGGGCAACTAGGTCCAAACTCCATGTTGCACTGCTCATATGACGATGGTCATATTTTTGTTGGATTCCTCTTTCGGAGAGGTGCAAGATTGATCTAAAGATCATCTTGATCGGATGAGCAGAACATTGATTTTGAATTTATTTTCCACATGTTTAAGGTCGGCCAAATTTATCCCACATGCCTAAGAGATGTGTCACACACCCTCATTGATGAATATATATTGGAGAGACTTGGAGGTCATTTTCTCATCATCTCATCACACATTCTCTCATTGTGATCTGATTGGTTCGATAGCCTTTGGAGGCCTTTTTCCCCTCACATGTGTGGAGTGAAGCTATTGTTTTCTGCGTTGATCTGTTTAGGGCTTTCTGTTTTCTGCGCTGATCTGTTTAGGGCTTTTCTGCTGCAATGTTGACCGTGGTCAATCCTTGGTCGTTTGACCTCAATCTTCTGCAGAAATTTCGATTTTAGAAGGCCGTACAGTTGGGCACTAAACTCGAGGAATTTCGGGCTGTTTGACCAGAGCCCTACTTTGCTGCGTTGACTTTTCTGAACCTGCCTGCGTTGACTTTTCTGCGTTGTCCCTGGTTTGACTTGCATTGACTTGTGATGAGTTGTCTTTAAAGCTTTATGAGGTGGCTGAGTTGGAGCTAGAATGGCCGCAGCACTGTCTGTCAAAAGATCAATTCATTATCAATTTCCTATCATTCAGGGTTGAATTGATTGCTAGACAGTTGAATTTAATCCATCCTCTCAAAGGGCGGCGATATCATCTGTTAGAAGGCCGAAGTTATTACCTGTGTACTTGTCGATACATTGACAGCCACAAGGGCTGAGCTTGCAGTTAAACAGGGAGTGAATATCTCGGATTGCTAGGCCAAATTGCCATAGCCAAAGCAAATCGACTGAGTGGGTACAAGAGAAAGGAGATGAATCGGTCTGGTGTGGAGATCGGAGATCGTATTGCTGCCAAGGACGAAATCTCTGTCACAAGAAAAGTTTTCTATTCGCCACAGGATCAAATTGATTCACAATTCCTTTGAAGCCGTGTTGAATGACTTGTTGAGGCCAAGCGAGTTGTTGGAATAAAAGGTCGAATCCAAGGCCGAGTTGCTCTTCTGGAACCACAGTGAAATAAATCTCAAAGTAGTATTGCCTGGATGAGTTGTCAGTGAAAAAGAGTGAATGGATTCAACATCTATGGCAAAGCGATCTCCTTGGAGTAGTTTGTCAGATTATACCTAAAATTAATATGTAAATTTCCTCCTACAAATCTCTGCAATAAAATAGTGTTGGAATTGAAATATTTTTTCCTGGGATTTGCACATTTTTATGCTATTTCTGGTGTTTTCTATTTGCAAAATTTTCATGGATTTATGAGATAAAAATCCTCATGTCATAATATGCCAAATTAAACTTTTGAATTCTTGCAAACTAAATCAAAGGTTATTTCAACGATCCAAGAATAGGTGACATGGAATATAGGTAAAAGGGTGCAACACTAGTGGAATAAAGGAGACACATAGCAGTCATGTATGAGAGAGATAGAGAGGGTCTATGCATGCAACAACCCTAGACTATTTCCAGAATTAGAGCTGTTGTTCTGATTTAGCTATTTCCAAAATGATAACTATATTTCAAATTTAGTTACAGTTTCAATTCAATTCTATTTCAGTCAATTTTCTAATTCCTATTTGCTTTTTCTAGTTTTAGAAATAACCACATGAGTTGACTTAGCCTAAGCAGGGTGTAGATCACTAGCAGCTAGCACTTGCTTTTTCTTTTTCTAGTTTAAGAAATAACCACATGAGTTGACTTAGCCTAAGCAGGGTGTAGATCAATAGCAGCTAACACTTTCTTTTGCTTTTTCTAGTTTTAGAAATAACCACACGAGTTTACTTAGCCTAAGCAGGGTGCAGATTACTAGCAGCTAACACTTGCTTTTATGCATACATGCAAATCCTAGTTTAGGGTTCTAATTTAGGAACTCTCTCATGTAGGCATAGGGCACACTTTCAGAAGCTGGAATTACAGTTAGAGTTAAGGTTTAGTCATCTAACCTAGGCAGACTATAGGGATGGAATGCATTCATTGTAAAACTATCTCGTCCTAGTCTATAAATGTGTAAGAGGGGCTTCCATTGTGTTTGTTAGAAAATTGAGGTTTTGAGATATAGCATTAGAATTTACTGTTTCTTCATAATAAAACAGTGATGCATTTTTCATAATAAAACAGTGATGCATAATTGAGATTTCAGCTTTCCTGTATTTTCTGTTAGTGCTTCCAGCAGCATTGATTTCCAAATTAGCATATTCAAATATTGTTGTTTCGATAGATTTCAGTTTTAAAGTTACCTAGAGTTCAGTTATTCTTTGAGTCTAGAATCTCTTCATCCAAGTAATCTAATAAATTTCTCGGAGAAGCACTTGAAAAGAAAAGTTCACCTTCTAGATATTGATTATGTAAAAGTTAAAACATATTTGCACCTTCTAGATATTGATTATGTAGAACATATTTTCTGCTGTAAATTTGCAGTATCTGTCTCCATAAATTTGTTTCTCATGGGATGATTTATTATTTTGGTAACAAAATCTATCTTGTACACAATTTCTTTGCATGAGTTTGACAAATAGAATTCAGTTTCTTGTTTTTATTATTGACATGTCTGTTTATTGTGCATTTCTATTTGGGCTTCCAACTTAGAATTCCTTTTGTACAAGTCAAGGTAGTCTATTATGTCTGCAGTTGTCTTATAGGTATGCATCTATCTTTCAAGTCTAGAAATGTGTTTATGTTGGGTCTCTTTATACTTTCAAGTATGCATCTATGTCTGTTATCTTTCAGGTATACATCAATGCCTCTGCTCTACTCTTCAGGCTGCATTTGTGCTTCTTGACATTATCATCACATCTATGTTGCTCACATCTGCTGTCAGCAGGTTGTGCCTAGCCTGATATGTCTACTTCGTGCAAGTTCTGCACTATGAAAAGACAATTTCTTACGTGTATTTGTTTGTACCTACACCACAGGTCTCTCTCTATTTCTTATGTCTATGTTTAGCTTTTACTCTGCATTGTTGGAGTATGACAAGTTTCCTCTACCAGGCATTTCTATCTCTAGCTCACACAGTTTCATGTCTGGCTCTAAACTCCTTTTTACATTGGGCTCTATGTGTGATTTTCCATCTCGCTTTGATTCATCGCATCTATGTGTTTCTATCATGTGTCAATGTATCACGGTCTAATGTATAGTAGACTCTCAAGATATTTCTCTATTTTTTCTTTTCTTACTTCTTCAAACATTATTATAAATTAAAAAATAAAAATAAAAGAAAATAAAAAATTCATCTATAGTTTGAACTTGAGAAAACTTTAAAATAATGTTTAAACATTCACTTTACCTTAACCTTTTAAAGTTTTAATTTGGCATCTCTCTCTCTCTTGGACCCATGCAAACTTCGCAGTTTTGGACATCTCCTTTGTTATGAAACAATTATTGCAATTTAAAGATACATTATCAAAACATGAGAGAGGCAAAAGGAGAAAGTGTATTATTAAATGAAGTAGTATACACAATACAATAGCGATTATTTTCTTCATTCATTAGAAAGTACCATAGTTGTGCTACCTAATTACCTGTAGTCGTTCATTCACATAGTTGGTGACTTAACATATATGATATATATGACCTTTATTACACAATAGCATTTTAGGACAACTCCCAATATTTTATTGGGCATTATTACTTTGAACATGTCATAAAGGGAGATGGTATGAGAGACAAAAGACTAGAAATCAATTTCCCCTGGGGGGAGGGGGTTGCTTTCCTAGAGAAGAAAGCATGCCGAAAGGACTAAAAAAGAAGTTTAGAGCATTGAAAGAAGCTCACATTTTCTCGAAGCAAGAAAAAGTAGATCCTTCAAAATTGTGTACCACAAAATAGGAAGACTTTGTATTTAGCAGCCACATATTCAATAATAATTTGCAAATCACAATCACTTATCCAATGATTAAAGTAAACCCTAACTGGCCTTTTGCACAATATTTTTATGTGTGTCCCTTTCTGGGGTATTTTCTAAAGCAATTATAATTTACCTACATTTCTTCCCATTGTTTGTTATAGTTTAGTCAATATGCTTCAAACTAAAATTTGTTTAGGTGCATTAATCAATTATAAGACATGACGAGAAATTTGGACTATCTCCACTAATTCATAGACCCCTATCAAGTATAAAAGATCAATGTGTAACTTAGAACACCAATGTGGTCATGATCAGTACAATAAAAGAACGCATGAATGACAAGTTCCTATTCAATATATTAGCAGATTGAAAGTTATCCTAAAAGAATGATTATTTATCAATGTTCCAACTTCTAAACTATCGTTGATTTTAAAGTATGGTGAGTCATCTCAGGACACAAGTAAGATTTAACCATAGAGAGACTGTGGAGTACTATTTGTACATAAAACTACCTGGCATGGTAGTCAAACTTTGCAGGGAAGTCTATTCTAGTCATGAACACCTCTTCAAATCCTTTGTCCTTGCATTTGTTCATGTATCTCAGGGTACGTGCTGCCTCATCCACAAGCTAGAGTACACAATAGTTTTGCACAGTCAAGTTGTACGTCAAGATAATATCCAAAGGAAAGTAAGATTGCATACACAACATTACAAAAAATTGTGACTATTGAAGTTACTAAAAGACAATCTTTAAATTACCTCAACCAATCCGCTCTTGGTCATTCGAAATGCCAGGTTAAGATATGTAACTGAATCGCATATTACAACTTCAAAGAATTGTAGAAGCCTTCTCTTTAGCTAAAATTCACGAATTTTCACATATCAATGGCTTTATTACCAAATTTAATGTTTTAAGAAGTATTGCATGTAAACTATTTGACAATTGTAAAGTGACTATCTACATCAAAAATTAAACATAAATTTTGAAAAATGACTTCTATCTTGTTAATCTTGAATTGGTTGTTAGCATTGTAAATAAGATATTATGAGATCATAAACAAGTACTCCATCCACCATATGTTGTATTACATTAATAATATAAAATGGAAATACTAATTTCAATCAAATTTGTAGATTTATTAACTATCACGTTATTAGACTATACAGTATGTATAGGACATTATAATTTCCACTAAGGGTTTTGAATTTTTATTATGCTTATACATTCTGTGTTACCAAATCTCACTTTGTTGCATTCAACGCCACAATATTAATTATTAAACATTCAATATAAACCGTCTCTCATCAAAGCCACTCAATCACAACTACAACAATAAAGCAAGTTTTTGAACTTCAAAATGATAATAAACATTCACAATAAAACTCCTATTAAAATAGCTCAAGGACTTAAATATTTTACCCAAAAAAAGTCTTATATTACAGATTCACTACAACGAACAACATGATAGCCCTTACAATGCAACACTTCCCTTCCCACCCAAGCAAGAATAGAAAGCATCTCCGAATGGGAAACCATATCAGAAAATATATTTAAAAAAGAAAAACACTTTCTAGGTAAAAGGGATAGTAAAGCAACCATAGGTTGCTAACTCATCCAACTATCTATAAAATTTCATATTACAAAATTACTCTTCGGAGACATCAAAACTTGTAGCACTATATCTCCAATTCCTAGGATAATAAAGAGTAGTGATCCAAAGAACATAGCACAATCACCATGGAAAATAATACTTCCAAGAAATATCATTGAACTGGTAGCTAAATGTGAACACAGTGGTCTAGCAATCATACAATTCCAAAAGATGTGTGAAATTCTTAGGATAGGAAACACTACAAAAGTAACACAACATCTTGCATTCCTAGGATAAGAAAGAGTAGTGATCCAAAGAACATCACACAATCACCATGGAAAGTTATAAATGTAAGTACCACACCAAAGCTATCTTCACTCAATTAAGCATACCTCCAAGAAATATCATTGAACCAGTGGCTAAATGCAAACACAGTAGCCTAGCAATCATAAAATCCTGAAAGAAAAGTTAAATTTTTGCACTGCTACCTCCAAAAATAGGTCAGTCCCTGAAAAGAGCAATTATGGCCAAAGGTCATTTGCTTGCCGATCCTTGAAACAGAACCTGACATTGAAAAACCCTAATCTAAAATCCACGAGTAGACCAAATGATATTAATAACCAACCCTCCTCATCAGCCACAGTCATACATCTGCAATTCAATTTCTTAGAAATACTAGGCTTCAGGCTAAAGTGGTAACATACAAATAAATTTTCTCTTAGGCCACACACAATCACTCTAATGAAATTAGTATCCTTAAGGGTTGCTTTGAACCTATGATCTAGATCAAACAAATTAATTATTTCCAAGGAGGTTGGCTTATATTTTTAGAGGATAATCAAGGTCCTAAATCAAACCTTCCATGAAAGCTGATCACCCCATCCTGAATGCCACATATAATTCAATTTGCAAATACTGTTACAGTAAAGATACTTTCCATTAATACTGGGAAGAGAAC
This sequence comes from Pinus albicaulis, assembly GCA_034641835.2. Lineage (NCBI taxonomy): Eukaryota > Viridiplantae > Streptophyta > Pinopsida > Pinales > Pinaceae > Pinus > Pinus albicaulis. The sequence continues at coordinate 675,926,912 of CM076583.1, forward strand.
AAAAAGAGTTCATAGATGTCATGAAGCACCAAATACCATCTCTATATCCCTATAAATTCCATCCCAAAATGATAGAGAATACTGGCCAGGATTTACAAATCCGCTTCTCGAATAGGGAGCAAGTAAGATCAGTTAGAAACATTCCAAATCACATCCAAAACAAAATGGAGCATTTAGACCAAAAATATTCTTGATCGACTGGATTTCAAGGTATAATCAAGATCGTTAAATCCTGCTAGTGTGATTGGATTTCAAAGATTTCATTTTGTAAGGCGGCCAAGGTTTGAAATTTGCGGTAATCGGGAGAAGATGCAAAAAAAAAATCCAACCATGTTAAGGGTTGGTGTGGCCCAGGCCATGTGCAATCCCTGGGCTATTTTGATTGCTTAGATGCCCCTGGGTCACAGTTTCTTAGACCACAGGCTAGTCCTGCAAGTCAGGGATGAGTCAATATATTTATTCTTTATCCTTAGGGATCAATTTATTTGTCATGATGTGATCTTAAATATTGTGTAGCCATCTATGCATGTTGAATACAAAGCTGCCAACTAAAATGTACCAGGATCACACTAAGAAGGGTGAGTTCTTGGCCAAAGAGGTGGCCAGGACATTAGAGGTAATTATGAATCTGAATGCCTTTGCTGATTTCAAAAGCGTTAACTGATTTGGGTAGCATGACATCAGTTAATAGAAGAATAGATACCATTAATGAAATGCTGAATGAGATGAGATGTGACAAATAACAGTGTTTACAACTCTTTTATAGCTCTACGAATTTTGACTTATTTATACATGCAAGAATCTATATGTAGATCAAGAAAAAAAGTTGTAAAGACGGACATATCTCAAAGCCACATAACAAAAAGAACATTTTAATCAGTCTAGGGAGCTTGTGAAGATAGGAAAAATGCTAGTGCTATAGGAAGTATAAGAAAGGGTAGGAGACAGTCAAAGGGTGGAGCAATCAGGTCAAATGGAATTTGAAAATCCCAGTCTCTATATCTACGAAGAGGCATGTTCGATAAAATCTGTGTCGAGCAACATTCTCAGAAGTTATACTACACAAGAGTTGGGAAGCATGTGGAATGCAGCTTGAATTAGTTGCTGCAAGACTCTTCAAAAACAGCAACCCAGGTTGGAGGTTTAGAGGAAGAAACAGGATTTTTTACAACAACAAGCTTCACAACTGCAACAATCGAGGCCAAACTGGAGAAGTCATATGCAAAAACAAACTCCACTGGCCAATAGGCCCAATTAATTTGTTACGAACAAAGTTCATAAACGCGGCATTATACTCAGAGGATCTGATATATTTAAATTATAAATATCCATCATAGGACAATAATATTTATATAGAAATGTATAGAAGATATGAGATGATTCATTGTTACAAATGAGGGTTCGCTTATATACCTAGGCAGGTGCCCTTTCATGAACGGCCATTTCCTTAGGGACATGCCTCTTCATTAACTAATTACTATTTAATTAACTATTCTTTATTATTATTTATATAGTTATATTTATATTTATATTATTTTTATATAAATTATATTCATAACATTGTCTTCCACTTCAAAAAGCTTTGTCCCCAAAGCTTATTGTTAACAAGGCGTGTCATCTATTTCTTTGTCTTGTAATCTATTTGCATCTTTTGGAATTCTTCGAGTTGTCATCTTCGATGATACAAGATGATAGGATCCTCAGAGTGATAAACAAAATTGTCAAACTGTGGAATCTTGTAGTAAATGGAAACTCGAGATTACTTGTTATCACAAGACTAGATTATGGTGACATCGATATTCTTTAGAATATGAGTCATTTGTTTTTGGTCTATGATATGGATTTGTAGATTGGTAGAGATTTATGCTTTTATGATTTGGGTGTCGATAAGGAGTTCTTGTGATTTGATTTCCTTCACATCCGGAAGTTGATTGGTTAGATACTTGATATTCACTTAAAATTTATGTCATTTGAACTTCAACATCTTAATGTGTTTTTACCTCAACTGGTTTTTCATCTTCTTGGGTTGTGATATTGAATAGATCATATTTGTTCTTTTTTTCTTCAACCTGGACTGTTACATTTGAAGACTCTGATACTTCCTTCGTGATAAGTTATTCTAGTTTGGTTTTCAGTTATTTCTTATCATTTTTAAGTTTCTTTATTTGACCAAGTAGATTTTCATTGTGATTTCTGAGACGTAGAAGTTCTTTAGTTTTTGATTCATCAACCTTATTTTCATAGTTTTGACGTTCAACCTTTTCAACTTTTAAACATTTGATTTGTTTTAATAACCTTTGATTAAGGTCTTTTAAGTGCAAATTTTCTTCTTCCTTCTCTGATAGACTCTCATCGAATTTCCTCTCAAGACATTCTTTTTCTTGTTCTGATTTTTGCTTTGTAGCTTTGGCCTCCTTATCCTTCACAACTAATTTTTTACTATGGTCCCTTGGACGCCAAATTTCTTTGTTACTTTTTGTTGATTCTTCGTAAAACCGATCTTCGAGATCTTTATATTTCTTTTCCGATGCCTCATTTTTTTGTTGAAGTTCTACGAGTTGTTCATTTAATCTTTTAATTTGTGTATGTGGATTACCTTGAGATTCTTCCAAAGTAAACAACTTCTGACATACTGCGCAAAATATTGTGCGATTTTTAAATACTGAAGAATACTCAAATTATGTTGGACAAAGCGGACATCTAGTCCAAAACATAGAATTATGTATGGAATCCATAGTTTCTTCATTCCTTTTCGAATTAACCATTTTTTTTTAAGATGAACTTAGGGTTAACAATAACCCTTTGTATTTTTTTATAATAATATTTTTTTCCTACTTTATAAACCCTTTCTATAAAATGCTTAAAGCTTATAACTCCCTTTATAAACTTATAATTGCTTAAATGGCTACACATTATCTTTAAAGTTTCCCCTTATAAAATTTTGATAGATCTTATATAACAAATTTCAACTCTTAGCTTTTCAGCCTTGGACTTGGGCAACCTTGAGTATGCCTTTTGTACTTTAAGAAAGAATATTTACATATTATCTCAATTGACTTCTTTTGTAAGCTTAAATATCTTATTTTCCTTTCTATTTATTTTTAACTTGTATATAACCTTTAAACTTTAATATAGCTTCACTTTAATATAAGCTCTTAGATTAATTATTTTTTGGCTTATAAGATACGGTTTATAGTAATATAGTAGTCATCCTATTTTAGGATACGAACTGTTGAGAAATCTAGGGCATCAAGTATTAGGCGACTTCTCTTTCTTATGATAACTGTTTGGCAATGCTTTTTATGTTAAAATTTGTCAACTCAGGGATGAATTTCTCCTCGAACAAATCATATCTTTCAATTGTGTTTGAACCACCTATAATAAAATTTCATTTCTAACAATTCTAATATGACTTTCCAAAAATAGTAAGTCACATCTCAATTTGGAAGTGACTTTCCAAAAATAGAAAGTCATGTCTAAATGATCAAAGATGATCTCGACATATGGAATCCACTTTAAAATCAAATCAATCATGATTATACATGTCAAGAATTAATTTTTTCATCTTTACTAGTATTATTATTATTATAATACTATTATTTATAAAATAGTCTAAAGTCATTCACCTTTAATGGAATAATAAAAATGAATTCTCTCATGAAATAAGTAAATTAATTTGAAAATCTCTTACTTGGAAAATTGAACTTCTCTCTTGGAATAAAATAGTAACTCCACACTTAAGAGAATGTAACCCTCCCTCACTAATTCAATGTATTGCAAAAGTGTAACTCCTCATTAAAAGCACTTGTAACTCCCTCATTCAATTCGATTTGTAACTCTCACCAAATATTCTCTCATATCTAAGTGTAACTCTCTCTCTCCCTAATTCGAATTGTAACTCCTCAAGACATGTGTACCTCTCTCTCTATTCTTGAGATGAGTTACACTTCTCCTCAAGTAACTCATTCCTCATGGAATTCAATTCTCCTATTATTGGCTCAAGGAATGAATTCATTTTGTAACTCCTCCCATTTCTCAGCTATTTAAGCAAGAGCAAGTGAGAGTTGAGAGTAACATGTTCATTGTGAAGGAGAGCGAGAGTTGAAGGCGTGCAAGAGAAGTGTGAGAGCAAGTGAAGAGTAAGAGCAAGGGAAGAGTTGGAGCAAGTGTGTAGGACAATATCTCATCAAGAGAAGGAGGAGATCTACAATCAAAGAGAAAGAGCGCTTCAGCTGCAAGTTGATCAAACATTGGTGATTTTACTCATTCTCTTTCTCTCTCTCTCTCTCTCCATACTTTGTTAAACAAATGAAGAAATCTAATAGAAGCAGAACCATTTGGGTTTTCCCCTTGTGGGTTTTGCCCTAGTCATTGGACCTAACTCTCAATGTCTTGTATATGTGTTTGGTTGTCTTCATATGATCATTAAGTTTATGTTCTATCTACAATTGTTGATTTGAAAAGTTGTGAGGAAGAAATATGCATTCTAAGTAATTGTAAAAACATAGTACATTCAGTTTTCTGCAAAGTATTGAAAAGTGTAACTAGGTTCGGTCTTCATAATGACGTAATTGTGATTTTGTAAATGATGTAAAGAATAAAATAAAATTATTTTTGTAAAGCTTGCTCCATGGGTTTCATGAGCAAGAGATTTTATTTAGATGGATCCCATTGAGAGTCAAGTCAAAATAATTAATGTCATGTATGAAGAGCTCTTCTTGAGCATGTATCAAATGTATATGAGTCTATTAAAGTGTCTAGAAGCTCTCCAAAGACAAGCATAGTCCTCCTCTTCAAGTTGGCCTCCAAAATGAATGAAAGAACTCATGTCAGCTCACCCTATGAAGTCACACCTATTCGATTTTATAGGTCGAATTATTTTATGGACAGAGTACTATATATATGAGCATAGGGTCTTCACATTTACACAGAGAATTTCGGATATCTCTCTAAGTTTTTCGGATGGGTAGAACAGAAGATGAGTTCAGATCTCCAGTACCGAAACAAGCTCGGATGAAGAAGGGACAGTGAGGTTCTATTTATAGCTAGTCATTGTCAACATGAGGTCCAAATCTATCTCTGAGTTCGGATAGACAGATTGCAGCAGTAAGTCTGGTGAAGAACAGTTCAGTGTCATGTCAGCTAGACCACAGTTCGGACAATGATGTATATATATGTGTGTGTGTGTGTGTGTGTGTGTGTGTGTGTGATACAGTTCGGATTACAGTATGGAATAGAGAAAAGAATAGAATTTTGGTGATACCACCGTAAGCAAGGTTTGATGTCATTACAAAAAGGAGTGATCAAGGAACTAATGGTATCACGTGGAAGAAGGACACGGTGACATCATATGAAGCAAGCTCTCTGACAACAAGAAGATCTCAGTGTGAAGACAGTTATAAGATCTCGGTGATGCTCAGAAGGTCGAAGTGGAAGAGGAGACAAGAAGAAGAATGACTGTCAAGAGGACTTTTGTCGTAGTCTTGGAGAGGCTAATAGGTCAAGGGTCTTGGTATTGGTATTCCTCAATTGGAAACTCTATAAGAAGAATTTGTGCAGGTTTTTCTCTCAAAGTGTGAGAGGTTTTGGCCCTGGCTCATATAGCCTACATGTTGTGTCTCTTGTTTGTGCATTAGTAGATGTTTGATGAAAAAGAACACTAATAACTTAAACAAAGAGAAGATTTTAATCTAATGAAGTAAAAGATACTCACAAGCAGTTACTAATCAAGATAAATCACCTAATCATTGATGCCCCTGATTTCTCAACACAAAGTACATAAAGCTTTAATCAAAGTACATTCAGTTTTCTGCAAAGTACATTCAATTTTCTAACAGTACATTCAGTTTTCTGCATATAACTTTCAAGTTTCTGCAAAGATTTTTTTAATTTCTACATAGAACTTTCAGATTTTAACATTCTACTTTCTTAGATTAGAATCTTCTCTTTCTTAGATTATTAGTGTTCTTAAAAAACAGCTACCAATGCATAAACTATAAAGAGACAAGAGACACAGAATATAGGCTATCAACCAGGGACAAAACCTCTCCCACTTAAGAGGATAACCCGAAAAAATTCTTCTTCTTATAAAGACTTCAATTAACGAATACCAAGACCAAGACACTTGACCTATTTGCCTCTCCAAGACCAAGTCACATGCCTTTCTTGATGAGATCCTTCCTTGAATCAAACCGATGGCTCTCTCCTCCTCCTTTGGTCAACACAAGTCAAACTATTTGCACTATTGAAATTTCGGTCTCTTTCCACAAAACTACAGTTCGTACTTCTGTAGTTTCACACGTACGTGGAGAGAAAACAAACTTGGAGATGCCTTCCTTCCTTCGCTATTCTTGAGGACTCTTCTACGTGAACATGGCTAGAAGTGGAGCTGATAAGAAGACCCTTTTTGGAGACCCTTTCTTGGACTGATATGGTACTGTAGAAACCCTAGTTTTCTACCATATATGAGAAGATATTAGCCCAAAGACAAACCCAAACAATTTGGTCTTCCTTTCTTCCTTCTCGTTGATTATAGTGATGCTCTCCTTGACTCTTCACACTCCTACTAACCGCAAATCATTACTAAATTACTTCTCTGAAATTTTGCCTTCAAATGAAATCCGAACTGCCCTACTTATAGTCGTTGGATCCTGTAATAAGCCGACTTGAAGAAGCTGAACCAACATGTCTCTTTGTGTAGATTATCTACTCCATCTTGTAGTCGACTTGAAGGAGAGGTCTTGTGTTTGTCTTGGAGGGCTTTCATACTTATTTAATGACTCATACAAAATGTAAAATGCCCAAGAAGGGTCCTTCATACATGGCATAGACTCAATTTGACTTTTATGACTAGATGACAATCCTAAAGGCTCATAATGGGAGCCATCACTAAAAATAAAATTTATTGCTCAGGAAAACCATGAGACAAACACTACAATGATAATTTTATTTTTCTTCTTTTCATCAATTACATAAAATCACAATTACACATGTCATTATAAAGACCAAACCTAGTTACACTTTTCAACACTCCCTTTTAACTAGGGAGGTATTCATAATGGTACTTGGTCATTCTCAATCTCAAGAATTTTCATAAGAGTCAAATTGGTAACCCATTTGTTTAGCATCATATCAACCAGCATTGTCACATAGCAAGGCCTTGACTGACATCTCTATCTCTCCACAAGATCAGAGCACAATGTTGGCGAGACCAATGATGTATAGACACCCTCATCATTGTCGCTCTCAGAATATACTCTACCTGGGTTCTCAGAGTGTGTTCCACAAGGACTATTCTTCTCTTGGATTCCTAGTCCTCAAATAATATTCGTCCTCTATGACTACTCTTATCTAGGATGCCCTAACACATCCTCAAAGAGCATCGGATGCCAAATGTTTACCCAATCCTCCATTCTGTCTTCCCAGGTGAAGACAAGAATGATGTGTCTATCTCTCCCTCTAAACTTAGGGAGGACATATCTATTCCAAAAAAGGAATGTACCTAAGCTCCCTCTTGGCTTATGGATTTTTCTTCCAAGTTTCTACCAAGTAAGAAACTTGTTCCAGGCTCCCCCTTAATTAGGGACCTACAACAGCTCCTCAGGTGGAGATGATGGGGCAACCAGTTGCGTCAAGAACTCCTCCTTATGATGTCATGAAATTATTTTCGTTATTTAGGAGTCTTCATGTTTGGGACTTCAATGTAGGGCACAAACCATCCATCACTTTCATCCTTGAGCCATGTCATCATTCCTTTCATCAGAAAGTGATCCATCAATTCATATATGGCCTTCCTTCATGCCATGTTGCCTTCTTCATGCCATGTTTCCTTAAAAATCTTTCATCTTACTACATGGTCATCAATGGTGGAAGACATCTATAGCCCTTCACAAGGCAGCCTTGCATAAGCCCATCCAGATATTATTCAAAAAATAGGGGATGAACATTAAATCAAAATTACCTTTGTGATGGTCTTTCATCATGACATCTTCTAGTTTGAATCAGCATCCTACATACATTATAATTATAAATCTTCCGGGAAATCACATACGGAATTTTAGAACCGACGCGTTTTAAACTACCAACTATAGTTCATCATCAGGATAATGAGGACTAGCTGATCTGACATACACATTTATAACCTGAAGAGAGAAGCAACGGTCAAAACCCTACAAATTAAAAAACGGTAAAAAATAAGAAAAAATTATAAAATAATCCAAAAATATAACTACCAACATTTAAAAATTAAAAACGGTCAAAAATAAAACCAAACATAAAAATATAAAAAAGACAAAATTACCCCTTCCTATAAAATCAACCCTAAAAACTAAATTAACTCCCCCATAGAAACAAGAAAAACAGGTTATTAAGTGAAAAAATATTCTAGTCAAAGTCAAAAATTATAAATAAATAGAATAAAATAAAATAAAATAAATAATAAATAAATACATGAATGAATAAAATTAGAATTAGAAACAAAAAATAAAATAAAAATAAAGTAAAATTAAAAATATAAGAATAAATTATTATTATTCTATTTTTATAAATCAATAAATAAAATAAATAAAATAACAAAATAATAATGAAAAGACCAAATCATAAAACTAAAGAATAAAAGGATACAATAAAAAGTAAAATAAAAACCAAAGAAATCAAGTCAAAGTCATAAACTAAAAATAAATAATTTACAAATCAATAAAATAAATTATGAATTGAAAAAAAGAAATAAATAAATAAATAAATGAATAAAAAATAAATAAATATAAATAAAAATAAAATGAAATAAATAAATATATATATATATAATTTTAATGTATTTTATTTTAATAAATAAATAAAATAACAGAATAATAATAATAAAAAGACCAAATCATAAAAATAAAGAAAAACAAAGAAAATAGGAACCTTACAGGGAATGAAGAGATGGAATCCAACAACTGCTCACTTTCCATCCATCATCCCTATTCAACGTGCGGGACCTCTTCTCAATCTCAATCACCTCCCTAAATTTCCGGTGATGGAAATGGTCAACCCTAGCAAGGATTCTAGCGTCCTCCATACAAATGTGATGCTTCGTCTTTTCTGCATGCTTAGCTAACGCAGAGGATTTGGTTCTACCATGCCTAATATCCGCAGCATGTTCTTGGAACCTCTTTTTATTATTATTATTCTGTTATTTTATTTATTTATTAAAATAAAATACATTAAAATTATTTATTTATTTATTTTTATTTTATATATATATATATATATATATTTTTTCTTTTTTTCTTTTTTTCTTTTTTTCTTTTTTTCTTTTTTCTTTTTTTTTTAAATTTTTTTTTTCTTTTTTTCAATTCATAATTTATTTTATTGATTTGTAAATTATTTATTTTTAGTTTATGACTTTGACTTGATTTCTTTGGTTTTTATTTTACTTTTTATTGTATCCTTTTATTCTTTAGTTTTATGATTTGGTCTTTTCACTATTATTTTGTTATTTTATTTATTGATTTATTAAAATAGAATAATAATAATTTATTCTTATATTTTTAATTTTACTTTATTTTTATTTTATTTTTTGTTTCTAATTCTAATTTTATTCATTCATGTATTTATTTATTATTTATTTTATTTTATTTTATTCTATTTATTTATAATTTATTTATAATTTTTTACTTTGACTAGAATATTTTTTCACTTAATAACTTGTTTTTCTTGTTTCTATGGGGGAGTTAATTTAGTTTTTAGGGTTGATTTTATAGGAAGGGGTAATTTTGTCTTTTTTATATTTTTATGTTTGGTTTTATTTTTGACCGTTTTTAATTTTTAAATGTTGGTAGTTATATTTTTGGATTATTTTATAATTTTTTCTTATTTTTTACCGTTTTTTAATTTGTAGGGTTTTGACTGTTGCTTCTCTCTTCAGGTTATAAATGTGTATGTCAGATCAGCTAGTCCTCATTATCCTGATGATGAACTACAGTTGGTAGTTCGAAACGCATCGGTTCTAAAATTCCGTATGTGATTTCCCAGAAGATTTATAATTATAATGTTATGGATCGCAGAAGCTTGCACTCTCAAATCCTACATACATATCGACACATCTCCCAAAGATATATATATTTTCAAGGGTTTCTTTCTTTTATAAACTCCATCAGAGTCTTCATATCTTTCATGGAGATATCCTAGTCAAATCTTCTTGGTCTTTGGATGTTGGTCGCCTTTTCCATGGTTGCATATCCCATGATCTCTTCCTTCCTTTCTTCACACATTTCATTCCCAGGAACTTCCAATCAAGATTCCTCCAGTTGTTGTCAACCACCTCATATTCCATATGAGGACTTATTATGTTGATTTCATCTATTCAATGTGTGACCCATGTCTTCATGCATCTTCTCAGTGGAGGAGATCCTTTTTCTTTGGATCATGCTCTCAAGATAGAGCATTGATCCATGTTGCTTGTAACCATATGACATGACCCTTCAATATTGAATATATGCATACATATCTCATTTTCCTTTAGGTCACCCAAATTTCCTGCAACAACTTCCTTGATTGAAAGAGCTTCAATCCCATGATCTTCTTTACCTTTTATGTCATCATACCATCATCTCATGAATTCCACAAGTTTGGAATTCTTGATGAAACACTTGCTTCATCTCTTGATCGGTGAACCTTTCGATGAATATTCCATCACAGAATCTTGAGGATCTAGAGTATCCCCATCCAGCATATGCTTCCCTTTTAACTGAAGTATGATGAGCCTTATCCTGGATGACTTTTTCCTTTTTCTCTCAAGTGCCATTCATGCTTCTAATGAGATTCCCAAGAGCTATACCCTCCCATAGTTGACGGCCATATATTTCAATTTTCAATCACGCTGCTCTATGATGATGTCACGAGCTCTTGCTTCTAATGCTTCTGTGATGCCATGATGCATCCTATCATGCTCCTAATGATAGTTATATAGGAAAACATGAAAACAGGAATTTGAAAAGAACTCGGTGAGGAAGACTATCTCAACCATAGTAGAGATCTTTTACTTCCTCTTTCTTGGACTTCTTTTCAGCTTCCTCAGTGATATGGGCTTCTTCTCTTCCTCTTTTGTCATTGTCCTTCTTGAGCTTAGGACAATCTCTTCTATAGTGCCCATATTCCTGACACCCATAGCATTGAATCTTAGCCATGTTCTTCTTTTTCGGAGGACAAAACTTCCCAAAATTTCCCTTTCTTTTTTTCATTGCAACATGTTGATATGGGTAGCATCGGATGTGCTCTAAGTCTCAAAATTTGCAAAGAGGCTTAGACACATATATTCCAGAGAACCCAAAAACCGTTTGTGAAAATTCCACTCATAATGAGTTTTATTAAAATAATTAATTATTTTTAAAGGGACCCTAAGTATAAACTTAGGAAAATAAAATAATTAATGGGTATTAATAAAACAGAGTGTGAATGTTCTAGAAAAAGCAAAGATCAAGTCAAAAGTTAATCTTAGCCGTCGATTACAAGAAGTGAAGTTGACCCAAACGTTTACTTCAAGGTTGAAAATGACAGGCCTCTCATTCTGGTACTTTATGTAGACGATCTCTTTCTAACAGATGCAGACCCTCTCATTCATCAATGCAAGAGGGAGTTGGCTTCCGAATTTGAGATGAAGGACCTAGGTTTGATGCACTACTTCCTAGGCTTGGAGGTTTGGCAAAAGCCAGGAGAGATTTTCCTTTCTCAAGGAAAATACATTGTGAAGCTACTTGAAAGATTTGGGATGGTGAACTACAAGTCTGTGACTACTCCGATGGAACTCAACTTCAAGAAGCTATGCAGAAGTGTTGTTGGGCCCGATTGGCAAATCCTTTCGAGTATCGACAACTTGTGGGGGGCCTGATGTTCTTGGTGAACACTCGTCCAGACATACGCTTCGTTGTGAATACGTTGAGTCAATTTATGGTTGAGCCTCATCACATACATTGGATTGCTGCCAAGAATCTCTTGAGATATCTTCGAGGCACAATCAACTATGGATTGAGATACACTGCCAGGAACTTGAGGCTCCATGGATATACTATGTTGATTGCGTTGGCAGTGTGGTGGATCGTAAGAGCACATCTGGATGTTGCTTCTCATTGGGATCTGCTTCTATATCCTGGATGAGCCGGAAGCAGAAATTGGTTGCTTTAAGCACTGCCAAGGCCGGATACATTGTTGCTAGTATGGCCTGTTGTGAAGATGTTTGGTTGAGGAAGCTCTTTAGTGAGTTATTTGGGCATGTGTTGGATACCACCGTGATCTACTGCGAAAACGAAAGTGGGATTCGTCTTTTAGAGAATCCTGTGTTCCATGACCACTCCAAGCATATTGATATCAGGTACCACTTTATCTGGGATATGGTACAACGGGGAGCAATAAGGCTCCATCACATTGGGACTGATGAGCAAATAGCAGATATTCTCACAAAGCCCTTGGGGAAGGTCAAATTCTTAACCTTTTTTGTGATACTTGGAGTCGTGGATAGACCCTCCTATGAGGGTCTCGCATGAGTTGGACACTGAGCTCTAGGAGCTCCTAGGGGCTTGGGGTACTTCTTGGAGCTACGAGCGACCATAGGGTGAGTGGTTCACCTTCCCCTAGTGGTGCGTTGTTTACAGGGTGAGTGGTTTACCTTCCCCTGCGATACCCCATTATGGTTGGCATGTGTTTAGGGTGAGTGGTTCACCTTCCCCTACGATTGACATATGCATAGGATGAGTGGTTCACCTTCTCCTATGGCATATGAGCAGGATGAGTGGTTCACCTTCTCCTATTGATGCCCCAGCATACGTCCTACCCATGTAATCTGGGACTCATGGGATGTACCTCTCATTTGGCCAATGAGTTGGGAAATGATGATAGAGACCATAGCACTACCGATGGACACATCGTGTATTTTCGTACTCTCTATGCTAGGATGCATGGTGTTCAAACATCTTGATCTGGAATCAATTGAGGTTCTACTTCTAGACTGACTTGAGCCATTGGAGAGTGGCAAGGTCTTATGACTCACTCTCGATCATTTTTTCTTCATTATTTCTTCATGGTTCAGCACAGCAGAATAGGGATGACAAAGATAGTACAGGATGGCAGATGGATTGGCAGGTGGAATTCTCCCTAGTTGAGAGGGAGTGTTAAAATTGGTAACTACGGCCAAACACCACCTTGGACAGCTCATATGATGGAGATTATATTTTTATTGGATTCCTCTTTTCGAGAGGTACAAGATTGATCTAAAGAACATCTGGTTTGGACAAGCAGAAGTGTGATTTTGAATTTATTATTGACACGTGTTAATTGTCAAGGTCGACCTCAGTCAAATGTAGGCTCATGAAGCCCAACAGATGTGTCTCCACGCCCTCAACGATTTGTATAAATAGGAGTGACCTTATCCTCATTTGGACATCACTCATCTCATCACACATCTCTTTCTCTCCTCTCCTTATTGGTTTGTACAGCTTGGAGAAGCCTCTCTCTACCTCACACGTGTGAAACACAAGGACGAATTGGAAGAGTTGACTGCAAGCCGAATTTCAAAGAAACGGGGCAACATTGACCAGGGGTCAAACCACCTCCATTGACTTCGGTTTTTGGGCAGAAATTCTGATTTCTAAAGGTCGCATTTATTGGCACAATTTTCGAGGCAATTTGACTTTAGCATTGACTTCAAGGTTTGACTGCAAAATTACAGCAGCATTTGACTGGGTTTCACTGGATTGTTCTGGGTTGACTTTCTCTCTCTTGGAAAACTGAATTGGATTGTTGTTGACCAAGCTGCTTGGGGAACATTTTGGAGCCACTTTGACTAGCGTTGACTTTCTAGTTAGGGTTGCATTTGACCACTGATTTTGACAAGATTGTTTTGGGCAATTTATTTTGATATTTGTACTCTCTCTTTGCTGGACTATTGAAGAATAATAAGACGAATTGATCAAAGGGTTTTCACCACATTGGGGTTTTTCCCTGGCATCCGCCAAATACTGTCTCCTCTTGTCTTGGTTTGTCTTCTGCATTTTTTTTATGTTCTATCTTCATTTACTATCAATGTGATTAAGTTAATGTGATTGCTAAACAGGAAATTTTTATTGGGTTGATAAGGAACATTGAAATAAATTGTGCTTAATCATAGAACATACCATTGTTATCTAAAATTAACAGAGGGGAAGAAGTTAATTTGCGCCCTAAAACCAGCTATGCTTTCCCTAACACAGAACAAGTTCTTGGAGTACATTTGTGAAGGGGTCACACTTCTAGTTGCCTCCTGTCTCGGTGGTATCATGATGTTGACCGCACCTATACCTCCTTACAGTGATGACATAATGAGGAGAGTCTTCAGACTGATAGTAGAAACCTTCAAGGATTTGGATAAGAGTGAGGGTCCTACATTTGGGAAGAAGATTGATATTCTAGAAGGCATGGCCCTGGTTAGATCTTATGACATCATGCTTGATTTGGAGTTTGGTGGCTTGATCTTGCAGATGTTCCAATGCTTCTTCAGCATTAGGAAACATTTTGTCTTCATGTATGGGAGGTCGTGATGCCATTTGCAAGGAGTTGCGGACTAGATTGTTGAGCATTTGGAGAAGAGAACAATTGGTCTCACCTACTGCTTATGAACTAGCCGGAAGGTTGGTTGAGCAGAACATTGGGTTGTTCAGGAGACAATTGACCAGGGACGAGTTGCTCAGGTTTGGGGGATCAGGCAGTAAGAATGAGCTGAGGAGGAAGGGACTTTTCTTTGTCTACAAGGGACCTTGGGGACCTGACCACTCATGTTTGAGTGACACCGAGGACATGACAGAGGTAAAGCAGGAGGAGATTCCTTCTAACTTTTAGGGTAAGGATTCTTATTTGGACGAGTCCATGGGTTCATACGAGGATGCCTCTTAGAAGCAAGAGTCATGTGGAGTTGTTGACAGCAGGCTAGATTTATATGATGAGCAGTCAATGGACCCTATGGGAGACATTCAGGATGGTGTGTCACCAGTGATGAGTCAACATGAGCACCGTATGGTGGAGCATGAGTCAGCTGAGGAGGATGATGCACACAGTATGCACGATGAGCCTTTTGGGGAGAGCCAGTTGGAGGTTCATATTGAGCCTGTGATGGAGGAGGATGGGCAGCCACCCTTGGGGTCAGCCATTGATGACGAGCAGACAAATGTACGAAAACTAGTAGGGTGGCAGTATTTGCAGACACTTGGCCTCAGGAGGTGTTGGAAGTTGACGAGGTAGTTTTGCAGGAGGCTAGTAGACGGTAGGAGCATGGAGTTTCCAATCAGAGGAACGAGATGTTGGAGATGGTGGTGCATCCATCTTTGGGTCGACCCACTATGAGGTGCAGGTATATACACAGGCAGCTGGCAGAATTGTAGTACTTTCAAGGAGTAGCCCTCTCCAGGTGTACATAGATAGGGTTTGCAGCACAGTTTAGCCAATTGTACCCATTATAGGGAGGGAGGTCGGGTTTTCTCGATGGACATTGTTGACTGACCAGGCAGGGTTGCATGAATGGAGCACGGTGCAGCGTATGGGGACTTATCACATATACAGGTGCCTATGCATCTGATCCTTCCCAAAGGATGGATTGGCGAGAGATCATGAGTTGGTATCCTTTTGATGGAGTATCAACCATAGTCTGTGGCACAATACATCAGGGGTACTTAGATGAGAGGGTTACTACATGTTTCAGTGGGCAGTGGGATGTGGACCAACAGTTCATCAGAATTTCACTAGCACTAGTGTTAAAATTGGACAACTAGGTCCAAACTCCATGTTGTGATGCTCAGATTAAGATACTGATATTTTTGTTGGATTCCTCTTTCGGAGAGGTGTAAGATCCATATAAATATATCTTAATCCGATGAGCAGAACATTTATTTTGAATTTATTATTTATAATAAATTATATGTGCAGGTCGGCCTTAATGTTTTGCACCCCCAGCAGATGTGTCACACACCTCAATGACGTATATAAATACAGTCAAACTTGGAAAGCATTTCACATCAACTCATCACACATCTTCTTCTCTTCTCTGATTTAGTACGAGCTCCTTGGAGGACGATTTCAGCTCACACGTGGGAGGAAGGACGAAACTGTACAGCCAAGAGGAAGGACGAAATTGCTGCAGCTAGGGTTTCCAAGGAAGTTTGACCAGCGTTGACTTTGGTCAACGCATGGTCCAAAAGGGCTGAAATTTGCTGGAGACTTAGATTTTAGGAGGCTGTACACATTGGCACAAAAACCGAGGTCAAAAGGTTGACCGAACTTGGAGCTACGTTGACTTTTATGTTGCTGCACTGCGTTGACTTTTCTGGACAGCGTTGACTTTTCTGGAGTTGACTTGTGTTGACTCGGTGACTGATTTGAGGATTGTTGTGACACATTCTGGGTTGGCTGATCATGAATAATTTGCTGGTTGAAGCATCCTGTTGACCGCCGTAACGCACCATCACATTCTTCTGTTTCTGGTTTGTCTTCTATAGATTCATTGATATGTTCTATCAGCATTTTACTTAATTGTTTGGGTGATTGCTGTAATAAAAGTAAAGTTGCATCTAGCATAGAACATCTACAAAAAATTAACATGGTATCGGAGCTGAGGTGAAGACAAGCCCTACCTTTAGCAATCACCATCTGAGAAAATAGGTTCCACAAGTTATGAATTCAAGGAGAATGACAAGCCGACTGGAAGGGATGACTTCCATGCCTGGAAGATGATATTAGATCTCAAATTGGAAGACCATGATCTCATGGACCATGTACTGGGTAAGATACAAGAACCTCCATCCAATGCTACTGCTGCTGCTAAAAACAAGTATAAGAAGGGGGAGATCAAAGCAAAGTTGTTGATCAGGGAATCCATACATAAAAGCCTGGTGGCCTACATATCTGAGTTGGGTACATCCAGAGAGATGTATGATAAATTGATCCTGATGTTCAAGGTAAACAATGTAAACCAAGTGCTATTCTTCAAGAATCAATTGAAGAATATGAAGAAGGGTCGGGATGAGTCTGTTCAGACATACTTTCTGAAATTGACCGAGATCCAGAATAATCTGCTGGCTATTGGGGAGAAAATAGCCGATCGTGAGATGGTACTCACCGCACTTGGAGGACTCCCATATGAATGGCATGTATTCAACACTACCATTCTCAATAATAGTTCAATTCCCAACTTTGATGAGCTACTGTCCAGATGCATGCAAGAGGAGTCAAGAATGAAGGAATACGAAAATGACAAGAATGCTGCCTATGATGCTCATTCCAGAAAGAAGAACTCTGGTGGTCCTAAGAACAAAGGAAAGAAGGGCAAGTGTTTCACTTGTCATAGGCCTGGTCACTATGCTAGAGAATGTCCCTTCAAGAAGGATTCTCCCGATAGTGATGACAACAACAACAACCGGAGGAATGGAAATCAAAGAAAAGGAAAGAGGGAGGCTCCCTCTGATGAAAACAATCCACCTTTCAAAAGGTCTAGAAACTCCAGGTATGTGGAATATAATGCTGTTGAAAAAAGAGATGAATACATTCTTGTATCTGCTCTCTCTGCTGCATCCCCGCCCGACACTATGGATGTCTGGCTGATAGATAGTGGTGCCTCAAGACACATCACTGGGTTCAAGGAAGCACTCCCTGACATCGTTGAAAAGGATACCAATCTGGAAATTATTCTTGGAGATAATGCCACATATCCCATGAGAGGGACTGGGACTGTGACTCTCCACTTGTCTCAAGGACAAGTCCTACATTTGCAGGATGTACTCTATGTACCAAAATTGAAGAAGAACCTTGTGTCTATATCAGCAATTGAAGACAAAGGCTTCAATGTGGCATTCATTGAAGGAAAGGTACGCATGTGGAAGAAGAATCTCAAGGAAGCTATCGTGATTGGTTTTAGAGTTGGAACACTTTACCAGGTCGAAGGAAGTCCTCTAGGAGCTATGACATGTGATACTATCCGACAAACTGAACTATGGCACCGAAAGGTTTTGACACCTTCATTACAAGGCCCTTCCCGAAGCAAGGAAGGTGGTGACAGGGATGCCCGATTTTGAAAATAATCATGAAGGTGTATGTAAGGGTTGTGCCGAAGAAAAACACAAAGGGGACCTCTCCCCTACTAGCATTTGATGTCTTCCATTGATACATTCTGATATGTCTGATATGACTGCTCGTGACATCCTTGACAAGATGTTCTTTTTATGAGACAAACATGTTCAAGAACGTTTGCAGAAGAGCTAGCATCAAGAGGGAGACCACAATGTGTGTGGACTACTGTGAAATCTCTCAGGCTTATAGAGTTTATGTGCTTGATCAAAGGAAAGTTGTAGATCTTCCGAGATCTGAGGAAAATCATGAAGCAAGACCTGAAAATCAAGATGTTGAGGGACATGCTGCCCTGAGGGGGACATTCCGAGAAAGCTAGAAGCCGTACAGATACCAAAGGGCATCTAGCTGCCATGAGTACTATTGTACAATCTGAACCTGGATCTTTTGAGGAAGCTGTAAAGCATCAAGTATGGAAGGATGCTATGCACGAAGAATATGAGTCCATAATGAAGAATGATGTCTGGGATGTGGTTCCAAGACCGAAGGAAAAATCAGTTATCACCGGGAAATGGCTCTACAAGATCAAGCATGGATCTGATGGAAGTGCTGAAAAGTTCAAGGCAAGATTTGTTGCCCGAGGCTTCTCTCAAAAAGGAAGAGGTGTATGTAGAACAACCTCTGGGGCTTGAAGTCCAGGATCGGGACACCCATGTCTGCAGTTTGAAGAAAGCCCTCTATAGGCTGAAGCAAGCACCCAGAGCTTGGTACGATAGGATAGATAGCTACTTGATGAAGCTGGGCTTCACTCGAAGTAATGCTGATCCGAACCTTTAATTCAAGGTTGTCCAGGGTAAGCCCCTCATTCTGGTGCTGTATGTGGACGATCTCTCTCTGACAGGTGCTGACCCTCTCAGTGTAAGAGGGAGCTCGATACTGAGTTCAAGATGAAGGACCTAGGATTGATGCACTACTTCCTAGGCCTAGAGGTCTAGCAGAGACCTGGCGAGATTTTTCTTTTTCAAGGAAAATACATTATGAAGGTTCTGGTATGGTGGACTGTAAGTCCGTACTGATGGAACTCAACTTTAATAAGTTGAGTGGCAGCGCTGCTGGGCCCGTATTGGCCAATCCTACTGAGTATCGTCAACTCATAGGAGCTTTGATGTTCTTAGTGAACACTCGTCCAGACGTATGTTGTGTAGTGAACACTTTGAGTCAACACATGGTTGATCATAACATTCACTAGGTTGGTGCCTAGAAACTCTTGAGATATCTCTGAGGCACGATAGACCATGGGCTGAGATACACTGCCGGGAGTGTGACACTCCATGGATATATTGATGTCGATTGGGTTGGCAGTGTGGTGGATCGCAAGAGCACATTTGGATGCTACTTCACATGTAGATCTGCTTCGGGCAGGAAACTGAAGTCGGTAGCTTTGAGCACCGCTGAGGCCGAATACATTGTAACATGTATGGCCTGTTGTGAAGTCACTTGGTTGCGAAAACTCTTTAGTGAGTTGTTCGAGCATGTGCTAGATTCCACCGTTATCCTTTGTGATAACTAGAGGGGGATTCGTTTGTCATAGAATCCCGTGTTCCACTAACGATCCAAGCATGTTGATGGCTGGTACCACTATCCGGGATATGGTACAACGAGGCGCCGTAAGGCTCGATCATATAGGAACTGATGAGCAGGTCGTGGATATTCTCACTATGCCCTTGGGGAAGGTCATGTTCCTAACCTTCCGTGAGAATCTTGGTATCGTGGAACGACCCTATGATGTGGGTCCTGTTGGACGATGAGCTCTGGGAGCTCTGGGGGGGCTTTGGGGAGAGCTTCTCGGAGCTATGGGCAACCACAAGGCTAGGCTTGCCAAACCTTGTTGGTGTGCTTGGACCCCACCATTGTGATTTTGAGTTGGTTCACCTCTCATTATCAGTGCCCCGTATGCATCCGACCCATTGAGTTAAGGGCTCATGGGAAGTACCTCTCATTTGGCCAATGAGATGGGAAAGGCTAGAGACTAGTAGCAAAGACTGATGGACGCATCAGAATTTTCCATAGTCTCTATCTAGGATGGCACGGTCCAACCACTTGATCTGGGATCAAGTATAGTGAGGTTTCGGACCTCCGCCTGACTTCGGGTCAGATGAACCAACTACGGGTTGGTTGGAGACTCTTTGTGAGTCTGATAGAGGTTTCTGACCTCTGGGCTGAATCTGTCAGCCGGGGGATGATGTCTTTGTGACTAACCCACTTCTGTTCTGAAATAAAGAGGCTAGCAAAGCAAGTTACGGCGGGATGACACACGATGTTTGATTGCACTGATGGATGGAGTTCTCCCTAGTTGAGAGGGAGTGTTAAAATTGGACAACTAGGTCCAAACTCCATGTTGTGATGCTCAGATTAAGAGGCTAATATTTTTGTTGGATTCCTTTTTCGGAGAGGTGTAAAATCCATATAAAATATATCTTAATCCGATGAGCAGAACATTTATTTTGAATTTATTATTTATAATAAATTATATGTGCAGGTCGGCCTTAATGTTTTGCACCCCCAGCAGATGTGTCACACACCTCAATGACGTATATAAATACAGTCAAACTTGGAGAGCATTTTCACACCAACTCATCACTCATCTTCTTCTCTTCTCTGATTTAGTACGAGCTCCTTGGAGGAAGATTTCAGCTCACACGTGGGAGGAAGGACGAAACTATACAGCTAAGAGGAAGGACGAAATTGCTGCAGCTAGGGTTTCCAAGGAAGTTTGACCAGCGTTGACTTTGGTCAACGCATGGTCCAAAAGGGCTGAAATTTGTTGGAGAATTCGATTTTAGGAGGCCGTACACATTGGCACAAAAACCGAGGTCAAAAGGTTGACCGAACTTGGAGTTGCGTTGACTTTTATGTTGCTGCCCTGCGTTGACTTTTCTGGACAACGTTGACTTTTCTGGAGTTGACTTGTGTTGACTCGGTGACTGATTTGAGGATTGTTGTGACACATTCTGGGTTGGCTGATCAAGGAGACTTTGCTGGTTGAAGCATCCTGTTGACCGCTGTAACGCACCATCACATTCTTCTGTTTCTGGTTTGTCTTCTATAGATCCACTGATATGTTCTATCAGCATTTTACTTAACTATTTGGGTGATTGCTGTAATAAAAGTAAAGTTGCATCAAGCATAGAACATCTACAAAAATTATCAACTAGCCTAGCATCAATAGAGTGGGGTTGACCTCAACCTATGCCAGAGGTGGGATTGGAGAGAGTTGATGAGTTGGTATTTGCTTTATGGAGCAACAGCGATAGCCAGAGACAAAGCACATTCTAGGCCATGGTGGCATTGGGATCCAGGAGGATTGGTTGATAATAGGTACAGTCAGAGATCAGCTTGGGATCCAGGCATCAAGGGGGTCGTTCATGATGGGTTGACACAAAGGCAGAGCATCACCTAGAGGTTTGTATGGGATCCGGGCATTGGGTCTCAGTTGCGTTGGGCCACCAAATTGGTCCACAAGTTTGGATTGCTTGAGGGCAAGCAATCTTGGGGAGGAAGTATTTGTAATGTTCCTTTTTCTGGCATTCCTTATGACATGGTTAGGATGGACTTTCGGAGTTGGGGGCAAACAGGTCACAAGTGCATGTTGGTGTCATCAGCGAGCCCAGGGGCTTTTGGAGGGGTTTTGAGGAGTTTCTACGAGGTCCGATGGCATTTGCTCGGTATATTCGATCATCCACACAATTTTCCTTTCGTTACGGTGCATTCCGACAACTTTCAAAAAAAGGGTTATTATTGGGCATGACTCAATTAATTACGCTTAAGGTGGCATTCTGGGAGGAATACTTGACAAAACACCTTAGTGTAATAGCTCGTTGGAACCAGAACAAGAAGATCTATAGGATGGGATGGTTAGAAGTGAGTTTCAGTGAACCGAGGAGACATGGTGGCCAATTTACCCTTTTCCCGCATTAAAAATATTATTTTAATTGAAATAAAGGAGGGAAAGTGCTCCATGATTAAAATAATAATAAAATAAGAGTCCATCAGATCTATAAAAGAGGAGGAGGGGGTCATTGGACGACATCTTGGATTTGATATTTCTCTTGTATGAGTGGTTGAGAACCCGGTTCTCTACTACATTGGTAGCCCCAGGACGGAAACCCTCGGGTTTGTTAGTGGGTGTTGGACAAAAACCCAACACTCTTGAGGAGATTTCACTCAGAAATCTCACGGTGCTTCATTGGAATTTTTGAGAGAGCAGTTTTGTCATAGACTGTTGCAGCAGTCTTCTCACCGAGCCATCTACATCATTACCAGAGACATTCATCAGTTGGGTCAGAGATCTTTTTCTGGGTTTTGTTTCACTTACTTGGCAAGCTCAGGTTCCACTACTCCTTGCTGATGTACTCTTGAGGAGATTTCACTCAGAAATCTCACGGTGCTTCATTGGAATTTTTGAGAGAGCAGTTTTGTCGTAGACTGTTGCAGCAGTCTTCTCACCAAGCCATCTACATCATTACCAGAGACATTCATCAGTTGGGTCAGAGATCTTTTTCTGGGTTTTGTTTCACTTACTTGGCAAGCTCAGGTTCCACTACTCCTTGCTGATGTACTCTTTTCAATGGATTAATAAAATGGCTCGGTGATTTTATGGGCATATATCTGTGTATCAATTTGTTGGCTGCGTGTTTATTTTCAGTTATTTCGATGTTCAAGTTCATTTCTGGTATCTACTGTTAAACTTCCCATTAGGGACATTACAAACATGAAGGTGTCTTGGAAGAAGAGGTTATTTCTTGAAAAAAATACAACATTATCTTCATATAAAAAACTTATCTTACTATTTTGAAGTTTAATGTGGGATGAAAGGACCACTTGAAAACCATATTTTTTGCAATTTGAAGTACTCTTCAAACTCTTATTTTCTTATGAATAGTGTAGATCTAGGAAGTATCCTTGCCAACGTTGCAGATACTCTTCACATGCCCTGAAAACATTTTAAAATGTGGAATAAACAAGCAGAAAGAAGGGAGTGCCAAATATGCTTTGACAGGTCAATGCACTCACCCTACAATGGTGTATGTGCGTGTGTGTGTGAGCTGATAACAATCAATCACAGGTGACCTATAGCATGGAAGCAAGCAGCCTTTGTCAATACTACTTGAGAAACAAAAAACACCCTAAAAGGAAAAACATGTGTTGATGATGATTTTCACAACTGTTTTCGTGAGGCAAGATGTATCCTCGGTTAAATTAAAGTTGTATTCGTTTTGTATGGAGTACTGCTTAGCTTTCTTCAACACTGAAATTAAATCTAGATATAATGCGTGGGAGCAATAGATCAAAAGGATGATTGTGCCATCCAAATAGTGCAGATGGGAGATAAAAATTTAGGACAGGAACACCGTACCTCGAATGACACATTGCCAACAGACTGAGGTTGCATGAAAATACCCTTCTCTAAAGTACTGGAAATTGCTGGAACAATGACAAGACACAAAATTAGAACACTCAATCAGAAATTCAAGTTGATAAAGCTAAAGAAGAACATATATAAAAGGGAAGGAGAAAAAAGGGCAAGCATAGCAGGCATAAACAACACTGTTGACTGTGAAGTAAACAATACAAAGTGACTCGACATTTACAGAATGGACATAAACAAGCATGGGTGCCATCTCAAATGCAAGCCATTACCCTCACTTCATGAAAGAATCTAATATTTACTAAAGAAAAACCTCCAGAGGATGCGTTGTCTGCTTATAATGCTAGAAAACGACAACAATACACTTGTTATTCAAAAATTTGCATACCAATTATCAAATTTATTTATATATAGATAACCAGGGTTATTCCATGTGGAAAAGCAACTACATTCACTAAGCATCCAAGCTATGCAATGATGCAAGTTGCAATTATCTACCTTGGCAATGATGATGCAATAGTGCAAGAGACAAAATATGCAATAGAGGTATTTTATCCTCAAGATCCCAAAGAGAGACAAATGTATCAATACACTCACTATCCAATGCTCTTTAAAATATGCAAATCAGATCAGCCACTTGATATTGTTAGATCAATCCCAAAACTCCTCTTGTAAATCAAACAAATCAATGTATTTTCAGCCCTTTAATCAAGAAGATGATTCTTTAGTATATTAAGCTTACTTAGATGAGCTTTTTAGAGAAAGATGTCAACAATTATACTGTTGTAACAGTTATATCATACCTCTGAAAACTCAGGTCAGATCTTTGCAATTTATATCAGACTTCAGAAATGCATAGGACAGCCACAACAAATCAATTAGATTGATGAATTAGACTCTTACAATCAATGTAGGATGTCTTCTATGAGTTATTAGCTTATTATTGAGTTGTTTAGGCCTATGATTTGATTTATATCAGTGTGGAAAAAGTCGGCAAAAAGTCCCGACTTTTTGAAAAAATCCCGAATTTTTCCCTGAGCCAACTTTATCGGCCGACTTTTTGCTGACTTTTTCATCCCTGAAAAAGTCGCGATTTTATCCTCGAAGTCTCGACTTTTTACCGACTTTTTCCAAAAAATCGTGAGTGAGGTAATTTCTTTAATAATTTTTTA
Organism: Pinus albicaulis; assembly: GCA_034641835.2. NCBI lineage: Eukaryota > Viridiplantae > Streptophyta > Pinopsida > Pinales > Pinaceae > Pinus > Pinus albicaulis. Next base: position 675,951,572 of record CM076583.1, read on the forward strand.
AAATTTTTTTGAAAAAATCGGGATTTTTTCCAAAAAGTTGGGATTTTTTCAAAATATGAATATTTTGTATTTTTTTAGTTTTGCCGACTTTTTCAAAAAACTCCGGACTTTGCCGAGTTTTTCAACTTTTGGACCCTTGCCGATTTAATCCCGACTTCGACTTTTTCCACATTGATTTATATGCCACTGAAATGTTAAAGTTCAGTTCTGATCACTAATGGCAGTCAACAAAAAGAGTGGAAGGGAGGGAGAATCAAACCCTTTAGGCCTAGTGGCCTAGCTCCAATGCCAAGTTTGCCAAGTTGAGACAAGCTTGAGGCACCCAATGAAGTGTTCTGGCAATGAATTAGGCTTTGAATACCTGCAACCACAAATGATTAGGCTAGCAACCAATGAAATACTCTCAAAACGCCACGGCTTCAGCAAGTCTAGGCCCTTTAGGCCTAGCAGCTAGGATAGTTGAGCACAAATGGCAAGTGCAAGCCCAAAACTTGGTATATAGCCTTTGGAAATCCCGCAAAACAACAAATTAGCTTAAGAAAACCCCAATTTAAAGATGATTTGCCCTCTCAAGGCTAGCGGCTAGAGCTTTTAGCCCTCTCAAGGCTAGTGGCCCTAGGCCTAATGATTAGGCCTCAAAGACCTTGGATGATCAAACAAGTGACTTTGACCCCTTGAAACCCTTCTTGAATGGATGACAACCGTGCAAACCCAAGATTAGCCCACAAATTGACAAAGATATGATGAGAAACCACTACAAACCCTTGCAAAAAATAAAACTTAGGGTGTCCACTAAGATCTGATGAGAAACAACTACAAACCCTTGCCCTAAATAAACCAAATTGTCTCACCTACTTAGGGTCTCGGCCCTCTCCTACATGCACAGATCTTGAGCGAAAATTAACGAACTTTCTAGACAAACTTCTAGTGTGGCTGAGTATACACAAAAGTAGCCCTAACTAGGGCACAACACGTCACAAGACAACAATCTCAAATCTGCCAACGCAAACCTCCATTAAGGGGCGAAAGACATAGAAAACTCATCTTACTCCTAGGAAAACTAGGCCATCAATCAAACACAAGATAGACCATAAAACCTCCAACTTCATCCTTCCTTAAGGCTTGTGGCTCACCGAGGTAACTCGCAATTCTTTTGGATATAAAACACTTGAAAATAGATGCTCACTTGATGCCAAATGAACTCACTTTCATTCCTTCTTATAGTGTTCATAGTGGAGTCACTTTTCACCAAGGGTCACATCATCTAACCAAGCCGACATGAGCCTACATGCTCAAACATCATTATCATAAGGAATAAAATCATTTCATTGACTTTCACTCACTCCATTGTAGCCATAGGTGCCCCTTAGCCCATCAAGGGTGCCTCTCATGCATCCAATGAATAAAAAATGATTTTTTCTTGGGTCTTCTGCCCACTGCTTGGGTATATTGTCCACAAAACCACATTTTTGGGTATAGTACCCCAATGGTTGTCGGAGTACCTCCCAAGCTACACATCTCAACACCTAGATGAAGATTTAACAAGCCCCGAGGTTAAAAAAAGGGAATAAAAGAATTGTTTAGGTTGTTTGGTTGAAGATGATGGACGTGTGCCCTAAGGGGGTTATGCAGTCACTATACAATTTCCTAGTGAAGCTTAAGGTTTATGATGAGACAATGTTGAGGGTGGAGAATTGCCTATGAAATGTTGTCTAGGGAAATTACGATATTTCCAACGATGGATGGGGGGATTGGTTCTGTTGGAAGCCACTCTAGGTTCAAGCAAGGTGATCTTAAAGGTTGGCCAAGGCAAGAGGGAAAAGCCCTAGGACATCCTACCTCAATGCAATGATACAAGTCTTCAATGGTCAAAGGGGGAAGGAAAAAAATCCATATCTTAAGCTAGTCATTCAAGTGGAGCAAGGTGCCCTTCTTTGGCCTTGTTTTAGCCCTATTCTCCAGTGAACATGAAAAGTAAATAGCATGATCCTTGGACAATAGCTAAACATTCACTTAGAAAAGGTAACTTCATAATATCTCTTAAAACAAGTTGTCGAATTGATCTTCAACTAATAAAAATAAGAGAGGTCTCCTCCTTCATTGATAGAGATCCTTCTCATTACATGGTGTAATAAAATGTGCTTTAGTTCAAATTGTGGGAAAAACAAGCAACCCAAGTCAAAATAATGGGAAAAATACATCATGTCAGCACAAATCATCTTTCAACACATGAGTGTACCATCAAACATGCCCAAACATGTAACTAACTCCCATACTTGTGAGCCTAGAGAGGCTCAGTCAACTATGTGTCCCTCAAAAGTGGTGAACAACCCTCACAATAGGTGAAGACAAGGTCAAGCAAGGGCTCAAAGGTTAGGACATCCCTCCAACCAACTCCCAAGAGGGAGAAAGTGGGCAAAAGAAGAAATAATTGTCGTTGAAAGTGTGATGTCATTCCCACATGTGTGGATTGCCCAATGGAGAATCTAATGTACATAGCACGTGTAGCTCCTCAAGTAGGGTGCACCTCAACCAAAGGAAGGTGGTGAAATTCCATGTCATTTGTAATTGCTTTAACAACCAATGACCCTATGTAACCACCTCCAAGGAGTCCCCAAAATTCAAATGCCTTGATAAACTCCTACATTTGGCCCAAGGAGGGAATAATCATGCATGTGGGATGATAAGGTGTCCAACTGGGCAAGGGACCCACTTCATAATGGTCCATGTGTCATTTGTGATGATGTGACATCCCTTTGCACCTATCTCTAGCTTCAACAACATTAATATGTGTTTTGTGGATAAATTCCTTCTGCGGATAGAACAAATCTCCCTAGACCTAGTGGCTTAGTCTAGAAACAACCAAGACAAAATTGCAATGGTTTTCCTTAGAGATATTTGAAATATGGGAAGGAAACCTACTTGGGATCCAATGTAAGCTTCCTCCTTCTCCTTACTTGTTAGCTTCAACTCCAACTCCAATTTCTATAAGTGGAACCTGCAAATCATCCAAAACAAGCAAGAGAACCAAAGCATACAAATAGCATACACAAACAACTCTAAACAAGAATTCAAGGATTCATGTTCAACATATGCATAAATAAGACATAAGTATAGGAGAAACGATGAATTTTTGTATTAATAATGACAGGAAAAGATTAAAAATTTACAACCCTTGTAGGCCTTGACCTTGTGAATCTCTCTCGGTTATCTTGTCCTTCTTTTGCCACAATAGTAGGTCTTCAATCACACCTCAAGCACATGGATGGATTATGGACTTCTAGACACAAATGAACAACATAAGGGCATAATTCAGAGTCTCCAAAAGCCAACCCAGACTCTATGGTAGGCAATGAATTTATAGGGTAAATGAGGTGGTTTGGGATTTACCATTTTATGGCTTAGATCCATATTAGAGGGAGGTAAGAAATAGGAGATAAGAGATAAGACCTCAATAGTAGGAGTTTGAGATCTGAACCAATAGTAAATGGTTGAAACCACTTCCGAAGCTTCTAGAAAGAGAAACTTCGAAATTAATTTTTATTTTTTACTCATTTCCCATTATCATCGCACTTTTTGGGAAAGTAACTTGCACTGGCCAACGCATTTTCCATGTGTGCAACCTACGTCAGTGCAGTCTATCTTAAAGGTAAGTGTGACGATCCACAAAAATAGGGTTTTTAGCCAATGTAATCCAAGATTCTTGTAACTTATGGAAAGTGAATGCCTTTGTCTTTTGTAGGGGATGATTGCAAAATGTCAATGGATGGTGATAGATTTGGGATCATAGTCATTTGATTGGATGCGACAAAATGACCTGTAACAATATGCTCATCATGTTCTTTAGTGTGTTCTTTGCTTAAAGCTTCATGTTGTTGTTGAGGAAGGGAAGAAGTCCCATTGGGAAAGGTAGTGAAGAGACCAGAGTCATTTATCAAATTCAAATACTCCTAGTTATCCTCTTCAACTTGATTACAAGGGCACTCTTCTTCATCGTGGAAATTATTACACCTTTGACATCAAGGAAAACCCTTTTGGTATATCATATTAGTAAGGGCAAGGGTGTTAGGCACACTACTGAGATGCACTCTTGCGATCACTTGGGTTTGGTTCCCTCTAGGAGCCCTACCATTGTTGAATTGAGGCTTAAGGAGGATATTTTGTATGAGACCCTCTTTCTTTGTCTAAGATGGTTAACTTATTCATCACAGCCATTTGTCCCCTGTATTAGCTCATTGGTGATTTTATCAAACTGTTGGGCGAAGACTTGCAATGTGGGGTCAACTTGTGTAGATGGCTTAGCTTTGACCTCCACTTTGGCTCTAGGATAGGATAGCAAATCAATCTTAGATGTGGTCAAATTGCGTTCAATGTTAGCAGCAGAAGCTTTTATTGAAATGCCCTATCCAAGCTTTTATACAAAAACTAAAAGCAATGTCAAACCATACTGAACTCTTCCTCCTGATCAAGCATCAATGCAAATAGATTATCAGAATACTCAAAGAAATACAGCCACAAGAAAACTGCAATAAAACTATGGATACTTTAATTCAGCCTATCAGATTGCATTGTTACCACATTTTCAAAGTAGGGCAACCAAATAAGATCAACATGAGCATGAAGGTTGTCAGCGTATTAACATCAATCACTCAACAAAGATGAAAGCTTTCCTTCTCGATGTTAAAATTTGGGTACCAGAGGACAAGTGGTTCCCTAAGGCTTTGATCTTTGGCCTAGGGAAAAGTGTCCAAATTTATTTGTACTTTTCTCCTAAAGTGACTTTATAAGTGGTAAAGTCAATCTAATTTTAAAGTGACTTTATAAGTCGTAAAGTTACATTCTAATTTTAAAGTGACTTTATTAAAGTCAATGAAAAATTAGAAAGTGAAAAACTGACTATGGAAATAAAAAGCTAAGTGGGTCTTTATTTAAGTGGGTGAGTTAAAAAATAAAAAGTAGAGAATTAAATGCACATTTATTCTCATCCCTAGATCTAAATGAATCTCAGCCATTAGATCTTAGGGTTACCCAAAAGGTCACTAATACAAAAGTGTCCTCAGACACATAATTTTATTCATAATGGAAAAGAAATTACATAACAAATTGCAAGAGTTTACAAATGTAAACTTCCACTTATTTGCAATTAGGAAACTAACCTATTTATAAGCTATATGTCCTAACTTAATTTAGATATGGACCACTTGAAAAAATAACAAGTGTCCATTTACAATAAATGATCTTCTATCCAATCTACTAACTTTATTCATATTTTAGAACCTAAGATACGACTCAATTCTAGAGTCCTGTCTTTACTAACAATATTCTATTTCTAAGTGTCTCTAATATTTATTAAATATTCTAATTTAATAAATATTTTTATCCTAACTTTACATTATTATATTTGGATCATCTAACAGTCACTTAGGGTAAAAGGAGAGGAGAAGAAGAAAAGATCAATTCAGTCTTTCATGAGCTATTGAGAGAAAGAGAAGAGAGAGCAAGGAGAAATTTTCTGAGCAGTGAGGAAGTGAAAGAAAGCAACAAGGAGACATTTCAACAAATCCGTACAGCAGCATTTATTGGCATGCATCCCAAGACAGAATCCGTACAGCAAGAGTTAGGCATGATTTCCAAGGAGGAAAGGCACAAAAATCGAGGGAGAGGGACAGCAGCACTCAACACAAATTTCGAGGCAAATTCTGGGCACGAAAACCAAGGAGGACTGCTGAAATTTTGGCACAAATTTCGAGAAAAGACAACAACATTCAGCACAATTTTCGAGGCATATTCTGGGCACAGATTTCGAGGACTAATGTACGAATCTGTACAGTACATACAGCTTGTTCTGGGCATGATTTTCGCGGAAGTCGTACAGCATTTAATGTTTTTAATTATTGCTGTAAAAATTTATGTTTTGACAGTTTGCTGATTGGCACATTTTCCGAGGCAGATTTCACGCATGCAAATCGAGATAAGTTGTAATTTGTGGTTGCTGGAATTTTTACTGTGTATTTCAGTTTCTTTGTAAAAGCATTTTCAGAAATAAAGAAGAGCTCTCAACCTAGTTTTCCGCAATAGTTGTAGAGGGTTTTTCCAGGGTCACATTGACCAAAAATCACTGTCATTTTCTGTGTCACTGTTATATTTTACTGTGTTTTATTTTTGCATTTTCCAGCAGTGGTGAAATCTCCAAATTTGTGTTTTCAGAAATTTTTGTCATTTCCAAATTTTAGTATTTTTATCATTCTTGGATTTAAAACTATATGCATGGAGTGATAAGAAAAACTGATAACCGGAGTGGGGGTTGAAATTTTACATTGTATCAGAGCTTGGTTGCCTGAAAAGTGCAGTTTGGGACAGCAAAGTGAAAATTACAGCAAGCAGATTTTTACAGAGAAAACAGAAACCTTTACCACAGATTTGAAATTTCAGTTTGTTAGGACAGTGAATTATGTATTTGGGTTTGAGGGTTGAAGACAGGTTAGATGGGCAAAGTAAATACAATGCATGGAGGGAGAGAATCCAGAGTATCTTTGAGGGAGCAGAGGTCTTGGGCATTATGGTACATACCACACAGCATCCAGTAGCAGTACCTGCTGACCCTGTACAGTTAGCAGAGTTTAACAAAAAGAATGTTAAGGCCAAAAGATTGATTTTGGATGCAGTCAAAGATCATGTCATTCCTCATGTGAGAGGAAAGACCTATGCACATGAAATGTGGACAGCCTTGACGGGTCTTTACCAGAGCTCAAATGAGAACAAAAAGATGGTCCTAAAGGGGAAATTGATGGCCATTAAAATGGCTAAGACTGATTGTGCTACAGCATACCTCACAAAGATCATTTTAGTGAGACATGAGCTGGTATCCGTAGGTGAGACCATTGCACCCACTTTGTTGGTGAGGATTGCTTTGAATGGTCTTTCCAAGACTTGGGAGAGTTTTGTGGATGACATTGTAGCATGGGAGAACCTTCCCAGATGGGAAAGGTTGTGGGATGATTGCATTCAGAAAGAGATCAGAAAGAACCATCTTCGGGCAACCAAACAAGCGAAGGAGGATGACAATGTGGCATTGTTGGCAAGAGGCAAGAAAGACGAAGCAAAGAAGCAGGCTTCCATCAGTGGAGGCAAAGGCAAAGGTAAAGGTAAGCAGTAGAACAAAGAGAAGGACTATTCCAAAGTCAAATGTTGGAATTGTCAAAAGTTGGGACACTATGCTGTTGTGTGTCCGAAGAAGAAGAACAAGAAGGGGAAAGAGAAAACCATGGCAACTTCTTCAGAAATAGAAGGCTTCTCAGAGAGCTTTGATCCAGAGTTTGGGTTCATAGCTTGTGAGTCCTCTAGTGCAGTATCACTTGCCATACAAGTTCAGAGGGAGTGTGCACTCTCCTCTACTAGCAGAGCATCTTCTAGCATTTGGTATGTTGACAGTGGGGCTTCTTGTCATATGACAGGAGTACGGAAGTACTTCTCGGAGCTTTCAGAGAGTGATACTGATATGGAGGTAGTACTTGGTGATGACAACATTGTTAGAGCAATCGGTGTGGGAACATTGACATTTGATAGGGAACCCAAACCTCTCTTGAAAGTGTCAGATGTTCTATATGTGCCTGGAATGAAGAAGAACCTGAGATCCGTCTCAGCACTTGAGGACAAAGGGTATGAGATGTTGTTCAGGAGAGGGCAGGGGCTTATATATCCTAGGGGAACTCCAACTGATTCAGCTAGAGTGATTGGTGTGCACCATGCTAAGGTGTACAAGTTCTCATTCCAGCCCCTGATGGCATTGAGTAGCAGCACCAGAGACAGGACCAACAACAGATCTAGCAGTTCAAAGTTGTGTGAGATTTGGCATCGCAGGATGGGTCACATGTATCATGGGGCCTTGAGGTCATTGCGGGAGATAACCATTGGTGTGCCAAATTTCAGTGCTGATCACCTTGATGTATGCAGAGGATGTGCTATGGGGAAGTTTGCCAAATCCCCTTTTCCCAGCAATGATAGCAGAGCGACAGGGATCCTTGACTTGATTCATTCTGATGTGAGTGGTTGGATGTCTCATGTATCCTTGATTGGCTATGAGTATTATGTTTTATTCATTGATGACCACTCCAGGAAGACCTGGATTTATTTTTTGAAGACCAAGAGTGAGGTCTTCAAGCGGTTTCAAGAGTTCAAAGCTCTTGTGGAGACCCAGACATGTAGGAAGATCAAGGTCCTCAAGTCGGACAATGGAGGGGAGTATACCCTTGGTGAGATTATTGATTTTTGTGTTGAGGCAGGCATTAGGAGGGAGTTCACGGTTCCTTACAACCCCCAGCAGAACGGGGTGGCAAAGAGGAATAACAGATCCATTGTAGGGGTTGCCAAAGCCATGCTTCATGATTAGGAGTTACCTTTATTTTTGTGGGCAAAGGCCTGCAACACTGTTGTGTACATGCAAAACAGGAGTCCACACCATGCCTTGGGGAATGTGACTCCGGAGGAGGCTTTTTCTGGGAAGAAGCTTGATGTTGGGCACTTTCGTATCTTTGGGTGCCTTAATATTCCTATGTCCCCAAGGAGAAGAGGACCAATCTAGAGCCCACTGCAGACAAGGACATCTTTGTGGGTTATAACGAGATCTCGAAAGCTTATCGGATTTATATTCCTGCGAAAAGGAAAGTGGTTGTCAACGGGATGTGAAGTTCGAGGAGAGGGCTTTGAGGAGGTCACAAAAGTTAGAATATCTGGAGTCACCAAACCCTCAGGAGCAATTGAGTCAGTCATATGGATCCAGTGATCAGGGATCAGGAGGTACATCGATTACAGTGTCAGGTCCATCAGTGAGCAGTGGCTCTCAGAGTCAGGTGGGTGGTTCTTCGGGCAGCATGCAGAGCAGTCCGCAGAGCAATTCACAGGGCAGTCCACTGATGGACAGTTTGCACGGTACTTCAGCTTCTACAGGCACAGGTTTAGGCATGAGGTCAGTTGGCAGGCCTTCAGGAGTTCAGGCCTCTGATGATGAAGAAGATTCTTTCATTCTGGTGGGAGAAGTATGCTCAGGGAAGAGGAAGCCCAAGTGGCTTCAAGACACCTTGCGCGAGGCCACGTCAGTTGTTGGGCCAAAGAGACAGGTCAGAGAGAGCAAACCACCTGAGCGGTTATGTAGCTACATGGCATTGGTAACTAGCATTGTTGACTTCGAGCCTTATAGTTATGAGAAGGCAACCAACCAGCAGGTTTGGAGAGAGGCCATGATGGAGGAGTATTCTTCTATTATGAAGAACAATGTTTGGAAGGTAGTGTCGAGGCCTGAAGGTAAATCAGTTGTTACTTCCAGATGGCTCTACAAGATAAAACATGTTGCAGATGGCAGCATCGAGAAGTTCAATGCTCGGTTTGTGGCGAGAGGGTTCTCACAGGTAGAGGGAGTTGACTATGAGGAGACCTTCGCTCCCGTAGCTCGGTATACATCTATTCGCTCCATTTTATCGATTGCAACAGAGATGGGTTGGAAGATCCACTGGATGGATGTGAAGACCACCTTTCTCAATGGCTTCATTCAGGAGGAGGTTTATATTGAGCAGACGTAGGGCTTTGAGGTTCATGGGAAGGAGTTCCATGTATTCACATTGAAAAAAGCACTCTATGGCCTGAAGCAAGCTCCTAGAGCTTAGTACTCGAGGATTGATACACACTTGCAGCAGTTGAGTTTCACAAAGAGTGAAGTTGATTTGAATCTATACTTCATTGTGGTAGGTAGCCCCTCATTCTGGTGTTATATGTTGATGACTTGGTCATCATTGGTGCAGAGAGACTCATTGAGGGTTGCAAAAGATATTTTGCTTCAGAGTTTGAGATGAAGGATATTGGCTTGATGCACTATTTTCTAGGATTGGAGGTGTGGCAGGAGGAGGGGCATTTCTTCCTGGGGCAGGGGAAGTACATTGTGGATATTCTTAGCAGATTTCACATGGAGGAGTGCAAACCCATGTCTACACCTATGATCACTAACTAGAAGAAGCTTCACGCTTCAGATTCTGAGTTGGTGGATCCTACTCTATACAGATAGCTGATTGGTTCATTGATGTATTTGGTCAACACTCGACCAGATATCTGTTTTGCAGTTAACACTATGAGTCAGTTCATGTGTGAGCCCAGGAGAACGCACTGGGTGGCTGCAAAACACATTCTTCGTTACTTGCAGGGTACTGTGAATTATGGTCTGGATTATAGACAGGGTGATGGAGTGAAACTGGCATGGTACACTGATTCATATTGGGCAGGTTGTGCTTCAAATAGGAAGAGTACTTCAGGGTGTTGTTTTGGGTTGGGTTCAGCAGTAGTGTCGTGGTTCAGCCGGAAACAACAGTCAGTTGCATTGAGCTCAGCTAAGGCAGAGTATATGGCTGCTAGTTTGGCTAGTTGTGAGGCCATATGGCTTCGCAAGATGTTGTTTGGTCTATTTGGTCAGGCATTGTGACCTTCAGTGATTTACTGCAATAATCAGAGTTGCATAAAACTCACGGAGAATCCAGTTTTTCATGACAGGTCAAAGCATATTGGGATCAAGTATCACTTCATTCGAGACTATGTCCAAAAGGGAGTTGTCAAGCTTAAGTACATTCCCACAAATGAGCAGGTAGCGGACATTTTCACCAAAGCCTTACCACAGGGCAAATATGTCTACTTCAGAGACAAGATGGGAGTGGTGAGGAGCACTTTCCTCGGTAAGAGGGAGTGTTAAAATTTGGGTACCAGAGAACAAGTGGTTCCTTAAGGCTTTGATATTTGGCCTAGGGAAAAGTGTCCAAATTTATTTGTACTTTTATCCTAAAGTGACTTTATAAGTGGTAAAGTCAATCTAATTATAAAGTGACTTTATAAGTGGTAAAGTTACATTCTAATTTTAAAGTGACTTTATTAAAGTCAATGAAAAATTAGAAAGTGAAACAGTGACTATGGAAATAAAAAGCTAAGTGGGTATTTAATATTTATTCAAGTGGGTGAGTTAAAAAATAGAAAGTTAGAATTAAATGCACATTTATTCTCATCCCTAGATCTAAATGAATCTCGGCCATTAGATCTTAGGGTTACCCAAAAGGTCACTCAGCGTAAAAGGAGAGGAGAAGAAGAAAAGATAAATTCAGTCTTTCATGAGCTATTGAGAGAAAGAGAAGAGAGAGCAAGGAGAAAATTTCTGAGCAGTGAGGAAGTGAAGGAGAGCAGCAAGGAGACATTTCAGCAAATCCGTACAACAGCATTTATTGGCACACATCCCAAGGTATAATCTGTACAACAGGAGTTAGGCACGATTTCCAAGGAGGAAAGGCATAGAAATCGAGGAAGAGGAACATCAGCACTCAGCACGAATTTCAAGGCAGATTCTGGGCACAAAAACCAACTGCCGAAATTTCGACGCAGATTTCGAGAAAAGACAGCAGCATTCAGCACAGTTTTCGAGGCAGACGCTGGGAATGGATTTCAAGGACTGCTGTACGAATCCGTACATTTCATACAGCCTGTTCTGGGCACGATTTTTGAGGCAGCCGTACAGCATTTAATGCTGTTATTTATTGCCGTAAAAACTTCTGTTTTGACAGTTTGCTGATTGGCCCATTTTCCGAGGCGGAGTTCAAGCACGGAAATCGAGATAAGTTGTAATTTGTGGTTGCTGAAATTTTTACTGTATATTTCAGTTTCTCTGTAAAAGCATTTTCATGAATAAAGAAAATCTTTCAATCTGGTTTTCCCCAAGATTTGTAGGGGGGTTTTCCAAGGTCACATTGACCAAAAATCACTGTCATTTTCTGTGTGTAGCTGTTATATTTCACTGTGTTTTCAGAAATTTCCAGCAGTGGTGAAATCTCCAAATTTGTGTTTTCAGAAATTTCTGTCATTTCCAGATTTTAGTATTTTTATCATGCTTAGATTTAAAACTATATGCATGGAGTGATAAGGAAAACTGATAACCGGAGTGGAGGTTGAAATTTTACACTCAACAAATAGACAATGAGCATATGGCCATCAACAATTCAGACACCCCAAAATTGTCAGAAAAATAGCAACAGAGCTTTCGTAACTAGACTCGGGGACTATCATAGGCCAGTCATGGATTGGTGGAATACATAGAGAGGTGAGAAGCAGTGCATGGGAGAAGAGAGAGAGAGAGAGAGAGAGAGAGAGAAAATAATCTGAGTTTCCGACAAATGAATATTTTCACTGACATCATAAGTGATGAGTTGTACATCAACCAGAACTAGGACAAAATAACTAAAACGCTGAAGGAATACCAATGAAGTCTATGACAACACGAAAGGCCTGAAACCCTGTCATTTGGCCTGTGATGCGCTTTCCACCTCCTTCTGTTGTTAAGTATGCTAAAATTATAGATATAATGAATCCATTCAAACAATCAGGTCCATTGATAGAATTTCTCTGTCTAGCCCAAACCTGAAAGAAATTTGCCATAAAAGTCAGACAAAAAAACAAACTGCAGCAGTTAAACAGAAATATCCAAGGAGAAATTAACAAAGAAACTGAGGGTAACCAATCAATGTCTCTTAATAACTAAGGTAGGATTCATTTATAATTTGCAAAAAATAACCCATTATCTGCTTTGGATAAAACTATACTATAATCAAATCCACAAAGAAAATAAATGTTGGTAGAATAGAATATTCCATGCTTACTTTTAGTAATAATAATGCTTCCACAAAATTTCTTGATCCAGAAAGGCTATTTTTAAGGAATGCACTATGATCCTCGATAAACATATCTTCCAAGATACTCGCATTGTAATCAGGTGTAGGTTGCGCCATGCCTCCTGTCAGAATAAATTAGAGCAGCAAAGTTCTTAAGATAACAAGTTTACATTTACCATATCTTCTATTTGCAAGAAAAGAGAGGAGAGAGGAAGGAACCATGGAATTGAAAGAATCAATAAGCAATAACATGAGATTGCAGGCTCTTTCTGTCAACACATAAAAGCTCAGGTTTAACTTCAAAATACCCTGCTGGAAATCTCGAACATTATTGCGACCAGGGGCCAGCTTCGAAATGTCAAATACTCCAGCTAATACTGTTGGAATGATCCGTATCACAAAGTCATTTGCAGTGTCATTGTCCATCTCTCCTGCACATGAAGGCAATTCAATTACAAACTATCAAAACTTAGAATTTTTACTCAAATTTTATTACAAATAAGTTCTAACTAACTAAAAATTTATCAAACATCAAAACAACCATAAATAGAGCAAACATGTAGAGTAGAGTAAACATGTAGAGCAGATAACAGCCATATTCAGATTGCTGAAAATAACAACTACTAAGTTTTCAATTGCAAACAACTGACACACAGAAATGTCAGTAAGTATAACAGCTTTACTGTCTGCCTTAATAACTTTGGTAATCTTGCTGCAAACTGCATATTGGCTTGGGATAAAATGGTTTTCATTCTATTAAACTCAGATTTAATAAAAATCCTCGCAACCAAATCACACAATGTTAACTATCTTGTAAAATAAATTAATGATAGAAACGAGAAACAGCATAGCATTTATCTAACAGATGCAATTATGAACAGTAGTAGAACTATTGTAAAATAAATTAATGATAGAAACGAGAAACAGCACAGCATTTATCTAACAGATGCCGCTATGAACAGTAGTAGAACTATATAGGCATCTCCAATTCAATTGGTGGGTGTACCAGCTAGTCTATGTGCCAACCAACGATGTATCAATGTGAATGGAATAGGGATGTCTTGAGTGGAGCTGGAAGGTCGATATAATAGATGATAGTGCAGGAGAAAGAAAAGTAGCACTTGGATATAAAGGAAGTTGCTCGAGAAATCACATAGGAGGAATGCAGAACTATTAATTGTGACTCATTAATAATTGCACTCCCTCGAATAAAAAAAAAAAAATCAATCTAGGAAACAATTCGTTGACAAGGTACTATACAAAATTTACAGTGTGTCTAGTAGACAAAACATGTACATACAAGTTGAACACAACGGTGGAGATGATATGAAATATTATATTAATGCTGCAGCAAATACACATCACAGAGTAGCCCAATATAGGCTGCCCATATAGTTACATAAATGTATAATGGAACATGGACATATTTAATTTTTAGGCATTTTGTAGTGTACTTTATATTATATAATAAAGTTGTGCTGTAATCATGCTATATTGTAATGTTAAGCCATGACTTCCCTAATAATGTTATTAAATAGGTGATTAGGTGTTTGTGGAGTTACAAACCATACCAAACGTACATTTGTGGAGTTACATCGTATCAAACGTACATCTCCCATCTCATAAATATGACTATGTAATAAAAGCCATTTTTTAAGTACTGCAGTAATCATAACACAAGTTTCTCTCTTCTGTATTTAATATCTGCATGAATTTCCAATATTTTATCAGAGCCACAGAGGAAAGAACCCAGGAAGCACAGTGAAGGAACCTGAGGGACTGTGATACGCAAATCAAAGCAAAGAAATCAGAGCAAAACCGGAAGTAAGGCAGGCCAACATACAAAGTAATTTCTTCAGGAGAACATATTATAAATGCATACTTAAAGTCTCCGGCCTAAACCGCCAAGGAAATCTTTACAAAGCCCAAAAACCAATATTTTCAATGGCATGGAAATTCCCATTTTGTAAAATATGTTCTGTATTATTAAAAAAACATCCACTGCTCCCACGTCACAAAGCACAATTTATAATTTCGATTATATTGTGAAACCACTTAAGTGTCACATATTGTTAGCAGTAGCCAAAATATGAAGACAGAATATTAACTGTTAATAAATGCATTTGCAAATTGATTACTGTTTTATGTAAAATTATAACATCCGTACCTTTATTATCTATTAACCCATGATCAATCTACAATGCTAAATCTTTTGACATTATAGTTATTGTAAATATTCAGAAAAAAATAGAGTGAGTAAACCTGGATGTATAATCAAAATTGGTTTTCTGGCATCATCTTGAAAAGTTGACCAGCCAATGTTGTTAACAACAGAACACGAGCTCAGATGCTTTTTAATCACTACGAGATACAGACACCTCTTGGCATGATAGCGATGATTCAAAAAATCTTTTTCATGAAAACAAGCCTGCATAATGTCACATAAAAAAATATGTCAAGCCAAATTGATTGCACCAAAGTGCCCTGAAACATTTATGTGACTTCTGATTGAAACAAATGTGCCTGGTAAGGATTGTAAAGCATGGAAAATCATAAAGCAAACGCTCACCTTGGGTATTCGCACAGCAAGGTCGATATTTAAGAATGGTTTTGCTGCTGCCTTAAGTGTATAACTGCCTATAATTTCTACAGAATCTGGCTTCCTGAATTTGAAATCAAGTTTATCACCAGGAGCCCCTATATCTTTAATAAAAGCAGCTGCTGCTGTTGGCTTGACCTGAAATAATCAGATCATATCCAATTAGAATGCACCTATATTGCTCAATCATAACTTGAACTTCGAAAATTATTTTTTTTATTAGGCTTTCAAAGTATCTGAAGATAGAATGATGAATATATACGTTATCAGAGAATGCTGGAGAAAAATATATTCTGCTTCTCATTAATTCAAAATTTGAGTAATTTAGTCAATCTTGGCATTGAGCTTTTAAAAAATTAGTCTGGATTAGGAAATTTTTAGACTGGAAATTATTTTTTTAGCAAACTCTTTAATATGAACTGAATTTATGTTGAGCAAAATACATCTGTATGTCCCAAAATGCACATCATTTTTTAACCTGAAATTTTAACCTGATCCGTAAGGTGGGTTCATTCACTCCCATGATTGTTTTCAAAAATTGTAAATTTTGTAAATGTTCTATGCTTGATGCAACTTTACTTTTATAACAGCAATCACATAAACAATTAAGTAAAAATGCTAATAGAACATACCAGTGGATCTATAGAAGACAAACCAGAAACAGGAGAATGTGTCGGTGCGTTACGGTGGTCAGCAGGATGCTTCAACCAGCAAAGTCTTCTTGGTCGGCCAACCCAGAATGTGTCACAACAGTCCTCAAATCAGTCACCCAGTCAACTCAAAGTCAACCCCAGAAAAGTCAATGCAGTCCAGGAAAAAAAAAGTCAACGCAGGGCAGCAACAATAAAGTCAACGCAACTCCAACTTCGGTCAACCTTTTGACCTCGATTTTTGTGCCAATGAGTACGGCCTTCAAAAATCGAACTCTCCACCAAATTTCAGCCAATTCGGACCATGGGTTGACCAAAGTCAACGCTGGTCAAACTTGCCCAGAAACCCTAACCGCAGAAAATTTGCTGCAGTAAATTTCGTCCTTTTTGCTGCAGTAGATTTCGTCCTTCTTCTCACGTGGGAGATGAAACTGCTTCTCAGATGCTCGTATATAATCAGAGGAGAAGATGTGTGATGTTGAGAGAGTGAAATGCTCTCCAACATTGACTGTATTTATATCCATCATTGAGGTGTGTGACACATTTGCTGGGGGTGTAAAACCTTAAGACCAACCTACACTTAAATTTATTATAAATAATAAATTCAAAATAAATGTTCTGCTCATCAGATTAAAATCAATTTTATATCGATTTTACACCTCTCTGAAAGAGGAATCCAATACAAATATTGGAATCTTCATCTGAGCATCACAAGATGGAGTTTGGACCTAGTTGTCCAAATTTAACACTCCCTCTCAACTAGGGAGAACTCCATCCACCAATGCAATCAAACATCGTGTGTCATCCTGCCGTAACTTGCTTTGCTGGCCTCTTTATTTCAAAACTGGGTTAGTCACAAAGACATCATACCCGGATGACAGCTTCAGCCCAAAGGTTCGAAACCTCTATAGGACTCCTTTGAAGAGTTCCGACCAACCCGGTTGGTTCATCCGAATTGGAAACAGGGCAAGAGAACTGAGACTCAACAAACTTGATCCCAGATCAAGTGGTTGGACTGTGCCATCCTAGATAGAGAGTACAATAATCTCTGATGTCTCCATCAGTCTTTGCTACTAGTCTCTAGCTTTTCCCACCTCATTGGTGAAATGAGAGTTACTTCCCATGAGCCCTAAACTCAATGGGTAGGATGCATATAGGGAACAGATAATGAGAGGTGAACCAACTCAATAATCACAACGGTGGGGTCCAAACACACCAACAAGGTTTGGCATGCCTAGCCTTGTGGTTGCTCATAGCTCCGAGAAGCTGTCTCCAAATCCCTCTAGAGCTCCTCAAGCTCATCGTCCAACAGGACCCACATCATAGGGTTGTTCCACGGATACCAAGTCTCTCACTTAAGGTTAGGAACTTGACCTTCCCCTGTGGCTTAGTGAGAATATCCGCGACTCTCATCAGCTCCTATATGATCGAGGGCTTTACTGGCTGCCTCGTACCATATCCCGGATGAAATGATACCCGATATCAATATGCTTGGATCGGTCGTGGAACACAGGATTCTCGGTCAAGCGAATCCCACTCTGGTTATCACAGAGTATCACGGTGGTATCTAGCACATGTCCAAACAGCTCACTAAAGAGCTTTCGCAACTAAACTGCTTCACAACAGGCCATACTTGCTGCAATGTATTCGGCCTCAGCGGTGCTCAAAGCCACCGACTTCTGCTTCGTGCTCATCCATGAAATCGAAGCAGAACCAAGATTGAAGCAGCATCCCGATGTGCTCTTACGATCCACCACACTGCCAGCCCAATCGGCATCAGTATATCCACAGAGTGTCATGCTCCTGGCAGTGTATCTCAGCCCATGGTTTATCGTGCCCCGAAGGTATCTCAGAAGATTCCGGCACCAACCCAGTGAAAGTGATGAGGCTCAACCATCTGTTGACTCAAAGTGTTCACTGCAAAACATATATCTGGACGAGTGTTCACTAAGAACATCAAAGCCCCTACGAGTTGACGATACTCAGTAGGATTTGCTGGTCATCTGCCCAAAGAAGGCTCTCCACTCAATCTCAGTTGAGTTCCACTGGTGTTGACACTGATTGCAATCCACCACAATGTCTTTCCAGAAAGCTTTCAAAATGTATTTTCCTTGAAAAGAAAAGCAAAATCTCTCCATTTTCTCTTTACCTCCAAAGCCATCAAAGCCCAGGAAGTAGTGCACGTACCTCTAGGTCCTTCATCTCTAACTCAAGAAATGAGCTCCCTTCCTTGCATTGATGAATGAGAGGGTCAGCACCTGTCAGGAAGAGGTCGTCCACATACAGTACCAGAATGAGAGGCTTCCCCTGGACAACCTTGAAGTAAAGGTTCGGATCAGCATTACTTCGAGTGAAGCCCAGCTTCATCAAGTAGTTATATATCCTCTCGTACCAAGCTCTGGGTGCTTGCTTCAACCCATAGAGGGCTTTCTTCAACCTGCAGACATGAGTGTCCCGATTGTGGACTTCAAACCCCAAAGGTTGTTCTACATACACCTCTTCTTTTATTGCACCATGTAGAAAAGCGGTCTTGACATCCATCTTATGAAGACTCCATCCTTGCGTAGCAGCAAGGGCTATGATTGATCGAATGGTGCTATATCGTGCCACAGGTCCAAATATGTCATCATAATCTATTCCTTCCTTTTGAGAGAAGCCACGAGCAACAAATCTTGCCTTGAACTTTTCAGCACTTCCATCAGATCCATGCTTGATCTTGTAGAGCCATTTCGCGGTGACAACTGATTTGTCCTTCGGTCTTGGAACCACATCCCAGACATCATTCTTCATTATGGACTTATATTCTTCGTGCATAGCATCCTTCCAGACTTGATGCTTTACAGCTTCCTCAAAAGATCCAGGTTCAGATTGTACAATAGTACTCATGGCAGCCAGATACCCTAGGTATCTACACGGCTTCTTGCTTTCCCGGAATGTCCCCCTCGGGGCAACATGTCCCTCAGCATCTTCGAGAGTGTCCTTGAGCCATGATGGTCTCTTTCTCAGTGAAGGAGATGGATCGATTGGGTCCATTGGTCCTTCAACATCAGGCATTGTCTCATTTCTCCTCTCGTTGCTCTTCTTGATTTGCTTGATTTCCAGGCCTTGCTTCATGATTTTCCTCAGATCCCTGTAGATCTACTACTTTCTTCAGGGAAGCATCTTCGTCAAAAGTGACATCATGGCATATCTCTACTTCCCTTTGACCAGGTACATAGACTCTATAGGCCTTAGAAGTTTCGTTGTAGCCCAAAAACATTCCTTTCTTCCCAGAAGCATCCAGCTTACTTCTTTTTCTTTTGGCACATGAAAATAAACAAGACATCCAAAAATTCTAAAATGTGAGACGTCAGGTTTCTTACCAGTGAAAACTTCTTCGGGAGTTTTGGAGTCCAGGGCGGAATGAGGGCATCGGTTTTGAATGTATACAACAGTATTCGCAACTTCTCCCCACAGAAACTTCGGTAGACCCTGGTCACATAGCATGGCACAGGCAGCTTCCACAATGGTCTTGTTCTTTCGTTCAGCAACGCCATTCTGCTCAGGAGTATAGGCAGTAGTAGTCTCCCTCTTAATGCTAGCTACTCTGCAAAAGTCCTTGAACTCATTTGACTCATATTTAGTGCCATTTTCGGTCCTCAAAATCTTGATCTTCTTCCCTGTCATATTTTCCACCAAGGCTTTGAAGGTATGAAACCACATGAAAGCCTCATCCTTCTTCTTCAAGAAGTATATCCAGGTTTTGCGGGAGAAGTCATCAGTGAATGTCATATAGTAAGAACATCCTCCCAGGGATGTCACGGGTAGCATACCAGATAGATCAGAATGGACCAGTTGCAAAATATCAGATGTCTTTGTGACACTTGAGGAAAAGGTCCCCTTGTATGCTTTCCTTCGGCACAACCCTTACATACACCTTCATGATTATTTCCAAAATCGGGCATCCCTGTCACCACCTTCCTTGCTTCGGGAAGGGCCTTGTAATGAAGGTGTCCAAACCTCCGGTGCCATAGTTCAGTTTGTCGGATAGTATCACATGTCATAGCTCCCAGTGGACTTCCTTCAACCTAGTAGAGTGTTCCAACTCTAAAACCAATCACAATAGCTTCCTTGAGATTCTTCTTCCACATGCGCACCTTTCCATCAGTGACCACATTGAAACCTTTGTCTTCCATGGTTGATATAGACACAAGGTTCTTCTTCAATTTTGGTACACAGAGTACATCCTGCAAATGTAGGACTTGTCTTTGAGACAAGTGGAGGGTCACAGTCCCTATCCCTTTCACGGGATATGTGGCATTATCTCCAAGGATAATTTCCAGATTAGTATCCTTCTCAACCATGTCAGAGAGTGCTTCCTTGAACCTAGTGATGTGTCTTGAGGCACCACTATCTATCAGCCAGACATCCATAGTGTCGGGCGGGGATGCAGCAGAGAGAGCAGATACAAGAATGTATTCATTTCTTTTATCAACAACATTTGACTCTTCATACCTGGAGTTTCTAGACCTTTTGAAAGGTTGATTGTTTCCATCAGAGGGAGCCTTCCTCTTTCCTTTGGACCTGTTGTTTCTTTGATTTCCATTCCTTCGGTTGTTGTTGTTGTCATCACTATCGGGAGAATCCTTCTTGAAAGGACATTCTCTAGCATGATGACCTGGCCTATGACAAGTGAAACACTTGCCCTTCTTTCCTTGGGCCACTGTTCTTCCTTTGTTCTTTGGACCACTAGAGTTCTTCTTTCTAGAATGAGCAGCGTAGGGAGCATTTTTGTCATTTTCGTATTCCTTCACTCTTGTCTCTTCTTGCATGCATCTTGACAGTAGCTCGTCAAAGTTAGGAATTGTATTGTTATTGAGAATGGTAGTGTTGAATACTTGCCATTCATATGGGAGCCCTCCAAGTGCGGTGAGTACCATCTCACGATCAACGATTGTTTCTCCAATAGCCAGCAGATTGTTCCTGATCTCGGTCAGTTTCAGAAAGTATGTTTGGATAGACTCATCCCTGCCTTTCTTCAGATTCTTCAATTGATTCTTGAAGAATAGCACCTGGTTTGCATTGTTTACTTTGAACATTTGTATCAGCTTATCATACATCTCTTTGGATGTGCCTAGCTCAAATATGTAGGCAACCAGACTTTTATGTATGGATTCCCTGATCATTAGCTTTGCTTTGATCTCCCCCTTCTTATACTTGGTTTTAGCAGCAGCAGTAGCAGTGGATGGAGGTTCTTGTATCTTACCCAGTACATAGTCCATGAGATCATGGTCTTATAATTTGAGATCTAATATCATTTTCCAAGCATGGAAGTCATCCCTTCCAGTCAGCTTGTCATCCTCATTGAAGCCATAACTTGTGGAACTCATTTTTCTCTTTTGGTGATTGCTATAAGTTAGGGCTTGTCTTCACCTCAACTCTGATACCATGTAAATTTTTGTAGATGTTCTATGCTTGATGCAACTTTACTTTTATAACAGCAATCACATAAACAGTTAAGTAAAAATGCTGATAGAACATACCAGTGGATCTATAGAAGACAAACCAGAAACAGGAGAATGTGTTGGTGCATTATGGTGGTCAGCAGGATGCTTCAACCAGCAAAGTCTTCTTGGTCGGCCAACCCAGAATGTGTCACAACAGTCCTCAAATCAGTCACCCAGTCAACTCAAAGTCAACCCCAGAAAAGTCAACGCAGTCCAGAAAAAAGTCAACACAGGGCAGCAACAATAAAGTCAACGCAACTCCAACTTCGGTCAACCTTTTGACCTCGATTTTTGTGCCAATGAGTATGGCCTTCAAAAATCGAACTCTCCACCAAATTTCAGCCAATTCGGACCATGCGTTGACCAAAGTCAACGCTGGTTAAACTTGCCCAGAAACCCTAACTGCAGAAAATTTGTTGCAGTGAATTTCATCCTTTTCGCTGCAGTAGATTTCGTCCTTCTTCTCACGTGGGAGATGAAACTGCTTCTCAGATGCTCGTATATAATCAGAGGAGAAGATGTGTGATGTTGAGTGAGTGAAATGCTTTCCAACGTTGACTGTATTTATATCCATCATTGAAGTGTGTGACACATCTGCTGGGGGTGTAAAACCTTAAGGCCGACCTGCACTTAAATTTATTATAAATAATAAATTCAAAATAAATGTTCTGCTCATCAGATTAAAATCAATTTTATATCGATTTTACACCTCTCTGAAAGAGGAATCGAATACAAAGATTGGAATCTTCATTTGAGCATCACAAGATAGAGTTTGGACCTAGTTGTCCAAATTTAACAAAAATCAACACTATAGAGGAAGTTTTGACCAAAAAAGAGGTCATTGAAGGCAATAAAACACTGGCTCTTGGTAAAGAGATATCAACGACTTACAAGTGGAGCACCTAAAATGGTGGCAGGATTATCTCAACCATCACCTAGAAGCATGAATGAACCAAATGACTCTGCAAGGATTCCAAAGATTTGGCAACAAACCTCGTTCATCCCATCTTCAAAGGGTGACAAAAGAATAATCCAAGAATCTACAATGAGCCAAATCTTGCCAAATTGACTATGGGGGAACATGGAGAAAAAAAATCAGCAAATGGGTGGAAGTGTCACAGAAGCATGCAAAAGGACAGGCAAGGTTCAAGCCAAAACATTCTACCATCAACCACTGCCTTACCCTTAAGCATACAATTGAAACAATGTGGGACACCAAGTGTAGTTGTAACTTATGGGACACCAAGGAAGGCTTTGTAGACTTTGAAAAAGACTTCAACACAGTCCCTAGAGAGAAATTATGGGAGCAACTCGTAGGATTAGGAGTTCCAAAGGAGTGGAGGGCTGCAGTGCAAAAGCTGTATGAACATGTCAATGGAAAATGCTAAGATAAGAGGCCAGGCAGGTGTATCAAAGAATTTCAACAGTGATGTCAACGTCAATCAAGGATGTTTCCTATCACAAACACTATTTGGGCAGTCCTTAGTTATCCTATGTGGGAATAAAACAAACCCAATAAATCAAACATTAAATATGAGACCAAAATATAGTATGTTCAGCGGTTGATCCCCATGCCTCCATGCAAGCAAATCCCCACCCATACATTCAGGGTGTAGAATAATGGCAGATTTCCTTGAACAAGGTTATAGTGATGGAGTGGATACAAATGGGTTCATGATTCTTTGTGCATGCGGCATACCATTTAGTGTTCTTTGCTCACCTTTTTAGCATGAAATGGTACATACCATCAAAAATGGCCCTAAAGGATATAGCAGCCCTAAATATGAAAAATCCAGAACCATGGGACTTGGCAAGAAAAGAGGGAAAACCCATAGTGCTCCTGATTAAGATCATCACAACTTACACTTACTTGGGAGTCCAGTTCAGTGAACTTCACTTTGGGTTGCAACAAGCTCTTAAGCCTTGATTTAGTAAAGTTTCTAGGGGCGACTCATTGAGAGAATGTTTCTAGGGGCAACTTGAGTACATATCGACTAACTCTACCCCATGGAGGAAATTATTAGACCCACAGTTCTCTATGGCTCTGAGATATATGGACTGAGCATTTTGCAAACAAACTATACTAGGATAGAGAGAGTACAGACCTTGTCTTTCAAGCACATCATCAAATGTAAACAGAAGATTCAACAACCCATCATCCAAGCAGAGTTTAGTGTCCACCCTTTCCACCTTGAGGTTATTTTCTGATTGGTTTCTTTCCTTCATAGAGTCCAATCTCTCGAAGACTTTTCCACCAAGAGAGAAAGGTATTTATACCTCACACTCTGCTCCTCAAAGGCTCGCACTTCAGATCCTCCCTCAGGTTGGGCACGAGGTTGGTTCTCATAGGCATCTCAATTTCTCCAATCGATTACTCTCTCTCCTGAGCACCTACCCCATTCTCCCTTGATGCGCCAAGCCATCTTTGGCAACGTAAATAGGTACTGAAACAAGCCATCAAAGAAGACATCTACAGATTGTACACTCAAGTCACCTAGACCTCACCTTTGACAAGTCTGGGCTCAAAGATTTCCTTCCACCTAGAGCACTTTTTAGGAGCTATGTGATGGCATCATACATTGCCTCTACATGCAAGCATGGATGCATTTGCTCAAGATCCCTTTGGGACAGCTTCAATTCAGCTTCCATCGACTCCGAATAGACATAGGTCACCATTGTTTGTCAAGGTTCTCATTGATGTCAATATGGCATTGTTGGAGATGTCAAATATTCTTGTGATACATTACCCTTTGTGATGTTTCCCTATCCTCATGCAAACACTAGGAGAAAAAGCCCTAGCCCTAAATTCATGATGACAAGCCCTAGATTGTTTAAGCATGATCCAATGATAAAACTCTAGATACACATGCCAAGTACATTAATGAAACTCTAAGTATATGCCCTAACATTCATCATATGATAAAATCATTCATATGATAAAATCCTAACAATATTAACCCTAATTCTATTACCCTATATCCTATCATTATATAACCTAACCTTAGACTACTTGAATCCCATATCCCTAATTACTTGACCCTAATTTTTAAATTTTATAATCCTTGAAAAATCCTAAAGCCAAACCTAACCTTAGCTTTAATCCTAAACCCCGTCTTTAATGTCCTAAATTATTATATTCTTTATTCCTACGATAATGAAACTCCAACCCCAAAAACCTTGCCCTAACTACATAATACAGTGAATACATATCACGATAAATGGAGTACGCTAGTCAATGGTCAACTCTAATTCTTACAAGTCGGCTCCTTCACAAAGTTGGGACATTTCAGCCCTTACAATTGATATAAATATAACGCAAAAGGTTGTTCGTTAAGAGCATTGATATGCAAGAAAAAAGAAGTGAAGAACTCGGATAAAAAAACACAGAAAAATCGAAAAAGCGTGGAGACAGTTCACATCTCATGAACTGGAAACAAGGAGGAGATCCTTCAGAAATTATATATCGTTTTGAAGAACTGTTCTTCGTTGAAAACCTGTGAGAAAGCATGAAGACTTGCGGACCTGTTTTTAAAAATCACTATTTGGGCTAATTTCTGTTGGGTGATCTTTGAAGCTCGGACAGCTCTCTCAGAACAGTGACAGGAAGGAGTTCGGTGAAAGGATAAAACTGTGGGACAGTCTGCCTAAAAACGTTTGCAAGAAACTACACCTGTGGCTCAGTTGTAATTAATATATTGTAGTTCGGACCAGGGTTACAGAACTTCGAACCTCCCACAAAACTTCGAAACTTTGACCCTTGACTACAGTGACCTGAAGTATAGATCAGCATTCCTTTTGAAGCTTGGACAGACCTCATAAGCATCGACTTGTGTCAGCTCTTTTGGACAGCATTGATATTTCGGACTGTCATTTATGCCTTGGACCAAATAGCATATTCAGAAAATGATTTAGATTCTTCTCACTCCGTGCCTTTTGGTTTCTCTTATTGATAACTGGCAGGCATTAGGGCCGGAATCTTTATTTCATATTTCATTAGTTATCCCCCCACAACGTGCCACCGGAATCTTCAGTTTCTTATGCAATAGGGAGGAACTATTCTTGAGAACTTTATCATCGCTAGGATTTTGTGCAGACATCGGATTGCAGACCTGAGTTAAAAGAGGCTTGGACAGTGATTAGTTTCAAGCCTAAACTGTCTCCTGTGTGAGGAACAGTCACCAAGTTGGACAGTTGCACCTTTGAAAGTGTGAACAGTGAAGCATTTGGAGCCTTGGACAATCACATACTTGTTTGCAGTCTTGTGACAAATGGTGAACGTTGATAAACAAGGACATTGAAAGTGCTTGGTGAAGAAGCAGTAAAGTTCTTGAACAGTGGTATATTAGCAGTTTTGAAGCATTGCTGGAGCATAATAGGAGCACCCTTGTGTTGACTTGAAGAATAGACCTTTGGTGCCTATTTTGGAGCAGACTTTGATATTTGTCTTGAAGCAAGAAACAATGAAGGAGCCCTTGTTGAAGTCTCGATTCAAACTTGTGGCAGAGCGTGTGGTAAAGTATTATGTGAACCAAAATGGCAGTGTTCTCATAAGGCTTGCCTAAGCAACTATTGAAGAACTTTTGGAGAAGCTATTGAAGGATTTTCAAAGCAGACTTCGATTGGCACTGGGGGCAGTTATTTTGGAGCGTTGAGGGTTTGTTGAAGTAGCTTATTTGAAAGTACTCTTGAAGTTGAAGTCTTGGTAATGTAGCTTGTTGAAGGACAATGTGTGCAGACCTATTGAAGCCTATTGGAGACATTCTTGAACACCCATGTTGAAGCCATCATGAGGTGACCTTGGAGAATTGTTTGGGTACCATGAAGAGTTGTGGAGACACCTTCATGAGAAGACAAGGTTGTCATTAATGAAGTGACTTGGAGACTAAATGAAGGCATTGTTGAAGACAAACATGAAGACTTTTGTCAAGGCTGGTTGCAGAAGATATTGGGAGCCTTGAAGAACTAATAAACATATATTGAAGAACTGAAGTTGTGGGTTGGAGCCCTAGAGGACAGGAGTCCTCAAGAAGACCAGGTTGGTGCATGTACCAGAGATAGGGTTGCAGCCCTAGAGGATGGAGCCTCAAAGTGACAAGGTTGGAGCCTTGGAAGATAGGGTTGGCGCCCTAGAGATTGGAGCCTCATAAAGTCCGAATTGGTGCTTGGAAAAGTACAGGTTGGAGACTAGGAGATTGAAGATTGGTGTCTTCATTTGGAGCCCTAAACTATTATTGTACTTGATTCATTGTAAAGAGGATTGGAGTCTTCATCACTGATTAATAAAAGTATTTATTCTTATTGTTCATTTTGTGTTGTAATTATAAGTGATCTAATTGCTAAAAATAACAATTCAAAAGAAATATTGATTCACCCTCCTCTCAGTATTTCCAACAATTGGTATCAGAGGCAGTACCTTCACTCAAAGCCTAACAGCTTGAAGGTTGATCCTTAGAACACAAATGGCAAATCCAAGGAAGAAAGCCTCCAATCCTTCTAAAGATGTCTCTTCCTCAACCATGAAAAATGAAAATGAAATTGGGAAAGCTCTATTGTTCAATGAAAACTTTGATATATGGAAGGCAAAAATGAAGAATTTCTTAATGGCTCAAGGCTTTGAAGTCTGGGAATCAGTGATTACTGAAAGCACGATGGAAGAAGAATCCAAGGAATATAATGCAAGAGTGATGAAAGCAATCTTGAGTGGGTTACCAGATCCTATAAAGGCCAAAGTGGAGAAATGTTCATCAGCAAAAGGTATGTGGGACAAACTTCAAGATCTTCACTCAAAAGAAGCATTGACCATTACCTCTATTCATGAAGATGATGGAAAGCAAGAAGGAAACCTAGAACCCATTAAGGAAGCTAAAAACAAGAGTGCAGAAATCAAGGTCAAAGAAGACCTAGAAGATGAAGAAAATGAAGAAGATCTCAAAGAAGGTCTCAAGGCAAAACTTATAGTTGCCCTAGAAGAGACAAGCAGTTTGAAAAAGGAAAATGAGGAGTTCAAGAAGCAATCACAAGATGGTGATCATGACCTTGACAAGACCTATTCAAGGAAGTTGACCTATTCAAGCTTCAAGTACAAGAGAAAGATAAGGAGCTCACCAAGTTTTAGGAGGAATTTCATCAAAACAATAAAAGGCATCATAAAGAAGTCATATCCATGACAAATCAATTGGATAAAGCAAAGAAAAGGGAAGACATTTTGTCAATCCATCTTGAACAAAGACACAAGGACTTGAACAAACTTGAAGCAAAAATTGGTCAATACAAGGAAGAGGTCTCCTCCTTTAAATCTCAACTAGAGGAAGCAAAGAAACAAGCACAAGGAGCTGAAAAGGTGATAGTAATTTTAACCCTCCTAGAAGGACAAGTCGATGAAGCAGAAAAGGAAATAAATGTCATGACTTGCCAACTTGAAGAAAGAGAAGAAATGATCTTCAAATTAAAATCAGATATCACCTCTCTCAAGGCTGAATCATGTGAAGCAACAAGGATGAAGGAAGAAATGGAGAATCATCTAGCAAAGAAGGATGAAGAATGCAAGATGATGAAAGAAGAAATTGAAAACCTAAAGAAAGAAGTTGATCATCTAAACAAGAGTCTAAGAGCTCTCAAACCCTAGATGACATCCTAAGTCATCAAAGATCTCCTCTTGATAAATCAAGTCTTGGCTATGCGGGTGAACCCTCAAGCAAGAATGATGCAAACCCTAATGCTTCAAACAACAAGGATGTGGAGAAGCCTAGAAAAAATAGTGATGCCCCCAGTTCCAGCAAAGGCAAGGAGAAGAGTCAAGATGACATTGGAAGAAACCCTACTCCAAGAAGATATGCAGATGGTGTCAAGAATGCAAGAGGCAATAAATTTGATCAAAGAATCCCAGGACAGAATGACTTTGGAAGTACATCAAGGCAATCTCCATCCTTTAGGTACCAAAGTATATTTTTTGGTTATTACTATTCTTGTACAAATTTTGGGCACATGGCAAAGAATCGTAGGGCATACCACAAGGACAAATATAATGGTCCCTGTCAGTCTCATAGAAGCAACTTTCCAAGAAGAAGTCATGATTCCTCATTCATGAACAAGATGGAGTGCTTCAATTTCCATAAAATTGGAAATATGGCTCGTGATTGTAAC
Source organism: Pinus albicaulis (assembly GCA_034641835.2). Lineage (NCBI taxonomy): Eukaryota > Viridiplantae > Streptophyta > Pinopsida > Pinales > Pinaceae > Pinus > Pinus albicaulis. The sequence continues at coordinate 675,980,136 of CM076583.1, forward strand.
TTGACTTGGGTCCCTAAACAAGCTAAAACCATGACTCCAAGCAAGAACAAAAAAGTTACACAAGTGTGGAGAAGGAAGCAAATTGGATCTAAAAGTCTCTTGAACACTCAAGCCAACAACACATGTTGTTGATTTGATGAATGCATCTTTGGCAGATATGATATTCCAAGTTTTAATGATGGAACTCTGCCAAAAAAAGAAGACCATGCACACTATTAGGGGGAGCTTACAATTCTTAACAATTCTTGCATAAGCTATCCGAGAAGAGCCCTATGAAACCCTTGAACACATGGACAATTTTGATAGATCATCTCTCGGGAGCAACTCCATTGGAGAACATAATCCTTTACTCATCCGATGGACCATCGTTGAAGATGTCTTCCACTTGATCACAAGGCAAACAATCTTCTTATCTAAAG